>OX596259.1:9386905-10586905 GCA_951394255.1 Polyploca ridens | reverse complement strand
GATCCAACTGTGTGCAATTGTGGCTAACTATTGTTCACGCCATTACGAACACTGGCTTTGTGTTTGATTTTGCATTCGTTCATATTTTCAGGTAGTGTTTATACTAGCTTGTATATTTAGATCAGTTATAAATCTATCTACCTACCGATGATTACGACGCAAAAGTTAACAAGCAAAAAGTTTTAGGTTTTATTGTGCTAACAAGAAAGTATTAAATCACGACTTCATAAACCTACTACGCCGACGCAAGGGCGTAATTTTAGTTTTTCTGTAGGATTGGTATATTTTGAAGTGTATTCGAAATAGTACCACAAGATATTATTTCTGAAAATAGCATCATATCATTCCTGCATCCGTCGATAGCCAAATGTCAGCCATTATTACACAACAAAAGTTTGGACTTTTTCGTAACTTGCGAAGTGAATTTGCGTTTTTGTTTTATTTTCATAAAATTGTGTATTTTGAATTTTGTAGAATAAAATCGCCGGCGATTTGTGTTTCATTGGAACAGCCTTCATTTTTACTAAAATCTTATCTGACTTCTACGATGACCGACTTTACTGTCACTATAGAAGTCAGTATTAACCATTCGGAAGTATTTTATCGTAACTAGAACTACTATACACAATTTTGGTAGAAATGTCCTAAAAGGACGATTGACGACAAAAAGAAAACAGTAAAACTAAATGACTTGACAAAACACTGATCGGAGTAATTCATACTTCTCGAACCTTTAGTGCGTATTCACAAGATATATCGTAGAAATATAAAAAGCAATATTTACATTAAGTACGTAACGTATGATAAATTATATCATTAAGTATAGTGCCCTACCATTATGAATAATGGCGTCACAGTCCTACAACTTGATAAATGTGTATTTTATCACTGCACTACAAATAATATTTACAGGAGACTAGGGGATGATCCGTTTCCCAAAAGTACATAGAAGGGCCGAGCCGCCTCAAACCGATCCCCAAATAGTCGTAACTCGTGAAAATCACACCACGTTCCAGCTTAGAGCCCCCACCTGGGGCACCTTCAGGCGACTGTTGTTTAGCAAGACCAGTTGAGAGAGCTTAGATCTAGTCCACGTAAGAGTATAAAAGCCAATAGAGCTTAACACCTTCTATATAGGGTGACTGGTAATTAGTGTCCGATATTTAAAAACATGATTATACACATTGTGTTGTGTACTGTTAATGTGGTTAGTAAATAAAAAGAATCGTTTTATTGGGAAAGTTATTCTTATACAGGACATATTATACTCGCAAGTCTAAAGCCGGCTTTTCACTATGGGATATAATATAATATAAATTACATCTTGTGACATAATATTTTACAGTTCTTCATACATTTTTGTATATTATATCCTAAACTATAAATATACAAAATGACGGGCGATAAAATATTATATCTCAAGATGTAATTTATATTATATTATATCCCATAGTGAAAAGCCGGCTTTATACTAGGATTGTTTACTCGACCAGTGTTTCACAAGTTTTTTTTACAAGAAATAGATTTTAAAACATTCGCAATCGACCCCAAGACCGTAGCCCTGAACTTTTGTAAATATTTGTGTGGGATAACCCGTTATATGGACTATCTATCACTGTCCGCTGCAGAATCTAAACAAAAATAGGGAAAAACATTTTCCACTGTTGTATGAATATGTCAATAATCTTTTGTTAGCGAACTGGAAAATAAGTTATTGATATATACGATTCATTCCTTACATAATTTTTCCACAGATAGATAAGCTATAATAAGCTATAAATCCTATAATGACGTCATGGTCTAGCTATCAATAATATGGCCTCATTATTGTATTACATATATTATTATCACATAATTGTCATATTATTTTCAAAGAAATACTTCTCAAGGAGTCCTTTAGGATATGTAATTTACGAAATTAGTTATTCTATAGGCATATTATTTAGGCTTCAACAGATTCTTCATTAGGTTCAATATTTTCCAATTACGAGCAAAGAAATAATGATGAATAAATAATTTGTAGGTAGGTAAGTACCTATTCAAGTAAATATTTTAATTTGATTGACATGATAAATATACTTTTAATGAGGTATTTAGGCGGCGATCACACAGCGAGCGGTCTAGAGTTCTGCAGTCAGAGTTCTACGTGCGTTCTTGTTGACCGCCGCGGCTGCATTGAAATTGTTTCTAACTGTGCGGTATTAAAGGAGCTTCCTTCCGCGGACGCTCAGATTGTGGAATGAGCTCCCCACGTGGTTTTCCCAATGGAGTACAGCATGGGGTTCTTCAAAAACGGTGTGAAGAGATTTCTGCAGGGTCGGCAACGCGCGAGTGATACACCTGGTGTTGCAAGCGTCCATAGGCTACGGTAAACGCTTACCATCAGGCGGGCCGTATGCTTGTTTGCTACCTAAGTAGTATAAAAAATATATATTACAGTGAACGCGGAACGCAGACCTCTGACCTAAGTTTAGTTCCGCATTTCCTTTCTTCCAATAAACGTGCGATAAGTGCGGTTTTTTTACACACGTGTTGTAAAATGTTATATACTCGTGCCTTAAGTAATTTTTGCACGGCGAAAATAGTGCGCTCGCTGAAAAATGTACTACTTAAGGCACACTTATCGTAATATACTATTGCAGTGCAAATATATGGAAATATTATTGAGAAAAACTTTTGCTATCAATTCACATCAATCGTGGAACAAATCTATAATTTAACTTATTAGAACTAAAATCTATCTTTGAATAGGAGGGAAGAAATAAGTTAGCATTTCGTTACTGTAACGTTGTGTTTATGATGTTGCAAATTGTAGGCAAATACAGTTTATTTTTGTAACAAGACAATGCAACAAATGTTGCAAACACAGAAACTCTTAAATTTTCACCAGCTAATTGTTTAAAAAGGTACAAGCAACTTTTCTAGTGACGCTGGCTTTAACAATAGTATTACTATTCACGAGGCCGACCGTCTCCTACTAATAAAAGTCTACGTCGCTCTTCATAACCGCTCGTAAGGCGGGACTTGTTTAATTCCATTTTATTGTCAAATGCACTACGCCGCGACACCCCGCACTGCGGCACCGACTATACTTAACATTCAGCTTATATTATAGTCGTTAAATATATATCAAATTCATGAAAGAATTTTATGGGACATAAGCTTTGGGAAGTATGTTCTCCAAGTGGCCTATGAAAGAGTTTGAACGAGCCAATACAATAACGATAAGTTTCATGATGAATTTGTGTGACCGGTTTTTGAGGTATTTTATGTTCTTGCCATAACTATACCAAAATATTTCCTCGAAAAGAATTTATTAGTATTAAATCGCATGAAGTGATTTAGAGCAAAGCAGAAAAATAATTTCTCCAATATTCAGCATTTGAGATCAAGTGTGCACTAGACTATAGCACAAATACCTAGAATTCTATAATACGAGAAGTAGCTCGTAATACCAATGGAATTGCAGTCAATACCACTGGGAAACTCTACTAACAGATTAGTTAGTTATGAAAACTTTGGTGGCTCGGCGACCTAAAGTGTTCCTTCGGTTGAAACACTAAAGACGCCATTGCTCTCTATTAGTCTGGCTCCTGATTACAAGACTAGAATTATATAAGTTCTAAATTATAGCCTCAATAAACTAGCGATTAAAATATTCGGATATTAGGCGTTATGTAAAATAAATGACTTGTTAGACGCACTATTTTGTAGTGATCTAAGATTTTTAGTTGAATTTGAGATTTTCTATAGAATTCATGCTCCTCTTTCGTCGTCTTTAAAACAGTGCCTCATTACACAATCAAATTTTTTTATACTAAAACAAACATACAGCCCTCCTGATGGTAAGCGGTTACCGTAACCTATGGACGCTTGCAACATCAGGGGTATCACTCACGCGTTGCCAACCTTGCAATATCTTTTTACACTCTTCTCGAAGTAAAAGCTATATTCCTTTGGGAAAACCATGGCGGGGTGCTATTCCACAATCTGAGCGTACGCGACGGGAAGCTCCTTTAAAACCTCACAGTACGGGATCACACATAAGTAGGCAAAGCCTCTCCTAAGGTTAGGTGTCCTCGCCCCACAGTAGACCGCAATACTCCATATGAGGCCGGACTTGTCTTTTGCCCCATTGTGACTTTGTCCGATTAGAGTTTTTATAACGTTATTTATGCTTTTAGTGCAAACACATGTCAGAGTTGGTTTATGTTGCACAACCTTTATGGGGTATCTGTGCTATCTACTTTATTCGTATGTATGGTGGTAATTTTTGGAATTACTTTTTTTTATTCGTTTTTTTATACGACTAAGTCGGTAAACAAGCATACGGCCCGCCTGATGGTAAGCGGTTACCGTAGCCATATGGACGCTTGCAACACACTACTTGCATTACTTTGCTTGCATTACTGAACGTTCTCTACTTTTTTGTCACAAATAAATTTGTTTCTTTTTCTTTCATAAAGTATTCAAAGCGATTACTAGTGAAACGATATTGAGAAGTTTGTTTATTCCTTAAGGATCTAGACTCATTGGTATGGACCAACCGCTGCGGACGGGCTCAAGATTATAACACAAATTGATTTATTTAATAGAAAAATCTATGCTTAATATCGGCACGTACCGCAAACTCGGTATGCCAGATAAAATCCAACATTTCTGGATATTTGACAGGCCAGTTGGCGCAGTTGGTTAAGGTTCACCTTACGCGCCGCAGGTCGTGGGTTCGATTCCCACACAGGACATGGATTTGTGTGCATGAACATGTCTGTATGTCCTGAGTCTGGGTGTAATTATGTATATTAAGTATGTATTTACAAACAAAAAGTATTATATGTACTATTGGAATAAATTCATTGTAATGGCAACTATTTGACGTTTGAAGATGACAGGAGGATGTCATATAAGCCATTGGCACCATTTTCTCGGCCTATTTGCTGCTCTGCACTCGTAAGATAAGCATCTCTGCTCATTTTGAAATTGTGTTAATGTCGGTACCTTGTGATTTCATAAAAATTGTAATTAATTATTTAGTTTTGGTATTAAATCTTATTATTTTTGAAATTCAATCATTTATCATCATCCCTAAACGTCATTGATCCCAAAATCAGGCGTGGGATTGGATTCCAGCCCTTCTGGCCTTATATCCGCTTGCAATCCAAGATTTAAAACAAAAAGCATAAGGTACCGACTATCTTCGTTTTAATTGCATTTTATATTGTTCGTTTTTGTGTTTTGTAATTATGTCTGACCGTCGACGCTCTCGTAGCAAATCGCGCCAGTGTGGTAGAAGTAATCGTAAGCGTCGTCGTAGTTCAGGTACACCTTCACGGATTAACCTCGAAGGTTTCGAAGCGTTATCTAAGTCGCTGAACTCAATCTTATCGCGTGTTAGTGCATTAGAAAATAAACATTCGAATTCTTCTATTACCGGTCGTGACGGAATCGAAAATGCTCGTTCGTGTAGTGTAAACGATACGGATAGTGCGCAATCTGTAGTAGTTTCCGATGTACTTCCGCAAACTAATTTGCTGCAAACCCCCGTGACCACGCCAGGGGTTCCCACTATTAATAAATCCCTTGACGGTACTCCGTGTGTAGGTGTTGATGAGAATATTGCAATGACCCCTGTTTCTCAGCCGAGCCAATGTGAGGCTGGTTCGTCCTCATCAAACCAAGACTTGATCGATGCTTTAAAGTCATTTACAGCTCCGCGTTCTCGCCATTATTTCGTGTCAAACTTTGATCCATCGATCCATGATATTGATTCGTGGTGTCAGGAGGTAGAACGAGCTAAAAATATTAATGGTTGGGATGAATACGAGTGCCTTTCACGGGTCGCAAATTGCTTAAAGGGTGATGCGAAAACTTGGCTTTCTGATTGGGTGTCTAATGATCGTTCGTGGTGTAATTTTGTTAAAGAATTTAAGCTATTATGTCCGCGTCAACTCGATTATGCTGGTATTTTGCACGAAGTATTGAATACTAACTCTGACAAGTTTCCAACATATGCGGATTATGCGAGACGAATGTTATTACGGTTACGAATTGTTAAGGGAATAAGTGATGAGCTGATGGTTTTAATAGTAATTAAAGGTATTAATGATCCTCAAATTAAAGCAGCCGCTACTAACGCAAATTTAACCACCGACAATTTAGTGCAATTTTTATCCATTTATGCCAAGCCTACCCGCAATAAACAGGATGTAAAAGTGTCAATTACGAAGAAACCTGTGCGGATTCGAACAGATCGAACGAGTTTAATCTGTTACAATTGCGGTCAGGCTGGGCATAAGATGTATGATTGTCCAAAAAAAATGAAGTTAGAGTCTAATACAGAATCGAAACAGCCAGTTCCTTCCGGTAGCGGCAACTGTGCCTTTTGTAAGAAACCTGGTCATACGGAACAAAATTGTTTCGCCAAAAATAAATCCGAGCATCGTTATAAGCGTAAGGTCAATCTTTGCACTGATTACTCAAACAATATGAATATAAAAAACAGCAGCGATATAACTACTGCGGTCATTCAAGGTATTCCTATTGACGTGCTAATAGACAGTGGTGCTCTAAATGTTTCGTTGATTTCATCTGATGTAATCAAACACTTTTCATGCCAAATAAAGCCAGTAAGTTACACGTTAAGAGGAATAGGTAACCAAGACATAGTGGTTGATAGTTATGTTACGCTAACGTTAGAATTTAGTGAGATTACGATTGAAGTTGACCTTGTCGTTGTGCCGGCTTCTTGTATGAATACCCCAATTATAATCGGTACGGATGTGTTAAATCGAGATGGTGTGATATTTGTAAGGACTAGGGAACGCCAGTATTTAACGCGATCTACTGAAGGCCCTAAGCACGTAGCTTCTGTAATTTGTGATCTTGTCTTAAAGAGTTTTCTGATTTTCTGATTACGGGAACTGCAACAACGACAGTTAAAACCGGTAAGATGGAGATTAACCTTACCGATGGCACTCCGGTTGCATATCGGCCGTATAAGCTTTCACATCTCGAAAAGTTAAAAGTTCGTGATATTGTCCGAGATCTCATGGAAAAGGGTATTGTCCGTGAGTCGCAGTCTCAATACTCTAGCCCAATAATACTAGTAAAGAAAAGAGACGGTTCAGATAGAATGTGCGTCGATTATCGAGCTCTGAATCGATTAACTATTCGGGATCGGTATCCTTTGCCTTTAATAGACGACCACATTGATAGTTTAGGGAAGTTTCATTATTTTACTAGTCTTGATATGGCTACAGGTTTTTATCAAATCCCCATCGATGAGGAATCAATTCATAAGACCGGTTTCGTTACACCGGAGGGGCATTATGAATTTATTAAGATGCCCTTCGGTTTGACGAATTCTCCGATAGTTTACCAACGGATAATTAATAACACGTTGCGTGAGTTTATTGAGGCTGGTTCTGTTCTTGTTTATGTGGATGACGCGCTTCTCATGAGCTCCACGATTGAAGAGGGAATTGAATTATTGAGACGGGTATTAGAAACACTTACGGTCGCAGGCTTTTCTGTAAATCTTCGCAAGTGTTCTTTCCTAACGACTGAAGTAGAATACTTAGGTAGAGTAATTAGTCATGGTCAGGTTAAGCCGAGCCCTAGAAAAATCGAAGCGCTTGTTCATGCTCCATGTCCAAAAAACATAAAACAGGTCCGACAGTTTTTGGGCTTGGCAGGGTATTTTAGGCGCTATATTCGGGGTTATGCCACAAAAACTGCATGCATCTCGCGATTACTGAAAAAAGATATTGCATTTTGTTGGGGACCGGATCAGGAAAGAGTTCGCCAAGAAATTATAAGAGAGCTAACTACAGAACCAATACTGAAAATTTTTGACCCAGAATTACATACAGAGATTCACACAGATGCTAGTAGTGTAGGATACGGGGCAGTATTGATGCAAACTCATACGGATGGCAAGAAAAATGTAGTTGCATATTTTAGTAAAACTACGCAGGGTGCTGAGAGTAAGTACCATTCGTACGAACTCGAAACACTAGCGGTCGTAAAGTCGTTACAGCACTTTCGTCACTACCTTGTGGGCTTACATTTTAAAATAGTAACAGACTGCAATGCTCTTAAAGCTACGGAACGTAAAAAAGATTTGCTTCCTCGTGTCGCGCGCTGGTGGGTTTATCTTCAAGACTTCACTTTCGAGATAGAATATCGAAAAGGTACCATGATGTCTCATGCCGACTACTTGAGCCGTAACCCAATAGCTGACGTGAATCATATTTCTCGCCCTCGTAATTGGGCTCAAATAGCACAGGCCGCAGATGACGAAACTCGAGCTCTGATCCGAAAGCTAGAGGAAGGCCAATTGGACTCCCGTCGGTACATTAAAAATAACGACATTTTGTATTACCGATACTCACCGGTGGGTGAAGAGTCAAGGCTACTTTGTTTTATACCCAAGGGCCATCGTTTGAGTCTTTTGCGAATCTTTCACGATGAGCACAATCATATTGGTGTTGATAAAACCCAGGACCTTATATTAAAGCACTTTTGGTTTCCCGGACTTCATCAGTTTGTTCGTAAATATATAACCCATTGTCTAATCTGTATTTCAATGAAGCGGGTGCCAAGAGCTTCTCACCAAATGATTACTTCCTGGGAGAAACCAGATGTGCCGTTTGATACGGTTCACATAGATGCATTAGGTCCTTTACCGCAGTCAAATGGCCATAAATTTGTTTTGATTGTGATTGATGCATTTACGAAGTTTTGTTTTCTTCGTCCAATTTGTCGTCAAGAAACTGAAGAGCTTAAGGGCACCCTTTCGGACGTAATTTCATTATTCAGCGTTCCAAGGTTATTAGTGACTGATCGTGGTCGCATGTTCGAGTCACAGGGTTTCGTTAAATGGGTAGCTGAGTTGGGCTGCGACATTCACTACATCACGCCCGAGATGCACCACTCAAACGGGCAAGTCGAACGGTACGTCAGGACGGTTCTCAATATGCTTCGTGTTGAAACCAATCACAGGAATGCATCCTGGTCGGAGACTTTGTGGAGGCTACAGTTAGTCCTAAATATGACTAAACAAAAGACAACGCAGATATCGCCTCTGAATTTACTCATAGGTATTGATGGAAATTCTCCTGTGATCCGAAATCTCATTCGGGATGTAGCACATGAGAACACCCGACCCAACCGTGCTGCGTGGCGTGAGATGTGTCGAGCAAGGGCCAACGAGCGACTCAATCAGAATCGCATCCGGCAAGATACTTATGCTAATGAGAGGCGAAAACCTCCTCGTGTGTTTCAGATTGATGATCTCGCTTTTGTGATTAAGTTTTCACAATCCACGGGCAAGCTAGACCCTGGAATGCGGGGACCATACAAGGTTACGCGAGTTCTACCGAGTGGCCGTTACGAGCTGAAATTGCTTAGTGGCTCTTATGGAAAGACCACACAAGCTGCAGCCGAGTGCATGGTACCATGGCGAGGAGAGTGGTGCCCAGAAACGTGCGCTGCTTTCTTTGAACGTAAGTTATCAGCTAACTTTGTCGTTACGGGGAAAAAGTCGTATTTTTTATCTGTCATAGTCTTTCGTAAAAACTACCTCCTTTTAGAATAGCTTAAATAAAAGTCATATTCTTTTATCCCTTTGTTTCCCTTAAACTACTACTGACTGACCATGACTGTTCTATGACGAAACAAGTACGATAAAACCTTAAAACTTCAAAGGTAGTCTGATTGGGTAAGCTACATTCCTAACAGGCGATTCAGTGAGGCCTCTGTCCGGAAAGTAGCTAAGGAACAAGCGATTCAGTGATGCCTGTTCCTTGGGTAAGATGTATTTGCAAACTGTAGATACATCTAAACTAAGAAAGGTTGGTCATAGAGCACACGTTGCAGGAGCCGTAAGTTTTAGTTTATAACGTGCACTTCAGGAAATTGGTATATTTGAGGGACGCCTCTATTAATGAGTTTTTGCATAAACTTGTAATGTCCCTCTCTATATGTACGAGTGTGTAGTTTAATTTTCCTCATTATGTACATGTACTTTATTTCAGATAACGAAGAAAACGAATTAAATGAACGATCATCCTCTGATGGTTCATCTTTGGCACCACATGTACCTCTGCCAACAGTTGCGGGTCCATATCGAACTGAAGACACTAGTAATGAAGAAACGGACTCCAATGAGGAGGATCTTACTGGATTCCAGAATGCAGTCGAGGACGTTGCACCATCAGGAGAGGCCGTATTGGAATAAATTCATTGTAATGGCAACTATTTGACGTTTGAAGATGACAGGAGGATGTCATATAAGCCATTGGCACCATTTTCTCGGCCTATTTGCTGCTCTGCACTCGTAAGATAAGCATCTCTGCTCATTTTGAAATTGTGTTAATGTCGGTACCTTGTGATTTCATAAAAATTGTAATTAATTATTTAGTTTTGGTATTAAATCTTATTATTTTTGAAATTCAATCATTTATATCATCCCTAAACGTCATTGATCCCAAAAGTACTATATCAGTTATCTGGTTTCCATAGTACAAGCTCTGCTTAGTTTGGGATCAGATGACCGTGTGTGAGGAATGTCCCAGGATATTTATTTATTATTATTTATTTATTAATTTGGGTTAAAGTTCATTATTATAGTCAAGGATAAATAAAAAAAAGTGCTTTGGATCTGATTGATAATAATAATCATTCGAAAATTATATGATTGATAATTTAGTATCGAAATATTTCACAGATTAGGTATTTAGATCAAACATGTTTCTAAGTGTATTGTCATTCCTTAGATTTATTAATCCTAACTAATATTATAAATGCGACAGTGAGTTTGTTTGTTTGTTACGCCTTCACACGGATCATCATGAAATGTGGCATGCAGATAGCCTATGGTATGGAGAAGGACATAGGCTACGTTTTATCCCAGAACGCGGGTGAAGCCGCGGGGGACAGCTAGTTATTAATACAATTCTTGTTTGTGTAATACCTATATGCTCCCTTTGGGCGTACGTATTGGCCCTGGTACCAGTTCGGACCCACAACCTTGTAGCCAGGCAAGTGACACATCGCGAGAAAATTTATTAAAATGTGAGCAGTGTCCGGAACCTCGATATTTTCGTGGCAACCGTGGGTTAAAAATTCATGTCGGAAAGGTACACAAACCTATTCCAAACCTTATCCATCAAACCGGCTCCACCAATTCGGACGTATATATTTCGGCTCCAAATTCTTCTTCTACTGACCTCCCGTTTTCGCAACTAATTTGTTCGCTAAAGAATAATGTCCCGGTATTAAAGCGAATCCCACGCGGAGCACGTATCTGCGTGGCT
Organism: Polyploca ridens; assembly: GCA_951394255.1. Taxonomy (NCBI): domain Eukaryota; kingdom Metazoa; phylum Arthropoda; class Insecta; order Lepidoptera; family Drepanidae; genus Polyploca; species Polyploca ridens. The sequence continues at coordinate 10,575,587 of OX596259.1, read as the reverse complement.
TCAGCTTTAAGTGTATGTATAGACAAAATTCTCAGTATAAATTCATTAAGTGCTTGGGAAGACCTGCTTACTTTTTCGTACAGAGTGCTGCATGTCCCTAGTCGCCAGAAAAATGAGATTTCTCTCACACAACAAATTAAAAATAACTGCTCAATATTAGACTCAACTGATAATATTATTCCAAATTTTCCCAAAATTCAAAAAAAATATAATCAGGCAAACACTATCAGGAAAATCGAAACTAAAGCGAACGATGGCGATTTCAAGGGGGCAGCACATCTGCTATTTTCGAGTGATGTTGTCGCTGCAGACACACCTGAAACCCTGTCTGCTTTAGAATCAAAACATCCATCTCCGCTTTCAAATATAAACCTCCCGGATCCCCCATCTTTAGACCAAAATTGTCTAAATTGTAACGCCCAAGATCTTTTGAGTGTCATTATGTCTTTTAAACCTGGTTCTGCTGGCGGCCTCGACGGTTTTACACCACAGCATTACAAAGATCTTGTCTGTGGTGCCGCCGGAGACGCTGGTACCAAATTATTATCAAAATTAACCTCTCTTATAAATTTAATGTTGGCAGGAAAGGTGCCAAGCCCATTCACTGAGATCATTTATGGGGCCAACCTTTGCGCGCTATCCAAAAAAGATGGCGGAGTAAGACCCATCGCTGTGGGTAATACTATCCGTCGTATGGCCTCCAAAATTTGTTGTCGTCACATTCTCCCGAAACTTACGGAAATATTTCAGCCCATTCAACTCGGTTTTGGCTCAAAGGGAGGTTGTGAGGCAGCTGTTCATGCGGCTCGGACCTTTCTTTTAAATAACGGAGGTGAAGTGCTGCTTAAAGTTGACATAAAAAATGCATTTAACTCTGTCGATAGGGGTGCTTTATTGACCCAAATTCGGGATATCTGCCCTGACATATATCCTTACCTTTGGCAATGCTATGGGCATCCATCAAAACTTTTTTTCAGAGAACACCCACTTATTTCCGCCATGGGTTGTCAACAGGGCGACCCTCTCGGTCCAGCTATCTTCAGTTTGGCCATCCATCCAATTATTTCCGGGTTACAATCAAAATTTAATGTATGGTATCTAGACGACGGTACGCTGGGGGGTGATGCGGCTTCCGTTCTCAGTGATTTTAAAACATTGACAGAAAATTTTAAAAAGATTGGCCTAGAATTCAATAGCTCCAAATGTGAGCTCCTTATTTTAGATTCTTTCCCAGAATCTGAAAAACCAGAATTAATTCAAAATTTTAATGTTTTGGCTCCCAATATTAAGTTACTGTCAAAGGAGTCGCTTCATCTTCTTGGAGCCCCAGTCTTAGACGAATCCATTCCTAGTTTCTTTGAGAAAAAGATTCAAAATTTTAATGACTCTTCAAATAGACTTTATGAAATTAATGCTCACTATGCATTTTTTATTGTTCGACTCTGCCTTTTCGTGCCAAAGTTTACCTATTTGCTCCGCAGTACGCACTTATTTAAATTTGATCACATATTAGATACTTTGGATAATATGATCAAAACGTCACTTTCCAAAATTCTAAATTGCAGTTTTTATGAAAACAAAGTGTGGTCTCAGGCCACCCTACCCGTGTGTTATGGTGGCCTAGGAGTGCGGAAAATTTCAAGCATATCAGTACCGGCGTTTCTATCCTCGGTATACAGTGTGGGCAACCTCGTCAGTTCTGTTTTGGACCCTTCTATTGGATCTGTTGAGGTTTCTTACCTGTCCGATGCTAGAGACGCCTGGCAGGCAGCTTGTCCAGGCACAAATATTCCGACCTTGAGTCACTCTCAGAGAGCGTGGGACAAGCCTCTTTGTGAAAAAACCTGGCAAAATTTATTTTCTAACTTTTCTATAGATACAGACCGCGCGCGCTTGTTAGCTGTCTCTCAGAGTGACTCAGGTCACTGGCTACAAGCTATTCCATCAACAAATACTGGAACAATGTTAGACCGTATAACATTAAGTCTGTGTATTTGTCTTCGTCTTGGTTGCAGGACCAATCAACCTCATCGCTGCCGCTGCGGAGATCTCGTCAACGAGCTCGGCCACCATGGGCTTTCGTGCTCTCTAAGTGCTGGTCGAATATCACGGCACTCGGCTATTAACGACATTATCCGCAGGGCTCTTGTTGTCGCTAACGTGCCTTCCGTACTGGAACCAGTCGGTATTGCGCGGGGCGATGGCAAGAGACCGGATGGTATGTCTTTGATCCCTTGGAGTGTCGGCAAGTCGCTGGTGTGGGATGCCACATGTGTCGATACACTCGCGCCATCTCACTTACCGGCGACTTGTAAAGCTGCAGGGGCAGCTGCGGCCAGTGCGGAAAATTCAAAATTCAAAAAATACGCATCGATTGGACCCAACTATATTTTTGTGCCTTTTGCGGTCGAGACCATGGGACCGTGGGGGTCCGAAGCTCGCCGTTTTGCTCGCACCTTGTCATCAAAATTGATCGAGACCTCCGGAGACCAGCGGGCGGGGAGCTTTTTCCGCCAACGCGTCAGCTTGGCTATCCAAAGAGGAAACGCTGCCAGCCTTCTGGGAACCCTGCCGTTAATCGGAAGCAGCGGCAGGCTTGAGGAAATTTTCTATATATAGATTGTATTTTGTACATATTTGTTGTAAATAAAGCATGTCCTTTATTCCTGTAAATTATACACACTTATAGGAACTTTATATTTTACAACAACCGTGTGGGTAGATCACAACGATTGAGAATAAATTAATCTATTTTTTTCTAAGCTCACGTATTTATTTAACTATTTTTAGATATAATCTGGTTTAAGAAGGAACTTCACATTTCTTCGAAGATTGTATTTTAGTTTCTTGGAAGTGGCAATCGCTTAGTTTCTTGGAAATAAACTTTGTAATATTGTTAAAGATTTCCAACAGTAGGTTGCTATTCAATTTAGTTAAATAAATAATTTAACTAATTTATATTTTACTAAACAATCCATATAATATTTTTTTTTTAATTCACTCCACTTCCTTTCTAGGCTTTGTCTTTATCATAGAGTGATTGGCTTCAAACATAAATCACAATAAAAAAATCTATACTATTGAAAATCTTAAGCAAATAACAAAGGAAATGTTTTATAGCAAGTACCTATCATGTCGCAGCGTTCTCAAAGAAGTAGTGAAAGTTCCATGGCAATCAGCATTTAAACTTTTTAAGGAACTTTGGAATTTTACTTGTAGAATAGACTATTAGTTCTTGAGAACTCAATGGAAATAGCTCGATCCTTCTCTACTTACGAAGCTTAAACTCAGCGTTATGGACTGCAGGTTCTATTCTTGGTAAATAATATTAAAGCTTTATGGATACCACGTTCATTTATTTGTTACAATTAGTGCATTTAGATCTACCTTCATAGATAAATAATGAAAGGTTGTCGACTGGAAGTACCCCTCTGCTGGGCACTACCCACTTTTTATCGAACCGCTTCGTCGTTTTTTTTAACCCTCATAACGTGGGTTTGGATTATACCAGATAAACAAAATTCTCGGGACATGATGTCAATAATGAACTTATTAAACATATTAAGTTTCAATAACATAGCTCTTATACTTTAGATTTTATTGAAATCTAATAAACCCCGATTTCATCACTGACTCACTAATGATCATCAAAGCTCTTAGCACACAAACAACAAAAAAGTCTATATAACTTGGAACTTTTAACAAAAAAAAAGATTGTCATACGAAAATATTGTCACAAGCATATTACAAAAAGAAGTGAATTCCCACCAAACATTTTCATGTAAAGTGTTCCCAAGATGAGACCATATGGCTCGCACTGTCAAAAAGTTATCAGATCTCATGTAGAGCCAAGCTTATAACTCTACACGGCCTAACTCTACAAGCCCTAACTTCACAAACTCTTCTTCCCAACCATATTACATAATTCAAACATCGCCAAACTGCTAATGTGGTTTGTCGGCGTAACGCTCTTCACATATTTTTGACTTAACATATATCTGTATGTCCTTGCAACATAATCATTGCAGTGACATGATCACATACATAAGTACTTTTGCTCACTACCTTTCTCTTTAAATAACACTGCTTATTTTTTATTTTACACATGAATTCAAATTACATTTCAACAATTAGGAATTGTCTTGTTTTTTTTTGTTCCGTGTATTTAGATAATGTTTGATAAAAATAATTCATTTGTTTTACGTTTTAAGCTATGTTGACTTTTTATTTTCGCTTCTCTCAATACAGTATTACCCACCTGATAAGGCGCGTCGTAAATCTTCGTTCGCACAGAAAAGAAAGTATGGCCTCGAAGATTAACGAAAGAATGCTTAAAACTTACAATCAATCTTAGATCACTACTATAAGGTTCATAATACACTGCAGCAGTTAGTTCCGTCTCACTCGCAAGTCACGCCCCTCCGCACGGCGCGCGCTAACATGGCGGCAGCTACCGACCAATAGCGGTTTCTCGCGCTTTGAAAATGTACAAAAAGTAATCTTCGCAGGTACATCGGTAAGCCATATCAGTTGGGTACTACTGTACTTTTTGTACAATCGTGGTACTACATATAGACGGGTTCTCTCCCCATAATTACATGCTCTTGTTTACTTATCTATGTCATGTTTAAGTATTTTAAAAACATATTTTTATATAAAATTAATATTATGGCACCAATTCGGCATTATAAACCCACGCAGTGTAAGCGGAGATTTCCGCATCAGAAATATTTTTTTAACAACGGCGATGATTAATTTTCTTTTTATAAAATGAAGCTTTTTGTTAAAGGGACGTCTTACCATGGTTCCCTCTCTGAAGAGAGATGTTCAATTGTGGGCCAGCTTCAGCGGGACAAGATTAAAGGGGCCCAAGATAGAGACGGATGGCGTCGATTCATCTCGCCCCCTTGGCTTCACGGAGATTGGAAAAAGTACCCCTTAACTAAGCTATATGACGTTCGTTATCGCTTAAGTTGTTACCTATTTCACGGACGTCTGTAATATAAAATGCAAAAGTGACAGTGGTGCTGATTCTATTGATTACAACCTTTTAGTCTCACTATCTCTTTCTAACAAAGAAAATAAGAAAAGGATTGTAGAAATGTAGTCCTGTCAAATTAGTCCAATTGCTTGTTTTCAATATAAATTTAGTCGCCATCTAAATTGCTTACGTCTATTTACTCGCGAAACGGCAAAATCTAATTTGACAGCATTAAATATGTTCTATCCTTTTTCAATAATGTTTGTAACAGAATCGGCACCATTGTCTTTGTTATTCTATGTTTTCGCAACTAATCGCCGGCATTTTATTCCGTTTTTTGTTGACTATTTGCCGGTGTAAGAAAGACGAGGCAAAGAAAGCACTAATAATATTAGTGCACTTATATACCTTCGTATTCATAAGTAAACATGCACAGACGAAATCAAGAACGCAATCTGAGTGCAAATTACTGAAAATTAGAATATAGATAGAATATAAAACGGTAATAATAAGTAGGTCGGTATATGGTTACTGTTGTCTGGTAGGAGCAGACAGTTAACATAATTTGATTGAAATATTATGTATCCAATCAATAACGGTTGTTTACTGTGACAAACATTGGTAAACCATACATTATGTATTATCTATCCAATCAGTCATATTCTATATATTTATGTACACTGTATAGAATATGTTAAATCTCGTTTAATTTAATGAATATTGTTGCTTAAATACATACAGCTAAGGTTTTCAATAAAATAAAAAAGTCGTGGTACTATTTTTTTGGCAGGATTCACTGTAGAAAGGAGTATAATTTCACAAAGATTAAATGTTGGATAAAGTGGAGGCTTTTAGTAAATTAATAAAGTAAAACTAGTTTATCTTGCATGAAATGGTGCGTGGAAATGCAGTTTTTTGTCGAAATCACGTATACTACAATAGTAACCTTATTAATTTAATTATTAATATTTTTTTTATTTTTTTAAATAAATTTAAAGTATATTACAGAGTGGACAAAATTAGTTTACAAGCCATATGTCACACATACAACGAATACGAAAATCGTAGTTTTGGCCTAATCCTAATAACCTTACAAAATGCAAGCGCTCAAGTATTGTCTACATTCCAACACCCAACATAAACTGGCGGCGGTTTATCAATGATTCACGCATTACGGAAGCGCAGTGATTTCGCACGTTCGGTTCATTTGTGACCGCAGCGCATTTGTTCGCACGCTCTCCGGTAGAACCGCGGACCGCGAATCGCTCAGTAGGCTGGCTACACATGTTGGTTTCCTAGTCCGATTCTCCGATACGGTTTCTAGATCGGATGATCAGATAGTACCCTATTTCGCTTTTTTTTCTTTTCATGTTGTCACAAGAAAAGAAGAACAAGCAAAAATTGGGTACACCACAGAGATTGACCGAATGTGAATTCTATTGCTTCCGCGCCAAATTTCCTGTTTACCTACTCTGAAAAATTTCCTGACGGTAATAGCTGTAGGTACCTCAATATCGCACATAATTGACAAGCACACACGTTCGCACCGTAAGGTCTCGGCATGGAGATCTGAATCAAAACCGAACCAGCGAACCGAACGTGAGCGCTGCCACATAGACATTGTATAGTGAATACGCTTTCAGGAACTCGATTCATTCATTTAACCGTACAGGTTGACCCGGCACACCGCCTGTGCACTGTAACTGGACGATGGGTGCCTTCTTGATGCCCTCGGACTTATTCGATAACTGTATCGGGGAACCTGAAGCGAAAAGCTGACATTGTGTGACCAGCTTTAGCCCACCACTAATAAACAACTACACATGTGGCAGTTCTGTCGATTCATTGTTACTGCGATGTGCTTTCAATATACGAAATTGTACGGCCAGCAACATAAGTAGCTGAAATGTACAAAACACCTGTGCTCTAAAATCATAGATTAATGTAGAAATGTATTATGTTTTTGTAAACACACATTTACAAACGGCTATTTACTTTGTAAATTTGGATATTTTCAGCTACAGTTGTTGCTGACTGTACAGATTGTTTTTAGCGTGCATTATTTTAAAATTTTATACTTACAACATTTTATATTATACAAATAAGCTAACATGGCCAGAGCTCCACAACAAAAACAAATGTTTGTAGAGAAGCTATTATAACATTTGTACCACGTACTTGGGATTCCAAAAAAGGCTTCCAAGAGAGTTCAACAAGGGATTACTGGATTGCACGACAAAGTTTTGCAAATTGTGGTAACGATCTGCGGCGAGACGGGCACCACTTTAACCAAATAACGCCTGGCGTGCCATCCACACGGACAATTTATTGCTACAATACTATAAATGCTCGGAGATATGCCCTTGTTATGGAACATAATGTTTTGAGCAAATGTTTAGGTGCGCCATTTTAACTAAATTCTTATTTATACCTACCTACTAATATTATAAAGACGTAAAGTTTATATGTGAATTTTGATGTTTATTTTTATATTTAATGGGTTTGCGCTTGACCGCAATCCCGCCTGATGTTAAGAGTGCGTACAAAGCCAGATAAATATGGCAATGTCAGATGAAACAAACTTATGTCTAATCTTCGCGTGGCATGAGACGGAGATAGCGTGTTTCGCGGAAAAACAAACAAAAATGAACTATGCGCTTCTTATCTAAATAACTCGTAAAGTATAGACTTTAAAAAATCGTTAGTAGCAGCTCTGGGTGATATGTTAGTGATATTATTTATCGAATTTTTGTCTTAATTAGATACACCATGAACGAATAAAAACGAAAATTCATTATTATTAGAGGTATCTTTGTGATTTTTTTCTATCGATAAATTTTCATCCCATTATGTTTTTGTTCAGATAGAACCCTTGCGTATATAAGAAAATACCCATATATAAATATTTTTTCATTTAAATACTAATTACTCATATTCATTTGGATAAATTGTATTGTACTAACATATTATTATAAGATTTACTAACAAATATATGGAACAAGTTTTCCGAAATAAATGAATTGAATTGAAGATGTAGTCTAGTGGACCGCGCGTACCCATAAGATGCCTGTTCACTAAATAAATAAGCAAATAATAGCATTCTATGAACTGAGCGAGGGGATATTATAGGTTTTTGAGCTGGCAGCAAAAAATATATCGACAAAATCCTCCACTTTCAATTTGATGGTAGATAAACCTCCCAAGACTTGTCCTTGTCTCTCCAGCTCTGTATTTAGATAGCTGGAGGACTAACTAAATTTGGAGGGCTCGTCACGTCACTTTAGAGTAAAAAGTATACTCTAACGTGACGTCACACGGAACTACATCACACGATCTTCATATTTCTCATGTTTAATTGACAAAAGAAAAAATACATGTCTAATATTTTTTGATAATATAAAAGACGAACAAAATAGAATTTTTAAGTCATGTAGCCTACTGAAGTTCAAGCTAAATTGCAAATTTTACTGAACAAATAAAATGAAACGACCATCTGTACAATCGACATCACTGTCTATGTACAAATTATAAAGCATGCATTTTTCACGTGTATTTTAAATTGAAATAATGAAGTTGGTATTGCATCCAAGGACGATTTTGGTGATGCTGGTTCACACCACGGGTCGTGGGTTTATTCCTATCATTACAAACACTAGTGCTGATTCCGTTTTTACAAACTAAACTTTAATTTTCATTATCTCTTATGTATAATAAATGGGCTTGCGTTTTTCTACTGACAATTCCAACAAGTCCAAACACGGCTAAGAAACGTTGCTCCGTTATGGAGTTCAGTGCCTTCCCTCCTATTCCATCATCATACTCTGAAAAGTATACTATGGCCAATGTTCATCTCACGATAATTCCAACAACCAAAACACGGCTAGGATACGATGCTCCACTATGGAGTTCCAGTGCTTACCCTACTACTCCATCATCAGATCCTAAAAACCAATATAGTATAAATGCATCTCAAGACGATTCCAACAAGTCCAAACAAGTCACAAAGTATTTTACGGGCAGCTGGCGTGGTTGGTAAGGCAGGTAATCTCTACCAATCACGCTGCACTTGGTTCAATTTGCACACAGGACATGCATTCACTAATGCAACAAAAAGTGTGTAACAAAATTATAGTGGTACGTATATGTAGTATAATATATCTGCTTAAATTGGGATTAGACTGCCACCGAGTGTATCTTGCATTAATAAGTTTTATTTATTTTAAGCGCAACAGAAGTTGGCCATTTAAATAGACGATATAAATGAATTTCTATAGAATTTACCAAAATGCGTCTACCAGCTGCACATATATTTATTTTGCATGCTATACATTTAATTTATATTAAGACCTTGACATATTGTAATTTAAATTTTGGTTCCGTAGATACTTTACTGGCGATAGTTTTTAAATAGTAATTATTTTATTGATACCTTAGAATGAAAATAAGTAGAAAATATCTGTGGGCGGAATTCATGACCTGCAAAGTATGCATCTCGATATTTTTATGTCTATGTATTAGGTTTATGATAATAAGCCAGAAGTTTAGTAATAAATGGTACATAGAGGGAAAAGTTTAGCGACATAATTGTAGTCTTATTTTTTTTAATATGATTTAATTTTTTTTTTGTAGTTAAATTAATTTTAGCTTTAATTAAGCATGTCCAAAAACTGATTCATCAATGATCGGCAGGTAGCTTATTTACCAACGCATTGATAGATTGGCTATAGAAAGATGAACCTTGCCAATGACTGGCACCATCGTGGCAATTTTCTATACCGGGTGTAACGGAAAGTGTATATATACATATATACATTATAGTATATATACATTACAGTAATCTACTTTTTTGTACTAGGAGCACAGATCGCGGAAGATAAAATTTTATATTAAAAGTAGCAAGGTACGCAAAATGATAATCACCCCCATTGACCGGTGACATGATGGTTATGATTTTAATTCAATAAACTTGAATGCAAAAATTTGTTTGAATTTTTGAGTAATTTATTTTGAGCTGAAACTTTTTATGGTCTTCACCCCCTTCGGATGTATGTATATGTCGTCGGCAGCTTGTATAACTCGGCATTTTACAAATTGCCTCGGCATTTCATGAACGCTCGCTGTTTTGCAAAATGCCGAAGGCAAATTGATGATGCTTTTCATCGTATTTAATTCGCCAGAAGTCTAATGTTAGAGTAACCATGATTTAAGGCTAAATTAAATAGATGTGTGATATGCATTGAATTATTACGCTTTCAATGGTGATATGTATTTTTTTATTATGTAATGTTTAATTTAAACAGATATCAGATTGGAAAGTTATTATTACCAGAACCGACTCGGGGCACTCTAAATACTGTTGGTTAGGTTAGGTTAGAACAGCGAAAATACCGACGCCGTTTGTAAAATGCCGAATCATACAAAATGCCGACGACATATACAGAATGATTTTTTTCTAATGATAAATCTTCAGCTGTATAACTTCTTATACGTAGAGCATACATGAGAGTAACTGCAGTGATTGCAAGCCAAAATAATTGAAGTCTACCCATTACTGGCTTGACTGGCTACCACCCACAAGTTATCTGTAGCCCATCATCTACCAGTGTGTTCCGACTTCCGACCACTGAAATGAGAACCGATTTTTCTAGAACCGATTTTTCTGCTCACCTTTGGTAACATCATTTCACTTACCATGCTGAGATACAAGTCATATAAATATGCACGATCACAAAATTCAATAAGAGATTAAGGTCCACTTGCGTTAACTTGAGTTAACATTTTAACCATATAACTCGGTACGTCATTTTAACCTAGCTTTAGGGTTTGGAGCTTGATAACTCAGAGTTAGTTGCTTACTTTGAGAAATAAATCACCTAATAGCTTTGAGTTATAAAGATAACCCAGGTTACAGTTTTACCATTAGTAAGATGATGTTGACGCAAGTGGTGTAGTAATAGAGCTCTCGTCTTTAAAAAATAAATAAGTGACCAATGATTTGTCCATTCATTTTAATTTTAGATAAACTTACATACCCAGATTAGAGATACAGGAGAAATTAAAAGTTTTGATAGATATTATAACATATGTAAATCATGGCCTGTGTAATAATGAGAATCAATACTTGAGTGAAGTTTTTGCAATAGACTGGGTTCCAAATTCAATTGTTTTTATCTCGATTGAAAACTTAACCTTTGACTGACGTTATAAAACATGGATCTTAGTTCGGAAAGAAATACAGTATTTATATTCATAAAGTTTTTGTAAAATGCCAATTTGGTGGAGGCAACAACAATTGACCTTCATTATTTTCAAAAGTTTTCATAATTTTTCTACGGATCTCTTTATGACGTTCTACCAAACTGGGTATAAAAGACATACATTTTTTCTAGACACTTCATTCATAACGCCTTATAATATTCAGTAAACCCACTTCAATAAAACTATAAAATTCAGCATGACGACTTTTTCAACTTTTTTTCTTCTGATCGTAAGTATTTTTTATAATTATTTTTAAAGGATTTTGCACACAAATTAAGCCATTTTGTAAGAAAAAAAATTTTTTATGATTTAACTCGCTATGATAATATTTTCGAATAACTTTTTTCTTTATTTATTTCAACATTTTGATTCTTCAATTGGGATTTCATTATAGCAACAGTGTTTTAATAACTTGAGCGGTATGAATTTTCATACCGCTCAAGTTCTATTTTATCATCAGTCGCAAAGTTTTTTTTTATTCGATCGTTTTATAATTCCCCTAATCAATTTTAAATTATTTTAATAGTGGTCAAGTTACAGTCCACCAAACCTACATTTCATTGTTAAATTCATGTCCAAGCATTGATGAAACATATTTTCATACTCGAAGACTATAATGTTTCATGACTCTTATTATTTGCAGGTGTTATCAATCCTGTATCTCGCAGCATCATGTAAGTAATTAAACTTTATTAAAACTCGAAGTATTATTTTTCTGGCTCTGAAACGCAGCTGGCAGAAGACGCCGATACATTATTTATTTGAGGGTGGCAGCCAACCAGGAAGCAAAGTCCTGGTTGACGTTTAAGAATGTCATAGTGAACAATTTATTAAATACTTTTTTACAGTAAATAGCCCTATGTTTGACTACAATCTCATCGTGGAAAGTGATGAAGCGTCCGGAGCAATAAAGAAAAGTAGAAAAAAATACATTTATTTGATGGAGTTGGTAACCACACAAAGCCTAGGAGGGAACTGCCTGGACACACCACTCGATTTTTGGCAATATATTTACAACAGAAGGGTACTAAGAAGATCAACTATAGTTCTACCGTGCTATGGTTTCCTCAAGATGTTTTCCTTGATTGAGAACTTATTGTAGGATTAATTCAACAGCAACTTTACTACTATTGAGCAATCATCGCCAATAAATGAACCTAATGGTAAAACAACAAGATATTTTCTTCTATAACATTGTCAAACGTCATCCGGGACATTGTATTTGGAACAGGAGACACAGGACCTTACTCATAAAATGCTTTTTAACTAATATACTGATTAAATATTCACGTAAATGAAGACATTGTTTTGCAATTACATTATATAGGTGACCACCACCCAAGGGGGACAAAGTACACAACTATTGGGCCATATAAACTTCATACCAATTTTATCCCACGGTATAAATATACTTGGCCTGGCTGACTGATCTATCAACTCACAGCTGGGGTTAGAAAAGTGAAATTTTGCACACAGGTTTCTTTTATTAGTTATTTTTGGAAATTCCACCTCTAAGAGGTAAAATTGAGGATCGCTGGTAAAACGCTAGGCGCAAACCTAGATTTTGATAAATATATTACTTTTTTATGTCTGATAGATCGTACACTACCTCCGTCACCTGATGATATATCTGCTATGGTTTCGTAAGCGGCTTCGTCGGTGGCTTCAAATTCATCTTCAACCGATAATAATGGTGCAAATAGATAAGGTTATTGAAGCAATATACCAGATACCGGATCGGCCATGAGGGCATTGGTTAATTAAATGGATTTTGAACACGTGTTGTAGCCATAGTGTAAAATTGGTATTAGTAATAAAAATACGCCCAAATATCAGTAGCATCAAACTTCATTCACGACAAACTAAATGATTTTGGACTTTGAAATATTTTTTAAGCAAACCAAAATGTACAGTTTGATGTTTACTTTTAGCATTCTCTTACTTGTAAAATATTAATCAAAATTTTGTCAGCAAAGGTAACTAGGCACCTTTTGCAGCATGGTTACGATATTATAATAATTTTTATTTTCTTTAATTTATGATAGACATCGTATTCGTACTTAATAATAATACTAATAAAGAGTATATTAATAATACATTTTTATTATTATCATAGCCTTTTTATATTAAAGCTTCGTTTCACGTACCTACTGTTATCATTGTTTGTTAGTAAATTGAATTATATACTTATCTTTTTTGTCTTCTCTTATTGTTTTTACATGTTTTTGTGATGTCAAATAAAGCTTTGTCTATTGTCTAAATAAATATTTATATTGTGTAAATATTCCCTGTAGTTCCTGATCGTGCCTGATACCAGTATTTATATACTCTGAGCTGATACCAAATAAATAGACTTTTGGGGTAAATCTGGGCTATTCGATTGTTCCCGGTTCGGATGACGTGATGATTTTTTAAACTGACAGAAGGTTGTGATTGGGATCCTTGTCACCCTTATGCGGATTAGCATCTCGTTCGAACTGTTTTTTTATGTGGCTACATCTACACCATAAGTGCAAACCATACCCATAAGTAGCCACAGCGCCATCTATTTAAACCATCGTGATTGAACTACCTGTATGAACCTATAATCGTGAGTAGCGGCCTATCTTTTACTCTAGCACCATCTGTGGGTATAGTGCAGTACTTAGATACTCCTGTTACGATCTCGTTCTAAAGATGACAGAGTAATGTAGCTGCTGTAAGTTCATCTCGATTATAGAAGGCGCTAGGTGCAGTAAATGCAGCACTTTTCAGATGTGTAGGGATGCCGTCGTTACGCAAATTCTTGTATGTATCCATTTGCATCATATCCCCTCGGCAAGTACATATAATGATACTTTTTACTTAGAAGACTTATGTACCTATAATTTAAATACAAATTTGGAGTGACACGGGCAAGTCTTTAGAAGTTAATCTACCATAAAAGTCAAATGAAAGATTTTTGTCTTTATTATTTACGCCGGTGGCTACCAATTTTTTTTTCATACCATTAATTTGCAAACAAGCATACCTCAACCTATGGATGCTTGCCGACCCTGCAGAAATCTCTTCACACCCTTTTTGAAGAACCCCATGCTGTACTCCATTGGGAAAACCACAGCGGGGAGATCATTCCACAGTCCGAGCGTCCACGGAAGAAAACTCCCTTTTAGCCCGCACAGTTCGAAACAATTGGCTACTTTCCTAAAAAAATATATTTAGTCCATCAGTTAAAAAATATTGGACACGTATTTTTCTTTTCGTCAATCAAACAAATAATGATGAAGATATAGCCCGTTAAAGTTTCGCGGGACGTTACATTTCTATACATTTTTTAATGAAATGTGACGTCACGCAGAATTTGTAACTTCGATAGAAGACCCCGGTGTCAGACCCGATCGAACGCCTTCGCTAATTTAGGCTCACTGCCAATGCCTCACCTTGCTCTCGGGCCCCCGGTCCCCCCTGATACAGTCGGCCGGGTCCACTCCGGTCTCCCCCTCCGGCATGACCAGCTGCACCAGGGACAGGGCAAGGCAGCGGATCAGCCTCCCAGGGCGGAGATTATATGATCCCTGAGTTCGGGACCCATACAAACTGCGGGTGGCCAGCGGGCAGCCGTTTCACAACAGCACGCCGTGCCTGCACAACACAACGTCGGTTCCAAACCCGCTGGATCCCACACACTGCCAGCACAGCGCCATCTCATGGAGCTCTGGCAACCTTACTCACCGCAGGAACACAACACCACAATAAAGTAGTGTTATTTGGCTGCGATCTTCTGTATGTAAAAAAAGTTTAAAAAAAATACAATAATATTATTTATACAAGCTTATAACTCTACACGCCCTAACTCTACAAGCCCTAACTTCACAAACTCTACACCTTAGTCAAAATATGAGGCTTGGCCTTACCACAAATTAAAATATAACGTCAAGAAAAAAATAGTGCGATAACCATAGCACGGTGGAGAAGTACTTCTTAGTACCTGCCTGCCTGGCTACTCTTACACTGAAAATCTATAGCAAATAGCAAGGATAATGTAATGTCGCTTTCGCGGACAAGTGTGACTCTTTTTTTTTTTTTTTTTGAGAGATATAGCGGATTAAATCTATACATATATATAATTATTATACTTACCTTATTTACTGAAAGGAAAGTCGGCTTGAACTAGCTAAATCTTTATTTACACCGTTGTTAAACTTGGTAATTATAAAAAATGCATTAAAAATACTTTCTCCAATGGCCACCGTTGTTACAATACGTTGTTGTTATAATTTTTTTTTATTTTTAGTTTTTCGGTTTTTACGGACAAACAATATTTTCACAAATGTACGGAAACGGTAAAGTTAAAACTTCGCGAGGACCCAAACAATATATTGCGTGAATGACACTTTTCTGCAGAAGAAATATAGATGACGTGTGATGACGAATTTCTAATGCCGACACATTATTTTTGCATGTTGTCACAAGAAAAGATTTAACGAATGTGAATTTTATTGCTTACGCGCCAAATTTCGTGTTTACCTACTCTGAAAAACGCATGTATAAAACACCTGTGCTATAAAATCATAGATTTATGTAGAAGTGTGTTATGTTTTTGTAAACACACAATTACAAACGGCTATTTACTTTGAAAATTTGGATCTGGACAGCTACAGTTTTTGCTGACTGTACAGATTGTTTTTAGCGTGCATTATTTTATACTTACAACATTTTATATTATACAAATAAGCTAACATGGCCAGAGCTCCACAACAAAAACAAATGTTTGTAGAGAAGCTATTATAACATTTGTACAACGTACTTGGGATTCCAAAAAAGGCTTCCAAGAGAGTTCAACAAGGGATTAGTGGATTGCACGACAAAGTTTTGCAAATTGTGGTAACGATCTGCGGCGAGACGGGCACCACTTTAACCAAATAACGCCTAGCGTGCCATCCACACGGACAATTTATTGCTACAATACTATAAATGCTCGGAGATATGCCCTTGTTATGGAACATAATGTTTTGAGCAAATGTTTGTGCTGGCTGGTTTATTTTATAGGTGCGACACGGAGAGTAATATATTAGTTAAAATGAAAATATACCTACTAATATTATAAAGACGTAAAGTTTGTGTGTGAACTTTGATGTAGGAGGATCCGGATACGATTCTGATAATTCTTTCACACTAGCTATGTTTTAAGTACTATGAGATGGGCTGCTTTTCATCCAGGAACGCGGGTAACCGTGGGGAACAGCTAGTTACCTATTTATGTATCATTTTCATATGGTATATCCTACCTTACTTAATATTAAGTATGAATGCTAATGTGAATCCGTCTGTTCGCTTACTTTTCACGTAAATTGAAACCATGGGAGAGATATTTAAAATATACTAGCTCCCTTATTCATAATCGCTTTTTAACTAATGCCCGATTTCAATAAACAAAAACGAATCGTTTTGCTTACCAATGGTAGGTTTTTTTATCGCCAAACTGGGCATATATATCATTTCGTAAGCTAATTTGACCTGTAATAGCTACTTCCATATGGGAGGGTCAGCTATGCAAAGCTTTGAGGTCTTAATAATTATCTTAATAAATCTTAACCGATACCGGTCCGTAAATTATTGAAACTGGGCCTATATCAGTGTAATAGTGTGCCCCGTCTTACTCTTTCGATCACCAAAATGTCACCTGTCAGATAAAGATTCGGAATTTTAGCTAATCTACGTTTGATAACTTTATTATGAATAAGGGGGTAAGTGTTTAAAATATTTGTATTCCGAATCCTACAAATAAATTATACCACTGCACGTACCTTTGCCTGTAATTTTTAACACGCTGTTTCCGTGCTAATATAAAGTAGCACTCATTATGTACACAGAAGGTAATTTAACCCTCAGCCAGTGGCACTGGTCTACGTGGGGAGATAGCTAACGCGAGACAATGGATTAGGTCAAAGCAGCACGCTACGTTAATTGCAATTTGTGGTTGCCGGCGCACAACAAACAAATGTTTTACAAGGGTAATGAAAAAACTTTAATGTTCTTAATACGCTTTTTAAATTCCAGTTCTTGTTAGTGATTTCTTTCGTAATTTATTCCGCTTGGTCCAGTGTCGTAGATTTACTGCACGAAATTGTAAAGAGGTTAAGAAATTGCTTTAAAGATTTTGTATTTCTAATTTTACAAACCTGTACTAGTTTTAATAACTCTATGTTCGAATACAATTAACATTCAAGTGTTCATTGCCGTCATGTCGACAAGTTATTTTATGACGTGTTTCAAGGATCCCTCGAAGATGAACACTCCGATTATAATATTCAGTTTCTTAAAGAAATTAGGGCACTTTATTTGGTTCCCTAACGACCGTCAAAAACTGTCCCCCGCGGTTCCTGGATAAAATAATATAATGTACGTAGCCTATAATACTCGGGGATAATGTAGCTTCCTATTTTTGTGAGTCAAATAAAGCTATGTCTATTGTCTATTGTCTATTAGGGAAAGAATTTTCCGAATTGCATCAGTAGTTCTGGAGAATACTTACTATATCCAAAAATACAAAATTTTCCTCTTATAATATTAGTATAATAAATGCTATTTTTTATAAATATCTCACGTATGTTTAAAGCAGCGCGAACAATTTTTATTTATTTGGGTCAGTTAACATACAATATATTTTTATTGTACAGGAACGTCTTGTTACTCGTAGAATGGGAAATACAGGCGCGTTTAGTGGCCCTTCAGGAAATGACCCCGACTGAATAACTTATAAGATGAAGGGAGAACTCGATTGTGAGCCAATTCTGCTGTTTTGATTTGATGTCGAGATGTTTTGTTAGACTACCCTATGTAATTTGTAGAGAACGGACTCAGTCCGGCGTTTAAATGTGGTGAATCACAGATAGGTACTCGGCCAAATGGAAAATATATCAGCTAGTACATGTTCATGCAGTTTTAGTCATTATTTGTAATGGGATATAGGTGATATTAGAATGTTCGAGATATGTAATGGCTATAGGTTAATCAGTGGACGATTGTAGTCCACCTTTGTGATATTATTAACGGGAAGGACGGATATGTTTCTTTGATGTCTCACTTCGGAAACTGACCCGATTTGAAATATTAATTCATTATGTAAAAGGTTCAATCATGCGAGTATTCCTTAATCTTTCATTTATATAATTAACCCTAACCTACTCCTACATATTACCGAATAGGTAGTGGACATAATATATTATAATAGACAGATATCGCTAGAAAATACCATGATGTATATAATTATATAGGTAACTATGTGGCTACATAAAAAAAATCTACATTTGCTTTTGATTTTTAACTAATAACCAACGGATATTATTCCAAGAAAAGTTGCAGTTATGATACTGGAGTATAATATAGAAACGAAACGAGGACATTCGTAGGAGAACGAAAACTACCGATATAGCTCGTAGAGTTAGTAAACTGAAGTGGCAATGGGCAGGCCACATCGCTCGAAGAACCGATAGTCGATGGGGAATATATAGAAAATATTGAATAAGAGTAAAGCCTTGTTTATATTTCATGTGGAAAATTATTATGTCCACGGATAAAGTAAATATTGTACGCGTTTGTTGTAAACCGAGTTTGCATTCTAATTGCTTTTAGTTCGAGAGCTTGATACAAAGCGGCAGAATGTTTTATTATTTAGCTTCCTACTTCAACGAGCAGTATATTTCTTTTTAGTTAGCTTTAAGCCCATAACAGACGTACCTAGCTAATATGCCGAGCTATAATATAAATTACAGTACAAGTTGGGGGCCAGTTGGCGCAGTTGGTTAAGGTTCACCTTACGCGCCGCAGGTCGCGGGTTCGATTCCCACACAGGACATCGCATTTGTGTGCATGAACATGTCTGTATGTCCTGAGTCTGGGTGTAATTATGTATATTAAGTATGTATTTACAAACAAAAAGTAGTATATGTATTATATCAGTTATCTGGTTTCCATAGTACGAGCTTGTACTATGGAAACCAGATAACTGATATAATACATATACTACTTTTTGTTTAGCTTGGGATCAGATGACCGTGTGTGAGGAATGTCCCAGGATATTTATATACGGGTTGGATACGACATTAAATGAAACCACGTAAAGTATTCATAAATACGATCAACTTTTACTATGGGACCAACATCTAAATCGCAAAAAAAATTACAGCCTACCTTTTATAACGAAATGGTTACATCTATGGAAACAAATATTTATGCATTCGCTAGCATCAACTCAATAGACTCAACTATTAAAAAAAAAAATTGAATGTATCTATTAACGACACTATGATCAATACTACTATAAAGGGAAAATAAAGAAATACTTTTTAAAATCAATTAAATGTCAAATCACAAAATAGAATATTTACTCATGCTTCTAAAACTTTTACCCTTAAATTTTATACTTACTATGATAGATATATATGTCGGAGTCAGCGACAGCCAAGCGATACAAACACCACGATTAGGGTTCAGTAGTATCGGGATTCGGTGGGCGCAGTGCAGGCAATAAAACAACGTTATACCATCGCTTCGTAAAAGTCCCGTATGAGGAGAAGAAGCGACGCAACAAACTCCTCACGGGCCCAATGTGTTTATTACGTTATTGTTACGACATAATATTACAATTAAATAATCACTTCACTTCACACATGTACAGTCTTAAATAATTACAGGCTACAGAACCGGCTGTAACAATGATTGCACTGAGATGTGTATAGCTCGAGCGCTTGTGATAAACTAACTATCCCAAAAGCAATACGCATCCCCTTATAAACTTTGTTATTCACGTTATAGTCAAATCAATGTTCTTAATATTACGCATACCCTCATTAAGTCTGTTATTAACGTCAAAGTCAAATCAGTGTTGCTACTATTTTACCCAACCCTTGTACCACGATAATATCGTAATCCAACTGAATCCGACCAACGATCTAACTCTCCGACATATAAATAAATAAAATAGGAATTGTAAACTTATTATGATCACTGTGTGCAGCGACCGCCGACACAGATAAGCCCTCGAGGCTTCCGAGTAAAAGCGTCAGCGACTGCCAAGCGATACAAACACCATGATTAAGGTTCTGTGGTATCAGGATTCGGTGGGCGTAGTGCAGGCAATGAAACAACGTAATACTATCGCTTCGGAAAACTCCCGCATGAGGAGAAGAAGCGACGCAACAAACTCCTCATGGGCCCCGATAGGTTTACTGTTATAATATTACAATTAATTAGGTAATCACTTCACTTCACAATCTTAGTCTTAACTTATAATAAGTTACAGAACCGGGTAAAACAATGATCGTACTGATCTGTGTCTAGCTCGAGAGCTTGTGAAAAACTAACCCTTACAAATACAAATACCCTCACTTTTATATGCTTTGCTATTTGCGTTATGGTCAGTGTTGCCACATCACTCAATCCTTCTACCATAATAATATTATCCAACCAATATGAATAAATATCTAGTAAATATCTAACATTCGGCCTTTCCTGACATCAAGTTTGTCCTCAAACTTCGCGTAATAAATAAAGTTATCAATATCGTATAATAATACAGATAAATATACATCACTTTTACTCAGATGGATCCATCAACATCCACTATTCTTTTTCTCAGATGGATCCATCAACATCAGTTCACCTATCTCTAAAACTAATACTGACAGTGTATACAGACAGTTATCAACTCCAACCAAAATCAATCACCAAATATTATCTTATCTATCCCATCTTTCTATCCCATCTTTCTATCCCATCTTTCTATCCCATCTTTCTATATCTATCTCCTCTATCTATTTCTATCCCATCAATCTATATCTAACCCATCTTTCTATCCCATCTTTCTATATCTATCTCCTCTATCTATTTCTATCCCATCAATCTATATCTAACCCATCTATCTATATCTATTCCCCTTTTTTTTTTGCCAGAATTTGCATACCGACAGTGTACATACCGACAGTGTATACAGTCAGTTATCAACTCCAACCAAAATCAATTACCAAATATTGTCTTATCTATCCCATCTATCTATATCTCTCCCATCTATCTATTTCTATCACATCTATCTATTTCTATCACATCTATCTATATCTATCCCATCTATCTATACCTATTCCCTTTTTATTACCGACAGTGTAGTTTAACATTCCACAAGGTGTAAGTAGCAGTTTATAGATTTCTTACACTTTGTCAAATAGCTAACATGCAAAAACATTTGTTATATAACATTTTAGATTAACGGTTACATTACATATGAATTAAACACGAATAAATATTAAACTCTCTATCTATCCTTTCTCTCCTTTTCTTCTTTTATCTTCATATGAATTAGACTATAATTAAAATACAATACAACATTTTAAAATCCAAATTTCTAATAATCGTCATCTCTATGCTTATCTATTTTTTTTTACTTTCCTTATAATTTCTAATCATTTCTAATCCCTTCTTATCTCTCCTAAACTTTCTAATCTCTCCTAATCTTTTATCTCTCCTAATCTTTTATCTCTCCTAATCTTTTATCTCTCCTAATTTTTTATCTCTCCTAATCTTTTATCTCTCCTAATCTTTTATCTCTTCTAAGCTTTTATCTTTTTTTCTAATCTTTTCTATTCTCTCTTTTTATTCAGATGGCTATATTAACATCTAATTCATTATATTCATGAGATGGCTATATCAACATCTATTAATTTTATTCAGATGGCTATATCAACATCTATTAATATTATTCAGATGGCTATATCAACATCTATTATTATTATTCAGATGGCTATATCAACATCTATTAATTTTATTTAGATGGCTCTATCAACATCTATTAATTTAATCCAGATTGCTATATCAACACTTAACCTCTTTTCTCTTTTTAATCGTTACTGGTCATACCAACCATTTTCTTATAAGAAGTGTCTCTTCAAATATTCATTCACGCTCTTGCTACTTAAAACTGTATATCTGTCTTCATACCGCACGTCTGTCATCAAGACTGCACGTCTGTCATCAAGACTATATGTCTGACATCAAGACTGCACGTCTGTCATCAAGACTGCACGTCTGTCGACAAGACTGTACATATGTCATCAAGTTTCTATTTTTTTTTTCTATATTTTATTGAAGAAAACTGCATGTCCGTTATCAAAACTGCATGTCCGTCATCAAGACTGCACATCTGACATCAAGACTGCACGTCTGTCATCAAGACTGCATATCTATCGTCAAGACTGCACGTCTGTCATCAAGACTTTTTCAACACAAGATTTTATTGAAGAACTTATTTGCGTTTTTGTTGTAGAGTTTATAAATAAATGAATGGACATCTGCTTTTTTTTATCACAATTAAACCTATATCTTATCGAACCTAACTAGCGTAAATTCTATGCTTTGATACCTACATCTTGTACCTCTTCTCTCTCTCTCTCTCAATATTATTTCATCTTATCAGTGTCTTTACAAGTGTTTTATATATTTTTATAGGTACATTTTTTTTATAAACTATTATTCCGTATGTTGCTGATGTTAAAGCGGAAAACTAAAGACTACATCGTGAAAAACATCTAAACTTCTTAATCTAAATTTCTAACCATATTTTTCACACATTTCATCCACCTTTTTCTACTTCTATTGACTACTATCTACTTTCATATTCATAAATCTTTTAGTCTCAATATCACGATAATATTATGATCCAATCTTTTTTTTACTTCTATTTACTACTATCTACTTTCATATTCATAACTCTTTTAGTCTCAATACCATGATAATATTATAATCTAAGCAAGTCTGACCAACAATCCAACGCCGATACGGCCTCACGGTGAATCACACGTCCACGGTGAATCACACGTCCAATCACATTCTGGTGTGAAAAGCTCTAACAGATATACCTGAAACCAATGAAGTCCAGCACAGTAATAGATCATTTCACTTGGCCATTTCTGCCTACATTTGCGAGCCAATTTTGCTATTAATCGATTTAGTTTGATCATTTTTCTAACGCTTACTCATATTAACCAGAGATCTAGAGTTAATTCCTACTTATCAACTTTATGAAGGGAAAATCTCGTTAATTCAAAGTAAACTAAAGTAAACTAAGTACTAATTGTGTGTTGCTTTTTGAGTGCATAGTGTTCAGATCATATAGCAGATTTTATTTCGAATGAAGATGTTTCATTCAGTTCACTTGTGTGTGTGCCTCCCCCCGTCTACTTTATTTTTGCTACTTATTCTTATATCTGTGGAAACTTTTAATTAGCTTTCAATATCTATGTAATTATAACTTTGTTAATTAAGAACCTAGCTGTTAGTTTCCATAAGCAAATAAAATAAAATAAAATAAATCTCAGGCAGGAAGTACAGTTAAACCCAAATGTAAACTTTACTAAGATCAACCAATCATAACAGCTACACCAAACACTTTGTTACACACACACTACCCTAAGGGAGAAAGCCTCAGCTTTATAGTTTTAACTTCTATAAAAGTACACCACACAAAGCTTTTGCTAACGGACTCGGACTACTCGGGCGCCAACGCTCATTTTTAACGAGCTGCGACTACTAATCTTCTGCGCAGTTAACGTCAAGAAAACGAATTTGAACTCTACATCGAACTCTACATTGAACTCTACATCGAACTCTACATCGAACTCTACATCGAACTCTACATCGAACTCTACATCGAACTCTACATCGAACTCTACATCGAACTCTACATCGAACTCTACATCGACCTCTACATTGACTACATTGACCTCTACATTGACTACATTGACCTCTACATGGACCTCTACATGGACCATGGACCTCTACATGGACCTCTACATATACCTCTACATGGACCTCTACATGGACCTCGTAACTTGAACTCGAACACGTAACTTGAACTCGTAACTTGAACTCGTAACTTGAACTCGTAACTTGAACTCGTAACTTGAACTCGTAACTTGAACTCGTAACTTGAACTCGTAACTTGAACTCGTAACTTGAACTCGTAACTTGAACTCGTAACTTGAACTCGTAACTTGAACTCGTAACTTGAACTCGTAACTTGAACTCGTAACTTGAACTCGTAACTTGAACTCGTAACTTGAACTCGTAACTTGAACTCGTAACTTGAACTCGTAACTTGAACTCGTAACTCGTAACTTGTACTCTTAAAACTCTAACTTGAACTCTAACTTGAACTCTAACTTGAACTCTAACTTGAACTCTTACTTGAACTCTAACTTGAACTCTAACTTGAACTCTAACTTGAACTCTAACTTGAACTCTAACTTGAACTCTAACTTGAACTCTAACTTGAACTCTAACTTGAACTCTAACTTGAACTCTAACTTGAACTCTAACTTGAACTCTAACTTGAACTCTTACTTGAACTCTTACTTGAACTCTTACTTGAACTCTTACTGGAACTCCTATTTGAACTCCTACTTGAACACTTACTTGAACTCTTACTTGAACACTTACTTGAACTCTTACTTGAACGCTTACTTGAACTCTTACTTGAACTCCAACTTGAACTCTAAATGGAACTCGAATTCTAACTTGAACTCTTAAGTGAACTCTTAATTGAACTCCGTATTAAACTCTAAATTGAACTCCGTATTAAACTCTAAATTGAACTCTAACTATAAAGTGAATTCTAAAATGAACTGTAAATTGAACCCTTAATAGATCTAAATTGAACTGTAAGTTGAACCCTTATTTGAACTCTAAATTAACTGTAAACTAAACCCTTAATTCAACTCTAAAATTGGAACTCATTGAACTGTAAATTGAACTCTTAATTGAACTCCGTATTAAATTCTAAATTGAACTCTTAACTCTAAAGTGAATTCTAAAATGAACTGTAAATTGAACTGTAAGTTGAACCCTTAATTGAACTCTAAATTAACTGTATTGAACTCTAAATTTAACTCTAAAGTGAATTCTAAATTGAACTGTAAATTGAACCCTTAATTTAACTGTACATTGAAAATGATACAAGTCTTAAGAACCTTGAATTAAATTGGGAATAGTGTGAATACTGGAACCGCTTCATACGCCCAGAAGAACTGAACTATTAAAATAACTCATAAATCTATTTTTTTTTTTAAATTAAGTACCCATTTCTTGTGAATTTAATATTAATATCTCTAAATAAATTAAGTACGATTTTAGATTTTTAGTTGTTTTTGAGATTCTTCATGGCAAACCCTTACCAGCAAGTTCTAAATTATTCAAATGAATCATGATATCTGTTCTATTATTTTTGTATAAGCTGTAAGTTTCTTTTAAATATGTTAAAATAAAATCACTAATATTTACTGAAAAATTAACAGTGTTATTTTCGTTAATTAGAAATTGTTTCTCAGGAGAAACATGTTGATCAGGTACTTTAGACTATACGTTTGTCGAATGAGCTACCTATTACCACCATTTTAGCAATGATATTATACTAGAGATATGCTACCCTCATACTAAGCGGCGTTCAGTTATTGTTGAATTAGGTGAATGTGATAGATAATACGGAACGTATGGTACAGAAAGAGATAGCTATATGTAGCCGCTAAGCAAAATTTCGACAATTGTCTGAATTTGTCTGCAACAATTTTCGTGCGTTAATGCGATATCTACCTCTTTTTATTATAATATCATTGCATTTTAGTCATGTATATATCTAGCAGTCAGCTATGTATTCAATTTAAAAATAATTATCAAAATACTTTACAATTAAAACCAGAAACACAGTTTTAATAGTTCGGGAGCCTATGGATTCAAAAATAAGCTGTAATGTTGTATGCCAATAAATTATATTTTTTGCAAAATGAAGAAACTAATCAGAGTCATATATAACTTTTTATAACATATATTCTATAATCACTTTGTTACAATTTTTATTATGAGTCGAATGTTACTTGAAATAAATGTTTTTTTTTTTTTTTTTTTTTTTTTTATACCACTTAGGTGGCAAACAAGCATACGGCCCGCCTGATGGTAAGCAGTTACCGTAGCCTATGGACGCTTGCAACACCAGGGGTATCACTCGCGCGTTGCCGACCCTGAAGAAACCGCTTCACACCCTTTTTGAAGAACCCCATGCTGTACTCCATTGGGAAAACCACGGCAGGGAGCTCATTCCACAGACCGAGCGTCCGCGGAAGAAAACTCCTTTTAGCCCGCACAGTTCGAAACAATTCTGGTTTCAATGTGTGTGAATGGACTCCCTGTCGATGGCGAGAGTTGCGATGGTGAAAGGTAGCTGTGGGCATCAAGTCGAATAATTCCTTAGAACACTCTCCGTTGTACAAGCGGTAGAACACACATAACGAGGCAAAGTCTCTCCTCAGACTGAGTGGCTCTAAACCGCTTGTGAGCTCGGGATCGTCAACAATTCTGATGGCACGTCGCTGAACCGAGTCTAAAGGCCCCAGCTGGTACTCAGGAGCTCCCGCCCATAGATGGCAGCAGTACTCCATATGAGGCCGGACCTGCGACTTATAAAGTTGCAGCCTTTGCCCCGATGTGAAGTACTGCCTCGCTCTGTTGAGCACTCCAAGCTTTTTGGATGCCAGCTTAACCTTTTCCTCCAAATGACTTCGGAACATAACGTCGCTGGAGATGTCGACGCCAAGGATCCCGATGCTTTGACTGATGTTCAAGGAAGTGTTCTGGAATTTTGGAGCCACAGACCATGGGGTTTTCTTAGCGGTGAACGCGCAGGCTTGAGTCTTGGTGGGGTTGAAATGGACTAGGTTTAGTCGACCCCAATCGGAGACACTAGTTAGTGTACTCTCGATTTCAGACACCAGCTGTTCGCGGCTTTCCTCCACCTCGGAACGAGGGATATTTGCACGGCCCGTGTATTGAGCGTCCCCTGTACTGTCGTCCGCATAGCAATGAATGCCGTCAATAGACAGCATATCATTGATATGCAGAAGGAACAGTGTTGGGGACAGCACAGAACCTTGCGGGACGCCGGCATTTATGTCCATGCTATCGGAGCAGCTACCATCGACGACGGCTCTTATGCATCTGCTGGACAAAAAGCTGGCGACCCATTTGCATAATCCCTCGGGAAGCCCGTATGCTGGTAACTTCGTGAGAAGACCCCTGTGCCAGACCCGATCGAACGCCTTCGCCACATCTAGGCTCACTGCCAAAGCCTCACCTTGACTCTCGATGGCGAGGGACCAACGGTGCGTGAGATACACAAGGAGGTCACCAGCTGAGCGACTATGGCGGAAGCCATATTGTCGGTCGCTCAACAACTCGTGATCCTCCAGGTATCTCAAAAGCTGCGTGTTGATCACACGCTCCATGACTTTGGAGAGAAGGGAGGTGATAGCGATAGGCCTGTAATTCGTCGGGTCTGATCTGTCGCCCTTTTTGGGCACTGGGTGCACGTGGGCAGTTTTCCACGAAGACGGGACTTCCTGTTTGGTGTAGGAAAGTGCGAAAAGACGCGTCAATACTGGACACAATTCAGGAGCACACTGCTTCAGCACCACTGCCGGTATGCCGTCTGGCCCACTCGACTTATGGATGTCCAGAGAAAGTAATTCCCGTCGGACCTCACGTTGGGTTATGCTTATCTCCGGCATGGAGCTGGCACACCGCGGGATGGTAGGCGGTGTGGCACCCCCATCATCCAAAGTCGAGTTCGAGGCAAAGAGAGAGCCTAAAACATCAGCTTTCTCCTTAGCACTATGGGCCAAGTTTCCGTCCGGCTTACGTAGTGGTGGCAAGGTCGACTGGCAAAAGTTCCCCTCAGCAGCTTTGGCAAGAGACCAAAAAGCACGACTTCCAGAGGGAAGGCTAGTCAGCCTCTCACCAAACCTGCCGACGAAATCGAACTTAGCCCTGGCAATCATTCGCTTACTGGATCTCGAGGCAGCGTTAAATTTGCGTTTCGCATCTGAGATGTTAGTATCCTGATTAGTTCGGGCCGTGGTCCAAGCCTCATACAAAGTCTGCTTATTTTGTCTAGCATCTTTGCAGGGCCGATTAAACCACGGTCGTTTCTTCATCCCTGCAGCCACTAGCGGGTTTGGGATATAACATTCCATTCCCGCCAGTATCGCCTCAGCGACGGCAGCTGCACAGGTTTCAGGATTATCTGATGCGAAGCAAAGCTGCCTCCACGGGTACGATGCGTAGAATTCACGCAATCCATCCCAGTCTGCTGACTTATAGTGCCACATGCGACGACGCCCGGGCGACCGGAGCGAAACGGGCCGCGCACAAGGCACTTGCGACCGGACGAGACAGTGGTCCGATGAGCCGAGTGGCGCATCCACTGTCACTACATAGCTGTCCGGTCGCGTAGTCAGCAGAAGGTCCAGTAAGGAGCTTGTATGGCTCTCGATATCTGGGATTCTCGTAGGAGAAAGAACCAGTTGCGAGAAGCCATAGGCCAGGGCAAAGTCGTGAGCAGTCTTCCCCGCGAAGTCGGTGATTCGAGAACCAAGCCACTCAACGTGGTGAGCGTTAAAGTCTCCTAGAACCACCAACTCCGCAGAAGGATACTGCTCGAGTACTATGCCAGTCGTCAATTGCAGGTGCTCAAATAACCGAATCGTGTCCACGTCACCGCTGTGGGACCTGTAAAGGCACGCGTAAATTCGGGTGTGACCGCCGTGGTCTACGCGCGCCCACAAAACTGACAGGTCCCGGTCTTCAAGGCCATGAAGACGTCGACAGCAAATATCCTCCCTAACGTACATACATACCCCGGCACGGCGCACAAAGTTGTGCTCCAACTTGTACCCGGGGTAGTGTAGATACGATGTATCATCAGGGCAGGATATTTGCGTCTCTGTAAGGAATAACAGGGTCGGCTGTGCAGTCTCAAGGTGATGGTGGACTGCATTGATGTTCGAGTGAAGTCCCCTGATGTTGCTGAAGTCAACTGAAAATGTGGACGGGGTTGCCGCTGATAAACGTTTATTTTTTCCTTTTTTGGCCATTTTAAAAGTGAGTTGAAGAGGTCGTTGAGAGAAGTTTCTGTGCGGGCAGCGGAAGGGACAAAGCGCGGTATAATTTCACCAGAGTATTGCACAGGTGATGCGGTTTGCTGTTGCGGCAGCCGGAAGGGCCCCCGGTCCCCCCCTGACACATTTGGCCGAGTCCACTCCGGTTTCCTTCTCCGGCACGACCAAATGCACCAGGGATTATGCGCTAGGCGGCGGGCCAGCCTCCCAGGGCGGAGATTAAGTGATCCCTGGGTTCGGGACCCCTACAACCTGCGGGCGGCCAGCGGGCAGCCGTTTCACCGGGTCTCCCTGACCGCCGCAACAACACGCCACGCCTGCACAGTCCTACGGCAATTCTACACCGCTGGTCCCCCCCACACACTGCCAGCACAGCGCCTCCTCATGGAGCTCTGGCGACCTTACTCACCGCAGGAACACAACACCACATTAGAGTGATGTTATTTGGCTGCGATCTTCTGTAAGGTGGAGGTACTTCCCCAGTTGGGCTGCTCCGAATTTCGAACGGGAAATTAAGCCCGTTTGCCCTACCTCTCTTAGAAATGTATTTTATTATTTTATTTATTATTATTATAACACACTCAAATAAAATTTACTACTAACTTCATTCCACGTTTGCTACTTCAGATTAACCCAGCACGGTAGTACTTATTCAAAGTTAATTAATTCAATACAAAACACTAAAAAATAACAAAATATTTTTGTTATCCGGGTTGTAGTCCGGTACATGAACCGACTCAAGTCTCAACCTTAAAACATTGTCTTTTGAACGTCCTATAAATATTTCATATCTATCACTGTGTCAATAGATCTGGGGGAATTCTTTCAACAAAATACACTTATGGAGCAACCGGCAAAATAAGGAGAATCACCCAACTAGTTAGATAGCTAATGAATTAATTTATCGCACAATTAGTGAATAGTAATTCATTTTAAAACTTATGTTTTTACAAAGTATCTTCCTTCCTTCCTTTCTAGGATATATATCATATTAAATTGCTACACCCTATTATAGGGTCATATGTATAGAATTTTAAATAGGTACCCAACGTACCTATACATATTGTAATAAATAATTGAGCTTACACTATACTTTTAACCAATAAAATCTAGCTAACTTGACTATATTTTCAACAATAATTAAATTATTTAACCGTTCCCCAGATATTTTCACAATCTATTAACAATCAACATGAAATCGACTCACCAGATAAGTGTTCAGGCAATTTATATACACCAACATTCAGGCACCACTATATGTACATCAGATAGCCACTCGCATGGCACACCCGGCGCCAACTTGTGTCACTGGTCGCTACCAGCCTGAACTACTGCAAGCGTGCCGCCCGCGCCGTCATCGGTCTATTATTCCGTCTAACATTCGTGTATTGGCACGCGCATTTCACAACCACCCACAATGCACTTATTTTAAGGTATCAAATCACTTGATTAGACTTTATTCTTTCGTTCCTTACTTGTTCAAAGTTCTCAGGAACGTAGTCTTTTCAAACTATGTGGAAACAATGCAAGTACGGTTTTCATTGCCTCTCTTTATCCCAATTTCTGATAAAAGCGTCAGCGACTGCCAAGCGATACAAACACCATGATTAAGGTTCTGTGGTATCAGGATTCGGTGGGCGTAGTGCAGGCAATGAAACAACGTAATACTATCGCTTCGGAAAACTCCCGCATGAGGAGAAGAAGCGACGCAACAAACTCCTCATGGGCCCCGATAGGTTTACTGTTATAATATTACAATTAATTAGGTAATCACTTCACTTCACAATCTTAGTCTTAACTTATAATAAGTTACAGAACCGGGTAAAACAATGATCGTACTGATCTGTGTCTAGCTCGAGAGCTTGTGAAAAACTAACCCTTACAAATACAAATACCCTCACTTTTATATGCTTTGCTATTTGCGTTATGGTCAGTGTTGCCACATCACTCAATCCTTCTACCATAATAATATTATCCAACCAATATGAATAAATATCTAGTAAATATCTAACACGAGAAGGCTATAAAAATGTAATAATGTAAAAAAAATATTATGGTAAATAAATATATTATAAAAAAAAAACAAAAATATCGAGGATAGATTTCGATTAAAAGCCATGACAAATAGTAATTACTCGGAAACTACTAAAAATCGCTGAACATACATGGGGGTGATTCGGGTAGCTCGAGTGCTCTACCTCTACCTCTATATAGGATATTGTTGATAATAATAAACTAATACCTAACTCTTACTGACTTTTATGTCAGTGAATAATAATTCCTCAGCAAAACTAACCATTTGATAAATTTTGCACACTATTCTATGGGTTCGATCAACATTGTAAACACTAATTAGAATCTAGTTTAAATTAGTTTCAATTACCAATTAATAATTTGAGCTTCGGTGATTTTGTTTTGATTAACACCTAACGTGCTGGGTTATATGTATACAACTACTAATTGAACAGGTGGGGAACCGAAATAATAGGAAATAGTAATATGAGGTAATCACAAATCTTGATAATGTAATGAGCATAAACATTTTGCGTGTTTTCTGGGATTGACTCACACCAACTATAAGCTTCAAGATTCAAATAATCTAGACCTTCATACTTATTCTTTTAGTTGGTATGCTCTACTAACAAAAAGTTTGTATTTTTTAACGAATATATATCAAAACCAATGTTTGACGAATCGATTTTGCCATAGATTGCTAAAAACGTTAGAATATCTGAACCAAAGATTTTTTAGCGTTGCAAAAGAAGTAGGTATATAATAATATAAACGATAATAATATGATAGCAGGGCGGAAAATGGTAAAAATGAATATGACACCATTACTTACATAGCATAAAAAGTCAATAGAGGAAAAGACAATAAAAAAGGATAGTTATTACCTATCCGTGTGAGGACTCAAAGGGAATACTAATCCGATGGAACGACGGCAAAACGAGTTTAGAGAGGCGACTAACCCCACCAGGCTCTGCAATCAAAAAGTCAACAGCTCAAGGTATAAGGTTCACATAAATTTGCATTCTGTTCGTCCGTCGTAGCGCTGCGCCGCACTAGGGAGTCATTAGGCAATGATCACTGTTTGCTAGTTGCTACTCTGATTATCAACATGAACTTAATGTTTTCCAGAAAGTATATTTATCAACCCTATTAATCGATTGCTTCCATAATCGGATAATAGGAATAACAATATTATATTTAAAAAAAGACTTAGAATTTCATATTAAGACTCGTTATTCTGTTTCAGTGAAGATTTAATAATGTTCACTGATGAATAAAGTGATTTAAGATATTTATTCATCAAATAGACTCTCTTTGTCGCATCAATACTTCTGAGATAAACTGATGAAAATAAAAGAAAATTGTGATGGAATACTGTAAGCTTGGACCGAGGCCATACAAAATATTATTAGAGCGTATATTTTTAGACAAAATATCATTCTTGGTTGTATAAAGGTTTTTCTGGTTATGTATTCAGCGGGAGGTCTTCTCGCTTCGGTAGTCGTGAACCTTTTGTCCATACTTGTACTGAGTATGAGGTTTTTATTATGAAAATCACGGTACTTGCTCCTTGTGAGCTGTTTAACCCACTTGTGACATAGGTCGCGGGATTTATCCAGTTTACGCGTTCGTGTTATTGTTTTCTTGGATATTGGGCATGGTTTAACTTCTTTTCTGAATTAAATATGCTCTTGTGACTCTTTTGCGTGAAAGGAAGAAAAACGGAGGAATGTTCGCCTAGTTCAAGTTGTTTTGCGTAAACGTATTATGTTTTGAATTTGATAATATTCCAAAAAGTTATGATTTAAAAGTTAGATAGATAACTATTTATTGTACACTAGCAAGTATAAAACAGAAATAGCAATAAATTCTTAATATTAAAAATACTGTACAATGGGCGGTCTTATCGCTAAGAAGCGATTTCTTCCAGACAAATTAAAGGAGATTGACCAGATTTGGGCCCACTATTGTGTCATCGAGTGTCTTAATCAAATATGATTCAAAAATCAAGTCTTATTTTATTATGTTCACTCACAAAATATCGATATTTTTCTAACCCGAGGATTAAAAAAAGAATTAATAATATATTCGCTTGAATTCCTTTACACTTATACGCCTTCCGCACCACAGATATCTGAAACCGTACGCAATACGGATCACAGTTTTATTAATATCGAATGTTGCCAGGTGTTAAATTAGGTTTATCGTAGTTAAAAACGAGCTACATATATAGTTTTTTTCTGTTGAATAACGCTAGTAATTATGAAACGAGATTACGAGAGTGATATTAGATATATTCGTCGGTTAATGCAGCAGAAATGCCAAATACCTACACATTTTATTTTTATTGACATTAAATAATAATTGTGTTTGATGACAATGATTATTTTCCCAACAGTATGTTATGATTAAAATAATAGTAACAAGTAACATACAATAATTTCTTAAAAGTATTAATTTATTTTATGAAAAATAAAATCTTAGTTTTAAGTTTGGCAACCAAATCCTTTTACGGGGACTTATTTTTGCCAGTGTCGTGTTATATTATAAATAGGTAAGTTTGGCAACTAAATCTTTTTTATGAGGACTTATTTTTGCCAGTGTCGAGTTATATTATAAATAGGTAAGTTTGGCAACTAAATCTTTTTTATGAGGACTTATTTTTGCCAGTGTCGAGTTATATTATAAATAGGTAAGTTTGGCAACGAAATCTTATTTATGAGGACTTATTTTTGCTAGTGTCGGGTTCTAGTTACAAAATAAAACATTTTCATATAGTCCGCACTATCAGTCACCGTCCATAACAGACATATTATTGTAAAATAGTTGTCATTGTACTAATACTTCTCACGGACCTTTTGAGACAACTTGAAAACTCACAATATGCATAATTCATTTCACTTCACTAGTGGACATAGATTTATCTATATTGGATAAAACTCCACTGATAATATGCAATAAACCTCAAAATACAGGAATTTATGGAAATAAAACGAAAACGCTACGTAACTTTGCAAGTTCCCGCCAAAAAGTCTAGCATACCTATGTTTAATCTTTCGCAAAACATTAAAATAAACACAAATGGATTTTTTTAGTGGCATTACTGACTTACTACTTCTAAACCATTGAAATATTAAAACAAAGTATGTAAATAACCATTTTTTTTGCATTTAATAACCTTAAATTCTGCATCAGAAAAAAGAAAAGTACTCGTAAACCCGGGTCAGAAAATTAAAACTGTTTACTGATTATGAAAATATAGTATTTTTTCTACAAAATAAAAAATAAATCATTGTGATACAAAAAAAAACGAAGTGGGCCCAACTCCCCTTAGAAAACGGTCATTCTCCTTTCAACTTTAATCTTTCTATGTTCAAGATGAAGTCATTTATTTAACTTCAATATTATTCAATTATTCAAAGGAGTTTTTATTAGTTTTAAATAAGTATGTTCAAAGTGAACATCACATAAACATAACTCTAAAGCGATGCCCCATGGTTGCACCGAACAAAGTTTGTTAAGCTAGTCTTAGTTGTGCGTAAAATTCTTACACTTAATACATTCATTATAAAGAGTCAATAATATTCCAAAAATATTTATTCTAAATTGTTTAAATTTTTTAGTACTTAAAAATCTATTATTTACTAAGTACCTATGCATTAAGTTACTCAACTTTTTCAAGAATATAATTATTATATAGCTATTAGTATACTAGAGCAGAGCCCTATTACTTTTTGTAAACATAAAAGGAGATACAATAGTAATTTGCTTTGAGACAAAATATTCGTGGAATAACTTTATTTTCAAAGTCAACATAGTGTAAAGGAGAAACTTGCGGCTCGTTGAGCTTACGATGAATAATATTTTTGATTGAAACGAATTTCTACGAATATTTAATTAGTTAATGAAATTTTAGGTAAAATTATTGGATAAAAAATTAATATTATAATAGAACTATTTAATACGAATATTTATATATTAACCATTCGGGGGTGCATTATAGATACAAGAAGAACCTACACCTGTGCTATGATTTTCTCACCGAAAGACCTCATAGTTTTTTCACAAACCACTTACGGGTGAAGTCAACCTTTTTTTTCTGGGTCAGTTAACTATGCATTTAAATGTTGGGTAAAACTACTGGCTACTTGTAAAATATTTAGAAATGGCGGTTTAGGCCGGGGCCGGTGTGTCCGTCGTTTCGTGTCCCTATTTAGGCCGCGTAGCCGACAAGTGTTGTGTTTAAATGCGCCAATGCCCGTGGTCGCCGTGATTTCTTCAGTAAACCACTCACGTAAAATTCTGCCCAGCACCTGCAACCAACAACTTTGGTCCGGGGCAAAAGCGCTAGCGACTATTCAGGTAAATAAAATGTAAGCTTATCCCGTGGATTGCCGGTCGGTGGTTAGGGTTGCCACATGTCAACATATGCACACAGGCATGTAGTTGCCCCAGCAACTTTTAAAGTTGCTTTGACGACTGCGTTCGGAGCCGAAAATTAAAAAAAATATGCATCCATTGGATCAAATTACTGTTGTGACTTTATCGTAGCCTAGAGACGTACGGGACAGAGAACTTTTCCCTCCAACACTTTATAACTTGATCATCGAAAGGAAACGCTGCTAGCCTGCTGGGAAACTTGTCGATGAGCAGCAGCGATAGCTTCGAGTTTTTTTAAATTATGTATTCTGTATTTTTATGTTTCTTACCCCTTTATTTTTTGTTTAATTTAATTTGTTCTATCAATACATCTTTATTTTCTTTTATATTTGTTGTAAACATGTACGATATGTGGTTAATATGAGCATTCAGGTTTGTATAAATAAATATTCTGGTAAATATTCAAGTAGATAAATGTTTGGTAAATACCTCAACAGTATATGCCGCGCGTTTCTCATCTATATTTCCCACCTTTTTAGTCATTAGTCTATGTTGCTTTCGGGTAAAAATAAAATGTGGACTGTTTATCGAGCGGTATTATTTACACACATTTTTTTTATTAGTCGTTTACTTTTGTTTTTTATAGCATACATTTCATAAAATTATAATTTCTTACTCTTATGATTTATACCACACAACGCCTCACCTGTATTATACATTTTATGTTTACGACTGCGCCGGTAGTCCCGAAAGATATAGGTATATGTGGGTACACGCCTTTGGTATACCGAGTAACGCCGAAATAGGAAAACTTTAGAAGAAGGAGATTAGTACCTACCGCGAACTTGTTCGGAAATTTACCATGAATACAAAACGTAGTAACTAACTTTATGTGGCAGCATACGTAATGCCTTCCAATTTATGTATATTGCTACGAATTATGTTTATTTGACTTACTTATGATGCTCATGTAAATAAAAGCTTCATAAGATGTAAGTAGTAAAAGCTGTATAAGAAATTTGTAATACTTCGTTCTTTAACATTTTCGAACCTGAGTAATACGATAGTGAGTTCATTTTTTCTAAAATTCTACAACTTAGTCTACACACCTGGATGTCACGAACGTGCTATGCACTTTCTAGAAGTTGTGTAAGTGGTAAATTTTCTAAATATGTTTTCGCATGATACTTACCGTACATAATAAGATTTTATAGAAAAGAAAAAGATTTGGACGGAAAAAAATCTCAGGTGCGAAAGGGCTATTCCTCTGAATTATTTATTTATATACTTAAGGGAAACTAACAGCTATGTTAATACAGGTTCTTTATAAATGTAATTAAAAATATGTTAAGCTACTAATAAGTTTCCGCAACTGGAAATTATAACTTGTACAAATTTGGCGGACGGCCTGTTTAGATGATTTACAATATTTATAACAATAGACTTACAGTTAGTTACCAGTCTTAGTCTCGAGTAAAAGAAATAGAATTTCTTATGAACGGTTTTAGCTAATAAACTAAAATATAATATCAGAATATAAAGTGCACGACTTCTTTAGGCGCACAGATTGCGAAAGAGAATATTTTATAGTAATATTAGCCAATGGCGTGAAATGATAATGACTCTTATTGAGCGGTGACATGTTCGTAATGATTTTAATTCAATAAACTTGGAAGTAAAAGGTATTAATTTTTAATCAACTTCAAAAAAAGGAGGAGGTTCTCAATTCGGTTGTATTTTCTTTTTATGTTTGTTATCTCATAACTCCGTCATTTATTAACCGATTTGGAAATTTCTTTAATTATTTAAAAGGGTACACTTCCCGTTTGATCCCATTGTCATCAGATCAGGATTTGATTACTTCTTAGTGTACTTTGAAGTTGGTTTAAGTTTTTTGTAAAACTGACCAATTATTGAGTAATAAATTTTGACTTTTTATAGATAGTCTATACCTGATGTACTCTTTACACCTTTCGGATAGATATACCCTTTATATATTTATATAGAAGAAGCAATGCCTGTGTAAAAAAAAAGTGGAAGGACTTACAGTATACAGGTAAGTATTGATATTTGCATGTATCTTAAATTTACAAAATCACTATAAAGATATACATACACACTCAGTTTTCCCCCCTGAGGGGGATTCTCTCAGGGGGGATTTCAGGAATAAGCCCAGTTAAATAATTCGAAAATGTTTCAATATGATCATTTTAATAAAATACCTAGGTACTTGGTAAATAAATGCAAAACAAAATACAAAATTATCCTTCAAATTAATTACAGTAGATCTCATTTGTCTCGAGCAAATATCGAATAATTTGTCCGAAGCAGAGCTCGCAATAAATTGGAGAACACTTCGCTGTATGTGTCAAGTGCCTCCTACGGGCGCCATTGAGAGAACATTCAAGATTTTTTGTATCTATTATCATAATGATGTCTTGTACAATTTTACTGAACTATTCTCTTTGAGGGATAAAAACACTACAGAATAAAATAAAAAGGTTTTAGTCTTTTAGTAGTGGTTGATACCGTTTTTTTAAATCTTGTAAAATGATATAAAACAATTTTGAACCATCCTTTACTATCCTAATTAATATTATAAATGTGAAAGTGAGTTTGTTTGTTTGTTATGCCTTCACGCCTCAACTATTCAACGGATCATCATGAAATTGGGCGTGCAAATAGCCTATAGTATGGAGAAGGACATATACTTTTTAGCCCGGGAACGCGAGTGAAACCGCGGGGGCCATCTAGTCTTTACTAAAGTTTTGTATTGTTAAAGCGAAAATTGATGTCTGCCTGCTACAAATAATGATATAATAATGATGATGATGAAGGCGATGATAGCTCAGTGGTAGTGACGTCGGATACCGAGATGAAGGTCCCGGGTTCGAATCCTACAATGAGCTTGAGCTTTCGGTGAAGGAAAACATCGTGAGGAAACCATAGCACGGTGGTAGGGTACTTTGTAGTACCCGCCTGGCTGGCTACCACCCTCAAGTTGAAAATCTGTCGCCAAGCACCTTTCGGTGTGTTCCGATAGCTGCACTTGAGAGCCAGTTCCTTCTAGGCTTTGTGTGCTTACCACCTTCGGCCGCATCATCACTTACCATGGTGAGATTGCAGTCAAACACAGGCCTATAAACAGTAAAAAAAAAAAAAAAAATTGTTTTTAATGAAAATTGGCAGAAAAGTAGCTTGGACCCTGGAGAACGACATAAGTTATTAAGTCTATATGCCAGTCAAAAGGAAAAAAAATATGAAACATAGCATCTTCTAGTTTATTATAACATCAAAATATTAGTTGCCTTAAATAAAATTCACTTTAGCTATAAACATGCTATAAACAACCATGCACAATATGGTCATAAACATAGACTGCGGCGAAGTAATTCATTTTATGTTTGTACAAATCGCTAGCACTACCTCCGATCCGAACATACGGATGACTTGCCATAAATCTGATTTAATATTTAAACAACGTCAATGTGTGTTCGATTTAGTGGAAAAAATCGAGCGTACTCGAAAATTCACGAAGTTAGATCACGTCTGACACGTAATGCTCCGACCACTCTGTACCTAACGTTTCGTAGATTGGATTGGTATTGAGTGTCGCCCCTAATAACAGTGCATTTGGCAACGACAGCAGGTTTTGTTTAGTTTTGATATTTACCTAAAGTCAGTACAAGACACACTTATTAAGGCGATGATAGCTCAGTGGTAGTGACGTCGGATACCGAGACGAAGGTCCCGGGTTCGAATCCTACAATGAGCTTGAGCTTTCGGTGAAGGAAAACATCGTGAGGAAACCATGGCACGGTGGTAGGGTACTTTGTAGTACCCGTCTGGCTGGCTACCACCCTCAAGTTGAAAATCTGTCGCCAAGCACCTTTCGGTGTGTTCCGACAGCTGCACTTGAGAGCCAGCTCCTTCTAGGCTTTGTGTGCTTACCACCTTCGGCCGCATCATCACTTACCATGGTGAGATTGCGGTCAAACACAGGCCTATAAACTGTAAAAAAAATAAAAAAATATTGTGCTTTTATTTATTGTGTTGAACGATGTTTTGCAGATTTTCTTGTGTTCATATTTGGTAACTAAATTAATTGGAACTAAAATAAATGAAAGCATATCCATTTATTCAAGCACACTTTGATATAAATGTAGCTTCATTTTATTGCCAGTAGCAAAATTTAGGTACTCATATTATAAATTGTCTTATGATTACTTTGCTCACTAAGGCATAGTTCATTTCATACGCAGACTTGATTAAAAAGATTGAAAATTCATTAGCGCTATGGGGCATATTGTGTCAGGCCTGCCTCCGTTCCGCCCCGATCCTGCCTCCAGAAATCGAGTTAGCGACGCCAGTATTTCAATTTAAATGCTATACCTAATTTGGCACCCTCCTCGTAGAGAGACTCCTCACTTTTGCATGTGTTTAGTGAGATATCACTGTGTGCAGGGACCCATCGAGCCATGTGTGACCTGTAGAGATTAAAGTACTGGCGTGAACAAAACTTTTGCAAAATTTTGCGGCGACCAAATTTTCTGCCAAATGCACAATAAAAGGAATATGAGAATCCATGGCAAATTCGAAGGAATCTTTAAACCTGTCTTTAAAAATAAAGCAGGCAATGACTTGGTACTATTGATTATAAAATGACTAGTAGGTATATTTTTTTTGTAACATGTTTTTTTTATTTGAAAATATAAGTATCCATAAAAATTTTGCCCTTGATGGTACCACACTCATCCAGACTATATGAGAATTAACTTCTGACTGCACATAAAGCAAATTGTCGTTGGCACATCACCTACATGTAGTCCATGTCTATCTATATACGTCATTGGTGGGACGAGGCAAAATGATAGTTTCGATTGCTTGAATTTAAATTGGTTATCAAGGGACTTTCAGAGAATTTCATTTTCATTTGAATGTGACTGTGTCGTCCTTTACAAATTGGCAAAGGTATTTATATAATTGGATGCAAATGATACGAATTTCATTGCATTGTCTTAATGCTAATTTGAGCTTTTTCCATCTGGCGTAGACATTCATTTGTATTTCAAGTAGGTATGCGTATCATCTTTTAAACATTTTTGCACGAATAATGTTTAGAAAGAAAACATATTAGACTGGCTGTTAGTGGCCGGCGTCGTCCGGGTGAAATTTCGTTTACATTATTGTAGAATCCCTATTTTTTTATTTAGCTTATATCACCTAGTGATAATTTAGCTTTATCCTGGTGAAATAATTTTTAAAATTGAGCTATTAGTTATTAAGTTTATTTAGCGTTTATTCGCTCAAAGAGCAGCTTGACTGGGGAAGTACCTCCACCTTACATAATAACGCAACCAAATATCTTTTTGTTGTTTTCCTGCGCCAGAGCTCATAGGGGAGGGGGGAAAGGTCGGTAACGCGTGAGGGATGCTCACTGCATACCATCAGGCGGGTCGTATGATTATTTGCCGACTTGGTTAATAACAAGGTTTTTAAAAAAAAAAACCTAATTCTCTTTAAATGTGTTACTTCAGCCTTATAAACGGTACAGATACACTTTGTTGCGTGACGCATAAAATAAATAAAGTAGTACCTACGATGCAAGCGTGCGTTGCGTTGCTACGAATCCGTAGTAGATCTTCTACATGTCTGTAGCAAGTGCTACGACCTACGAGCTCTACACGCGCGTACCTTGTTTTTATTTGGCACAGAATGGAATAGTTGCTTCATAAGAATCTCTTATTGCAATTAGTATTCTTTTTGAAAAGATTCATAAATTATTATCATTTTAATTTATTGTATGTGAATGTTGATTAAGAACTTCGAATTCTATCACTGTTTGTAAAACACTATCTACCTGCTATCAATTAGTAGACTTTAAAATAATATCAAACAATATCGACAAAATTGTTGACCCAGTCTTAAAATAATTGGATATTCGTAAACCAACGAGTACCAAAGATGAAACCTTATGATTCGTCAAAGCAAATTGTATAAACACAGTATTTCTTTGATCTGTACTCTATATAAATCAGAGAGGGAAACCTTCACAATGTATTTTTATGTCACACTCCTGAATGGGTCGCTCCGTATAAAATATGATCGGTTAAATCTGACACAAAGAATATATATACGATTTCTTCTGCGGGACAATAAAACAAAATGGTTTTATTGATCTGCTATGTAGGTTTCTAGAGCGTATATACTGTGCCACCGAACTTTTGGACTTCTTAAAGAAAGTATATAGAACTAGCAGCTTAACCCGGCGTTGCTCGGGTTAAAATACATCGCATGTTTAGTGGTATAAAAAATATATAAGGATACATTTTTTAACAGATACTATTATAGATTTCTATTTTCAATTTCGATTTGGTTCTTTTAGTTAGATCAATAATAACACTCGTACACATTTTGGAACTTTACAGATCATCAACAATTTAAATCGTTTACAATAAATTGCACTCATTTTAGAATTTTCTAGATCATTCTAGAACTTTCTCGAATATTTTAAATCGCTTATTATAAATTGCAATCATTTTAGAATTTTCTAGAACTTTTTCGAACATTCTAAATCGATCATAATAAATTTCACTCGATTTAGAACTTTCTAGACCTTTCTAGAACGTTCTAAATCGATCATAATCAATTGCACTTATTTTGGAACTTTCCAGTTCATTCGGGACATTTCTAGAACGTTCTCGAACATAACAGTTATATTACCTAACTATTACACATAACAGAACTCGATAATAACAGTTTTGGACATTTTGGAACTTTTTATATGAAGCCAGAAAATTTGTAGAACTTTCTCAAACATTATATATCGATTATAATAGTTTGAATAAATTCTAGAATTCTCTAGATCAATTCAGATATTTACACATTTTGGAATTTTCTAGACCATTCCAGAAATGTTGAGATCTTTTCAGAAGTCCTGATGCGTCATTTTAGAATTTTCTAGATCATTCTAGAAATTTATAGAACCTTCTCGAACATTCTAAATTAATTATGATAAATTGCACTAATTTTGGAACTTTCCAGATCATTCGGGAAAATTCTAGAACGTTTTTGAACATTCTAACTCGATAATAACAGTTTTGGACATTTTGGAACTTTCTAGATGAAGCCAGAAATGTGTAGAACTTTCTCAAATACTCTATGTCGATTATAATAGTTTGCATTCATTCTAGAATTTTTTGGATCATTCCAGATATTTCTAGAACTTTCTACAACATTCCAAATCAATTATAACCGTTTCACTCATTTTGGAACTTTCTAGAACTTTCTCGAACATTCTAACTCGATAGTAACAGTTTTGAACATTTTGGAACTTTCTAGATGAAGCCAGAAATTTGTAGAACTTTGTAGAAACATATCAACTTTGTAGAAATTTGTAGAATCATAATCAATTGCACTTATTTTGGAACTTTCCAGTTCATTCGGGACATTTCTAGAACGTTCTCGAACATAACAGTTATATTACCTAACTATTACACATAACAGAACTCGATAATAACAGTTTTGGACATTTTGGAACTTTTTATATGAAGCCAGAAAATTTGTAGAACTTTCTCAAACATTATATATCGATTATAATAGTTTGAATAAATTCTAGAATTCTCTAGATCAATTCAGATATTTACACATTTTGGAATTTTCTAGACCATTCCAGAAATGTTGAGATCTTTTCAGAAGTCCTGATGCGTCATTTTAGAATTTTCTAGATCATTCTAGAAATTTATAGAACCTTCTCGAACATTCTAAATTAATTATGATAAATTGCACTAATTTTGGAACTTTCCAGATCATTCGGGAAAATTCTAGAACGTTTTTGAACATTCTAACTCGATAATAACAGTTTTGGACATTTTGGAACTTTCTAGATGAAGCCAGAAATGTGTAGAACTTTCTCAAATACTCTATGTCGATTATAATAGTTTGCATTCATTCTAGAATTTTTTGGATCATTCCAGATATTTCTAGAACTTTCTACAACATTCCAAATCAATTATAACCGTTTCACTCATTTTGGAACTTTCTAGAACTTTCTCGAACATTCTAACTCGATAGTAACAGTTTTGAACATTTTGGAACTTTCTAGATGAAGCCAGAAATTTGTAGAACTTTGTAGAAACATATCAACTTTGTAGAAATTTGTAGAATCATAATCAATTGCACTCATTTTGGAACTTTTCAGATCATTCGGAAAATTTCTAGAACGTTCTCGAACATTCTAACTCGATAGTAACAGTTTTGAACATTTTGGAACTTTCTAGATGAAGCCAGAAATTTGTAGAACTTTCTCAAACATTCTATATCGATTATAATAGTTTGCATTCATCTTTTCAGAAGTCCTCATGCATTAGAAAAGGACAGAAATATATGTTTTAACATTTTCGCCACCCACAACCACCCCCTTCCACCCACCGCGACCAAACTCCCTTACTACCACCTGGAGACCAAGGGGTATTTACCACCCCAACGGGAAGTTGATTGGGGTTGGTGGTGATTGAGAAAACTGCGTATTTACGTACCCACAAAAGCATTTTATATATATTATTAGATTTATATAATAATCATATTTAGGCGGTTAACACACTGCCACGCACCACGCAGCGTAGCGCGTG
Source organism: Polyploca ridens (assembly GCA_951394255.1). Classification (NCBI taxonomy): domain Eukaryota; kingdom Metazoa; phylum Arthropoda; class Insecta; order Lepidoptera; family Drepanidae; genus Polyploca; species Polyploca ridens. Next base: position 10,531,353 of record OX596259.1, on the reverse strand, counting down.
AATGCGTGTTTTAACGTTGCTTGTAAGTATCTCCGTTTGTATAGAAAACACGCACAGTCCAACACACAGAAAATGCATCCACGCACGTTCGTTTTCGTTTGTTGACATGCAACATGCATCATGATGCGTAGCATTGTGTTAACCACCTTACTGTTGACAAATTGAAATTATAATTAATGTTCTCTTGATATTATAAAATGATAATAATTCACGCTATCCCTCCTTATAGAAATCTGTATGCAGCAAAAACAGTGTTATGCAACGTTGAAGCAGTAAACTATTCACTTCTCTTAGAAAATACGGAAATACGACCCAACTCACGTCCTATACTTTTTTCATTTAATCAGATTTCCTTGGATAATGAATTTGTAATATTCCGAGCACACAATATCACAGGCTTAGATGGTGGTCTGCCAACAAAGAGCTGGCACAGTCTCCAGAACTCACCCGCAAGGCTTCTTCACCTCAATTAAAATTAAGCGACGTGCCAGCCCTGACTTAATACCACTTGCAGTTAACACAAAATAATGAAACTCTTATCTAAAATGGGAATTTAGTTAAACATTCAGATTTATATTTTAGCCCCCTTATTCATGATAAAGTTATCAAACGTTCAAATTCAAATTCAAAATCATTTATTCAAATAAACCTTCGCAGGCACTTATGAAAAGTCTGACTCTAATACTCTAAAATTCCGAAGTCTTTATCTGACAGGTGACATTTAGTGATCGAAAGAGTGAGACGGGGCACACTATTACATGACTATTACACCGATTTAGTTAAAAAGCGATTATGAATAAGGGGCTTAGTGTCAACAGCTGAACACTAATTATAATAAAAGTGAATTCAAAATTATGTTCTATAGATATGCAAATCAATAATAACTGACAAAGTGCGAGTTGGACTCTCACACGAAGGATTCCGTAAAAACGTTTCTAGTATGGGGGCCCTTTAATTTTAAATTTATTTAATTTTTCTGTGATAAGTTTATGTGTTGTAATTTTGTGGTGTTTCGTTTGTTATAGAGGGATTAAAATAATATTGTAAAAAAATATGTTACAAAAAGGATGTCTTTCTATAATTAAGGTATTACCTCAAACGAATGCAGAACCAGTTTTGATGACAAAATTTTTGTAACACTTATTTTAGGTGACCTGTAACATCTATATATATAAAATTCTACTGCACGTGTGTATGTCACTGAATTTCTCCTAAACGGCTGGACCCGGCAGATGGCGCTGCAGTCGATAATATAACCTAGATACCGACTGCAGTGCCATCTGCCGGACTGATTTGTCAATCTGAACCATCCAGGGCTCCACCCAAACGCATACAAAAAAATTCATTCAAATCGGTCCAGCCATTTAGGAGGACTTCAGTGACATACTCACGTACAGTAGAATTAACTCCCTGGATGGTTTAGATAGGGTAGGGTAGGGTAGGGTAGCACCACAGGGTAGGGTAGCACCACGCGAACGAAGTTGCGCCGGGCAGCTAGTTGTTACATAAATAATTAAGAACAAACATAAAGTGTTATTTCTCGTTTCTGTTTTACAGCAGCACTTTGTGTAATTATCAATGCTTAGGAGCTATTTTTATTGATGAAAAGACATAATTAGTGTGAAAAGTGAATAAAAAGCGTTGCACGTTTTGCATGAAGCGACGCTTAGAATGTTTGATATAGATTTAAGCCCATCACAGACGTAGCTATAATATATATTAATATAAATCATAGCAAGACATATTACGATATATTTTCAATACTAATCTTCGAGTGACCGCACACGCAGCTATAATATATATTTCTGTTTCTTCGCCAACCTGTACTGTAATTTATATTATAGCTCGCTACGTCTGTGATGGGTTTTAAGGGGGTTTATACAAAATAATGGCTATGTTTATTTATCAATTGTTATACGGTATTTTTAAATCATAAGCAGAAAAAACATTCGTACACGTCTAGCTTATCTTATCTCATGTATGGGAACTTAAACAAATACTCAATCCATTCCCATCCTTAATAAATATATTTTATCAAACATAATAGACATTTCCAATATAAAAAAAAGTGGCGTATCCTTTTGTGAAACAAGACTATTTACTTAGAACTTTCAAACAAAAGTACTACAGTCTGTTATTCTATACCAGTTGGTGAAGCGAGTTTGGAGTAGATAAAGTAACCTCTGAGCCCAATACTTTAGCTAACTCCTTTTTTATACAAGATTCGGTGGTAAAACAAAATGTAACGTAGTATTTTGAGTCAAATGGTGGTTTTAGTCAGCAGTATTTAAAGCTTTACTCCTCAGTGGGCCTAACGAATGGTACTGTATTTGTAGATTTAGGCACGGATTAAGTTTCGGCTGGATTCTGGCTGCAGACCTAAAAAGAATTAAATCAAATTACTGTTTTACAAAAGTGTTTCATTTCAACTCAACAATATAATGTAGGACATTTGTCCGCTTAAGTTAAAGCCAGTTCCGACTCGCACACGGAGGGTTCCGTGTAATATTAACTAACTCAACTTTGCTATGAATAAAAAAACGCCAAAAATATTGAATGAAAGATAAATTGCGGTTTGCGATTTATGACGTATTAAAAAAAACTACTTACTAGATCTCGTTGAAACCAATTTTTGGTGGAAGTTTGCATGATAATGTACATCATAATTATATTTTTTTTAGTTTTATCATTCTCTTATTTTAGAAGTTACAGGGGGGGACACATATTTTACCACTTTGGAAGTGTCTCTCGCGCAAACTATTCAGTTTAGAAAAAAATTATATCAGAAACTTCAATAGTTTTTTGCCATTTGGCTACGGAACCCTAAAAATGGTTAAAAAAAATTATGATGATTTGATCAATTTATTTACGCCATTTGGAAAGACAATTTCAATGGCAACATTAATTAAAATATCGAACATGGATTGAAATTCTAGACTGTGTCAAATTGAGTGGAAAAACCAATTAATATCGAACGCAATATTGATAGAGGAACTGAAGAATATTTGGAATACTGCAGATAACTTGGAATACTTAGACATAGAAATAGTTATAAATGCCATCTATATTTTTTTCCCGTAAACATAAAGTCATAGGACACACGAAGCTAGAGTATCAAAAACAGGTCGCCATCTTGACATTCCGATTAACAGCCACAAGGGAAAGAGACGCTTGCTTGAAAAAAAAAAAACGGTAAGAATTCAATCATTGATAATCATTTATTGTAATACTTTAAAGGACAAGGTTTTTTTAGTATGGGAGGTGGGCCTAAAATAAAAATTGAATTAACAGAAACAAGTGATTGTTCACATTAAAGTATAAATCATTATGAACACGTACAGTATATTTTTATTAATTTATCGATGTGGGTTTTAATTTAATTATTTATCTAAAATTCAATAAACTGGCAAGAGAAGCGATAATGTTGCAACACTAAAATAATAAAAAAATGGCGTTTGAAGTGTCAGAAAGGCGAAATGTCATGCTTTGTCCATGTAGCTCAGACGGATCTCAGCCTCGCTCGCGTTCTGTGATGTTTCGTTGTGTTCTCGTACTCCTTGGCCTTACCTTTTTCCGACTTGTGCTGTGCTTTCTGGACCCGATTTTTGCCTTTCGATTTGGATTTGTTGACCCTTTGTATAATACGACCCCCGCCACGCTTTTGGAAACCTCTTTTGCTCAACGATTTGGCTCAACAACCACAACTACCTTTTATACATCCAATGTAAGTATCAACATAATTAATTATTTATTACTCTGCTACCGATTTCACTGACTATAACATTATTTTACTTCTTTTTATGAATTTTATCGGTTTAGAATTGAAAAACTATAATCAATCTAATGTGATAGATTGATTATAGTTTTTTGTTGAGTATCTACAAACCAGACATTCATGATACCTATTCTACGAAAGAATCCTGTACTGAATTGTATTTTTTTCATTATATTCTAGATATTCATAATGACTACGCCACGGCTATGTTTCAATTGCAACATTACGCTGCAAGCCAATCGTCAGTCTTATGAAATACTGGACATGACTCCAGATATTTATTTATTTATTTATTTATTTTCGGAAAGCTAACAGCTATTTATTACATAATTAATGATACATAACGATAGAACTAAAAATAGCCATTTACAAGTTTTCACCTATGAGTATGAATCTTTATATTTTTATACATTTAATTATCTTAACTTATATATTATTTTAGATATCGTATCATTACTTGAGGAGTGGACTACTAGAGAGGTATGTTAAATACCATACCATTATCATAGTAGATAATGATGAAAAAAGCATTTAAAATAATTGTATTAAACAGGCATTAATACAGAAGTTTACATGTCCTTTATTTTGTGCCTGTTGCATTGTGTGTCCCATTTATATTGATATTTTATTTTCATATATACCTATAACATAAATATTTTTTTAGGTGTTTAACATGGATAGATTGTGCCAAGAATGTTTTGACCTGGTGATATCTGAGATTGATGACGGTAACCATAGACCTGCACAGCAATTAGGACATCATTCTCTATGTGTCCATTGTGGAATATCTGTGGGTCAAAGAAGTGGAAGACTGTCTCGACCATTGCCTGAAGGACGACCTGAGAGAGCTTATATAGCTGATCTTATTGCTCCAAGACAGGTATATGCTTTATTTTTTAAGTAAATCATAGTGATTATTATTTATTATTTTAATTTATAAAGATACTAATATTGAATGTCTTATTATAGATTCCTGTGGATGCACGAGTGTGCAATGCATGTTGGCAACGAGCTCATTACAGAGTTCATCAAGCTGCTAATGTTCCTGAAGTTGAACATGATGCTACTCCTGAACAAGTTGTGGAAGAAGCTGTTCATGAACATGGGAATGTACATGAACCTGTCCCCACGATTGTACTTGGACACTATAGTCGTACTCCAGATACTGCAAGCCACTGCTTTGTTCCCGAGTGTCTAAACATGGAGCGGCTCAGAGTGCCATTATATTTAAGGAAAAGAATACTTTCCGACTATAAGGTATACATAACATCGAACTCACGGATTTGTGAGCAGCACAGCACTGTCTATAATTGGGATATAATTAATGATTATGAGTTCATGACAGAATTTACTTCTACTCACGTAGAAGAAATGTTAATCTTGTTGGGTGACACTAAAACTGATAACTTCAACTTTGAAGCTATTGAAAATATGGACAACAGTATATGTCACTACTGGACTGGGTTGTCGATAATTAATTTTTTGATTTTATACAATATAATATTAAATTCATTCACAAATTGTAAAAAAAAAATGGCTCTTGCGCTGTACTTAATAAAAATCAGAACAGGAGAGTCATTCGCCCGAATGGCAAGTATTTTTCAAATAACTACTTCTGTTGTTAGAAATTATGTTCGGAAAGTAAGAAATTGCCTAACATCTGTGTATGTCCCTTTACATCTAGGTGTAGGACATATATCACGGGAGGCACTGAGCTCAAGAAATCTTTTAATTCCAAAAGGTTTATTTGGACAGAATTAAATAACCCTATAGTGATAATGGATGGAACATATATTTATGTCCAAAAGTCTTCCAATTACCTATATCAAAAAAAAACCTATAGTCTTCACAAATATTGCAATCTTGTTAAACCATTCTTGATTGTAGCTTCTGATGGTCACATTTTAGATGCTTATGGACCATACCCAGCGACCACATCTGATGCAGATATAATAAAACTTTTATTTCAAAATGAAAATTCAGCCCTCAGGAGCTACTTCACTCAAAATGATGTTTTAATACTTGATCGCGGATTTAGAGATGCTTTAGGGCTACTGAATACATTAGGTTATTTAGTTTATAAACCAGAGACACGGTCGGTAAATGAAGGACCACAGCTCTCAACCCTGAAAGCTAACAAATCAAGGCTAGTGACAATGTGCAGGTGGGTAGTGGAAGTTGTAAACGGTCGGTTTAAATGGGATTATAAAATATTTAGAACAAATTATTTTAATAAAATGAGTGAACATTTGATGGCAGACTTCAGAATTGCCGCAGCAATCATAAATCATTTCCACCCCGTTATAACCGACCGGCCTGATGCTGAAGCAATCTTAGAAAGAGCATTAAATAGATTAAATATGCCTAATCATTTAGCTGATCATGTGGAACAGCTGCATTTAAACAGGCAAAGAGCTAATTTTGTGAGAATTGATGGCCAGGTACCTCAATTGGATATGTTCCCCATAATGCAAATGTCTGAATTAATTCTCTTTGCATTGGGAACCTACCAAATTAAACAGGCTAGGTCTTATTATGGGGAACATATCCGAACTAATGGTACGTTTGTAGTAGAAGTCAATGACAATGTTGCTGTTACAAATGTACCAGGAATATCGTCATCACATGAGACAGTTTTGATTAGAGGAAGGATAAGGTCCCGCCATCAAAGTAACAGAATTTATTATACATATATATTATTAAAATCTGAAGAAGCGAATTGGCAGGATAAGATCTGTGGCTATTACTGCTCATGTATTATAGGTAAAAGAACAGTTGGTACATGTGCTCATGTGATGACTATAGTTTGGTACCTTGGTTGGGCTCGGCATCAGGATACTGTTACAGTACCTGCTTCATTCTTAGATGGAATTTTGGTCATGGAAGAAGAATAAAGGAAAATGAATAAATGATAATATTGTTTTATTTACTTATCTAGTTTACATTTATATACCTTCTCAATTCAACATGCATTGCTGCTATGTCAGCACAGAGCAGTTCACAGGCATAATAACTAAGCATTTTGCATTAGGTTAAATAGTACCTATACAGTTTTGTGCATTTAAATGTTAACACTTATGTGTTTAAAGCTCAATCACAAAGCTGTTAGTACCCCAATAAAAAAAGATTTGAACCACAGTAAATAATTCAGCAAGATCTCTTGATTGTTCTCTTGTCAAAGGTTCATTAGTGGTACATGGGATTAGGAATCTCATTTATGGATACTGCTCAGCGTAGGAGGCGAGTACTTTCACTTCCAAGACTAATTAAACAACCAGGAGCATTCCTTCTTGAGGAGTTTCGACTCGTGTAGTTATAGATTTTTTATAACTGGATTCGAAACGCAAGATAAACAACCAGGAGCAGGAGGAGTTTCATCGACAGATTTTTGATAAATGGATTCGAAATGGAAGTTTCTATTTCTGTACTTCTTGTCTTTTCTAATCTGTATATATAAAAGGAAACCGTGACTGACTGATCTATCAACGCATAGCTCGAACCACTGAACGGATTGGGCTGAAATTTGGCATACAGATAGTTATAATGATGTAGGCATCCGCTAAGAACGGATTTTCGGAAATTCCACCCCTAAGGGGGTAAAATAGGGGATGAAAGTTTGTATGAAAGTCCGTCAGTTTTGATGTTAGGATCTTCAAATTTCGTATTTAGGCTGGCGATTGAAACTTAATTTATAGGTGTCTCAGCGTTTTTGATAATTCCGACCCCGAAGGGGTAAAAAGGGGGATGAAGTTGTGTATGAAAAGTCCTTAAATGTCAAAGTAAACATCACTAAATTTATAATTATATATAGTGAGGGCATCCACTTTGGAAGGATTTTTGGAAATTTCACCCCTAAGGGGGTAAAATAGGGATGAAAGTTTGTATGAAAGCCTGTCAGTTTGAAGTTAGAATCTTTAAATTATGTGTGTAGACTGACCATTGAAAATTAATTTATAAGTGTCTCAGCGTTATTGATAATTCCACCCCCGAAGCGGTGAAAGGGGGATGAAGGTGTGTATGGAAGTCCTCCATTTTCAAATAAAACGTCACTAAGTTTACTATCAAAGTTTATCGGTGTTGTTGGAATTTCAACCCTTAAGGGGGTCGAAAGGGAGATTTTTTGTATTTCAAGATTCAAAGTAAAATTATTTATTTAAGTTGTTTATGACGTCACATCTATATGTCACCGTATTTTTGTGAAAACCGTTAGTTTATAATCTACCTAGCGAGATTATAAACTCCCCGATAAATTGTGAACTGTATCATACTGCTTACAATATAACGTATTAATTTCCGATAGTTTATATATAATCTATCCGTCATAATTGATGTTGATTTTGATATTGTAAACTGGCATCATACTTGAATGCGTCGGAACGCACCTTGCGCGCTGATTGGTTAAATTAAATGTCATGTGTCCCGCGCCACCATTTTTGGCGATACGTAACGTAGTTGATTGTTTTCATTGTTTCTTAAAATTCTAATTGACATCTCTGAGTGTCTGGTTGAAAGAGTGATAATTTTGAAATACTCACAGAATACGTACATTGAAATGTATATTGAGACCGCGTGTGACTACCTCGAATGCAAATAACATTATTTTCTATTTGCTGTGGGATATATAACCAACTATATTACGATACATAATTGTTATTGTATATCTGTTTGTTTACCTAAATAAATTTTGACTGATTAATATATCGACGCACAGCCTAAACCGCTGGTCCTAGAGTCATGAAATTTGGAGGGTGTATTCTTTTTGAACAGTAGGTATCCACTAGAAAAGAGTTTTTCGAAATTCCACCCCTAAAGAGGTAAAATAGGGGATGAAAGTTTGTATGAAAGTCCGTCAGTTTCGAAGTTAGGATCTTCAAATTTTGTGTTTAGGCTGACGATTGAAAATAATTTATACGTTTTTTTTTTTATATATTTATACCAAAGTCTGTGAACAAGCATACGGCCCGCCTGATGGTAAGCGGTTACCGTAGCCATATGGACGCTTGCAATACACGAGGCATCACTCACGCGTTACCGAACCTTCCCCGTCCCCAATGAGCTCTGGCGACCTTACTCACGCGCAGAAACACAACAAAGGTATTTGTTATTTGGCTGCGGTATTCTGTAAGTTGGAGGTACTTCCCCAGTCGAGCTGCTCTTTGAGCGAATAAACGCTATGCTCTACCTCTCTTTACGTGTCTACGTGTGTTTACTGTTTTACGTGTCTCAGCGTTTTAGATAATTCCACCTCCGAAGGGATGAAAAGCGGGACGAATTAAGGTATGGGAACTCACTGAAAAAACAAAATGGAAAAAAAATCCCAATATACTCAGATAACCCCAAAAAAAATTTTTTAAATGTAACTTGCCGAGTTTCTTGCCTGTTCTTCTCAATTGAAGGCCGACTTACGAACTGGTAGTAACATGAGTAGCTTTGGCCTTCATAAGTGCGCCCTACTTGGGCCTAAATTGAATAAATGGCTTTGACTTTGACTTTGATTCCCGGTGTCGATTAATTCGAAAATTGGTACACATACTCTTCAGTTAAAATTATGAGACACGTTTTTTTTTATTATCAAACAAAAAATATCATACATAGGGATTACTTTATTATCATTCACAAAAAAACCACAAAGGTTTATAAATAAAACATTCGTTTATCAGTTTTTCCAAAATCATCCCCAAAATTCAAAGTCCTGACTAACTCATTAACTGGCTGATATATCAACGCACAGACTTAACTGCTGGTCCTAGAGACATTAAATTTAGAACGTGTGTTCTTTGTGAAGTGTAAGTATCCACTAAGAAGGGGGGTTTTTTCGGAATTTTGAAACGGGGGTTGAAATTTCTGTGAAACTTTGTATCCTCTCGATCGATTGACTCGAAAATTGTTACATACTCTTCATTTATGTTATGTGTATCACAGTTTTTCCAAAATCATCTCCCAACAGAGTCAAATAGGGCTTAAAAAGCCAAGTACGAGTCGGACTCGCACACGGAGGGTTCCGTGCAATAATAATAATAATGTAACCCTACTCAAATTGAATTTCGTGATTCTAGGTCAACAGGATCTACCATATAGGTTTTCGACCCAAAACTTAACCGGTTGACTTGGAATTGTAAATTTTGGTTAAAAACAAGGTATTACAGCACAAGTAAATGTATGACTCAATTCGAATGTTTTTTTTTTTTTTTTTATGTTTCTTACCTCATAATTCCGTCATTTATTAACCGATTTGGAAAATTCTTTTTTTATTTGAAAGGGTACACTTCCCGTTTGGTCCCATTATCATCAGATCAGAATTTGATTACTTCTTAGTGTACTTTGAAGTCGGTTTAAGTTTTTTGAAAAACAGTCCAATTATTTTTGTAAACAACAAGGTAATAAATTTCTGCAATTCTAATATCTAACCAAAATGGCGGGATACGACGTGAATTCGATTAACCTCTAAGTTTTTTTGTGATAGTGAAACGCGCCTGCATGAAAATGTTCTTTTTTTGAAATTCATAAGGATACCACGGAGAATGTGGCTGTTTGATGAGTAAAGAATGGACCGAAAAAGCAAAAAAAAAAGAGTTGCATAATGAAATTCAGTACAACATTATACACTGTTTTGGATGATATAATGGTTACCATGACACCGGATGTTTTAATGTTGGCAATAAGCAAACTGTTTCAGGAACTTTAATAGAGGATTTATAGCTTGGGTGTAGATAAAAGGCTTTTATATAATTTGAACTGTTTTACAAAAAAACCGACTTCAAATTGCACTAAAAAGTAATTAAAACCTGACCTGATGACAATGGGACCAAACGGGAAGTGTACACTTCCAAACAAAAATTTTCCAAATCGGTTAATAAATGACGGAGTTATGAGGTAACAAACATTTAAAAAAAAAAACGAATTGAGAACCTCGCTTCTTTTTTTGAAGTCGGTTAAAATACATAATTGGTACTGTAAGCGGATTAAAATGAGTCCAGACATCATCAATCTACTGTTAGTCACTGAGAAGATACTTTGTCTACCTTCCGTCTCCATCATCAGTTCAGCTCGCGGTCACCATAATATTGTATTGTCATCGGAATTTGACAGGCGCTTCGTTGTAAACAATATAAATTATTTACTATCCACTTCTGGCTGTCTCCTATTTAGGTCTTTTCACACACGCTTCGAGTACTCTCATCCCAGAGATTAGTTTAGTTTTACGGAGAACTTCGTCATTATTGCTTTGTTTGGGATAATGTTAGTTTGTATATTCAATTGAGAGGGAGTGAGAGCGCTTATAATGTGCTTTTGAAGAAAAATATGTATTTTTTTTCCTGTCGGCCACGCGGGTGAAGCCGCGGGCAGAAGCTAGTACCATTATAAATATATTACATAGAATAAATTATATTTCTAATTTTAATACAATACATAACTACTAACCCTATTCATAATCGCTTTTTAACTAAATCAGTGTAATAGTGTGCCCCGTCTCACTCTTTCGATCACTAAATGTCATCTGTCAGATAAAGACTTCGGAATTTTAGCTAATCAACGTTTGATAACTTTATTATGAATAAGTGGGTAAATATTTACAACACATAAATAATAATTAAAAGAAAATCCTATATACAAAATATCAAATCTAAATATTTACTTAAAATAGTTGTGCCAGATCGCTGCCCTGTGTGAACGTGCTAAGAAGGCTGGTACCGCCATGATATTGCCACGTTGAATGGCCATTATTATTTACCAATTTTCATAGTAAAATTCACCTGCGAAAATTTCTATCAAAAGTATCTTCTTTCATTAGGATACTCAATTAAGTTCTCAAAAATCATTTAGGTAATAAGTTCTTTGTTAAAAAAATCATTTTTTATACAAGCTTTTTTTTGTCTGACTGTACTTACATTGTCATCAAATATACTAATGTATACCAAATATCAAGTCAATCCGACTACTGGAAGTGGGTAAAATTCGACCTCAAAGATTTCACCCGAACAAACATACATACATACATTGCAAGTTAATAAAAGCTTATAATAAAAACCCGTATCCCTAAACCTTATATTAATTAAAAGTATAGGCACAAAAAAATCTTTTTTTTCCAAGTGCGCCTTTGAAATGGGTTTTATTACCAATATTAATTAAGTTATTTATCGTGTGGTACATGATTTCGGTATATAATGCGCTATTAATTCAAGCTGTTCGGAAATTAATTATGGTCAGTTATTTGTAAGTAGCTGTGCTCGTGATATAACTGAATAAAATGATACCTAAGTAAAAGAAATAGAATACCTTTTACCTTGGTATGGTTTACTAAACTGTTTGAAACAAGAGAATGGACAAAATGTTGGAATTTTATGTAAATGAAAATGAAAAAATTGTGGAGTGTTAACAGAAGCTTTGGTAAATTGATTTGACTGAATAATTCTCTTTCAATTTTTTCAACAATAGTTGTAATTTTAAAACATACTACATATCATGAAAATGTTGATTGGTTTTGCGGCCGATTTGTATATGTTTTCAGTTCCAGGATTGATGTGTTTGAATACAGACTTAATCCAAACCGGTTTCGAGTTTTGTTTACTAACTCCACAAACTATGAAAAAAAATCAAAACCTTTTGGTTAACGCTGTCATCGGAATCCGGGAGATTTGTGTTCGAAAGTTTATTCATATCATACAAACATGCGAGATTTAATGTAGGTACAGTCAACGATAAAAGTAGCTGACAAATTTAGTACCTTTACATTACGCAATTTACAGTTTTGATACGAAACAAGTAAGAGAATATCGATATACTATTATCAAAGGGTACTATTAAAGTGATGATCTACTTTTGATGCTGACTGTACCTACTGCTGCGGCTCCGGGATCTTCCAATAGGCGATCCTCGTACTCGTAGTTCAAACTAAATGCATTTTTCATGTTGTGAGCGCAACTTTTGCCTTAGTTCGCGACATACTAGTCTGGTGATTGTACACCGAATGTTACTATGGGTCTTTATAATTGAATTAATGTTTATATTTTGGGAAACACTGGCTGATTATTGCACGGGTTTTCCTTAATTTTGTGGTGGATTGCTGGCATAGTTTAAAAAGTGTTATAGTATTTTTTAAATTCAAATTAAAATGTTAATTCTGATTTAATATTTCTGAAAGATTTACTTCAATATTTTCTATTTAGTATATAATTAAATAAGTTTGAAGTAAGATGCAGTGTACGCGAACTTTTAAGTTAAATGTATGGCAGCTCGAACTTTTTAAGCTCAACTTGTTTATTTTCTTAACTATAGAATTCACAAAGATTTAAGTTGTTTCTTATTTTAGTGGCCAGTATAAGAGATTCTGACAACATATATGTGTCAAGTGGAATATCGTTAAGTGATTTTCAAGTAAGGGTAGTTACATAAGTGGCGCGTGGCTCGACACCTTCTACAAGTAGAGTCGGCACCAGTATGCGGCATTGCAACTTAGTTCCGCCAAGTCAGCGTAACTGTCAAACTGGGCTAGTTCAACATCGATCTAATCTCATCGCGCGCACAGTCACGTATTACATTCGCACACTCCAGCGAAATGGTGTCGAAAAATATCCGCACACCCGCCCCCTATATCAACAAGCTGAGGAGGAAAATTGTTTTTATAGATTCGATATGCCTCAATTTCAATTGCCGCTGGATCTGTTTCCATATTCGGCGCGGTGCGAGAGCGGAATCAATTTGCGTTTGAATGAGCCAAACGAACCTCCGCTCATGGGTTTCTTAATGCCCATTTATTGAAATAAAAATTGGTACTTTTAATAGATTTTTGACTGATGCTCGATTGTGGCGTCGGAAATTGAAAAATGTGATTTACATTCCAATTTGCTAATACATTCTGATTTGATAAGCTGCAGGTAATTTTTATTATGGCACCTTTATACTCCGATTAATGAGTTAATTTTACTTGCTTAATATGGGTTACAAAATACATAGGTTTAATGTTACCTGTTATAAATAGCAAGCTTACAAGTTTTGTTGCCATTAATTCGATATGAATCGCATACGCATGCGTTCTGCTATGATGTAATGTATTGGAAGCAATCATGATAGCAAAATATTCCATTTCTATTGAATTATCGTTTACATAAAACAATAACGAAACGCGGCGTTTCCGTCATTCGGATAACAGGAAATTAAATAAGTAAAAATAATAAAATGAACTTAGAAATCTATCTATCTATCTGTAGGCAGACAATTTCAATATTGTCCCGTATTCGAAGGTTGTCTGGAATAGATAAGATCGCGTTTTGTTGGGTAAGGATACGAAACAGACAATATCACTGGTATCAGATGTCTCAACGTACCAACATTTGGTAATACAACCAAACATAATTGGATGAATATAAAATAAAAAAAATAAAAAAAACCAGGGACATTTCTCACACACGGTCATCTGATCCCAAACTAAGCAGAGCTTGTAATATGGAAACCAGATAACTGATATAATACATATACTACTTTTTGTTTGTAAATACATACTTAATATACATAATTACACCCAGATTCATGACATACAGACATGTTCATGCACACAAATGCATGTCCTGTGTGGGAATCGAACCCACGACCTGCGGCGCGTAAGGTGAACCTTAACGAACTGCGCCAACTGGCCCGTCAATATAAAATATAAAAGTCAATATAAAAGCTAAATATACAACGTCAAGACAAACTTACAAGTGTTTCGAATAATATTACCTTAATCCTGTGTACATACCGATATTATGATAGAACGACATCACGTCTGCCCTAAGGATAAGTCTAGGTATAACTTCCGACAAGTTTCACGAGTAAATTGTCCATTTATTTGCTTAATTAGTACGAACTTGCTCCGCTACTCTGACTCCACCCCAACTAGAAGTACGCCTGCCGTAACTATTTTATAATTATGTCTTTATGTTATAAACTCTATTATTTATGACGTAGTAAAAGATATTAAGTGTCAGCATAAAATAATATTTATATCCGACCGCTGTTTGATTGCACGCTTTATTATCTACTAGCTGTACCCGTGGTTTCACCCGTGTTTCGAAGATATATAGCCTATCTCTTTCTCTATACCATAGGCTATCTGCGTGCCAAATTTTATCGTGATCGGTTGAGTAGTTAAAGCGTAAGAAACAAACAAACTCACAATCGCATTTACAATAATAGGTTTCACCCGCGTTCATGAGGAATCTAATGTTTTTCAGAAATGAATGTTGGTATCCTGTTTTGTTCCAGGATGTAATCTAGTTTTTTGCTAATCAGCTAGGGCTGCTGAGTAAGAAACAACCTCATGAACATGCCAAAACAGTCGCATTTATTGGATGAGCTACGTGCTTTGCAAAACGACTTATTTTTCTATATGTAGAAACCGGCCTATGCGCTTTAAAACCTAAGTAAGGATTGCATATAGGTACGTTACATACAGAAGCTTTATAAATATTTATATAGGTTTCATGGAGGTTCAAGAAATTACGATCCAAGTAAAAAACCGAATAGATAAAATAAAATAATATTCGTTCGCTTTTATTATAAGACATTTTCACTGAACGCAAACATCATATTGTTTAACATAAAGTAACGAACATTTAGTATGTACTAAAAGCTTTTGGTTCACATGCACGTCGCATGACATTCATTAAAGTTCAGCCTCGATACATACTAGAGATGCCTCGGCTATCCACCGTTATTCGATATTATTATTGAGTTAGGATACAATGTTTTTACTGATTTACCGATACTGTCATCGTAAATTGTAATATAATTTTTTTTAGTTTCCACAGACTACTGAATTTTTGTTTTTGTAATTTATTACTTACTATACTCTATTTCACATAGGATGAGTCGTCAAGGTCAAGGGTTTTTTACCAATATCTAGAGAAATTCCATTTGATTACTCTGAAATAGTACTCACAATATTTCATGAAACCTCGATCTATCATAGTATTCCTTTATTATATCGAAATGAACATTAACCATTGAGAAATCTAATAAAATACCATGTGTCACCAAACTCATGTTATTTGAAATCTACTATAGCTGCTACCCGCGACTTCGTCCGCATTTTCCTTCATGATTATTTTTGAGACAGAAGATAGCCTATGCCCTTCGCTAGGATATAATCTATCTCGTCTTTTCATTACGATCCGTTCAGCCTAAAAACAGAGTTACTTTCGCATTTATAATATTAAGTATAGATAGTATAGATTTTGATGGCGAAAATAATGACTTTTAGACTTAAATTATACCGAATAATCGCTAACCGATTATTTGAGATGGCCACTTCTCTACTGCATACGAAATCATTATACTTACCGATTACCTAGACGTTCAATTTAAAAGTTAAGCCCATCACAGACGTAGCTATAATATATTAATATGCCGAGCTATAATATAAATTACAGTACAAGTTGGTGAAGTAACAGAAATATATATTATAGCTGCGTGTGCGGTCACTCAAAGATTAGTATTGAAAATATATCGTAATATGCCTTGCTATGATTTATATTAATATATATTATAGCTACGTGTGTACTGTACTGTACGCACGCTTTGCTTAAATCTCCAATGGCTACTTGTAAGTACGAGTACCTACTTTGTATCTTTTCCTAAATAAATAACTGAAGTTTGTAATAGTCATTGTTTGATTTGGAACTTAGGAGGGGGAGGGAGGTTCGTAAGAAGGCCGAAGTTATCTCCAGCTTAGAAACTCATTTTTGGACAAACAAACTAGCATATTTTTTCAAAAGGTTTGCATTTCGAAAATAATACAAGCATAAAATAAAGCCACCAGAGAGTACTGTGTGTGTACTATATACTGATGAAGGGCCAGTTTGTGTGGTTAGTCAAAATTCTGCTTCTCTATCACGCGACAGATCGTGGGTTCGATTCCCACCCAGGAAATGCATTTATCTGCATGAACAAGTAGTAGTAAACAATAGTAGTATATTAGTTATCTGGTTTCCATAATACAAGTTCTGCTTAGTTTGGGATCAGATAGCCATGTGTGAGGAACGTCCCAGGATCTTTATTTATTTATACTCACTGAGTGTTGCATTCCATAAAAATACCTTTATTTATCTGGCTAAAGTACCTTCCAATCAGGATTTAAGCATCACGATTCATCAAAGGCATCGCAAAAACGACATTAATCACCAGATCCTCGAACTCACCTGCGCTAATCCGCTTTAATTGGACGTCGAACCCTTATAATGAATCTACTGCCAAATTCATATTTATTGGACTGTTGAATTTCTGTAAATATAATCTGCGTGTCCTGCGGGGATTCGTTAACTTTGATTATCTACCTACACCTAACTTATATTGGAAAATATATTCATGTAATTTAACCTGAAACACTAATGTACAGGGGACCTACCACAAGCTCTTAAAACAAGGTTAAAATAACCTTATTTGTCTTTTGTCCCGTTTTGACGTCGGATGTCAAAGAAAGACAAAACTCAAGTAAGTTTATTTTAACCTTGTTTTAAGAGCTTGTGGTTCGCCCTCAGGTCGGTTAACGAAAGCTGGCACGTTCACAGTACTCACACATATGCAATTTCAGATATTTTAGATACAGTATGTTTTATTACATTATTGCTTCTAATTAGTCATTGGTGCCGATTCTGTTGTAAATCGCACTAAACGAATTTTAGTCACATCTCATCTCTTTCTTACGAACATTATTGAAAAAGGATAGAACATATTTTAAGTTGTAAAATTAATCTTTGCCGTCTTATTTTGCGTGTATTTAGGCGTAACCACGATAGATGGCGACTAAATTTATATTGAAAACAAGCATCGGACTAATTTGACAGGACTAAATTTCTTATATCCTTTTCTTATGTCCTTTGTTAGAAAGAGACATAGTGAGATTAAAATTAGTTTAGTTGTGAACAACAGAATCAGGGCCACTATAGACTTTGTGTGCTTACCACCTTCGGCCGATATCGACGAATGCAAAAAAGACCACTCTATATTTATGAGTAGCAAAAACAAAACAATAACTGTCTCCTTCATACTCATAGGCTTGACCGCCCGCGAGAGAGACGGACAGACTTTTCATGATGCGCTTGTAGTGCGACGTCACGCCACGCGCTTATACACAGATACTAATCTATACACAAGCACAACGTGTAAATGTGTTGAACGTGCTAGCTTTAGTTAACCCACAGAACAGATAAATAAGGTTAGAATGGTAATGTGGGCGGGGCAAGCGGGCCACAGTTATGATTCGATAATCATAACTCGACCGATTCGCGGTCAGTGCGCGTCGGATTACATTGGAGAACAGAGCTCTGCTTATAATGCCGTGTTGTGCTATAATAACGTGTAAGACAAAAAAGTCAGACCTCAAGTATAGAGCGAGGAGGTATATCTTTCCATCGGTAAGTCGAAAATAACATTTAATTACAATATTATTAGTAAAAAACATAAAAACATATTGAACACTATGAAATACCAAACATTAACAAAATTATTACAACAAGATATGAAAAACATACATTGACCGATGTGTACTCGCTCAATCAGCGCAATGACCAAATCCGCTTTCAATGTACTGCATACATTGCGTCTTCTACACTTCGTCCTTTGCCCTGATTGGCAGTGATGTAAGGCGCAGCATGTTTATCGATAGTGACGTGACCATGTGGTTTGGTTAAGGCGCTGTGTGTAGACACTTTTCGCACATTTGAGGGGGTGAAGCAGCGGTGAAGACGGCGCTCAATTCGGGGCGCCCCGCGTACTACCCGCGCAGTCCGCCCGGCGTCCTTATTCTGCCGGAATCCTTATTCTGGTTGTTACAGTTCCGGAAATTTCAATTCATGCTTTTGATTGTCTAAATACTTACTTATAGTCCTATTACGCATTCTAAGAACGATTCTTGTGTCTTATAAGAAATGATTATATGAAATTCAGTCGCATTGATTGTTATATGAGACCATACCACAGAATAAATAATAGTACTAACATACGTATTACAAGAAATTTCGAATCAGACACGGCCATAGATTTTATGTCTTGTGTCTAGGTTTTAATGAAATAAGTAGGTACTTAGTATAAAATAGTATCACTTAAAATCTATTATAAAATCTACTTACATAAATAATTGCAAAATAGGTATGTAATATTCGTTTCTTTGACAAAGTCATAAAATAATATTTATATTGTTCGAAATAGGGCATGCAATATCGGAAAGTTTTCAATTCCGGAACTGAGTTCCGATACTAGATACCTAGTTTCGGAATTAGCACCTTGTGAATGGTTTTTCGTTTCTAGATGATTTGAAATAAGAAGAGAAAAAAACTAGCAAAACTATTGTCTATCGAGATATATTTTGAGGGGTTGGAGCCATGGTTCCGTGCTTAATATTTAATATAAGTCCGGAAATCTTAAATATATGATATAAATTATTAATGAATATAGGAATTACGATATTAACGGAATACAATATTACGGAATTGAAACATCTGAAAAATTGCTCCTCCCGGGATAACAAGTAGCCGTATCAGGGCCGGCTCTAGCCTATACAGCGCCCGGGTGCAAGCAATACCCTGGCGCCCTCAAGTGGGCGCGCGAACAAAATGGAATACTAACACTTATATTCTCACCAGAGTAATCGGAAATTCGTGTGCAGAACGCAAATATAAATGACTATATTTGCGTTCTGCAGTTTCAACTACGGTCTTTTGGAAATTAAATTAAATAAAAAAAATATATATATCCTATGTCACTCAGTGATAAATGATAATATACCACTAGTGAAGGATTTAAAATCGGTCCATTAGTTTTTGAGTTTATTCATTATAAACAAAGACACAAATCTTTTCTCTATTAGTCACGATGTCACGAGTGGCGCTCGGCGCCCCCTGAGACCCTGCGTCCGCGTGCGCTGCACACCCTGCACTATAGGTAAAGCAGGGCCTGCATATAATACATGGGAATAATGTAGCTACCTATTAGTGAAAGAGTTTTTCGAATCCGACTGGTAGTTCTAGTGATTAGCCGGTTTAAACAAACAAACAAAAAATCTCTTCCACTTTTAGTATATGAAAAATTTGTTCGTGTTTCCGGATAATGTGAACTATTTGATACGTATCTCAACAATATTGCAATGGTTTTTTACCCCCGGTTGTGAAATTCAATATTGGTCTATGTGTTCAATTCCGGAACCAATTTCAGATTTAGTTACGGAATTGAGTTTTAAAATAAAAACAACTTTTTTTAATAAACTTGTTATAATCATCAAGAAATTATAAAATAAAAAATGTATATCTTTACTTCAGAAACTCAACTACACCTATCAGAAGTGTCTGGGGATCAAGTACATTTTTAACTATATAAATATCCAATTAATAATAGGTCTTTACCTATGAAATTGCCGTTCTGCAGTACTGGCCATTTCAAATCAAAATAATTTTTGTTTGGCTAAGAATTCTAATTTCAAATTAATTTTATTTTAAAACCATGGAATTCTTTTTCCAAAAGTAGTCATTTGTTTATTGATTTTCATCGCATTTCAATCTTTTTCGTCATCATGGATACGTTAAAAATTCGAGTAATTATGGAATATGAGTACCTTCGTGGCAGCAACGCGGCACAAGCGGCACGCAACATCAACGACGTTTACGGAGCTAACACTACAAACCAACGCACCACCTGTTATTGGTTTGCTCGCTTCCGTTCTGGAAATTTCGACCTGAAAAATGAACCTCGCGGTCGTCCGAAGACTTTGGTCGACAATAAGTGATTGTGGAAGCTGATGATACACAATCGACGGCTGAATTAGCAGCAGCTTTCCACGTTAGCGTCAAAACAATATTGGTCCATTTGCGTCAAATTGGCAAGGTAAAAAAGCTTGACAAATGGGTGCCCCACAAACTCAATGATCGCCAGCGCGAAGTACGCGTCGAAACGTGCCTTGCACTGCTCAACAGACACACAAATGAAGGAATTTTGAACCGCATTGTTACCTGCGATGAAAAATGGATTCTGTTTGATAACCGCAAGCGCTCAGCAAGTTGATTGGATCCTGGTTAAACAATGCCCTAAACGAAAACTTACCCCTAGAAAAGTAATGGTCACTGTTTGGTGGTCTAGCGCCGGTGTGATTCATCACAGCTTCTTACCAAACGGGGTGAGCATTACTGCATATGTGTACTGTGAAGAACTGAACACAATGATGGAGAAGCTGGCACATCTCCAACCAGCATTGGTCAATCGCTCGTCTCCGCTGCTCCTGCACGATAACGCGCGACCTCATACTGCACAGCAGACGGTCTCCAAGTTGCAAGAACTGGGGTTGGAAGTTTTTCGTCATCCGCCCTACTCACCAGAACTTGCGCCTACAGACTACTACTTTTTCCAAAATTTGGATATCAAAATCAAAATCAAAACTTCTTGGCGGGAAAAAAATTCAATACCCGAGAGGCAGTACAAAATGCCTTTGAAGAATTTGTTGCCTCCCGTCCAGCTGATTTCTTTAAGAAGGGCATCAATAAACTGCCACTGCGTTGGCAAAGATGCATTGATTGCATGGGTGATTACTTCGATTAATACAAATAAAAAATACATGAAAAAAATTCGTTAACATTTTTTCATACAAAACGGCAATTTCGCAATATTTTGTAAAAATTAAGAAATTAACCCAAGGTAATGTCGTCAATTAAATGGCAAAAAAAGGCAAAACTCCAAACTCGTGTACGTCTTGTATCTGTCACCGTATTTTTGTGAAAACCGTTACTTTATAATCTACCTAGCGAGATTATAAACTCTCCGATGTATTGTGAACTGTACCGCGTACAATATAACTTATTCATTTTCAATAGTTTATAATGTAACGTTGTCAAACCGTCATATTGTGAACCGTCCAGTGACGGTTCAAGACGGTTCGGTTCAGTTGAACTACGTATTACTACGTTAGTTCGGTCTGTATTCATAGAGTTAGAAAACAAACATAGGAGTTAAATAAAAGAAATGTACATTTAAATGTCTGAGATCAAAATTAAATAAGTCAATCAATTTTTTTTTAAGAAACAATAAATACATTTAATTACGTTACGTGTCGCCAAAGATGGTGGCGCGGGACACATGTCGTTTAACCAATCAGCGCGCAAGGTACGTTCCGACACATTCAAGTATGATGCCAGTTTACAATATGACGGTTTGTCATGGATAGATTATAAACTATCGGAAATTAATACGTTATATTGTAAGCAGTATGATACACTGTACAAATTATCGGGGAGTTTATAATCGCGCTAGGTACTCGTATATTATAAACTAACGGTTTTCACAAACATACGGTGACATATCCATCCGGCCTAATACTGAAACAAGATTTAAAGGAAAAGCAAACATATATAAATAAGGAGCCATGGTGGCTATATTTTGTAACTGTTGTATAGAATACAATATATTAACGCAACTGTTCGTCGCTGAGCTGGTTAGTATTGGTCTCTCGTAAATTGAGGCTCAGTATCAACAATGTACTCATTTGCGACTCATCATCATCATCATATCAGCCTATGGATGTCCACTGCTGAACATAGGCCTCCCCTTGGAATGGCTTTGGGCCGCTTGCATCCAGCGGTGCTCAGCGACTCTGACCAGGTCATTGGTCCACCTGGTGAAGGGGCGTCCCGCTCGGCGCTTTCCAGTACGTGGTCGCCACTCGAGAACCATTCTTTCCCAGCAGTTATCGGCTCTTCGAGCGATGTGGCCCGCCCCTTGCCACTTCAGCTTACTAATTCTACGAGCTATATCCGTCGTTTTCATTCTCCTACGAATGTCCTTATTGCGGACCCTGTCACATAGAGAAATTCCGAGCATAGCTCGGAACACTGATCGCTGAGTGACTCTTTAGCTTATTTCCGGGCCTGCAGTAAAAGACCACGTCTCTGACCCGTATGTCATCACTGATAACACACACTGATTGAAAACCTTTGTCTTCAGACTCTGAGGTATTCTGGACGTGAAGATATGCCGTAGCTTTCCGAACGCTGCCCAGCCGAGTTGGATTCTTCGATCGACCTCTTTGTCGAAGTTGGACAATTGCGACTATTGTTCTGAAAAAAAAGATGAAAAAGAATATACAAGGTTACAAGAAAAGTAGTACTGAATATTCTGATGAATTTGATTCTATAATATGGTATCCGAAACTTGGAGACGGATGGAGATATTGAATTTTAATGTTCGAAGTTCCGTTATTTTGGTACTACCACTTGGGCCTATTCAAATAACATTATTTTAAGATTTTATAAACATACATAATATATGTTATACCTTTCTGAATAGCTAAAGAGACGTAGAAGTTTTTAAAATCATTTGCAGAATAAGTTCTATACATTTTTTTTTAAAGCGTTTCAGATCAAATCATTTATTCACAATAAATTAGTTAGTGACGTTAGTGTTGGCTAGGGCATGTAATATCGGAAGTTTTTCAATTCCGATATTGAATCTCAATATCAGAATTCCGATATTATTAGGTCCTTACATATGAAATAAGTGTTTTGTCGTACTGACCAATTTGATCTGAAATATCTCCTCTTTGGTTAAGAATTCCAAATTCAAATTTATAAATTCATTTAGCTGGTACATTTGAGTCTTGAAAACAGTCATTCATTTGTTTTTTCCTCATTATTTTTTCCTTAGGCGTCGCTTATAACCGCACAATGGAAAACATGAAATATCGGTATATTTACGAGTAGGTACGAATTTTACCGTGGCACCAGTGCTGCAGAAACAGCTCGAAGGATTAATTATGTGTACGGCGCTGGTGTCGCCAAAGAAAGCACGGTACGTGCGAAACGTTTTGGTTTCAACGTTTTCGTTCTGGAAATTTCGACCTTCAGAACCAACCCTGTGGACGGCCGGAGACCAAAGTGGAAAATGAATAGAATTAAAGGCTATTGTGGAAGCGGATCCATCATAAAGCACTTGACTCAGAAAAAGTTACTTGTGAGTGTTTGGTGGACTAGCACCGGTGTCGTTCACTACAGCTTTCTAAAATCTGGCCAAACGATTACGGCACATATCTATTGTCAGCAACTGCATACCATGAAGGAAGAACTAGCTGCTAAACAACCGAGATTGGTCAATCGCTCTAGGCCACTGCTGCTTCACGACAACGCAAGACCACACACTGCATAATAAACTTAGATGACCACTAAGTTAGATGAGCTACAATTGGAATGTCTGCGACATCCACCGTACTCCCCGGACCTTTCTCCAACAGATTACCATTTTTTCCGGAATTTGGACAACTTCTTACAAGGAAAAAAATTCAACTCCGATGCGGCAGTCCAAACCACCTTCAAAGAGTTTATTGATTCGCGCCTCCATGGTTTTTTTTAGTAAAGGGATCAATGAACTACCTATGAGATTGCAAAAGTGCATAGATAACAACGGTGCATACTTTGATTAATTAAAAATATTTTACAAAAAAAATTACTTTATATTTCTCCCGTACAAAACGCTAATTTCATATGTAACGACCTAATATTTTCGGAATTAGACATTTTCATTATAAATTGCATATATTCCTTATAAACTGCACAAATATATACAGGTTGTTGTTTTGGTCGGCGACAAGCGACGGTAGTACAAAATATATATTCCCCAAAAATGGACTTAGTTCCATTAAATACTGTAAATATGTTGAGAAATACCTTATTCAATCTTAATATATAAAATGATACACTGATTGTTGATATATCAGCCCACAGCCCAAACCGCTGGACCTAGAGATTTGAAATTTTGCACAAAGATACCTTATATAGTGGAGGCATCCACTAAGGAAGGATTTTTGGAAATTCCACCCCTAAGAGGGTAAAATAGGGGATGACAGTTTGTATGCAAGTCCGTCAGTTTTAAAGTTAGGATCTTCAAATTCTGTGTTTAGGCTGACGATTGAAAATTAATGTGTAGTTATCTCAGCGTTTGTGATAATTCCACCACCGAAGGGAGGAAAAGGGGGATGAAGTTGGGTATGCAAGTCCTTCAATTTCAAAGTAAACTTCACTAAATGTATTATTATACGGTGTAGACATCCACTAAGGAAGGATTTTTGGAAATTCCACCCCTAAGGGGTTAAAATAAGGGATGAAAGTTTGTATGCAAGTTCGTCAGTTTTGAAGTTAGGATCTTAAAATTTTGTGTTTAGGCTGACGATTGAAAATTAATATATAGTTATCTCAGCGTTTGTGGTAATTCTACCACCGAAAGGAGGAAAAGGGGGATGAAGTTGTGTATTGCAAGTCCTTCAATTTTAAAGTAAACTTCACTAAATGTATTATTATACGGTGTAGACATCCACTAAGGAAGGATTTTTGGAAATTCCACCCCTAAGGGGGAAAAATAAGGGATGAAAGTTTGTATGCAAGTCCGTCAGTTTTGAAGTTAGGATCTTCAAATTTTGTGTTTAGGCTGACGATCGAAAATTAATGTATAGTTATCTCAGCGTTTGTGATAATTCCATCATCGAAGGGAGGAAAATACAAGCATTGAAAATACGAGCATTGGTATTCCTCATTTTCATGTATGGAGTGGAAGCGTGGACTATACTGGCCCGAGAAAGAAAAAGGATTGATGCATTCGAGATGTGGTGCTGGAGACGGATGTTGGAAATACCTTGGACCGCTAAACGCAACAATGCATCAATCCTATCGCAGCTCCAAATTAAAACACGATTGTCCACCATATGCCACCAACGTATTTTTTCGTATTTCGGCCACATGGTGCGCAAAGGCGATGAAAGTTTGGAAATCTGATCATAGTTGGGAACACGGAAGGAAAACGACTACGTGGTCGTTCACCAACAAGATGGTCCGATCAAGTAAAACACTCATCGTCCATCGCCGCAATGTTATTGAGGCCAAAATATTTACTGGTTCTGCCAGAGGAGAAACAGTCTTCTTTGCGCGTATACCATTGATCCCAAATCACCTTCCGTTTGAATTTAAAAGATAACAATTCCTAATTAAGGTTTGTAGTCACAGGGAAAAACTCTGAAATTTGCTAGAGTTGATTTGTGGCAGGACTCGCATTCTAGGTGAACTTTTATCAATATCACACGTAGTGGCGGACAATAGCCATGAACAAAGCTCTATATTGTTACAATGATTCATATCTAGAAAAAAGAAATAATCTACGCGGACGAAGTCGCGGGCTATAAAGCTAGTTTGAAATAAAATTACCGCAAAGTATGGTTACTAGGCACGTGCACAGACTAGAGCTAGGCGCAAGCCGCCATCGCCCCACCCCTTTACTCCCTCGTACTCCCGTTGAGTATTATGTCTACACTTTAGGTTATTACATGATTTTCAAAATTTTTATTTTTTTATTTTTATTATTAAAAAAAAAGTATTTTTTAATATTTTTTTAGCACCAGTGTCATTTGTATTATCGACCCTGAGTCGCTCGTCGCTGACCAAAACAACGACTTGTATATCTTTAGTAATATAATAAAGTAGAAGTGAATTTTTGTTTGGTTAAACGGGCTAATCTGTGAAACTACGATTCGAAAAAATCTCCCCTAATAGGAAGCTAGCTAAGATTCGGGTATTATATTCTAATTTTTATCCTGGAAACGCCAGTGAATCCGTGAGAGATAACTAGTTTCTGGTAAATTGTTTATTTTACTTGCACATTTTAAGTTTTAATAATGTTGATTCTGAGGTAGTTTAATTAGTAATATAATAGGATAATAATACAAAATCTGTGATTTAGTATTTACTTAGTGTATTTGCACATAATCAATTTAATTTAAAAACCTTACCATTTGTTGTACCACATTAAAGAATTTGATCTAACATTTCCAATACAGGAGACTGAAGATGAGATCAGAAGACGATGTGCAATCACAAGATCAGCAGTAGGAAGATTTGGAAAGACAGAAGGATAACTAGAAAAACATAGATTCGTCTTTTGAGATGTGTGGTCTTTCCGATCTTTCTCTATGGAGCTGAAACTTGGTCCTTAAGCCTACAAAATTGCCGGAAAATCGATACACTGGAGATGTGGTGCTGAAGACGTTTCCTGAAAATTCTGTTGGCGGCCTTTCACACCAATAAATCGATCCTGAAGGAGCTTTTAATAATAGCAGATAGGCTTTCGTCGACTGTGCAGCTTCGAATTCTCAAGTTCTTTGGTTACATCTGCAGAAACACTCGACTTGTTGTCCAAGGGTGTACTCGCAATGCTACGAACCGCAAAAAATGGAAAAGCATCGCGAAAGCTGTAACCCTAGTCAAGGAAAACATTGGCGTTGAAGACTCACCATGTACAGTATCTATTGATACCACGACCACTCTGACAAGCGTGCTAGACAGAGCAGATAATGTTTTCAATCCATACTTTATAACGGACTAGTTGTCCCCCGAGGTTTCAACCGCGTTCCCGGGATCAAAAGTATCCTATAATACTCGCGGATAACGTAACTTCCTTTAAGTGAAAAAAAAAAAACGAATCCGACCGGTAGTTCCACAGATTTGCCAGTTTAACCAAACAAAAAACACTTTATAATACATTTTATAAGGCATATATGCAATTTATAATAAAATGTCTAATTTCGATATTAAAATCCAATATCGGAATTGAAAACCTTCCGATATTACATGCCCTAATGGATAGATATATATGGTTTATAAGGAATATTTGCAATGAAAATGTCTAATTTCGATATTAATATCGGAATTCCGATATTGAGATCGGAAATCAATATCGGAATTGAAAACCTTCCGATATTACATGCTCTAAAGTACATAACACTTCTTTGTGCCTATATTAATTTTTCTGCTATTATTGTCTAATTCCGGAATTCAGAAATAACCGAAAATTCGTTCTAACTAAGTAATAACTAAGTCACAAAAATAATATTCCTAGTGGTATTTTTACAATAAAGGAAATCATAAAACTACGCGGAAGTAATACTTAGAACGAATTTTCGGTATTTTTCCAATTACGGAATATAAAAAAAGTAAAAGAAAAAAAAATTCAAAGAAGGGATGGGAAGGGATGTTAGTTACTAATTTTCTGGGAACATTTATAATAAAACGTAGGAACCTACTACCCGTTCGCGATGAAACCCGCGTTCACCTGCCCGCTTCCCTGTTCCCCGATGGCGCCCGTCTTCTACGCAAGGCTGCAGATCCAATATAAGCTGACCTCTTATTGTACCGAAATCCTATACAATGCGAGATCAGCTTATACTGGATAGGCTTGTGTAAAACAAGTCTACAACGCGTGCGCTACGGCGCGACTGTGACTTCACTGTGCTCAGTACGTGGATTACGTAACTTTATTTCAATGAAATTCAGATTGAAATAACCTCTGAATCGGTAGAAATATTACAAAATCGGAAATGGTTCCATTTCTAATGAACCATTGTTTGTATTTGAAGTTATCAGAAAGTAAAAAAGTTATCAGAAAACCGCTATATTGACCCGATTTCAATTCGAAAATGATTGAAATTTAGTTACGTAATCGCCCCACAGGTCTCAATTTATTGCGCACTGGTAGTACGTAACCTAAAAGTTATTTCATTATTTTAAAAGCACCTACTCTAATCTTTGATAAATCACAATATTATTTTATTTTTTTCACACAACAGTTTTTACTACATAATTTAATTAAAAAGTTGTTTTATACTTACATCTTTGAAATCCTTTTCATAAAGTTTCGTTTTACTATTTCAGATCTTCTTTTCTTCTTATTTATCTTATTGAATCACACACAATTTAACTATATAGGTATACAATAAAGCGGTTCCCATTTTTTTTGGCCACGGAACCCTAATTGATTATAATTTTTTCGACGGATCCCCAATGTGATAAATAACAAAATTGATTGTACACACGGCTACATATCAAGCTATACATTTCCAGTATAAGCTGATCTCGCATTGTATAGGATTTCCGTACAATGAGAGGTCAGCTTATATTGGAAATTTATAGCTTGATCTGTAGCTGTGCGTACCTTGTCATTTGAATATTTTCATGTTTCACTTGAAAAGAAAGATCAAATTATAACGAAAAAATAATGTTACCTACTTATAAATAATTATAAGTAGGTAACATTATTTCTTATAATTATTTATAAGTATTATAAAACATTAGTTTTTTAGTTGCGACTTTTTTCTACAAACGTTTTAACTCGCGGACGAAACGCGGAACCCCTTTGACTCTTCCACGGAACCCTAGGGTTCCGCGAACCACCATTTGGGATACACTGCAATTAACAATCAAACATCTATGATTGATCACTAATGATTGCTGTCAATACGCACAGTTAATGTTCAAAAATGGTGTATCGAAGTGTTATGAAAACAGGTTTAACTACTCGTCGAAAAATTTGGCATAGGTCCGACCTCCACAAGCGCTCGAGCGCGACTGAATGGGCCACCGCTGACCGCGAGATGACGCATTTTGTAGGTATTTTGGATTTGTGCAAAAGTAAAGAAATAAAGTAGAAAAAACAAAACGTACTGCGATAGATCATATGATGACTATTATTTTTGTATAATTTTCTAATCAAAATTCTGATTATTAATAGCCATAAAATGCAATAAATGTAATAAAAAGGGGTAACTTTACGATTTTTTTCTATCTGGTAAAATTATTGCAATCGTGTTTTGGAGCTCGCTGGAGTTTAGGAAATATTGTCAACTTTTACATATATTTTTTTCGAATTAAAACTATTGCATTTTCTTTACGAAAAACCGAATCAAAGATACGCATTTTTGCTAATCTATGAACCCACGGCGCCTTAAATAAAATCATCGATAGAATTCTAGACTATATATAATATAATTACGTTTGACAAAGATAATTTTGGAATTATTTTATATTTAATTAACGATAGTACATTTTTAGTTAGACGTATTTTGAAATTAGATATTATATTAATCATTGAATGAATGTGACCGAATGATATAAATGGACATATAAGACCCCTCCTCATCTACGAGTATTTACTATGATGTATTTAGTATTATAATCTAAGTAAAATGTAATTTGACTAATGCAATAAATTATAAATTGTAGGTTTCCTAAAGAACCTAACGCCAGGGAACAATGGATTGGCGTGACAGGTAGAGGTAACTGGAAGAGCCGATAACCGATGTGGAAGAAAGGTTCTCGAGTGGCGACCACGTACTGGAAAGTGCCGAGCGGGACGACCTCCCACCAGGTGGACCGACGACCTGGGGTCCAATTCTCACTTCCCTCGAACTAGCCTTCGAATCGAACTTGCATTACGAGTTCTATTTCGACCGTAAAATTTCGAGGGGCGGAGTCTATTTTTCGATTCCTGTATTCTCGGCACTAATCGAACTAAACTTCGAAATAAGTTCGAGTGTAAGGAGTAAATGTTGCCATTATGATGGATACAAATTGCACGATGCGTTTCGTTTCACTTGATAATTGCGTTTTGTTAACGTACGTGATAATATTATATCTTAAATTAAAATTTAAAAGATTTTAATGAATATTTTAATAAAATATTTAAAACAACGTTTTACTCTTATTATATCCTAATATATCCGGAATTCATAAGTTAATCAATTTTATATAATAATTATAAATGAATATGACAAAATATTTTCTGTGAGTAACGGAAATCCTTAGGCTTATCTGTCATTACGTTTCCAAATGACAACCTAACTGTTTGACGTTTGATAGTTCGCATTCGAAATACGTTTCGAACGGTCCCGACCAGTCGAAGTAGTTCGAGCGCTAGCCCTCGAAAAATAAGAGAAAATGGCGGCTTTGAAATTCTCAGAATAGCCTAACTTGATTATCACTGGAAAAAAGTACGAATTCGAACTTTATTTGGAACAAGTGATTTATTCGAGTGAATGAGAATTGGCTCCCTGGTCAGATCTACTATCCGATTCAGTTCTACACATTGTGGTACACTTTACGAAAAAACGATCACACCTCTACAGATGATGCACAATCAAGAATTGAAAGTATAGGATCAAATCTATATTTGAAATTTAGCATAGGTAATTAAAATGTTTGTCTAGATGATAAGACTTACCATATACATTGAGCTATAGTGATAATAGCTCAATAACCATATATGGTATTCCGGGGTGTGATGATGAAGTAGGAGGGCATGCGCTGGATGGGGTTGTTGGAATTGTCGTGAGATGAACTTTGACCACATGTGGTATCCCTGGTCTGATGATGGAGTAGAATGGTAGGTATTTAAACTGTATAACGGAGCAACTTATCCTAGCCGTGTTTGGGGTTTTTGGAATTGTCCTGAGAACAGCTTTGACCATATATGGTTTTCGGGCTCTGATGATAGAGTAGGAGGGTAGGTAATGGAACTCCATAGCGCAGCAACGTATCCTAGCCATGTTTGGGGTTGTTGGAATTGTCGTGAGATGAACTTTGGCCATATATTGTATTCAGGGTCTGATGATGGAGTTGGAGTGTGGGTAAGCACTGAAACTCCATAGTGGAACGACGTATCCTTATCCTAACCATATTTGGGCTTATTGAAATTAAAATATTAAACATAGTTACAAAAAATCTTACGAGCCCTTACAAAGCTGCGCTTTTAGCTAGTATATAGTAAAAAAATAAAATAAAATAATTTCTTAATATTAATTTCATGTTACATTTTTCCCCACGCATTCATCAGATAATTTATCGATAAAAATATCGACTTTATCAAGCAAATCAAATCTGTCAAATTTAGCTTCATAATTTCAACAGCTCACGCCTATGAAGTATCGTATTTTTTCGGTAATTACTTACTAACGATAATGTCGTTCTTCATTGACGGGTCCCACCCACTTAGTGAAGTGCCACGCACAACGAACAACCAGACTATCAATAATCAGTTTAGAAATAAAACAAATCGAACATTAGAAGTTAAGATTTAGTTAACTATATAAATTGTTGTAAACATTTTCGTTATTTGCGCACTATAATATAATATATTATATATCTATCACGCAGTTATCCGTAAAAAAACCACTACATACCCTAATAGTTTTATTAGTTTTTAATTGTCACAAATTGATTATTGCCGGTCCAAAAAATCATTATGCTGAATAATAATATAATTAATTCAATAGAAAAAGATATGTTAGTTTTGTGTAATCCGTACAGCATAACCATGCAACTATCGATTCCAAGTTCTATGAGAATAATAATTGATAATCGAACCGATTCATTAACGATTATACACTACCCATCCCTACTGTAAGTTGTCAACATTTTTGACAGGTGTATGCATTTTTGCGTGTGTGAGTGTCTATGCCCACGGTAGCTTAGTGCTAGTGGGCGAACGAATATCTGCCCTGAGATTTATGTGTGCGTGATTTGGATGTGTGCGAAATATTTGTAAAAATATGATTGCGTATGTGTAGAAATTAAAATAGTGGGGGTCAAGCGGCGACACTGGTCCTAGTACAAAATTGGAGCGAGGGCCCTTCCAACCTTATTTATCTATTCCGTGAGTTAACCGACCTTTGCCGAGACACATATGGCAACCAAGAAACTAATATACAGGGTGTTGTTTTGGTCGGCGACAAGCGACCCAGGAGCGGTAGTACAAAATATATATTCCCCAAAATGGACTTAATTCCATTAAATACTGTAAATATGTTGAGAAATACCTTATTCAATTTGAAATAAAATTACCGCAAAGTATGGTTACTAGGCACGTGCACTGACTAGAGCTAGGCGCAAGCCGCCATCGCCCCACCCCTTTACTCCCTCGTACTCCCGTTGAGTATTATGTCTACACTTTAGCTTATTACATGATTTTCAAAATTTTAATTATTTTATTTTTATTATTTAAAAAAAATAATGTATTTTTTTATATTTTTTTAGCACCAGTATCATTTGTATTATCGACCCTGAGTCGCTCGTCGCTGACCAAAACAACAACCTGTATATCAAGAATTTGTAAAAAAAAACGTTTTTAATACTAGCTTTTTATGGTGACTGTACTTTTTGTTGTCTGTACTTGCATTGTCATCCAACATAATAATTACCTTTCAGCTTAATCGGGCACTAGTAAGAGAGTCAAATTTAACTTGCAAGATTCGATTACAGACACCGGACAGGTGAACCTAAATAAAAGCTTGTGAAAAGAACTCTCTACAATAAACGCAAAGCATGTTATATATAATTCATGTAAATTTTTCAAATTCACACAAAATTCTACCTCAGTTCTAACATTAAGCTAAGCTAAGCTAAGCGTGCGTGTAATAATTAACTAACTGAAACTAAAGTTGCAGAACTTTTTGTAAGTTTGAACATACGTAACTTCAGGCTAACTTAAGAACACATGCATAAAACTGAGATTACAAATAAGTTAATAATAAGTTGTAACAACTTTAGCAAGTTCAGCGTCGCTAATGAGCTTACCAGGTTTCTTGGCAAGCACATATCTCACGGTTAAATTGTAAGTTAAACACAACACTTCGGCACCGACTGCACTGCACTGTGGCTTATTTGTTCAAACTAGCTTTACAAAATAGATAATACACACTAGTACCAATCTTGCTGACCTTGATTGACATACAGACATATGTTGCACGGTCAGTGTAGAACTTGGAGCGCTAACTCGACAATATAACCGCGTCCCCCCAGTCTCTCCCGTCGCACCTTCACAACCATAGGTACATGTCGGAAATCGTAGTGTGTCTCGTAGTAAATTAGGGTTCGCAAGTTGATTTTTTGTTGAGACTTCCCTCACAGTAATCCTATAAAAATACTAGCCCGATTAGAACTTGAAAGTCAGCAACATATAAGCATCTGCTGGACTGCTGCAGCTGGACTGATCTGAACTCATAAAATTTACAAACATAGCTGCATAGTAAAAGTATTCATGATGTAGAAATTAATAGTATGTAGGTTTCATACATTTAGAAAACATCTGTAAACATAGTATTTAAGTTGCTGATCGTACCGTACACACGTTGTTTATTGATTTCGAGTCAAGTAGAATTAACACGGGAGATACGGTGAACGCAACGAAGTTTAAAGAGATGTGTCGTTAGGTGAACGAGAGCGTGTCGCTTGGAGCTGGGTGCTGTATAGTTTCAAGTGTTTATATTGAGTGGTCTTTCTGTATCTATCTATTTTGTGCAACTATGTCACTAACGAAAGTTCACTAGAATTATCTCCTGGAATACCTACAATAAAGCCGAATCATGGGCTTGATATCTGCGTAGTATAGTAAATATAGAATAATCTGTGGGATGGTAGCAAAGGTAGTACAAAATATTAGTTTAATTTGGTATAGGAATGTTTAACGCTTACGTTACAAACATTGTTATTATACTGGGTGGAGACTTCGAGATGGCATATTTTCGAAACCTATGTTGGGTTAGTCATGCTGAACAACTTTTACTATAGGATCAATGGTGAATTCTCAAAAAAAAAATATAAATTCTTCATATGCTCGATCATAATCTACAAAAAGTAAAAAAAAAATTTTGAGAATTCACTTTTGTGTCATAGTAAAAGTTGTTCAACATGACTAACCCAACATAGGTTTCGAAAATATGCCATCTCAAAATCTCCACCTGTTATAAAATCATAATTTCAAGAATAGATACATCTTGCATAAAACTTACACAATATTTTTGCTCCGTAAAAATTGGTAAAGTTTCTATCTACACTATGGGTAAGAAAATATAGCACTCATATATTGCGATAGCGGCGTTTTTTCCATATCATATAAATTGAATTCCCCTTTAGCATAAAAGAGGCGAAAAAGGGAAAGTTTTGTGTTATGGACAATTTGGTCACGCCATTTGGCAAACATTGTAGCTTAAGTTGGACGAACGAGTTGAATAACATGGGGTGGAGACACTTTACTTTCACATTAATCTTAAGTTGTTTCCTAATTCTTTTCGTTTAGTATTAATTTTCTACTCTATGTCTCTATGTCTTATGGCTCTATTTTAATAAATATCTAGGATAAGCCATAGATACACTCACGGGTATAGAATTTGGCCCAAGATCGAAATTTCACAGAAAATAGGTTTTTTCAGCTAAGATTTTCTCTTCTTTAATGTTGATTTAAGGTCCTGTATTCGGTCATTTAAAAGATAAAAAGTCGGCATTTGGGACTTCAATTGAATTCACTGTGATATTTCTCGTATACGACAAAATGTTAATTAGTATGGACAGTGCAAACTTGTTAATTTTTGTACGACGATTGAAATTAATTTTTTTAACACCTCATATGGCAAGAATTCATGATTCGACATCTTTTAGCTTTGAAAATAATAATATAAATTTATTTATAAACACACAATAATATAAAAGTAAAAAAAGAGAAAAGAACAAAAACAATCAAATTAAACATTAAAATAAAATTCAAATTTAAACTGTTTGAGAAAAACATTGCAAAAACACCTCTTTTGTATGAAATTTCGAGCCAATATTATAAAAGTATGTAGAATTTGGGCTATTATTATAAAAGTATGTTTCCTGAAATAACCATGGATAAAAATAAGGCGATTAATATTAATGTTCGTTTCAATTCCCCATGATAAATGAACTTCTGAAATGAAATAAGTTTCGGAACTTTTCCGTTGCTACAATCCAACTTAAATAAATTAGATAAACAACCGTTACAATAACTTTAATAATTTGTCATATTTATTGGATTTAATAAAAAAAAAATCCCTTCCAAAATTACGATTTTATTGTTCAGTATATTTCATTTGGTATTTAGGGATCAGTCGATCATATTATGAAGAATTTTCCAGAATATCCATATACTTAAGAGTTCTCTTGTTTTTTTTTAATCTCATCAACTCTATAGCTTAGCAACTCATAGTTCATGTTGAAAATCATAAAAACCGTATCTTAAAAGAAAAAAAGGGGTTTAAGAGAATATGAAAGGCGATTTATTTCTTTTGTTATAGGTTCTTAGGGAGATATTGTGATCTCAAAAAAGGTTGAAAATCTTTGTATGGAGGACAAACAATACAATGGTGCGTCCACGCTACGCGAATCGAGCACGAGCCGAGCCTCTATTCATTCATTGCTCGCGATATCAAGTGTGAACGTACAACGAGCCTACAACAGGAGCAGAATCCCTGTGTCGGTCAAAAAAATGACAATGACGGAACGTTATTAAGCGCGAGCCGACCGCTCGTTCGAGGCTCGTAAGTCGCACGCTACACGAACGAATCCATGCTCCAAGTGTGCTCGACTCGTGCTTGGTTCGCGTAGCGTGCACGCACCATAATATCTGTACTTCATTTGACTCATAGACATGTGTATGTAATCCTACACGTGCCCTTGGTTTAGTAAGAATTAAACTGTAACATCGCTTTAGATTGGCCATCATCATATCAGCCTAAGGATGTTCACTGCTGAACATAGGCCCTCTCCCATTAGCTTCCACTTGGAACGGTTTTGGGCCGCTTGCATCCGCCGGAGCCCAGCGACCCTGACCAGCTCGTCGGTCCACCTAGATTGGTACTTGGATTAATAATACTTTGTTGCTATTAGTTCCAATTTGAAACAACCTAATCGACAGAAATATTACACTGTAGAAAATTATTCCTTTTGTATTAAAGCACTGTTTGCATATGCAGTTACCAGAACCATTTTATTCTGTGCCAGATCGTAGAACCACCATGTAGAACCAAGCTCGGTAAAAATGCCCATCGCACGAATCTGTACAGAAACTAATAGCTTACAGTAAGCTATTATACTATAGTAAGCTATTATATCTTTAATAGGCATAAGTATAAGAACACAACCTTATATTTTGATGTTTTAAAATGTTCAAAACTTTATGCTGCTGGTGTACCTTGTAAAATAAAATAAAACATAAAAAGTAATCTGAAAGAAAACTACTATAGTATATTTCAAATAACATGAGTTCGGTGACACATGGTATTTTATTAAATTTCTCAATGGTTAATGTTCATTTCGATATAATAAAGGAATACTATGATAGAGCTAGGTTTCACGAAATATTGTGAATATTATTTCAGAGTAATCAAATGGAATTTCACTAGATATTGGTAAAAAACCCTTGACCTTGACGACTCATCCTATGTGAAATAGAGTATACATATAGTGGTTTCAAATTGAAACTGATTGCAAGTTACGTAATAGCCCCGCTGGACACGATAAGCTTGCTTTCATGATTGTAAAACATATTGCGATCAGTTTGGTACAGTTGAAGAAGTTCATGAAATATGTCCGTTATGAACCATATCTAGCTCTTGATGAGCAGACTAAACATCGGTAGAATTCATAAAATATTGTCAGCACTGTTATGCGAAACCTCGAGAAATCTGTTCGAGTCCTCATTAAGCATAATAATCATTAAATAAAGTTGTTCTTTCTTTATTTTTGATTTAATATTTAAGTCAGGTCGCGAAGTAATTGACGTAGGTATATACTAATCATGTACATTCCTCAAAATAAATGTACAAATTAAAAAAAAAAAGTTATGCTTAGTCTGGGCCTATCTTTATTTTTGTCTTTTCAACAGTTAATTACATTCCGCCCCACGGATTTCGCCCTCCGAAAAACCTTGTTTTCTCGGAATTTCAAATTGTTCAATTTCATCCAAATCCGTTTAGCCGTTGTAGCGTGATTGAGGTACAAACATAAAAGCATCCGAAGTTTCCCCGCGGTTACACTCGCGTTCCCGAGGGATCGTATATTTTTCTAGGATAAAATTAACCTTTGTCATTTCAGAGCATATTCTATGTGCCAAATTTTATTCGAATCCGTTCAGAAGATTTTGCGTGAAAGAGTAACAAACATCTTCACACCCATACATCCAAACTTTCACATTTATAATAGTAGAAAAAAGATTATTATTAGGATAGTGGTGCTGTTTCTGTTGTTTACAACTAAACTTTAGTCTCACTATGTCTCTTTCTAACAAAGCATATAAGAAAAGGATGTAAGATATTTAGTCCTGTCATATTAGTCCAATGCTTGTTTTCAATATACCTAAATGTAGGCAAAGACTAATTTGACAGCATTAAATATAGAACATATTTATCCTTTTCAATACTGCTTGTAAGAAAGAGATGTGATGTGACTAAGAATCAGCACAAGTAGGTAGCATAGAGTTAATAATATACTTCGTGCAAATTTTAATAGGGATAGTGAGATGATGATAGTAGAATTCCGCAAAAAAAGTAACCATCTGGCCTAAATAACACTTCAGTAGTGTTTAGTAGAAAATAATTATATAGGCCAATCTGCACGCTCATTGATTCGCCCGTTTAGAGGGTATAATGATTCCACGGTCTTCGATTGACAGTATGGCCATCTCGTATAATGGAGCTGCCTATAGAGATAAGTATATTTTACACTGGCTTCTGCGAAAGGCTTTTGTGTGGACATAGGGAGTAGGTGATTAAGCTACGGCTTTGTGTTAAACTATATTTAATGATGGCTTTAAGCTCGTTGATGGCTCACATGAATTATATATTTTTTTAGAGCTGATATTTTTCAAATAATGCAGTATATGAAATTGTAATTTCTGAAGATGAAAAATTAAAGATACTTTATTCTCAATGATTGGTATATTTCACTCTCAAGCTATTTTATTTTCAAAGGCAGATGTAAATATAAGAAATGAACAAAATATTATTGTTCATGCTCACTGATGAATTGCGTGTTGAAAAATGTTTTTCCGTAAAAAATATTTGAATGAACAATTTTTTCCAATTGTTAAATATTTGTAACAGAAAATTTTAAATGATTTTGTTTGGATGTAGATGCTTCACGCATAAACGTTACTTTTTAATTAATTCTACCACTATAGTTGAGAATTAAAATGAAGTAAATTACTGAACTAATGCTCCTCTATTAAGCTACAAAAATATATTTCAACTAGCCTAACGTCCGCGGCTTCGCTCGCGAAGAATTCATGAAATAAAAGATTACATCGAGCCCACAAATAAGTGTTATAATTGCCCCGTTTACAGCTTATCCAAATGAATTTCAACAATAATAGAAATTATGTATAATTTCAGTGTTCTTTTAGATATGTTAATATAATATCATTGGTGTATGCATGGGCGTACCCAGCTTCTGTCCCAGGGGGGGCACAATAGTTTTTTTTAAGCCGGGTTCCCCGCTCTTCTTTTGCCTTACACACGATACGGGGACTCACACCTAACGTCCCGCTTTCAGGCTGTCTGACCCGCTGTCCCCAGTGAGGGCAAAATTGTCCCGGTTTAAAAAAAACAACATCAACAAATCATGTGATGAAGTCCATTCTTACTTTACTTGAAATCTAGACCCGATATTTTAAAACTGATTTGTTCTGCATATTAATACGAAACAATTGCTTAGACGTTAAAACTTACAGAAGTCAAGTCACTAAGGCTAACATAGTTATTGTTAACGCATAGTATATTGTAAAGTATGAACTTAAGTACAGTAGGTATGTAGGCATACGAAATCCAGGGGGGGCAGCTGCCCTCCCCTGCCCCCCTGGGTACGCCCATGGGTGTATGTACTATTGAAGGACATTGATGGACGGGTATTTAATCAGCAAGTGATTTACTATGCAAATACAGAGTCAAAAATTACGTAGAACTTACTCGATCTCATTAGCCAAACAAAACTTATAATTCAATTCAGAATCTTTTGATATAACATAAACATATAAATATTAATGCTTCACTATCACTGGCTGTTATATGGTTTAATACCAAACTCAATATCTTTTGTAAATTTAACGCTGCGACATAAAACAATATTGCTCTATATAGTTTGTGTCGCAAAAGGCACTTAACAGCTTTCAAACCGACGTTATTCGACTAAGTGTATGTGGTCTCTAAAGCAGACGCTGGAGGGCATTGAAAAATGACAACGCAGCCAACGCGACGCTTTAAAGCGTCACAAGATGCACTCGAAGGTCTGCAGTTGAACTGTTTACAGGCGCTGCGGTGCAGAACTCTGCTTATATTGCGCTGGTGACACCGCTTCCCATTTCCGTTCCATTTTCACGATTTTTAGCCAAACTATGTTCCGCATTGCCAATATTGAAAAGCGAGGCGAATATTTGGCAAGAGAAAGCTTTTGGAAACCCGAGGAGTTTTGGTAATACGCTTTACACAAACAGAACTTGGAAATTAAATATCTATGTTATGTTACATAGCATAGCATATTCGGTAATAAAATGTGTCGAATTTCAAATACTACTCTATTGTTGTATGCATGTAATATAGAAGGTATTATATGGTATTGAAAAGGTAATATTTTCTTTTAAATTTCGAATAAAAATTAAAACTGGAATTCAAAACAAATTGGAATTCAAGAATGCAATGATGACTTTTTGGCGGAAACTTGCAGAGTGATGTTGCATTTTCGTTTTTATTTTCATAAATTCGTGTATTTTGAGTTTTATTGTGTATTTTCGGTGGTGTTTTACCCAATAAAGATTATCCATGTGCACCAGTGAAGTGAAATGAAATGAAATATGTGTATCGTAACTTCTCAAGTTGTCTCAAAAAGTCTGTGAAGAGTTTTAGTACAATGACCACCATTGTAGTAAAACATGACTTTTATGGAC
Source organism: Polyploca ridens (assembly GCA_951394255.1). Classification (NCBI taxonomy): domain Eukaryota; kingdom Metazoa; phylum Arthropoda; class Insecta; order Lepidoptera; family Drepanidae; genus Polyploca; species Polyploca ridens. The sequence continues at coordinate 10,491,029 of OX596259.1, read as the reverse complement.
GGTGACTGACTGTGGACCATATGTGAAAGTGATTTATCATGACGGGAAACTATAATATAACTCGACCCTGGCAGAAATGAGCCCTAATTTGGGCTTGGTTGCCAAACTTAAAAATAAGAAGAAGAAGAATGCAATGATGCAAAACATTGTTTCTATGATAGTCTACGCTGCAAGTCTCGACTTGACACTTTAAACTAGTGAGGTGATCTCGATCACCTCACTAGTTTAAAGTGGAAAATCAATAGCGTTTTGCTTATCTTAACTCGGGCTACATTGCATTTCCTTAATAGTTTCCGAAGTTCTTGCAAGTTTGATAAGGGATTCGGTATACTGAAGGGGCGGGGAGTTAAAAAATTCATTGTAAGTTATTGATTGATGTAGAGTTGAAGCTATGTTGTTATTGTTTTTGTTTGTGATATGATGAAACTACCTACTATGATGTTAATCTACCGTGGCTTTGTGAGCTGTAGACCTCGATAATTACATAACATTTTTTCGTCGATTCAGTTTTTGGATTTTTTCAAAACTTGCCCAGTCATTTCGCCACAAAAATTCCATATAATTACCGAACCTGCTCAAAAAATGGACATCTAGACATACGAAAGCATTTTTGTCCAAGCTGAAAAGGAGATATTTCGCTCGCTCGGTCAACTAGGGAGGTTGAATGAATTTAGAAATAGCATATTATATATTTTTGTAACATACCCACTTATTTAATTGAATAGACAATACGTATGAACACGGTAATACACAATTAATTGTTATCGGTTCTTTTTGGAAATTAATTAAGAAAAAAGAAATACTGTATAATTTATTTATCCAGAATTTAATTGAAATACAATATAAGAAATTCAATATGAAATTTGTAATAAAATAAAATGTTTTTCAAAGGTATAACTATGCTTTTACTAATAGGTAACTTACAAACTAAATTGAAAATATCTTTGACCTACTTTATAAATTATACTGGCTCTATAACGTCTCAGTAATTTGCTGAGAATATTGCAGACATTTTATTTTACTTTAAAGAAATACGTATTATATTAATTGAAAATATAGATTGATGAAAACAGTGTTCTATATTTTAATCAATAGAGCAATTACTGAGTGGGACGAAGCCGGACCAATATTCTACATCATCATCATCATCATCATATCAGCCTAGGAATGTCCACTGCTGAACATAGGCCTCCCCCATAAACTTCCACTTTGAACGGTTTTGGGCCGCATGCACCCAGCGATTTTGACCAGATCGTCGGTCCACCTGGTGGGAGGTCGTCCCGCTCGGCGCTTTCCAGTACGTGGTCGCCACTCGAGAACCTTCCTTCCCCACTTCAGCTTACTAACTCTACGAGCTATATCGGTAGTTTTCGTTCTCTTACGAATGTCCTCGTTTCGGACCCAGTCACGTAGAGAGATTCCGAGCATAGCTCGTTCCATAGCGCGCTGTGTGACTCTGAGCTTATTTATTCGGCCAGCAGTATAAGACCACGTCTCTGTTCCATATGTCATCACTGGTAACACGCACTGATTGAAGACCTTTGTCTTCAATATTCTACAATAGGTCCGTTTTCTATTGTATGTATGGTGGCATAATAAGTTCGCTATATTATGTCAATGATACGTTTGTATTTACGTATTGCGCTTCGTCGTGAATCTCGGCCCCCGGGTAAAAGATTAACAACCGATTGCTTACAAATGATTCGATAATCGAATGTGATTTCCAATGCGATTGTTTCGATTAATTGTATACATTTGTATAGGTATTAAATTAAAGTATCTTATTAAATAAATTAGTTACATAAATATTAGAAAATACAATTATAAATAAGCTTTTCAAAATTTTCTAAAAAAATAGCTTTTTAATAAAAACCTTTACTCCTTCCAAGTACACTAAAAAGTATGAGAAAATCTGACACTGTTTTGAAGTGTTTGTGTGTTAAAAAGTAAATTTATTTTTCAATTTTGAGTTTCAAATGCATTTTCAATATTTGTTAAGCATATCATTGATAAATTGTCGACAATATTGAATAAAATCCATCAATCGCGATGTTTGTGCTCTTTTCCGTTAAGGATTTCCGTCATATCTACAATGTCCACGGTCAAATCATGATAAAATGTATAAGGGACCACCTCGGGATCTTCCGTAATATTATACAGTTTAAACCATCCAAATCACATAATCTGTTTCCGAGAAATTGGTGAACATACATAAAGAAATTAATATTTAAAAAAAATACCTGTCGAACATAGAACCTCCTCCTTTTTTGAAGCTGATTATTAAGTAACCAATTTTGATAGTATCATTATTTTATTCATCGTTGATTCAATTCATTAATTTTTATTTGCCTCAAAATGTTGCCTGTTGGCGGTTTTCCTAATATGCCATCTAGCCTGAACTAATGGACAGTTAACACATGGTGTCCTCATAAGCACCATAATATTACAGCCGTTATTTCTGGAGGAATATCTTCGACTAACATTTTCTTTGTCATTTCGGAGATGGAAATGATAAATAATTCATCATTTGAGCCTTACTTAGACTAAGTACACCATATTTCACATGGCAGGGCCCTTCTGTGGATGCGACATAAAATACAGCCGAGGTAATCCTATCCATCCATGATTTATATCAAAGAAGGGTCAATGTGGAAATTTCATAAGCGATATATCATCGTTTCATATGCAGAACTATTAAAAGTATTACCTATTTTGTTGGCATTTCTATAATATATAGGTTTTTTGATACATAAATAACTAGGGAACCAACTGGAAAATGCGGCACGAGAACATAAATTAATTCCTTGTAATATTTTTTCCCAATTAGCTTAGTTTTGTTTCTAAATGCGTGCACATAACCGCAACAAAGATAAAAATAGCCTCTGAAAGCTTCAAAAATAACCATGGTGTGCTTTGTGAGGGGTCCTTCTACTCTTTTTATTGTACAAAGCTTTTAATACTGTTGTTGTATGTAATAAACTCGAGTGGTATTAGTATTGGGTTTGTTTTGCCAGACTCAAAACAAAAAGGTTTGCAGTCCATTCGTTGCGCACTAAAGACTCGCCTCTTTATGTTGGCTTCATCATCTTTCTCTACTTTGTAGCTCTGTTTTTATTTCCTGTATCTATGCGTATTATGATTTTTAAGGTACCGTTCCTCAAAAGAAAAATATAAATCTCTAACTTTATCGTTAGTCCATCTCTCCGTCTTTCAATACTCTTTTTCTCATTAACGGGTAGAGACACGGTTCTTTACAGGTGCAATAAATTTCAATTTCTAAATCAACGCTATCTAAAGATACGGTAGTTTACGCAATTATTTTGATGCTCGCAAACTCGCTCATCAAAAACCTCGATCTATACCAGGAAGTACATAGACAGGTCTAGAATATGAAATATAATATATAGAATCATGAAATTTTGGAAGTAGCACAAATAGACGAAAAAGTTTCAATTTTTTGCGATTCCAAACTATATTTTTTGCAGTTGGAGCCTCATGTCAGTTGTTAACTTCAGTAAATGTAACTTTCATATGTGCTTTTGTGGGGCCCAAATTGATTTTGATTAGATACCTATGTTATTATTATTATTAAAAAAACCCCTGAGTTTCTTGCTAACTTCACAAACTCTACACCTTAGTCAAAATATGTGGCTTGGCCATTTCGTTACCGTCACATGGGAGTAAGGTGAAAAATGAATGCACTGTTCATTACTTTTTTGTTTTTCAGTAGTTCTTGTAGTAGTGAAACGGCCAAGTCACATATTTTGACTACGGTGTGTAGAGTTTGTGAAGTTAGGGCTTGTAGAGTAAGTGCATGTAGAGTTATATGCTTGGCTCTACATGAGATCGGATAACTTTTTGAGAGTGCGAGCCATATGTCTTGGCAACATTTTACATAACAATGTTTTTGGTGGGATTTCACTTCTTTTTGTAAGTTGCTTATGATTTTTTTTGTTTGAAATTTCCAAGTTTTATAATTTTGTTGTTGTTTGTGTACTAATACAAGCTTACATACCAAATTTCAGCTTTCTAGGACGTCAGCAACTACCCTATGAGTTTTGATGATCATCAGTGAGTCAGTGACGAAATCGGGGTTTTTTAGATATCAATAAAATCTAAAGTATAAGAGCTATGTTATTGAAACTTAATATATTTAATAATGTCACTATATCATATCCTGAGAATTTTGTTAATCTGGTATAATCTAAAACTAAGTTATGAGGGTTCAAAAAAACGACGAAGCGCTACGAGAAAAGGTAGGTAGTGGTGCCGATTCTGTTGTAAATCGCACTAAACTAATTTTAGTCACATCTCATCTCTTTCTTACGAACATGATTGAAAAAGGATAGAACATATTTTAAGTTGTCAAATTAATCTTTGCCGTCTTATTTTGCGTGTATTTAGGCGTAACCGCGATAGATGGCGACTAAAATTATATTGAAAACAAGCATTGGACTAAGTTGACAGGACTAAATTTCTTACATCCTTTTCTTATAATCTTTGTTAGAAAGAGACATAGTGACATTAAAATTAGTTTAGTTGTGAACAACAGAATCAGGGCCAGTGCCCTTTCGCTTCGCTTGGCTGTCTTGGCGGGGGGCACTTCCGTGCCCCCAGATTACGAATAAATGAATTTGTATCGAACCTATTATTTACTTTTCCTCCACAAAAAATTAATTAAAAAGTTTTGTTATCGAACTATCTCAATTACATATACAAAATATACAAGATAAGAAGACAAGCTTATTTTCTAGGATCAACATTATCGAAGAAATAAATGTGCCTGTAAGCTATTTTATTTTAGGAGAGCTACAAACGGAATCATTATTAAAATGATTTTATTAATATGTTTTTAAACCATTTTAAATAATATTTTTGCAACGTGCCATACGTTGCAAAAATATTATTAGTTTATTAGTCTAGTTAAAACAGGAATCTTAAAGTATTTTACTTTAACGAAGAGAAAATTAAATTAACTTGTTGAATATTGAGCTTTTCCCCGCTTTCAATCAAAACACTTTATTTATTTAACTTACAAAGGAAAATAACAAAATTGGAAATACCTTCCTTTGTAATTAAGGGTGCTTGCCCTCCTCCCGCTTTACATTACACAGAAAACGGCTAATAGCTAGTGGAGAAAATTGAAATTTGTTTCTGTAAAGATTCGACATTAAATTTCGCTTGGGAAAACAACAATTTCTTGTCTTTTGTTACTTAGAATAAAAATAATATAGAATTCTAGGAAATTGCTGTTTATACAACGTAGACAGCTTCAATTGGAACAGATGGAAGAGCAATTACACCTATAATACAGATTCTACCTAGTTTAGGTGTTACTGCCCACTAGATGCAAATGTATTTTTGTTAATATTTTTCTATACATTTATCATTAGAACATAAACATTTGTGTCCTTGTTTGTACTGCACTTTTTTTTATAATAAGGTTATTATTATTATTAAAATTATACGGTAATGGTCGCAATAGGTAATAAATAAGACTGGAATTCGTATATTTGTTATTCTTCGTCCCTGTAGCAACTCTGTCCGTCCAAATGTCGCAGCCTTGTAACATCTAAATCAAGTAGAGTCTTACAATTTATTTATCAAGACCCAAAGACGAAATAAGACTATTAAGAACATAATGATATTTATTTTAAAAGGTTTTGAAGGGGTCGCCCCAAAGAGTGCAAAACTTTTTTTTTCAAACTGACTTTTTTTTGTTTTTTTATACGACTAAGGTGGCAAACAAGCATACGACCCGCCTGATGGTAAGCAGTTACCCGTAGCCTATGGACGCTTACAACACCAGGGATGTTACACGCGCGTTGCTGACCCCCTGAAGAAATCTCTTCACACCCTTTTTGAAGAACCCCATGCTGTACTCACCACGGCGGGGAGCTCATTCCACAATCTGAGCGTCCGCGGAAGAAAACTCTGAGCCCGCACAGTTCGAAACAATTCTGTATCGGGCCCTTTAGCAAAGAAATAAATAAATATTGCATTAAAATTGGATAAGCATATTTACAACACTATAAAATATTTTTTTTTTAATCTAAAATATTCAAGGTAACTGAAACAGAGGACAGACGGACAGTGCGCACTATTTTTACCTTTTTGGTTTGGATCCCTAAAACGTGTATTATACCTAAATAAGTATTTATTTTATTTTTTCATAACATGTACGCTCCATATGTGGCATTCGATTAATCTAACGTGTTAGATAACACGAATCTTTCTTGTTTAAGGATACGAGAATCAGAAGAGAATGTTTCCGCCTTCGTCAAGCCAATTTTATGTGAAAATAAAACATTATTTACCTTTTATACGTTACTGTTGGGAACGTCGTAACATATTTGGGTGAGAGCGCACAACCGTTCACTGGCATGCCTCGTGCGAGATTTAACATAATATCATAAGATATTTCGGTGAACCCGCCACCCTCTTCACGTAAGCGTCGAAAAGTTGTTTACGCAACTTTTGATTGCCTTCCTTACTCTGTTTGTTTACTTTTTTACTTAGAATGGAATTATTATGAAACTTTTTTCGTTAAAGGCTCAAAGATACATAAATGGGTTTAGAAGTCCCGCCCGTCGGGGGCTCTGCTAAAATTTGTTTACTTACGCACTCGATATTTTTTATTTGTCTTTTTCTGTTTCAATACCCATTTAGGAAACTGAAGGTTTCGATGGATAATGGAACTTGAAGTGTAGGCGTTAGGAATTAATATTCATTTTAAAGAACAAGAAAGAATTTTGTTTGTCCAATCGGAGAGTAGTTCTATTCATATGTTTTTATTTCTAGTTCAAAATTAACATTTGCAATCTGAAAATAAAAAAATAACAGCTTGCAATTAGTTCTCTCTTGTTAACCTTTTTCGTGCAATGCAGGTGCTAGTGAGTAAACTACGAGTAATAAGGGCAGGTGATATCAGAAACATGATTATAGTTTACTAGTTTCCGGCACGTTTTACCCGCGTTCCCGAAGGATCTAATGTTTTCCCGGGATGAAAAGTACCCAAGGTATGCTCTATTTATGTGCCCAATTTTATCCACATTTGTTCAGCCGTTACGGAGTGATTGAATAATAACACATCGACAGAAACATACACACACGCATTCACATTTTCATTCACAAGCTTTTATTTAGTTTCACCCGTCCGGTTTCTGTAATCTAATCGTGCAAGTTAAATTGGTCCCACTTCCCACTGTCCCATTGAGCTGAAATTTGGTAGGGGAAGTCCGGGCATAGTGAATAGCCCAGGCAAAGCGAATACCCTTTACTATTTCAAAATTATGAATCTGAGCACGCCTTCTTCATGACACAAGGTCTCTCCCCTACTCCTCAATCGTAAAAAAACAGACTTAGCGCGTGGTCACGCGTCGTTCGAGAAAAAAATAAAAGAAATCAAAAAGGTATAATCTTTTACCATATTTCAAGGAACGAATTTTTATAATTACTCATGGACATGTGATGTTACTGTTTTGACTTTATTATATCTTTAAAGAGCATGGTTTCATGTTGAAGAGCTGTGAGTTTTATTGAGATTTTGTTTCTGGATTTTATTGTATGTTAGGTTAAGTTCAACAAGTATCTATTGCGCAAAGTGAACACGGGCAAAGTGGATAAGGTATCCACTTCCAACGGCCGAACAAAATTTATAAAATCTGAAGACAAACAAAATGATGATTTATTTTTGTGGAGTAGATTAAATTGAAATTAATGGACACCCAGTTGATGATTGATCTCGTAGTACAACACCTTTAAGCAATGCAATGCAGTCACGAAATATGCACGGTTTGCGAAGGAGATGGCATATTTATTTGTGACAATTGCACTGATAAGTGATTAGTTCTCATATTCGTCACTGATATTATTCTTCTAAAATTATATTTTGGCTTATATTCTTTGGTTATTGTTCATTAATTGACCGTGTGTTCACTTTGCCCAATGTCCTGTTCATTTTATACATATCACACGGATAGCGGTACCAATTGCAATACTATTAATATTTTCGAGTAAAGTATTGAGATTACATAATTTTTGTTGATTATATTTAAAACTGTAATAAATACTGATTCATACTCGGTCACTATTTTATTTCTATGTCTATCGATTTTCTTTCCATAGGCTGTCAAAGGTTAAGGTGTCCGCTTTGCCCGGACTTCCCCTATACATTAGTATATTGGTTGACAATGTAAGTAAAGAAAAAAAGTACAGTCAACATGAAAAGCTTGTTATAATATTAGGTAGGTACCTATATAAAGTAGCATATGAGAAGATATATGGTATAGATATTTCGCTTTTACATAATAGTACGCAATCGAATGACTAGATTTTAACAAAAAGTCAATGTAACATGTTGTTACCGAATGTGCTGAATGTGTAATACCTACGTTAAATGCGGTGTACCACACAAATACGGTTTTCCGAATTAAAAATAAAATCGCAGTTCTCGGTTAAACCCCAACTTCTGATTTTATTTAATGCAAATAAAGCGTAGCAAACAAAATTGGTGCATAGCCAATCGATTGCGTTTTTGCGTGTGCTTTGCGGCGGCGGTCTCCCAAAGCAATTACCCGCTTCCCGTGCTATCTACTTTAATTACCTACACAACTTGTACACACAGCTACACATCAAGCTATACATTTCCAGTATACGCTGATCTCGCATTGCAAAGGATTTCCGTACAATAAGAGGTCAGCTTATACTGGAAATGTATAGCTTGATATGTAGCCGTGTGTACACGGCAAGCTTGTGTCTGAAGTAGATCATTAACTACTTAATTCTCGTATATAAATTGCTTGAAGTACCTAATCATTCCTACTAATGAGATAATCCCGTCGGAAACGAAAATTATAAAATGTATTTTAATAAAAAAAAAATGGAAGTTGGAATTATTTGTTATACATCTAATGTTGTGTTTCCAATTTAAAAGGAGAACATATTCAAATAAAAGCTACTTACCTGTAAGAAAATTAAAAAAAACACGAATGCCCTGTAAATAAATAATAATAATTAAATAAATAAATATAGCCAGTATCACTCGGGATGGTGTAGGGATTCCAACGATAATATACATCGAAATCTGTTCAGGCATTTAAAAGTTATGGTGGAATTCACAAACACCCTGAAAACATTACACTATTTTTGGCAGTCGTGTTAAAAATAATTTGTAATACAACGATCTCTCTATAAATTATTTATAACACTGCGAACTCAGGGCCTGCAGCTATGATGCTCATTAAGCATGCACGTTACATTTTAAGCATATTGCCTGCGATAACGGTAGCCCCAGGAATTCAGTACGGAGCAACAATCTGCCAAAATGCAAGATTCAATTTGCCCCTGATAGCTAATTTATTTTCCCCTCGCGCCATCGTGTACTCAACCTGTGCCTTAGCTCGTTACTTTTTATTTTATAGCAAAATTAAGGTGAATGTTTGAATCAAGGACATTTGTAGGCAAAGAAACTCGAAGACGTGTTTAAAAAAATTGCTGGACACTGATGCGGTTGCCTTTTTAACAAGTGTCAATCGGGAGTTTTAAAGTTAACTCGTTATCGGTACTACTCACAACGGGTATTGTACACAATTATAAAATTATGTGTCATGTAAGCTATTTCTTGTGTATATTTTAAACTTATATCTTGGTCCATCACTAGCAATAATAGGTAGACAAAACACAGAGCTAGATTTGAATTTGTGTAAAAAATTACAAAATTATTTTAAGTATATAGTTGTTCCCAATTAAAAGGTAAGTAGGGCAGTTAGAAGATTCACAGTAATTGTATGCAAAACTTCGTTACCGTTTGGCCTTTAGCCAAAAGCCAGGAAGTTGTTTATTCGCACGAAATGAAACAACACGGTCAACTTAAAAAACAACTCCTTTTTAGCCTTTCAACGTACATGTTCTACAATACTGTTCGTAGGTACAGTCACGCACTAGCAGTTAAAAGCTTTGTAGCGATTTCGGAATAGCCCACGTATAAACAGAGAGGTATGAAATAAAAATGAAACAGTGCCGTAGGTGTATCTCAGTCATACATAAAGTGACCTATTTCAACTTTCACATAAAAGTAAAGGCCCGAACACATTACGCGAGGCACGAGCGACGCCTCGCCACTTACGCACCAATAAAACTGAGGCATATAATATAATTGCTAGTAATAACAATATGGACAATAACTCCAGAAAATATTGTGGCTACTAACACCATACCCTATTTTTCTCTCATTTATGTATAGATGTACAATTTTTTTTTATCAGCTTATTTTATTGTGTCCGTCAGAACAATAGGGTCTGATATGAAAAGGATGATCATTTAAGTATATAGAGCAAGGGAAGTAATCGTGAGAAGACGCACTGCGCAAGACTAATTCTATGGCATCGTAATTTCCTTTTTACGTAAATCATTTGTGTTAAGTTCAGTACGAACACTACGAATGCGGAATGCGCAAAATATAGGGTAATTTGTTGCACGCCACGTCCGAACTGTCGTAAATCTAGCAATAAGTGCGACGTCGATGCATTTTAATGGCAACACTCAAATTGTCCTTTCTATACATACATACGTAGGTACATAGTAAATAGTATAATGGAATTTATTATGTATGAATTCACAGATTGTTTCATTATGTATATACTCGCTGATTTTGATATTAATTTATATTTTATTGCAATGCAAAATTTTAATTATTTAAAAGATGTAATAGTAAAGATTAAATACTAAAACTAAGGATACAAATTTTGTACTATTTTATTCAAATTAAAAACCGTAGACAAGTAATTTGTTACAATAAATAGCTGCTGTAACCATAATTGGCTGATAGGTTATTTCATAATTATTTTAAAGTTTGTTATTAAAATACTCTATAAATTTATTAATTTATCGGTGATGATAATATATCAAACTCTTTTTTAGAAACACGATGTTTTTTTTGGACGTCCATTTATTTATGTAAGATTTGAATCGCTTTGATTTTGGTTATAATTAATTTATGTACTTATATACATTAAATATGGTACCTACATGTACCTAATTATCCGATTCTTTATTTTCCTACCAGAGATTTTGCTGCAGTCCAATATTTTTATATACGTTCATTCTAGTGTAATACCTAGGCATGGACTTACGTTTTGATGTTCATCTAATAGTAACCACCCATTTAAATACATGCTCTATTTTAAGGCTTTTAAAATACAGTTTTCAGTAGGCGGTAGTACGTTCACATAAAATGTTTGTATATTTCGAGCAATAATTGAAACAGTGTGTTAACAAAATTGTATGATTCATGTAGTTAAATCACTGTGCTAGGTGCAAACAAACTTTATGAAATTGAATAAAAGCTTTTATTATATTGACCGCTTTAGAATACATTTAGTGTAGTTGTTTTATGATTAAATTTAGGTTTAGTTAAAATTAGCCCGATGTTACATATGCGCATCATACCAACGTCTCCAAATTAAAAGAACTCCGGATTAAACAAAGACTTTCGTCGATTGTTCAGATAAGAGTCCTAAATTTTTTCGGACACGTCACCCGTAAACATGAATCTATGGAGAGGTTGGTCATCCAAGGTCGAGTTGAAGGCAAACGTTCACGTGGTCGGTCTCTAACTGGCTTAACTCATAAAATCTGCAACGCAATATACGATAACCGAATGTTCCCGAAACGCCACAAACAGACAAACATGGAGGAACATATCCATGACCACGACCACTCTACCAAGAGACTAAGAAGAAGATAACAATACTTGTCCCGACTGACCATCGAGGAAAAATCGTAGCAATACCGAGCAATCCGATTCCGCAACTAGTCAGTGTTTTTGCACTGATTATGAACAGTAGTAAGGACTAATTACTGCATCGCGTATTCTTGATTTGTACAATCAGAGCGTATGTGTCCTTGACTTAGCTAATCACGCGCTTTTCGGTTGTAGGAAATTGGCGGAAGATTTTCAAGCAAAATGAACGTAATTAATTAAAGTTCGTGGGTTCGATTCCCACACAGGACATGCATTTGTGTGCATGAACATGTCTGTATGTCCTGAGTCTGGGTGTAATTATGTATATTAAGTATGTATTTACTAACAAAAAAGTAGTATATGTATTATATCAGTTATCTGGTCTCCATAGTACAAGCTCTGCTTAGTTTGGGATCAGATGACCGTGTGTGAAAAATGTCCCAGGATATTTATTTATTTATTTATTTAATTAATTACGCTTCTTTGAATAAATAGTTCGATGCGACTGACTGACTGACAATGAGAAACTTGAAATTTCGCGCAGTCCTTTTATGGCATCCACGGTAAGACAATATTTTTGGAAATTCCAACCTTAAGTGTGTACAATAGAGGATTGCAGGTAAAACCTGTTAATTATAATAAGAGGCATCATAGAAAATTATAATAAAAAATCGTTATTGAGTGCGATAGACTGAGAATGGTTGGACTTAATCTGCTCCTTAACCAAGATTTGTCGAAATTATCAGCAATCGAGATTTTTCACAGTCCAGTAACTGAATAGTGGTTTTTCTATTGAATTATTATTTAATCAGGTGTATTTATAATCTGAATATTGTTATAATATTTAAAATGTACAGTCTTCAAGGTACAGATTAAATAATAATGAGCTAGAAGGCGGAATGATGACATAAAATCTCGCGGGAAAATGGCTCCAGACACTTGTCTTTACTCTCGAGTTTGCATAATGAAATACTTGTGGAAATACTACATAACTTGACTAAGTGTCGAGTTAAGCGAGCAATTTGTATCTTAATAGGCTTGAATTAGCTTTTTAAAATGAGGTTTTTGTGGGAATGTTTTTAAATTAAAATGTATGTGTCACAAACTTATGTAATCATACACAAATTAATTAAAGAATTATATGATTCTAGCGTTTGGAATATTATATGCATCTATGCGTCCAAGCATGCTACTTACTATTATTATATACATAATACAGAGCCCAATCTCTGTATATTAGTATTTTTGTTTGTTCAAACATAACTCAAAAACGAATAAATCGATCGCGATGAAATTAGGCATGCAGATAGCATATAGTATGTAGAAGGACATAGGCTACTTTGTCTCCCGGGAACAAGGGTAAACCGCGTCAGACAGCTAGTCTTCTATACTATATTTTAAAGAGTTAAAGTTTGTTAGTTTGGAAGTAGGAGGTAAACTCCGGATCTTATGATCCGATTCTGAAAATTCTTTATTTACCTATTATAGCCAGTTTTGTACAAAATAAGAGTTGCTTTCGCTATAAATTAATCAGTGATCCAAACGTGGATTAAAGTTACCATCGTCAATATTTTAAAAGAAAACTATATATGTGACAATTTACACAATACATTATTTCCATCTAAAAATATTTAATACAAGAGAAAAGTAACGTTCATTTTTATTACGACAAAACTGTCGGATTTTAGGTTTTATCAAGGAACAGGGTTGGATTTTACCGTTTTCTCAGCAGGGAGATCCTTTCAGTGGCGGACGGTGGTGGGTGGCTCGTCCGCAGACGTCAGCCGGGTGATTTAGCTGATTTATAATGTGGCCGACCGTTTAACTACTAAACGGTATAACTTAACACTACGATAGGCGAAGCTCCTCTTGAAAAATAAACTAGTATACAAATGATGTTTTATTAAAGCTGGAGTGATTCGTTATTAATTACGGCCTTACTCATAAACGCTATACTGAATAAATGGTCAAATAAATAGCGTCACCTTGCTGTCATTGTCAAACAATTTGACGTTATTTAGGTGACCACTTAATCAGCTTATTAGTTAAATAACATTTTATGAGTAATGGGGATAATGTTTATATCCAACCCTTTTTCGATAACGTCTAAGAAGATATACTAGAGCATACAACTATAAAATTTAATTCAATGATAATTTACTGCATAATTCTTCAGTCAAATAGGATGTGGAATGAGCTCCCCATTACGGTTTTCCCTCAGCGCTACGAGACCCATTCTCTTCAAAAGAGGCGTAAAACAGCTCTTCAAGGTCGTCAACACATCGACAATCCCCCTGGTATTGCAAATGTCTATATGTGGCGATGACCACTTACCATCAGGTGGCCCGTCTGCCTACTTGTCAGCCTGTTAACATAAAAATGTCTGATAACCACAGTATTGTAGATTACACAAACGATTAATTTTATCGCACAACTACAGCTTTATAAAAGTTTATTTTTCTAAGGAAAATGGTAATAACTTCACTAATAAGTAACAATCAAAAGAATTAAAAAAGTGGTGGTTTGTGGCAGCAGAGATGGGGAGGCTCGCGATGACAAATGCTCCCCCGGGCTCGTTTCAAACGAAACTTGGAACAGAAAGTCCGGATTGTTCTAAAAACTTATTCCCACTGTTATGTTTCATTTGGGCCGAGAGTTTAATGACAATGATAAAAATATATCGGTCCGTGGTTTCGCCGTATTGTTGGACCTTTTTATTGTTGCTGCCTCTGGCTGTTGTAGCCTTTGTTCCAAATATTGCAGTTTACGCGATAAATTATAAATAGGCTCGCTTAATTTGCGTTTAAACTCCGATACAATTTTGCAACACGTGTTTTCATGATAATATCAATGTTCTACAAATAACTTATTATACGCAGTTCATTACAAAATAAATTGCTTTCCTATAGAATGTACAAACTCTGACATCGCGTGTAGCCACCTCTGTAAACAGCAGGCTTCGTTACATAAACAAAAGGAAGTTAATGCTAATAAATCGTAAGAAACAAGTTTATGTACTCAAAACTCGACTAAGAGCCACATTGTTATTTTCATCAGATTAATGCAAAAATATATCAGCGAGAAATGAGATAAAAAGTTTCGTTGCTTACCGCAGATATCCATTTCCAAGTTAAACAGATCTTTTTTCGCGTTTTTTGCTCATTGAATCTGAAGGAAAGTTTTTTGTCTCATATTTTTCGGGATTATCGCTCTCGAGTTCATTTTGAAACTTTACCTTAATTAGAGTCGCAGAGCAGACATCCAAAGGGTAGGTATAATTAAATTGGTCCGGAAGAGGTTCAACTTTAGGCTAAACTTTTAATGTTATGGCTAACCTTATACTTAATTAAGATAAATTGAAATTCAAATTATTGTCCAAATTATAAAAGTTGAATTAATCTATAAGTCACTTCAATGAATGTTAATGAATAAGGTTTTATTCATTCATTTATATTTTACCGAATGGATTATAAACCCTTCTCGAAATCCGTAACTAGGTATATACGTATCTTGGTATCCATTTATCCAATTACGAATAATAAGAAATAAATAATAATGTATTTAGTTAATTCCCGGGACGAGCTCCAAACACCCCGTCCTGTTCGTGTTCGTTAATATGATAATGAAACAGAATGACAGTCTCGCAATGTTAAAGGTTTGTTTACGCATGACATTTTTGAAATGTGAAAGGGAAAATTAATTTGTCGTTTTGATAATCCACGTTTTATCCGTAAAAGACGAAAAAAGGCTACTCACACTCATGACAGGATTATTTTCGAAGCACCATCCGACCCCAGCTTTTGTTCATCATTTTGCAGAGAACAATATTGAAATATTTCTACGGTTTCGTAGATGTTCTTTTATAATGTTGTGAAAGATAACAATCAACGGTACGGACGGTAAAGGTACAACTAGAAAAACAATTGTGTTCGAAATCAATCTATCTAGATCTATATATAGGTACTTACAAGGGTCAACAATATTTAAAATCAAAGATTTTAAGTACCCCTAAGTACCTTATAAAATGAAATGTAAGTTTTTTTTTTAAATAAACAGATAAAATTTTTTTTTACTTAATGCACGTAGAATGCAATATAATTAACGATAATGATACGATTAAAAAAAACACAAATAGCTAGCTGATTATGAAAATAAGGTATACATTTCGCAGAATTAATAACTTTTTTCAATTATCAAGTATTAATGAAATATTTTCCAGTATTTTTGATACAAAATAACATTTACTTTACGTAATTGTGGTGAAAATTGAGGTGACCTTTTACCAAAGAGGAAACCCATATTTTTCTCGTATCAAATGCTTATGATTAATAATCCAGGCGCCCGAAGGTTCATATTTTTCTCACCATAAGTTACAATTCATCCGTCTATGTTAATGTGGAATGTCTTCCAATGAATAATGATAATATACAACGAGTAACGGAAAGGGTATATCTATCCAAAAGGAGTAGAAGACTACATCAACTCTATGTAAAAAGTTTCATCATCATCATCATCAGCCTATAATGTCCCACTGCCGAGCACAGGCCTCCTTTCACAAGTGAGGGTGAAAGGGAATGGGCAGATACTCCACCAACTGCGGATTGGTGGAGGTAGGGTAGTGGTCAACCTACTGTTGGAATTTTCCAAGCCGAGGAGGCATCTATCTACCTTAACGACTATTACAATTAAGTGATAACCGGGACCAACGGCTTTACATGCCTTCCGAAACACGGAAGCGCTCGATTTGAAATACCACTAGGCGGTCACCCATCCAGGTACCGACCACGACGGTGCTTAACTTTGCCGATCGATTAAGAACGGCTAATCATGCTACACCACGAGCGCTTCAGAAAGTTGTAAAAAGTTTAGCTCGAAATTAATTACTCAAAAATTCATGCCAAATTTTTATTCCAATTTTACTGAACTAAAATCATAACGAATGTGTCACCGCTCTATGAGGCTTATGGAGGTGCAAGGTGGATGAAATTTAAAAGGGAAGGTCTTCCGCCAGGCTGGGTCATCGTGCCTGGGGACCGCGGTCCAACTGTACGCACGGCTACAGATCAAGCTATACATTTCCAATATAAGCAGACCTCTCATTGTACGGAAATCCTGTATAATGCGAGATCAGCTTATACTGGAAATGTATAGCTTGATGTGTAGCCGTGTGTACATGTCGGGCAGTTGTATGTATATATGCAGATTCTCGAGAAAACTTCTTAAGCGCGATGCAGGATAATGTGGCGCCGCGCCCTCTATCTTTCAGTGTGTGAACTATCTCAGTGTTACTGATAGATGGCTGATAGATGTCGCTACAAGGCTCAATATTTTTTCAAGTCACTTGCTAATATTATTATAACATTTAATATAAAAAATATATTTTTATTCAATATTTTCCTGTGCACGTCCATGTTATGTTCAGCTGACGACATTTTCCGAGTACTGCATTCGTTTCCCACTAATGAAGGAAGCGGCAGTCGCAACGAACCAAATTGATTATAACAATGTCTTGACACCAAGATATCTGTTTCACTTCTATTTACTATTTTTATCGATAAAAGTCGCATTTATCACTTTTATTTTAGTTTTTCTACAGGTCGGCAATGCATTGACGGGCCAGTTGGCGTAGTTGGATAAGATTCCACCTATCACGCCGCAGTTTGTGGGTTCAATTCCGACCCAGGATATGCATTTGTGTGCATGAACATGATAAATATCTGCATGTCCTGAGTCTGGTAATTATGTATATTAAGTAAGTATTTATGAACTAAAAGTATTAGGTATATAAGTTATCAGGTTTCCATAGGACAAGCTCTGCTTAGATTGGAATTAGATAGTCGTTGATGAATGTCCCAAGATATTTATTGGCAATCCACCTGGTGCTAGTAGGTGACGGTAGACACTTGCCATTAGGGAGACAGAATTTCTGACAAAAACCACAAAAACTATACTTCCGAGGAAATCTCTGAAAAACATCCATTCATTCGCAAAGAATAGCCTTTAAATGTATACCTTCTCTGATCTGTACCCATACACATATTGTTTTCAAAGTTTACTCTTACCAAAGCTTACAAAAATTAGAAGCTTATAAGGTTACCAAATAAATTGACGACTGAATAATTTAGAAGCAATACGCTAATGACCCCGCCAAGAAGAGTCAAGCGAAGCGCAATGCAAGGGCACTACTTTTCTCAAAGCGCTTTGTCGTTTTTTTGAACCCTCATAACTTGGGTTTAGATTATAAATAAATAAATAATAAATTTCTTGATCTTTTTTCGTCTGTATCTATGATTAGATGTATGTTTTCTTTTTATTGTTAATTATTTGAAAAAAAAAAAAAGCCAAACATAATCTATGTTTGTCTAAAAATATTTTAAAAAGGTATCCTTGCTGAGTTTCTTGCCGATTCTTCTCAGTTGAAGGCCGAGTTTCGAACCGGCCTAAGTTGCATAAATGGTTTTGACTTTGACTATGGTCTCATCTTGGAAAAATTTTACATGAAAATATTTTTGGTGTTATGAACTTTTTATAATCAAGCGAAACGATTGTCTGGTGTTACAAAAAATCAAATAATCTATTTGTTTTAATTTTTAAGCAGTTCATTTGTTATTCTAATAACGGAATATTTTTAATTTGAAATCAAGAATTGAAATTTTTTTCGATTTTATCTCGTAAAAAAATACGATTCTGTCTGGCACTCAGGAAAGTTGCCCGATGGTTGATAACAATAGATATTGATATTAAAAGCACACGGACTGACGGACAATTGACTGAATTAAAAAAACTATATAAATAACACTCAAATTGATTGGATATTCATCCAAAACTTTGTTATACGAGAGTACGCACTATTTATACTTGTGGTTATACGATACCATACGATACACTATAGTGGTGGTTTTATGGACTATTTGTATATGGTAAATGAATTCCAACACTCAAAAGACAGAAGAACGATTCAAATCTGACGATACCTTACTACGGACGAGACGAAATTTTTGTCTACAACACTTACTTTTCCATCTATCATCATCTTTTCCAACAATCACTTTTCCATCTGGAATGTTATTGAATGTTATATCCCAAACCCGCTATTGGCTGCAAACGAAATAAACATACTTTGAATGAGGCTTGGACCACGGCCCGAACTAATCAGGACTAACATCTCTGATGCGACACGCAAATTTAACGCTGCCTCGCGGTTCAGTAGTACCTAAGCGAATGATTGCCAGGGCTAAGTTCGATTTCGTCGGAAGAATTGGTTAGAGGCTGACTAGCGTTCCATCTGGGAGTCACTCTTGCTAAAGCTGCTAAGGGGAACTTCTACCAATCGTCCCTGCCACTACCACGTAAGACGGACGCAAACATGGCCCATAATACTAAAGAGAAAGCTGATTTTGAAGGACTGACTTCCAAGGAGTTATACCCCAGAAAACCCAAAAGAAATTTCGTGGGATACATATGAGGATAGTATCCTGGATGAGCTTGTATATTCGCGTAATGCACTTTCATGTGGATTCCTTGATATCAATACAATATTTAAATATACACATTTTCATGTAATTCTATTATGAATTTCAGTTTCAATTATGAACAACAACAAATTGCTGTCGTTTACACGTATAACTCCCGTTCGCAATAAAACAATGCAAGATTGCGAGAGCTCGCGCTGCTAAATCAGTTGAAAATATACCATGGATGTACTATTGCATAGATGTGATGTTTACAACGAGTGAACACAAGATTCAATGTTTTTTTTTTGAAGTGAAAACTTCTTTAGCGGCGTTGTACACTTTTTGGGATGGGTAAAAAATTTTAAACTCGCGTCAGATGTCACGTGACCCTGATCGAAAATTCGTAAGACGGAGGGAGAGTAGTTGCAAATTAGACTGTATTTATACTGGGGTTATGTTCAAATTCTTATAATTATTCTTATTTATTCTCAAGCTAGCCGGAAGGTAGGTACTATTTTTGTTCCCATTTTAAGTTAATAAATTAGACTATATTTATACTGGGGCTATGTTAACATTCTTATAATATTCTCTAGCTAGCCGGAAGGTAGGTAAAATTTTTGTTCCCGTTTTAAGTTAATAAAAAAATCTTATTCAAAAGTATTATATGTACATGTATCTTAAACTAGCTTTCCCTTGTATAACAACACTATGTGAAAAATGTCTAGTTTCAAAAATGCACAACGGTTTTCACTTCCGCCGGCAGAAAAAAAAACTTTTTTTTATTGTAACAGTTTGATAAGGTCCACCGCTGACCAATAGGATTGCTAAAGTGTTGCCATTCTTTGACTCTTCAAAGATTTCTTTTTATTACGTTCCCTATGAAAAGCCCCATGCCTTAGCGCTGAGCATAACACGCTTGCGACTTAAATGAAGCCTATTTGTTTATTTTTATTGTTCCCATTAGTTTATAATTGTACATCTATAGATAACAGTACTATGTGATGTATGTAAATTGAAATGGTACAACTTCCTGCAGATTATCATGACAAACGAGAGCCCACAGTGGGCCGCGATGACGCGACTACACCGACTACATATTTGCATAAATTGTGCTAATACTCACCGTAATACACATCGATGGTATATTTAGGTTAGTTTTCAACTCTATTGTTTAGCATTCATTAGCTGTATCCAATTGTTTGTCATTAATGATAAAGTAATATGCAAATAATATCGGGAGTCAATATTTATTGACATGAGCTTGGTAAGCTTTTTCGGATATTTGTTCTTTGTTTTCAATTGTTATAGAAAATAAATTTTGTGTTTGTTTTTATGTCCTTCTCTATGCCATAGGCTATCTGCATGCTAATTTTCATGATGATCCGTTGAGTAGTTGAGGCGTGAAGGCGTAACAATCAAACAAACAAACTTACTTTCGCATTTATAATATTAGTTAGGATTAGGATAGCGGTTAATGACGTGGAGTATCCGCCACTCTGAAGTTGAAAATATGTCGCCAACCACCTACCGATGTGTTCCGAGTTTCCGACAGCTGTCCTTAGATCTAATTCCCCTATAAGCCTCGAGTGCTTACCTCCTTCGGCTACATTATCTTACCATGGTGAGATTCGGGTTAAACGCGGGCTTATAATTAAAAAAACTCTGTATGAAAAAAAAAATTACATTCCTCTAATATTATAAATGCGACTATTGGTGTATATGTTTGCGTGTATTATATACTAGCTGTCCCCCGCGGTTTCATCGGCGTTCTCGGGATTAAAAGTAGCCTATGTTCTTCTCCATACCATAGGCTATCTGCATGCCATTTTTCATGATGATCCGTTAAGTAGTTGAGGCCTGAAGGCGTAACAAACAAACAAACTCACTTTCGCATTTATAATAGTTAGGATAGGATTATATTTAAAAAAAATAACAAAGTCAAACCATACCCTGGAATAAAACATATACCTACCCCCTTTATTACGTGAGATAGTTTAAAACAAGTCTAGCATAACTCAAGTTTTCAATATTTCCGTCACTTTATATAGCAAAAATAGCCGGAACTATCTTAAAACCAGGGTTTGCTTAAACTATATCATGTAATAAGACGAAAGTTTATTCTATCCCGTAAAACATAAGACCTTGGGGTCGCGGGTGAAACTACGGAAGTATTAAAATTATTATGATAGCATAAGGGTCATCGCCCACTATGTCAGCATCGCTCCATAGCAGCAACGGTCCAGCGCCGCCTCAACTCAATCCAACCAATAGCTGCCAGCGCGCCGCCTGCGAGGTGGCAGCTCGCGGGCGGCGCGGCGCCGGTGAAATTGGTAGCGCGGCTTTGACAAGAAACCCCTTGCTGGTGTCACGCAGCAAGGGAGCGGACCGCTAGCTGGAAGCGTGTGGTCAGCTGGACTAGTGGCTTGTAGCGGCAAGCGCGCTTGCCGCGAGGCTTCAACTATTTTATCTAGTCATTGTAAAATTTACTTTAACGCATACGCAAGGTAAATGCCGAGGCGTGCTGTTACAGTGAGCGGTGACCTTACATGCTTCAGTTCAAGATATTGGCAAGACTAGGCGTATAAAATTCGGCTCAATGCTGAATAGTTGGTTGCAGTGTAAATAACATTCTCGGTTGTAACTTTTTATTCCCACTACGTGGCACAGGATAGGTTTGTTATTGAAACATAATCTCATTTCCTTTTTGAGTGCAAAATAAATTTTAGTTTGGCCGATACGGCTGCGAGTTGAACGTGTTGAATACAGAGTGTGTTTGCTACTGATTTTTCTACAAACATTTTATATGTTACAATACATTTGACAGGGGTTACGGTTTTGAAATCCATATGAGTGAATTAGATTTAAATTGTTTTATAGATGCTCTCACTATCTGTAGGTATTCTATTTTTTTATCACTAATCGCTGTGATTTTATGGTGATACTATGGGATATCAATCACTGAAATCACGAAAAGCTGTTCAATACAAAAATATTTTAAAAATTACTTTAAAATCTAAAGATTAAATAGGAATATTATTTCGCGTTTCCATAAAATGTTATTAAAGACTAGCAGACCCCCGCGGTTTCACCCGCGACGGTTTGTTTTTTTTCCGCGGAATACTAAATATTTTTCAAATATAAAAGTAGCTAAGTTACTCCATTTAACATCAGCTATGAACCTGAACAGACAGACAAAAATGTTTAAAAACAATTCGATTTTATGAAAAAAAAAAAGTTGAACTCACATAAAAGCTTGGTGCAATGCACAGACTACGTACTTATTTAATTGCTATTACAACAAATGAAAAAGAAATTAAATTAACTACACTCAAAATATTCTAATGAAATAGTGAAAATGAACTTCCAAACAAACTATACAGCAATCGAAAATATTTGCTAAGTAGGTAATCTAAGAGATCTCCAAGGAATTTTCAAAGGAAAATCAAGGCAGGCGCCGATCCCACAGAAAAAGTTCTAGAGTTCCGAGTTCTGCATTCCGCGTTGAATCAAAGTCAAAGTCAAAGTCAAAGCCATTTATTCAATTTAGGCCCCAGAAGGGCACTTATATGAGTTACCACCGGTTCGGAATGTAAGCTGTGTGGCGCCTTTGAAAGTAGAAAAAGTGTATGATTTGTGATCAGTAGCGAATATTGCAGAACTATAGACTGCTTGCTGTGTGCACAATAGTCAACACGCAATGCAGAATTCTGAACGCAGAACTCTAGAACTCTCTCTATGGGATCGGCGCCTAAGATAAGTTTTTCATTCAAATATTCAAGAACAAAAAAAAATATGTTTCGAATTCTAATCCGATTTAAATATTCTTTTATATTTGACATTCCAATTTTAAAGAGTATTGCATTGCACCAAGTTTTTTGAATAAAATCTGCTCAGATTACAGAACAAAAGGCAGATAGAGCGCGCGAAACACGGGAGTGAGGCCAAAAAACCACAAAGTTTATTGAAACGAAAGGTATTTTCGTTAAATAAATTATATATTAATAATGTTTTATAAATAAAGCAAATACAAATTCAAAAGTGAATACCAGGCCCCTATTTCACCAGACGGACAGGTGCGACAATTGTCATGAAAATATGGCAATTGCCGATATGTCACGATAATTATTGTTTCATAAACTTCTACCATATGTCAACAAAATCCGAAGGTATGTCGGCTGATGACAGGCGTTATGTATTGAAAAATTACAATTATCACGTCTCGCCGTTTGGTAGGTCTAACTAATGCCCGGTTTCTATGAACAAAAACGAATCGTTTTGCTTACCAATGGTAGGTTTTTTTATTGCCAAACAGGGCATATAGATAATTTCATGAGCTAATTTTACCTGTGATAGCTACTTCCAAATGGGAGGGTCTCCTATACAAAGCTTTGAGGTCTTTGCATAATTATTTGCATAATTATAAGAGTCTTAATTTTAACCGATAACGGTCCGTAAATTATAGGGATCGGCCATAAGATCACCACCAATTTCCACACATACTTATAATATTTTTTTGCTGCTACATAGATGTTTTGTTGTTTTTATTTTATTTTTACGGGCTATTCTCGAACATATTTTTAATTTGAATTAAATTACACAGTGAAATAAATACATCAATAATTACATGACATTTACTATAAGCGTTTCAAATTAAATATAATAATTATCGTATTTATCATGGATAACCAAAAAGATAAATTAATAAAAAAGATTCGCTAGGTAATCTGATTTTCTTTAAATGTTCGTTCTTTATAGTTTGAGAACTCATTGAATCTATTATCGCTACCACTACCTACCTATTTACTGCTTTCGCGAAGAGCCAATTTGTAATGATCACAACAAAAACACGACAATTGCAGTAGAGGAAGCCGACACAGCTCTTACCTCATGTCAATTATTTCCGACAAATCTACAAATATGTAGAGTTGTAAAAAATAACATTGTATCATACCATAAAAAGTTGCCTGTCATGCCTGTCATTGTAAAACTACAATTGTAGATAAATCTAAACATTATATCAAACAATAAATGTTTATGAAACGATTTTTTTTGACAACTTTTCGCATTTCCCTAATAATCTGTCACCTGTAAATTGTCACCTGTCATCTATCCGCTTGGTCAAATAGGGGCCAGGTATGTGTTTTACAATTTGTATTTGCTTTTTTGGCCTCACTCCCGTGTTTCGGGCGCTCCATCTGCCTTATTTTGTAATCTGTGAAAATCGGATTGAGTTTTCAAACATGTGTCAAAATAAAATGTAATTTAAAACAAAAGTGCTAAGGAGTATTGATATCAACTTCGATGCAAATCACCCCTAAAATAACTTTCTACCCCTTTTTGACCCCGTTAGGCGATGAGTTTCAATAAAATATGAAACACGTCTTCCATCAATTCTGTTAAGGAATGTGTATGCAAAATTTGAAGTAGATCGGACCAAGGAATCACGTTGTCCCATACAAACTTTGCCCCCGTTTTTCACCCCCTTAGGGGTAGAATTTCGAAAAATCCTTTCTTATCGGATGCCTACGTCATACAAAGAACACACCCTCCAAGTTTCAGGTCTCTACGATCAGCGGTTTAGGCTGTGCGTTGATTGTCAGTCAGTCATTCAGGACAAAGCATTTTATATGTATAGATATAAATAAATATTTTTTTTTTTTTTTTTTTTTTTATTGTTTATAGACCTGTATTTGACCGCAATCTCACCATGGTAAGTGATGATGCGGCCGATGGTGGTAAGCACACAAAGCCTAGAAGGAACTGGCTCTCAAGTGCAGCTGTCGGAACACACCGAAAGATGCTTGGCGACAGATTTTCAACTTGAGGGTGGTAGCCAGCCAGGCGGGTACTACAAAGTACCCTACCACCGTGCTATGGTTTCCTCACGATGTTTTCCTTCACCGAAAGCTCAAGCTCATTGTAGGATTCGAACCCGGGACCTTCGTCTCGGTATCCGACGTCACTACCACTGAGCTATCATCGCCTTAAAAAAAAAATATCCTGGGACATTCCTCACACACGGTTATCTGATCGCAAACTAAGCAGAGCTTGTACTATGGAAACCAGATAACTGATATATTACATATTAGTATATTATGAACATGTGTGCAAAGTTGGTCATTACACACGAGGCGGTATTAAACGAGGCGATAAGGGAGCCGAAATTGTAATGATCAATGCGCACGCGTCTAATACGACGTTTATTAACACACTTGCGAGGAAAAACAGATACCTATTTGTATTTTTTGATAATCATCAACCACACCATGAGAACGTTAACAAATAGGGCGCGCAGGTTTTTTTTTACAGCGATGCGCTACAAACCGTTTTACCCGTTTAAATTAAGAATGCTTCCCACCACCGACAATGCGACTATGTCAAGGACACATGCGCTCTGATTGGTCAAATGAAGAACATACGATGCAGTGATTGGTCCTTACTGTTTAAAATCAGTGCAAAATCACTGACTAGTTGAGATTGAATTGCTCGGTATTACTACTCTAAAGGGTTTTTTTTATTTGTTTGATTACAATCTCACCATGATAAGTGATGATGTGGCCGAAGGTGGTAAGCACACAATGCCCAGAAGGAACTGGCTCTCAAATGCACTGTCGGAACACACCGATAGGTGCTTGGCGACTCGATCTCTGTGTTGGCGACAGATTTTCAACTTAAGGGTGGTAGCTAGCCAGGTGGGTGTGACAAAGTACCCTACCACCGTGCTATGGTTTCCTCACGTTGTTTTCCTTCACCGAAAGCTGAAGCTCATAGTAGGATTCGCACCCGGGTCCTTCTTCTCGGTATGCGTCGTCACTAGCACTGAGCTATCATCGCCTTATTAGGATTTTTCCTCTATGTGTCCCCTCTGAAGGGACACCCATCTTCGACAAACTGATCTAAGTTGGCCATCATTTTATTTTACTAATCCATAACATTTGGATTCGTACAAATCACAATTATTTTTTAATTTATGCTGATAGGTACTCTACTTAAGTTATCAATCAAGACCGGATTATATGCATTTGCATATTTGCATATGCATTTGCATATTTAAGCGATATTCGACGAAGGGGTTTTGAGAGAGGTAGAGCATAGCGTTTATTCGCTCAAAGAGCAGCTCGACTGGGGAAGTACCTCCACCTTACAGAATACCGCAGCCAAATAACTTTATATTGTGTAAAGTTGTGTTCCTGCGCGTGAGTAAGGTCGCCAGAGCTCATAGGGGAGGGGGGAAAGGTCGGTAACGCGTGAGCGATGCTTCTTGTGTCGCAAGCGTCCATATGGCTACGGTAACCGCTTACCATCAGGCGGGCCGTATGCTTGTTTACCGATTAAGTTGTATAAAAAAAAAAAAAAAAAAATATTCAACGGTAATAACCTAAGATCTAGTTATGACGCATCGCATATTATCGATACATTTACAATATTGATCGAGTGAGCGACCTCTGTGCATAGCACCCATGTTCAAATTCTGCTTGCATACGTCAGTGTATGCGATCCTTTTCCACTTATAAAAATATTTTGAATGATCGAAGACACGATCTTACCACAGAACATTTGGATACTTGATAGTTAACGTTTACAAAAATATTAAATATTGTAAATATAATGTAATGGATACCTATTATCGTTTATCAATGGATTTGCTAATTGTATGCTGATGTTGAAATAAAAAACATTAGAACTGTCTTCTTTTTTTGGGTTCCTTATCACTTTATTTCGCATATTCTGCCAATTTTCATGCATATTCTGATAAGTTTCATGCATATTTCAAGCATTTTTCATGCATATTTGCATGCATATAACAAGCTTTTTATGTTGCATATAATCCGGTCTTTAGTTATCAAATTTTCATTTTAACTTACCATATCTAAACATTCCTAAGTAGCCAGTTTCATTTTGTTAACGATATTAGAAAACTTGCATGAATTCCCAAATCAAAACTAAAACTGGCACTTTCAGAGAACGACATACTTACATACAAATATAATTTGTAGGTAAACGACGCAATCCGCAAATACACGGGTTGGACGCCATTTGGGTTGACCTCTTTGAATCAATGATGAATCCAATTTCACCGTACCTTTGCCTACGTTGCCTCATTCGGATGCAGGTAAAAACATTTACGTAAAACATGAACCAGCGGACCATTTTGTCACACAGATTTACAGGTCGGAATAGATTTAGTTATTTTTTTGGAAAGTGATCTCTCGGCTGTAGGATTTGCAGGAAAGCGATGAAAATTAACGAGTCGCTTGTATTTTTACTAGTTCTGTGAGGCTTTTAGGATGACGACAGGTGGCAATTAGTTGAGAACTTCACTATTTTAATACTCGGAACGGTTAGTAAGCATAAAAATAGTAAGGCACAAGCTAGCTGAAATATGAATATTACTGCAGAGGTACATAAGGCTACACCATGAGATGATCAGAGGAGTGATCAAACCCTTAATCACTTCCAAATTATATCATGATAATTATGACACAGTCGGATGCGATAAAATCGCGATAAATTTACAAAACCAATCAAGTATTTTACCTGATTTCCATCAAAGAATTCAGTAATAAAACCAACTAAACACATTTAATATTCCAAACGTTCCATTGAAGTCCATTGAGGCATGTTAATGGAGTTTAGTTACAAAGCCACAAAACTCCATGTATTTAGGTTGGGCACATATTTGACTTTTGTGTTGTAAAGGGTTTAATAATAAACTGATTGACCAAAGAAATAGAAAGTGAAATAATAATAAAATAAAACGATTCCGGTCCTCATATTGCGCTACCGAGTCATTGGCTTTTATGTGTGGGTCTGTACATTAACTTAATACAATTATATCGGTACCTACTGTTGTGTATATACTAGGTAGCTTAATATCATAGAATGTACTTTGTAAGTAGCCATTTTACATTCTTACCTTCTCTTTGAAATACTGTGCAATTATGTAGTTTACAAAGATCAAAGTTTTTTGAACCTTTTCTTTTTAATTAGAATTAAGTTGCTCGGGTTTGAGCCCACGTCGATGGAAAGAATGCTGTAGGGTAAAGAGAAAAACGGAATACCAAGAAACTTTTGTGTTTGCTTTAATTTTAAGATTTCTTTTCGTCTTTGTTCTTCTAATTCAGCGGGTATACGATTTAGATCTATGGTATATTGTGAATGTTTATAAAAATTACATCCTATAGCATAACTCACCTGTTCTTGATCTTTAGCAACTCTTTTGGAAGCTGTTATAGATATATTTTCCAGGCAAAATCTTTTCTAAGACTAATTACACCTACATAATAAAAATAAAACCAAATATGAAGTTGTAGTTGTACCCATCAACTATGTAGCTTATTCAACAGCGTTTATTTAAACCAACACACACCACTTCAAAACTCATGAACCATCTCGTGTCGCCGAAATTTTGTGTAAATATGGACGTTCACCAAGTGCGTTGTAACTTGTATGTATAATATGAGACACTTTCTAACTTGTATGTGCACTTGCAACGAGTTTGTTCATTAGCATGTCGGGAATAAGTCGCAAAGTTGAACTAAGTTGATTATGAGAGTCGGGTCTTGAATTAGCGCGTTTGCCGAAACATCGTGTCTCTTGCGTCTTGTTTCTTTGCTGTTTTATGCCATCTCGCTTCCTCTGACTTGTTGGCTGTCTGCATCACAGATCTTTGAGCCCTTGTTTATTAAGTTCCAACTGATCTGATTAGTTATGAAACTAACGGGAAAATATTTTATGCTTTTACTTTCCTTCCTTAAAATGTCAATGGCAGTAGTTTATCGACTGAATTCGCCAACTAACAAAATATTAACGTAACTAAGTTAATAATGTCATAACATTTACAACTGTAAATACTTATAATGACTTCAGTAAATATAATAATTTACAATGCCCATCAACTTCGTTAACATAACCCTCAGGCTGAATAAACGAGAATTTTGGCATAACTGCTGTTGATGCCTATTGAACGATATCATTCGCCATCAAATTTATTTATGGGGTCACTAGCAATGTTCTGAATATTCACTAGATTAAACACGTTATGGTTTGTCCACTAATTTCCCTTGAGAAGTAATGGCATGTACACACATAAATACCGAGAAAAAAAGAATCAGTCAGCTTTTTCAGAAACATACTATAGTAAGAAAATGATGCTACTCAATCAATCAAAGTTTATTGAAATAAGCTGATTTATGATCTCGTAATAAACATTATCAGGAAATTAAAAATCATTCCTCGTAACCTGCATTAAAATAAAATTACCATAATTAAAATTCGGCTTCCAGTTCTTTGTTCTGTCGACCATCGATTAAATAATTACAATGATCCGTACAATTGGCGGACCGTAATTGAGTTCCCACACAAACACACCACCCGGATTGATTCCAAAAAATATGCATATTAAATAGCTCGGAAAAATCTTTCCGGCCCTACCTGGAACAAACATTGAATCACATTTTTGAGCAAATAAATCATTTGTGTTTTTCCTCGCCCATTTACGTCAATCTTCCTTTTCCCCCGGTCGTTTGTTTTTCTTTCGCGAGGTTTTGAGTACTTTACCTTTTCGAGTCAATATTTAAGGTTTAGGGATGTATAGCTATGAAGTATATATGTATGAACATGCACAGTTTAATCACTATCATGTCAGGGCTTTGGTTAGCCGCAACGTTAGGGTTTGCTGAGGAATGCCAATATTGGATACAATATACATGCAACAGAGGACTATCACAGTAATTTGGGTATAAACTATGTTTGTGTACAACAAAAGGCTCTTGTGTGCTTTTGTCATTATGTTGGTCAGTTTATGTATAGTTCATCATCATCATCATCATCAGCCTATAATGTCCCACTGCTGAGCACAGGCCTCCTTTCACAAATGAAGGTGAAAGGGAATGGGCAATACTCCACCACGCGTGCCCACTGCGGATCGGTGGAGGTAGGCTAGTGGTCAACCTACTGTTGGAATTTTCAAGCCGCCTAGGAGGCATCCAACTACCTTAACGACTATCACAATTAAGTGATAACCGGGACCAACGGCTTTACGTGCCTTCCGAAGCACGGAAACGCTCGATTTGAAATACCACTAGGCGGTCACCCATCCAGGTACCGACCACGACAGGCGTAGCTTAACTTTGGCGATCGATTAAGAACGGCTAATCATGCTACACCACGAGCGCTTCATAGTTCATATAGGTACAATAAAAATAGAAAAAAATCAGAACTAAATGTTTCATCAAAATTAAACTGTCAATTAATAAGCTGTCTTAAAACAATACAAGTAATTATCTTAAAGCGCCCTTTAAAAGTACAAACTTGAATCACTTTAGGTCCTCGGCGACCCGATTGAGATACCGTTGAGAAGTGGACAGACCGTCTTCAGTGGGTCGGCACTCTCCAGCCCTCCTCCCATTAGGACACCCTCTTGCATTGCTTGGAGGACTCTCGATTCTTCACAAACCCGGATTTTCACGGGCTAGTGACTTTCAGAGCAGAGGGCACTCAAGGGCCTGTGTTCTGCTTGTTATCCAATGACTTTTATTATTATATTTTGTTGTATGTGATAAATTTATCGTGTGGCGAATCAAAATAACAAATATTTTGGTGATACTTTATTTTCAATCTTTGGGAACACAAATATTTATCTAACCTAAATCTGACTTATCGAACGCGATTTCCTCCTTCTGGTGTGGGTATTGCTTCAATCACCGCTAGATTCTAAGGAAAAATATTAAAATTACGCATGCTGTCGCAGCAGTGTCGCGTCACACTTTCTTGCGTATCACAAATGACAGGTTCACAAAAAGGGCGATGGTAACAACCGACCAAATTCTCTCTCAAAACTTGGCCATGAATAATAGAGACACTAAAATACTGGAAGATCAAATACGCCCGGGGATTTCCTCTGTGGCAAACAAGCTCTCTTAATTAACTTGAACTGTATAAACTCAAATTGTGTAAAACTGTTATGAAAATATGTAAACTGTAGAAAAAAAGAAAAAAAAAAGATTTTTTTAATAATATTTAATCACACACAAAAAAGTGGTTAACAGTAATAAAAACACAAAAGCTAATAATTTGTATTAAATATGTACAAAGTAACCTAACCCCTACCCCTTGAAACTAGAAGAAATATAAATGAAATCTGTTACCTAATGAACATTTCTCAGGGTAAGATTGACTGTCCTGAATTATTATCGAAAAGCAACCTAAGAACAAATACTCTTCACCTACGACAGGCAAGGCATTCTGAATTTCCCTTTGGTAAAGACCGAGTATAGAACCAACACATTTGTTCAAACAACACACGCGCTGGTAAAAACTGGTATAGTGCGAGCTGGGCTTGCATGGCCACTGTAAAATATCTCATCATCATCAGCCTATAATGTCCCACTGCTGAGCATAGGCCTCCTTTCACAAAAGAGGCTGAAAGCATATACGACCATGCGTTGTGGGAATGAAGAAAAACCATCTTAAAAGGTGCGCGCTGTATAGCGTCGGCGTTGCGTCTCGGTGTGAACTACCCTTAGGTGTATTTTTGGCCTCAAATCTTAATATGCTTCTATGTTTTTGTGTCAGTCCAAAATTAATATTTTCTTTTCTTACTTTCTTTTTTAGTAAAGTATCAAGAATTATTATTATGACAAGAGTAGGTAGGTATTCAATTGACTCTGATAAAATATAATTATATTTACTGAAAACAGCAGACCGTACAAGAATATATACGTAATCAATCACTTAAGATCTATGTTATCCAACTTCTGAATGTGAGTGAGTACAACTATTTAATCATACTTAGAATAAATAATAAAAAAACACATTCCTGGAAGTTAATATAGATGAGATGCTGAAGTTATATCGCGTTGTATTTACTTCTGATTTAAGGTTTGTTTGATGTCATTTACATTATTATTTCTGTCGGTACTTTGAATAGGGATAGTGGATGATTTTTATCTTTCAATGTAAACAATGAATCCCAACAAAAACATTTTTATGTAAAATGTTGCCGCCAAGACATATGGCTCGTACTGTCAAAAAGTTATCAGATCTCATGTAGAGCCAAGCTTATAACTCCACATGCACTTACTCTACAAGCCCTAACTTCACAAACTCTATACACCGCAGTCAAATATGTGGCTTGGCCGTTTTTAGGCTTGGCTTTCTAGGACTTCAGGAACTACCCTATGAGTTTTGATGATCATCAGTGAGTCAGTGACGAAATCGGGGTTTTTTAGATATCAATAGAATCTAAAGTATAAGAGCTTTGTTATTGAAACCTAATATGTTCAATAATTTCACTATTGACATCATGTTCTGAGAATTTTGTTTATCTGGTATAATCCAAACCCAAGTTATGAGGGTTCAAAAAAACGACGAAGCGCTTCGAGAAAAGGTAGGTAGTGCCCTTTCGCTTCGCTTGGCTGTCTTGGCGGGGGGCACTTCCGTGCCCCCAGATAATATTGACAAGCTTTAATAATATTGTTCATAAAAATTATTGAACAAATAAATTTAATAATTTTTATGAACTCATTTTTTTTATACCTATACAGCGATATAAGGTAGCAAATATACGGCCATCTCTTGTTATACCTGGTATATTTGTTGGTAAGCGGTTACCGTAGCCGTATGGACGCTTGACACGAGGCATCACTCACCGAGCCTTCCCCTCTCTCCAATGAAGTACCGCCCTAGTACATCCGATCCCCAAAAAGGGTGATCGAACAGATCCGTCAAACTACAGGCCTATAGCGATTACCTCCCTTCTCTCTAAGGTGATGGAGCGGGTCATCAACACTCAGCTGCTCAGGTACCTAGAGGAGCACCAGCTTCGCTTATAGCGACCATCAATAC
The DNA here is from genome assembly GCA_951394255.1 of Polyploca ridens. NCBI lineage: Eukaryota > Metazoa > Arthropoda > Insecta > Lepidoptera > Drepanidae > Polyploca > Polyploca ridens. The sequence continues at coordinate 10,457,984 of OX596259.1, read as the reverse complement.
GGCTTCCGTCATGGTCGTTCAGCTGGAGACCTTCTCGTTTACCTAACGCACCGATGGGCTGAAGCCATAGAGAGTAAAGGCGAGGCTTTGGCAGTTGGCCTAGACATTGCTAAGGCCTTCGACCGGGTCTGGCACAGGGCACTTCTATTGAAGGTACCGTCATATGGAATTCCCGAGGGTTTGTGCACTTGGGTGACCAGCTTTTTTGCTGATCGGAGCATCAAGGTTGCTGTTGACGGATTTTGCTCCGACATCAAGAATATTAATGCTGGCGTACCACAAGGCTGCGTGCTATCGCCCACACTGTTCATCCTGCATATCAATAATATGCTAAAAATTCCCAGCATTCACTGCTATGCGGATGACAGCACTGGTGATGCCCAATATTCTGGCCGTGCTAACATCCCTCGGTCCATAGTGGAGGAAAGCCGAATACAACTTGTGTCTGAAGTCGAGACCTCCTTGACCCGCTCGGTCTCAGAATGGGGGAGACTTAATTTAGTTCGAAAGGGGCGTAAAAAGAGCTCTTCAAGGTCGGCAACACATCGGTAATCCCCCTGGTACTGCAAATGTCCATAGGCAGCGGTGACCACTTACCATCAGGTGGACCGTGTGCCTGTTTGTCAACCTTTTGACATAAAAAAAATGAGCTCTGGCGACCATACTCACGCGCAGGAACACAACATAAAGTTATTTGGCTGCAGTATTTTATGAGGTGGAGGTACTTCCCCAGTCGAGCTGCTGAACGAATGAACGTTATACTCTACCTCTCTAAAATCTTATTCGATTTACAAAATAATATTTTTGAAGTTGAAACTAGCTTTTGTCTCACAGAATAACCACCGCACGATGATAATGCAATTATTATCTCTACGTGCACTCTACACTTTATTCAACGTTTATTTTCTTTCTTATTCTTTCACATATCGAGAAACATTATCTCCTCACACCTTACTAAACTCCCCACCGTTTCGTGTGCAGAGATAAACCACAGCACATAAAATGTTCAGAAGATTAAGTTCTTGAATTTTCCAGACAATAGTGCTCATAGAAAACTGGCAAGAGGTATTGTAACGACAATATGTGAGACAGTTGTTTGGAAATTGTCGGAATTGGGAAGGCGCAAATTTGTGAATGCAAATAACAAAGTGGGTGGCTTTCCACGAACCTGGCTGAGTGCCATTTCTGGTGCAGGCTGCAACCATGCGCTTCTAATCATCCGAATATTGTTTGCGACGCTAATGTTATACTGTAAATGATGAACTGTTATGAAACATTTCAGAATTTTTACAATGTAGCCTACAAAGTAAGGTATTAATTTTATTATTTGAAGTATAAATTCTATCTATTCTCAGAACCTTGGACTTTGTACTTCTTATATCATTTATAACATTTTTGACACACGTAGTTCTGCGGCCGTGTACTTTAGTTGTTTTTTTCTATTATGAATAGACCGTGTTTGACTACAATCTCACCATGGTAAGTAATAATGCAACCGAAGGTGGTAAGCATATAAAGCTGTCGCGAAAGCGATGTTATACATGTCTATATGTACGGTAAGTTGTGCGATGGAGCGAGACGTGTGCTGCGGTGGACTATACGGGCGATGATGCTGTCGTAAGTAATATTTAAGTAAACAAATCCGTCTAAGTACTATACCTTGGCTCGCGGTTAAAAATATAACAATGACATCAATTCTTATAATAGGATGCGCGTCCCTCGCGAGAACCAATGGGAGTTGTAGGTACAGTAGTACCCAATTAATATGGCTTACCGATGTACCTGCGCAGAAGATACATTTTCAAAGCGCGGGAAACGCTATTGGCCGACAGCTGCCGTCATGTTAGCGCGCGCCGTGCGGTTGGGCGAGACTTGCGAGTGAGACGGAACTAACAGCTGCAGAGTATTATGAACCTTATAGTAGTGATCTAAGGTTGATTGTAAGTTTTAAGCATTCTTTCGTTAATCTTCGGGGCCATACTTACTTTTCTGTGCGAGTTAAGATTCACGACGCGCCATATAAGTTGGGTAATACTGTACTTAAATGACCTTGCGCTTTAATTTGAATGAAATTATGATACATTTAAAAAAACATAACTAATTAAACCTTGTTCTAATTTGCTCTTTGTAAAATAACAATGAAAAGTCTGAAAGTTGAAAAGAAAAGCGGAATAATATGATAGCGGCGTTCACTTCCAATTATTATATTAAAAGTGCGTCGTATTCTTGTTGATGTTGTTCTTTTAAATAAAAAATCAAGAGGAGTCCCAACACTGTATTCATTGTGGAAATTAAAATACTTTGTTCTAAAATAAAAATGAACATTTTATTACAGCGTTATTCATTACAATTTTAATCAATCTTAAGCATCTATGTTATTGAACAAATATATACTTTCGACCTTTCAGGATTTGTGTGCTAACCACCTGTATGATTTGTTTGTGTGTGATTTGTGTGTATCATCATCATTCATCGCACACCATAGTGGTGCGAAGAATAAATTTCAAGAGTTATTTCACGATATTATAGTATTCCAGTAAAATTTAGAAAATGGAGGCTTGTACTTGTATTAACAGAATGTACCACAGATATAAATCTAAATAGATGACGTGAAAGTATTGTATTTCGCGTGCCAAAAGGAAGAGCAATGCTTTTGACGCTTTTTTTTATACCACTAAGGTGGCAAACGGCCCGCCTGATGGTAAGCGGTTACCGTAGCCTATGGACGCTTGCAACACCAGGGGTATCACTCGCGCATTGCCGTCCCTGAAGAAACCTCTTCACACCGTTCTTGAAGAACCCCATGCTGTATTTCAGGCAGGCTATTTCGTGGGGATGGGGAACTCGCATCACTAAAGCCCTCTTGTGACGTCATTGGTGCTGTTTCTGTTGTTTACAACTATATGTTCTATCCTTTTTCAATAATGTTTGTAAGAAAAGTAGTTTAGTGCGATTTACAACAGAATTGGCACCATTGCAGGTAGAAATAAAGTGACAGGCTTGGTTTTAATACAGATCGAGGGACTTGCATTATCTATTTAGATTTATACCTGTGGATTGTATTTTTTGTACAATCTGTCAATACATATACAATACGGTTATAGTATCAATTTACTAGCAAACTGAATTTCATAGTCTGTTGCAACATTAATAGACATGTAAGCGATATAATTGTAAAACAGCAAACTAAATAACCACGTCTCGCGTTTAAGAAATTTGTTCTGGGAAGGTACTTTAATAGCGTAAGAGCTCAAACTTTGCAACAGCTACTCCAGTTTTACTCAAGACTCTAGGGTAAAAGGCTTGCGGTACCTTTTAATCGAATTTCAAGAGAAACTTCTTTGTTGAAACTTGTAAAACACTAGATTCTTGGTACTTTTTGTCCGCGCATACTGACCCATAACCGTCTGCATACAATTGCTTTTATTATACACAATTACGAGTTGTAGTGGGAATTAGTGCGGCATTAAAAGCACACTTATGAGTACTAGTGGTTAGCATAGACAACAATATCGAGGTGCATTCTTAATTCGAATTATCTTGCATTAAATAGTTTTAATATACAATATTTATGCTGATGTAACATGTCCTTAAATTAGAGGACTCTACTTATTCATACGTCATCAAGTTATCAAACGTTGGTTAGCTAAAATTCCGAAGTTTTTATCTGACAGGTGACATTTGGTGATCAAAGAGTGAAACGGGGCACACTATTACACTGATTTAGTTAAAAAGCGATTATGAATAAGGGGGTAAGTGACTAGTTTAATAATTTTTACCAGTATCTTAAGAAAATCGTAGATAGGTGCATGATTTTCCAAATTTAATCTATTATAAAGAAATTGATTGATTGGTTTTGTTTCATATTAAAATATACGTCGTATTTGAATATTAATTTATTTTAATTACTTAAATTTAATACAAATTTAAGTAAAACGTATCGAAAAGCGGCAGACGAAGACCGCAAAGTTTAAATACCGCCTCAGTACGCTCCGTAGTCAAAGCAGAAAACTCTTTCTGTACAAGAAATTATTCATTAGCTTTAAAAGGCAGCGAGCCGAGACGAGCCTCTTTACAATACTCCCATGTTAACTTGTAACTTAAACTTCAAAGTATACGACAAAGATGTATAAGATACTATCAATAAAATACTGAGAACAAAAGATGTTTTAATGTTACTCAGGAAGTAAACTGCCAGGTACAGTATTACCCAACTTATATGGCGCGTCGTGAATCTTCGTTCGCACAGGAAAGAAAGTATGGCCCCGAAGATTAACGAAAGAATGCTTAAAACTTACAATCAACCTTAGGTCACTACTATAAGGTTCATAATACACTGCAGCTGTTAGTTCCGTCTCACTCGCAAGTCACGCCCCTCCGCACGGCGCGCGCTAACATGACGGCAGCTGTCGGCCAATAGCGTTTCCCGCGCTTTGAAAATGTATCTTCTGCGCCGGTAGATCGGTAAGCCATATTAATTGGGTACTACTGTACTTAATTTATAGGGTATGTAATGGTAGGGCTATATTAAAAATAATTTCATTTTTAAAACAAGCTTTTTTGGTGACTGTACTTTTTGTTGATTGTACTTGTATTGTCATCTAATATACTAATGTATACCTAATATCAAGTCAATCCGACCACTGGAAGTGGGTGAAATTCGAATTGCAAGATTCCACCCGAACAAACATACATACATATATTGCATGTTAAATAAAAGCTTGTAATAATAAAATTCATTATCACATTGATATTTCTGGTTTCAATGTTAAGTTTGTAACTTATCTCTTCGTGGTGAGCCTTTCTACCGCTTTGTCGTAGGTTAGGGCACGTCTAATTTTGGGCTAAAACGCCATCGTTTATCACAAGAGACTCATCATATTTTTTTTATAATATTGTTAGGAGAGCCTTTCAATCAGAACGATGATGGCAGAACAATATTATAAGAAGACTCTAAGAGGGCATAGCTATTATAAATTTAACAACTCACTCGGAACGGATTGCTTAGCAAGCTTCCGGATTCAACCAGAATTAATCGCCTGGCCATTTACTGATTAAAAAACGTTTTTTATTGTAGATTTCCAATTAAGGAATCTTGTAAAAGTAAAGCTTATTTTAAAATGTCTCTCTATTTCACTATAGATCCTTCGAGATTTAAGGGTATTGTAAATCACCGATTGGTCACAGTGTATGTAAATGCCCGTCGTGAGTGACCAGGGAGGTCTAGAAAAAAATCAAACGATGCATTTCGGAATTCCGGATCTTGTGTTAGTTTTGTCTGAAGTAGTCACATGACTTATTTTCCATTCAAAATTAATGTTCCGCAAACAGTCACGCTGATAGAAACTGGCGAAAAAGAATTACAGTGAGACATGAATGATTGAAGACTTGTATTTGACTGATATGTGGCCATGCACTTTAAGTATAATTAACTAATACATATGCAAAAAAAAAAATCAAGCAGTAGTAGGTAGATTACATTTGGACAGGTAAAATTCTTAGTAACCAGATAAGTGTAACTGTAAATAACGACCATTGTTATATGTAGTATACTGTGGTGTAGGTACTTTGATTCAGTGCAAAACAATTTAAAATTGAAATATCGATAAGGGTTTATATTATTAAAATGCATGTAAATATAGCGTTACATTGCTACAACGGAAATTGGATAATAAATCTGACTGTTTTACTTTGTACTTTCAACATAATTATTTCTTGCGATTCAAATAATGGTTCGTGGAACACAATTTGCGAATATATTTTAAGTATTCATCGTTCATTTATTTTAACATTGGATGTTGTTTATTTTTTAAAGGTTCAAATTTACCGTCAAATTGGCCATGTGCGTGGAATGATGGCGTGGTCCCGTTTGTTTTTAATTATTATTCTTTAAGTGAGTATTTATTTATATCAGAATTTTGTTTTGTGGAAAGAATTTATACATAAATAAACTTGATTTCCATTTTAATGGCGGTAAATTTGGTTTAATAAATTTAATTTAAGCTCCCATAATAGCGCAATCACATTAGGCTTATTGCATGGTAGAGCAGACAAATTAAATTGTAGGCTAGTTTTAATCAGAATTAATAATGTGTTTGCATGATAGCAATATTGGTGTCTACTATCTTAGTGTAGTGCTATTCGTGAATAATGCTATCGATTCATACTTAGGTACTAGTAGGTACACTGGAATTGATCTCATGTGCTTCTGAAGTTTATTCGCCAATGACATCAATTGTTATAATAGGACGCGCATCCCTCGCGAGAACCAATACAAATTTTATGATACACTATTTTGATTCTTCGTTACTACAAGGTTCATAATCCTTATACCTTAGACCTTTATGTGCAGGTCCAAAGCGGCTGATCAGTCTCGTCCAGAAAGGACATGCCTTTATCGAAGAAAGGTCCTGCCTCAAATTCAAAGAGTACAACCCTGTACTATTGAGAAAACAGAAAAACTTCACATTTCTATTTTACACGTATTCAGGAGTTCTAGAAAATTGCTGTTTACCGTTCTTTACAAAATCAACTGGACGCAGGGTAAAGTAATCTATTGCAATATATTCGCTCATAGATGTAGGTACGTCATACGAATTTCATATAAACTATGACCACTACTAAATAGACTCACTACATGTAGCTATAGCAGAATTACTTATCTTTTGCTCTTTGCGTCTTTCTACTCTCGTATAGCGTTAGCGTCAACCTCATCGTTATTATTGGCATTCTCATCAATATCATCATCAGTATATAGACACTGCTTGTTTAAGTCCTTTCCCAAAGTTGTTTCTAATTTATGTTTTTTTTAAATGAGCTTGCATTTGATGGAGGATACGCGCTTGCTCAGAAAATGCCTATTCGCTCTAGCCTTGAAGATGTCTAAATTATAGGAGTCTGATATCGGAAATGCTGGAAATATATTCCAATTCTTTACTGTTCACATGAAACATGAGGAAGTAAAACGTTGTGTCCAAATAAGCGGGACGTCGACAATGTACGGGTAAAAATTCTTAACAACACTCAATTCGCCATACTTTTCATACAAAACCTCTGTACTTATTATGGCGTTGTTAAACATTTTTGGTTAGATGTTTTGAACAAATAAGTATCTTGTGCACTATATCTGGCCGTGTATCTAGGCGAAATTAAAAAAAAGTGTGAAACAAATTCAGAAAAGCCTCCGAAAAACAGCGTTTTTGCTCAAATTTTACCTGAACTTTGGCCATATCTAATGTACCTATAAATTTTAAAAGTAAAGAAAACATTTAGATACCAGCAAATGCTTGCAAATGTATTGGAGATTCTTAACTGACTTTTTTTTCACAAACTTGTAAGATTTTTTCACAAGAAGTATACGCCTGGAACAAGTTTTATGATATGCGAAATCATGAATGACGACCTAGCGAAGCGGCCGCGAGTGATCAGCGGAATTTACCGACTGATAACCGATGGCTCTGATGCTGTCTCTCTTTTTTCGCACTCAAACATTACGTTGGATGAAACAACAAGCTTTTAGACTATGCTTGCGTTGAAGTTGCGTCGGCCGCAGAGGGCCGCCTTAAGGTGCCTTGCGGTTCGCCGTGTTTTGTACTATATTTATATTTAATTTCCACAGCTAGTGTTAATAACTCCAGTGTGCGCTTTAGAGTCAGAAGTCGCACACGTGACCCTCCACGGTCTTGGACTAGAACACCGAAGACATGAGAGTTTCTCGGAGGCTAAATCGAAAGCGGTGTTGTTCCCTATTACTTGTCTTGATGCTCAAGAGAAATTAGCTGCGTTTGAAAGCAGAAAAGATTATGATGTTGTGTAATAAATAGTTAGGGCCTGCGCCCATGATGACTTTTATTTTATATCCTACTAGTTGCGCCCCGGGTTTCACTCGCGTTCCCGAGGGATATATTGCTTTCCCGGGATAAAAAATCCAGAACATATTGTATTTGTGTGCCAAATTTCATCCAAATCCGTTGAGATAATGAAGCGTGATTGAGGAATAAACATTCAAACTTTCGCATTTATAATATTAGTAAGATTCTATTTGAGTGCCAAACATCCAAATCCGTTGAGATAATGAAGCGTGATTGAGGAATAAACATCCAAACTTTCGCATTAATAATATTAGTAGGATTCTATTTGTGTGCCATATTTCTTCCAAATCCGTTGAGATAATGAAGCGTGATTGAGGTATAAACATCCAAACTCACAAATATCTAAACTTTCGCATTTATAATACTAGTAAGATTCTATTTGTGTGCCATATTTCATCCAATTGAAGCGTGATTGAGGTACAAACATCCAAACTTTCGCATTTATAATATTAGTAAGATTCTATTTGTGTGCCAAATTTCATCCAAATCCGTTGAGATAATGAAGCGTGATTGAAATATAAACATCCAAACTTTCGCATTTATAATATTAGTGAGATATTAGTGTGATTGCTCACATATGTGAATGGTGAAAGGGAATGGGCAAATACTCTTAACATGTGGTCATACGTGGTGCAGCGGCTCGGTGGAGGTAGCTACCAAATATCACACTTTTGAAATCTATGTAAGGTTCGTAATACTGACTAAGCATTACTAAAAAATATTTCGTACGTTGCACTTCTTTGCTATTTATTTGTATAGATAGCAAAGTTAGTCATTTGAATGAAATGGTCGAAGTCTTAGCGGTTTCAAGGTTGATCCCAATAATATACCAGCAGGGCTATTTTAAAACGCTCGGATTCGATATCGGAAACGGATTCAAAAACTACCTAGGCGATATTCCGCAATTGCTTTTTTAATTTCCGAATTAAAATATTTTTGATGTTTCTTTCAGGAAATATCAATTCGATTCATCGAAAAGTTTTCGAAAATTAAAATAGAAATTGCTGAAATTCGCCTCGGTTTTTTTTTAATCCATTTCCGATGTCGAGTCCGACGTTTTAAAATAGCCCTGCTGGTGTATATATTTTACGTATATGCTACACTTAAATATTATCAATATGATTTAATTAAAATAAAAATTCAATAAATCGTTATTTATTTCCACAGTCTTCGTTTGGAAACAAATAAAACTTGGGATCAAGGTAATGGAGAAATACTGAAATATCTTTATTTACCAGGCAAGATAACTTCATACATAATGTATCTCGTCTAGTAGTCTATAAATAAAATTGAAATAGAAATTTCATTTCACTGTATTACATCAGTATTGTATGACAGGGGCAAACAATATTGTGTACGGCTTATTGATTCTTAGTGTTCTTTTCATCTTACTATTAGAATGCTACTGGAAATTCTTAGTGGCAGAGACCAGTATATTTTGACCTCTCATTCCTTCTCTATAAACGTTCAATAGCGATGTCTGGGAGTCGTATAAGAATTGGTTAAAAATCTCTTTCATTGGTCTATTTACTATTTAATTGAATTTCGTCTTTAGGTCGTTACCATTGTTTGAAATATCTTCCTACGTACTCGTATTTTAATGTTATGAAGTTGTATATCTTTTTAAATGTTTTTATGTGTACCATGGGTGCCATAGGTAGTTTTAAGAGAGGGAGAGCATAGCGTTTATTCGCTCAAAGATCAACTCGACTGTTTCAAATTCAAAAATCGTTTATTCAATTTAGACCCTAATAAGACACTACCAACGTTACAATTGATTCGACCACCGGTTCTAGTCCAAGATCTCAGAGCCATTAGACACAACCTATTTTTAAATAGATGAAACCTTACGTTCTGAATAGTGTTAAATGTACTTAAGAACGCTTGCGCACTTAGGTACAAAGTTGAGTCTGTGCAAATATCCAGGTACCAGGTGAGAAAGGTGACGAAAAATAAGAGTAACTTTACTTAACTTTAATTTTAAATTTGTGTACCGCTGATTTTTATATATGTTTTGTAAAATATCACTCTAAAGTAGAATCCAGTATCGCCAGACACTTTCCGATGACCACAACTTCTGACAGACGCTTTAAAGCTCACAGAAAAATTAATGAACTTCACTTATTTTTAAATGCTTGATTTTATACATGTTATTCAGACAACTTTTACAGAATTATATTTTAACAGCCAGACAAATCGTAATGAACAAACATAACTGGTGATATTTGTTACAGACTCAACTTTGTAAGTGCGCAAGCGTTCTTAAGTACATTGAACACTATTTAGAACGTAAGGTTTAATCTATTTAAAAATAGGTTGTGTCTAATGGCTCTGGGATCTTACTCTATTCGTAAAACACTTGAACTTGAACTGAAACTAAAACTCACATATTTATCGATCACCTTGCTGTCATTGTCAAACGCTGTGATATTTTTTACTTGAACATTAATTAATCAGTTAGATATTGTATGTCTGTGACCATGATATTAAAAAAAGTTTCACTTAAAAATAAACTTACTTGGAACTTTGTATAGAACAAGTAATATAATATTATGATCTTGAATTTGATTATTAAATTCCCTAGAATTTGAAAACAAATATTTACATTTACTACGAGAATTTAACTACATAGTTGGGTCTCATTTGATTTTGAAGCTTGATTATACATAATGTGAACTCGTTAGAATTAATATCATTTTACAATGTAAAATGATACAAACATTTATTGAACTATTCATTTTGTTTTGCTGATTTACGCTTATATTATCATTTAATTTAATATTATATGCTTGTACCATGGAAATGTCATGCGAAAAATATAGTTATCATTATATAATTCATGGATAAAAAATAAAGCCGACTCGAAAATAGCTACGCACTGAAAATTATAAAAAATAACATTACGTACCTAAGTTTCGATATATAATCAGACAATAGACTATTTAAGGTACATAAAGGTATTGGTAACACAATTCAGCGAAAGAATATTTATATATTTTAGTGGATTTTCAACATTTTTCTGGCTTCAAAACCACATAATAATAACTTACACTACACCTTCAATATTTTTGTTAAAATGTATTCAACTCTCATGAGTATTATGGGCGTACGTAAAAATAATGATAGTTATGTATAATTTCATTTCATTTTCATTTTTCATTTAATTTAATTTCATAATTAATAGCCTTCTCCTTATTTCGAAGGCGGCTAAAATACATTGGTAAATAAAGTCATTATTTTCATAGATTTATACTATAAAATTAACTCGGATTTAATAGATAAACGATTTAATGGTCATGTTTAAAAAAATATTGCAATAATCAAAATATGTTTAAATTAAAAATATTGGTGGTTTTTAATTTAAGGCAAATTTCATATTCAAGTATCGAAAAAAAATTCTAAAATCTTGCATAAAATCCAATGAACGGTTATATTTTTTCCACAGAAAAGTATTAATAATATCAAATAAGTTAGATGAAATTAACAGAAGCTTTTACGGTTACTTGGTAACTGTATTATAAAAGTTGGATAACGAGTCCATTCATAACAAAAAATTGCGTCAAATTGGAAAATCACTGAGCAGCAAGACGTCTGAGAAAATTACATTTCTTTCTCATGGTACCTCTGTAACGGTTGGCCAATTTTATATTATTGTATAAATGAAGAGGCGGAAAATATCATGGCAATAATCAAAGCAACATAGACTGTTTGCTATAAGTCTTGAAAGTAGAAAGGTTTTAACGAGAAAAAAAAATAGTATTTTATTATTTGTCCATTGTGCAAGAATGTGTTTGAGAGGTAGAGCGTAGCATATATTCGCTCAAAGAGCAGCTCGACTGCGGAAGAAACTCCACTTTATAGAATACCGCAGCCAAATAACTTTGTGTTGTGTTACTGCGCGTGAATACGGTGGTCAGTGCACATTGGGGAAAGGGAAAGGTTCGGTAACGTGAGCGTGAGATGCTATACTGGTTTACCGACTATAGGTCGTATAAAAATAATATTTATTATTTGAAGAAATATTTGTATAATCGATAACGGCTCTAACGATTTCGATGAGGGTTTTTGGGAGCGAACAATCAAACTAGCCATATCATTTCTGGGAAAACGCGTCTTTTCAAGTTTTCGAAAGAGGTAAGGTACTTTATTAGCCTCAAAGAAACTTTGAAATTCAGAGGTCAGTTCATTTCTAACCCGTTCCGGTTCAGACCCGATTTTAATTAGCTAAGATTTGTTTCGAGTACTACGCTTGTTCGCTGAAAGTGTTTTACTGCCTTAAGAAATTATTAGTAACTATGATGGGTTATTTCCTGTCTTGAGTACTATTTTAATTTAATTCGTTTAAAAGTAAATTTAACATTAATTGAAAATAAAATGTTCTTCGTTAAATACAAGAACTTTGTGTTTTATATCTTAATCATCTTTAAATCTATATATCCTGAGTCATTCTTCTCGTCCTTCTGATCCCAAACAGTGCAATGTTTGTACTATGGACCTGATAAACTGATATATTACTTAATCTACCCCTTGTATAATTTAAGTATAATTTAAGTTATTTATATCCAGGCTGAGAATATACTGACATACCTGTGAGGTGGTAGTCAGGGTGTCGTATTAGTTGTTTAGCCCAGTAATTAATGAATATACGTACCTGATAATTTTAAGATTTTATGTATGAAGATTGAAGCTGGCCATCGAGAAAAAATTTCAATCCTTAACTTAGTCAATCAGAACGCATTGTCAGTGGTGGGGAATTGCAGGAAAAGATGAAAAAAATGAACGTCATTGCGTTTCTTTGGGATAATTAGTGGATGAAGCTGGCAGACGGTCCATCTGATGGTATGCGGCTATATAATATGAGTGGATGGGCAACGTGTTTCGGACCTTTACAAAGCCGTCCGTTGTACGGAAATTCTATACAATGCCAGATCAGCTTATACTGGAAATGTATAGCTAGATGTATAGCCGTGTGTACCTGAAAATTGGCCCACGGGACAAGTTAGCTGTTATTCATACGTTTGAAATACGTACTAACACTACTCAATTCTATACATTTTGTTTGTCAGAAAATAAGTAATGTCTGGTGAGCCTGGGATCTGGTGCTACCACCGTGCGCCACCAAGATGTTAGAATAACTAATAAAATTATGTTATCAAAAGTAGTCTTTAGCAGATTTGTAAAGGAGCTTATTAAAACTTTTCACAAAAAATAAATAATAGGAACTAAAAGAACATCATGATTGACATTTTCGCTTGTTAACTGAGCTACCTGAATGAATTTATCGACGATCACTTTTTGCACTTTAGAATGAAGAATAACAAGTTTGATAACTCATTTATCTAATTTGAGGAACGTTACGTTAATTTAAAGGTCACCCACATGAGCATTTCACTGTCACGTCGCCACATCGCCAATCAGCCAAAAAACGTCACGTCAAAAAATATAGTTCATCGCTTGACATATCAGTGACATTTCTGTGACGTTACGCTGACTTGACTGATTGTACGGAAATTCTATACAATGCCAGATCAGCTTATACTGGAAATGTATAGCTAGATGTATAGCCGTGTGTACCTGAAAATTGGCCCACGGGACAAGTCAGCTTTTATTCATACGTTTAAAATACGTACTAACACTACTCAATTCTATACATTTTGTTCGTCAGAAAATAAGTAATGTCTGGTGAGCCTGGGATCTGGTGCTACCACCGTGCGCCACCAAGATGTGAGAATAACTAATAAAATTATGTTATCAAAAGTAGTCTTTAGCAGATTTCTAAAGGAGCTTATTAAAACTTTTCACAGAAAATAAATAACAGGAACTAAAAGAACATCATAATTGACATTTTCGCTTGTTAACTAAACTACCTGAATGAATTTATCGACGATCACTTTTTGCACTTTAGAATGAGGAATAACAAGTTTGAATACTCATTTTATCTAATTTGAGGAACGTTACGTTAATTTAAAGGTCACCCACATGAGCATCTCACTGTCACGACGCCATATCGCCAATCAGCCAAAAAACTTCACGTACATCGCTAGACATATCAGTGACCTCTCTGTGACGTTACGCTGACTTGACTGATGCATTAATTTGAACCTAAATTAGTTGCCCACTTAGACCCGGTCCAGAAGGGGCGATTTCGCCACGATTCTCTCGCGCGTATTACGAGTCAAAGTATGTGAAGATATGGGGAAGTCCACGCGATTTACGCGGGTATTTTATATTGCTGTCCGATCGAGTTTTTGTACCGGCGCAGCGGGAGGATCATAGCGCAGTGTCATTTGGTGCACCGACTGACTTTTTGGCGGGAACTTGTAGAGTGACGTTGCATTTTCTTTTTTATTTTCATAACCTAGCTGTCCCCCGCGGTTTCACCCACGTTCCCGGGATAAAAAGTAGCCTATGTCCTTTTCCATACCATAGGCTATATGCATGCCAAATTTCATCGCGATCGGTTCAGCGGTTTAAGCGGGAAAGGGTAACAGACAGACAGACAGACAGAGTTACTTTCGCATTTATAATATTAGTTAGGATTAGGATTCGTGTATTTTGAGTTTTATTGAATATTATCGGTGGTATTTTATGCACTAAAGATCAATCCATGTGCACCAGTGAAGTGAAATGAAATGAATCATGTGTATCGTGACTTTTCAAGTTGTCTCAAGAAGTCCGTGAAAAGTTTTAGTACAACCACCATTGTACTAAAACATGACTTTTATGGACGGTGACTGACTGAGGATTATGTGAAAGTGATTTATTGTGACTAGAACTTATAATATAACTGGAAAATGGCAAAATACACAAGTAGTGTAACGCCAATATATAAAAAAAAAATATGCGACTGTACCCTACAATACAAAATTCTTTATAGTTTACATAAAAAACACACAAAACGAAATATTCATGTGGACTTATTCTTCGCTGAAGCGATTTCTTCCACTGTACTAAAGCATGTGCTATGAGCACGAGTATGTACATCACTGCATTGAAACTAACTGCACGTTCATAGTTTGAACGACTAAATAAATAATAATTAATGCCAATTTCTCGTTTTTTATCCGTACCTTTACCGAGAACAAATGACAAGGAACTCATATCGAAATGTTTTCTTACATTGAATCACTAGTGTATCTACAATATATTTATTTATAATTTTATATTATGTTTACTCTATGGGTACATCGCTGGTCCCCGCTCCGCACATTGCCAGCACAGTGAGCGTGGAGCTTTTTATAACACTATTCAGCTCTATTAGAGTGATTTCACATCCTCTAAATAACCCTCTTTAATAAGTTAAATTGACGTTACTTTACAAGTTTGCATACAAAATGTAAGAAATTCTGATGAGTGTCGGCAGTACGAACGTTTCCCCAGACACTAAGTAGCAATAGGAAGCATTTGAGCCGATATAAAGCGCCCCTTGCAGCTTGTTTTTGTTGTTAAGAGAATCGCGGTAGGGATGATATTAAACATTCTTGGAAACGCGATGGACTTTACCTCTTGAGATTTCATGACGCCTTTGCTTCGTTAGGAAGATCCTGATGGGTTGAAATGAGTCGGCTGTGGGAAAAAATATTAATCCTAGCAGAGAGCGAAATTCGACCGTGATTCATAATAAATGCTTTTTACATTCCTTCTCCATATAAACTTTAGCTATGCAAAATCTTACGCAATATCCTTAAAAAGGAGTAAAAAGGTTTTTCTTCACGTATAGTTTCATTTTACTCTCTTCATTAGACACGTAAGTATAATTGGCCAACCTAATAAAATTCAAGTTATATTCAAAATTCTATGGATTAAAGAGCTTGTTTTTCTCTTTTCATTTATTTTTTGTTCTACGCAGTCGGGTTTTTTGTTTCTTTTAATAATTTAATTACTTGACTAGCTATTTATTTTATGGCAATCTAATCCTAACTAATATTATAAATGCGAAAGTAACTCTGTCTGTCTGTCTGTTACGCTTTCCCGCTTAAACCGCTGAACCGATCGCGATGAAATTTGGCATGCATATAGCCTATGGTATGGAGAAGGACATAGGCTACTTTTTATCCCGGGAACGCGGGTGAAACCGCGCGGGTCAGCTAGTATTAAATAAACATAATATATTAATGTATTTTTACTCTGTCATCTATATTTTGAGTACTTTCTGTGTACTTTGAACTTTATCAGTGTAATAAAAAACTTGATTTAATCAAGGCAACATTCTATTTCCCGGCTGCATTGTAAGCGAACCACTAGGTACTTTAGGTAATACAAAGATCATTAGACGAGTTGGGCTATAAATACCAGCTTGCGCACCGTAACCCTCAAGTAAACCGCTTAAGACTAACGTGAAATTAACCCGAAACTGCTGTTGCAACGAAGATACTAGTACCTTCGAGGGAGTTCGACTTTAGTGAGAAACAAATAGTCTTCCTTTGAGTACTGGCTTTGAAAACTTTAGTAACACTGAAGCGTGGATATTGTTTTTTAATAGCATTAAAGTAACATTTTCAAACTGTTGAGAAATGCCATTGCTATAAAAGAGTGTTATATTTGTTTCGAAGTATACTTTTTAAGTAGATTGTAACTGAACGCATTTAATCATCGGTTTGTGGTCTAAAATATAACGACGATGTTATTATAATATTCCTCGCAAGCATCCCGTTATATAAGTCTAATAATATAAGATTTTAGGACTCCTATCATGAGACGATAACCGCTTTGCATCAGCGTATAGTATACACACTCGACGAATATTAAATTCTCTTGAAAAATCATCTTGTCGCCAGCAAGGCAGTCGGCATAATTTCCTCAACATATTAAACCGTGGGCCAAATTAAAATGTAAAACTCGACCCAGTCACGCCCTCGTGTAAAGTGAATAAGATAAATGAGCACCAAGCCCACTGAAACGTTCATTCCGCGTATCACACAAATAAATTAACCACGCGAACGCCGCGTTTAATTTAAAACAAAATCGATAAGGTGGTTCACGTGTTTTGATGCAGGCGAAAAAGTGTCGCGATTTGTTAGAATTACCGTAGTAACTCATCGACCCTTAGCGCCCGTCGCGTCGGTGGACGGTGTTACCTGCCTGCGGTAAGAACCGATGTCGTAACGGTAAATATTCCTGATTTTAAATCTGCCAATTCACCCTCGTTTTGGCAAAGTGTTCGACTGCGATTATTAATGAGGTCACATTCAAAGGCACTTTTTTCTTATTTGGGTTCGCTTAGGACGTTCTTTTCTTATTCTTGTATATAATGGTGTGGGTCTCTAGTATATACTGAAAAATAAATCATTTCTAACAACCTACTATACTAAGCAAAAGATCCTTTTGCATTTTTGATACGTTTGAAAATGTATTTTTAGTTATTATACTCTACTAAAACTGGGCTTTGTTTTGATTGATCTTTTACATTATTCATAAAAACAATTCAAAAATAAAACAAACAAAGAAAGCGGTTACTGAAAATATTACTGTCAAATAAGCCTTAGTATAAAGTATAGGATACATTATAAATGTAATAAGACTAACAACAGGTGTGCACGCTGACTTGCGTTATAGTGAACCCGGGAATTTAGTTCTTTATGAAAAAAAGTGATTTGACGTGACACCACGAGGCAATTTTTGTGACACCCCGGTTCGTTTATCACATGCATCTGCGTCACTGGGAAAACTTCCGACTCTTTGGTAACTGAATGATATTGCAATTTTTCCAACACTTCCTTGACATACATATTCCATCATCTTTCTCACGATGCGATGTTATGAATCTTTAAACATTAATTCCAAAGAGAAATACATTTTTTTATTTCCAATGTTGGCACAAAATCTCTTAATTAAAATTTCCCTCGGTAACTTAATTTGGATCGTCAAACAATACTGATTTTTATTCTATTAAAGACTCACAAAGTTCACAAACGTTCCCTTTCATGTTTTAATATTAAAACTTAATTTGATTACGTTCAAAGTAAACTAAAAAGTTATTTTCTCAATTACCTACCGCACTCTATTTTCCTTTTAACATTTTACAATTTAATAGAGTGAAAATGTGAAAGCTGGTCGCCTTTAGAATTTCTTGATAAATTTATTATGTTCCTCGCGAGGTAAAAAAACCGGAACTGTCTTGTACAGTAAGCGCCGTGGAAGCACAAAATCCACTCCATTTAGTTAACGTTAGCGTCCGACTGGCAGACGTAAGTTGCGATAAAAATATTTCTAACTTAACGATGCCCACTTAATTTATATGTTCCTAGCGTAGATGGAAAGTGGTGAGTTTTGCTACAAATTTTAGTATATTTTATTGAGATAGATGGTAATTGCTTTTCTAGAAAGTAATTATAACGAGGTCATAGATAGATAGATAACTCTTTATTGTACACCAACAAGTATAGAATAAAAATAACAATAAATTCTTAATATTAAAAATACTGTACAATGGGCGGTCTTATCGCTAAGAAGCGATTTCTTCCAGACAGTCATAATGTTTAGCGCCCGCGCTGTTTGCTTGCGAGCTATACCAACCAAGTCCAATGTGTAATAAACTTGACGTACACTGAATCACAAGAGAATGTTAGTTTGAAAATTGAAATAAGGATTTATTTTGCTCAAGGTTAAGCATATACATTTTATAGGAAAGCTTCATTACATACAAAAATTTCCATTTCCATTTTATCGAGACTTAAAATAGAGATAATGGCCCTGATTCTGTTGTTCACAACTAAACTAATTTTAATCTCACTGTGTCTCTTTCTAACAAAGAACATAAGAAAAGGATGTAAGAAATTTAGTTCTGTCAAATTAGTCCAATGCTTGTTTTCAATATAAATTTAGTCGCCATCTATCGCGGTTACGCCTAAATACACACAAAATAAGACGGCAAAGATTAATTTGACAACTTAAAATGTGTTCTATCCTTTTTCAATAATGTTCGTAATAAGAGATGAGATGTGACTAAAATTAGTTCAGTGCGATATACAACAGAATCGGCACCATTATGTACAAAGTCGTTGCGGTAACTAACGAAACTAATCAATTTTTTTTTATAAGCATTTGTTTGACCCATTTTGACCGTAATCTTACCATGTTAAGTGATGATGTGGCCGAAGGTGGTAAGCACACACAGCCTAGAAGGAACTGGCTATAAAGTGCAGCTGTCAGAACACACCGATAGATGCTTGGCGACAGATTTTCAACTTGAGGGTGGTAGCCAGCGAGATGGGTACCACAAAGTATCCTACCATAGAGTTTCCTTTCTACCACTGTGTTTCCTCATGATGTTTTCCTTCACCATAAGCTCATTGTAGGATTCGAAGCCGGCACCTTCGTTTCGGCATCCAACGTCACTACCACTGAGCCATCATCCCCTTAAAATCCAGTATTCAAAATTAAATAAAACACCACGAAGTTCTAAGTAGTAATCCTTGCAGTAGCAATTTATAAGTGTCTGGGCCAACAAACCCGGTGCCTGCACTGCATAAGTAACCCCAGTCACTTTAGCCGGCCTTACAACGAGATTTACCTCCCGCTTTATTAGAAAACGCATTCCTTTCCAAGCACCAAAAACTAGTAGTTTTTAAGAGAACCTGTTTATTTTACGACACTTTGTTGAATGCAAATTGTAATTTGTTTATTTATTATAGTTATGTACGGAGTGTATTAGATTTAGCCGCAATATTAATGGTGACTTGTATTATAACCCCCTTAACCCCTTATTCATAATAAAGTTATCAAACGTTGATTAGCTAAAATTCTGAAGTCTTTATCTGACAGGTGACATTTGGTGAACGAAAGAGTGAGACGGGGCACACTATTACCACAGTTTTACCAGATGGTAATACTGTGCTGTTACTGATTTAGTTAAAAAGCGATTATGAATAAGGGGGTACGTAAGTATTATCATTTTAATTTCGTGACATCATTATCTATGTTCAAACGGTCAAACTCACCTCATACAAATTATATGGCGGCATGGATCATGACGTCACGAGTTGATCCGCGCTCTATACTAATTAAAACCACTTGTATTTCCGTTATTTTTGTCTGATTTGATCATGATTTGATTAATTCATTCAAATTCAAAAACATTCAAGTTTTTATTTTAAAAATTAATGAAAGCGAGTTGTATAGAAATTGTGCATATTCATATTTCCTATTGGAGAGATTTCAAAGGGAATAAAATGTTAACTGCTATTTGGCGATTGCGGATTCGTATTAATACTATTAATGCGAATTTTTATTTAAAATATCAATCCACAATCGTAAAATCAATCCCAGAGGGCCAACAACAAGCTCTTAAAACAATATTATTATAAGCTTATTTGACTTTTGTCCCTCTTTGATATCCGGCGTTAAAACAGGACAAAAGACAAATAAGGTTATTTTAACCTTGTTTTAAGAGCTTGTGGTAGACCCCCTGATCGAATAAAGAAACCGGTACTAATCATCATAACTTTAGATCAGCGACATATCCATATTATATCTTAGAAGGGTAGAGTATCACATATTATAATCCCCAATAAAAAAATATTATTAATATTTTTTCATGGATCAATATTTTTTTTAGATCGCGCAATAATAAATATTCAGGGGCATCTGTTAACACAATCAAAAACACATGGCTCTTAGTTAAATTTCACTATTTATAAATTGTATTAAATTGTATTATATTCATTATAATAGCGTGTGCAATCCAATTAGGTTTTAAATTTTAATTTGTTTATATTTAACTTTTTGCATTTCATGTTGGAATATTTTTGTTTATATAGGTATTATTTGTTCGTTTTGTTTGTTTACTAATTTAAAATTCTTCATTTAGTATATCATAAAGCCTAAAGATGAATATATCTCCGTTTCTATTTCTAGTTTTCAGACTGTAGTTTTTCCCTCTTGGCGTATTAAAATTGTCTCTACTGTTTTACTCTTGGAAATATCTCCAAAGATAATGCAAGACTCAAAATTTCTTAGTTCTATAAAATGTTTCTATTATTAGCTCAACATAATCAGAAATCACTTGTATTAGACGCAGGGTCAGTTTGCGCCACGCTGTCACCTCCAAATAAATAAATAACGAGACGAGTATCCATCGACCCTCCTCAACCCAAGTCCGAATAAATAAAACAATTATCCAGACTTTTGTGGCCAGTGTATTTATTTTTGAAGCGGAAACGGAGTTTCTATTTCTAGGTGTAGATTACGGAGTCATAAACATAGTCATGCAATTTTGTTAATTGTAAAGGAACTTTGTTGACATTCTAAAACGCAAGCTCAGACAAATCTAAATAGATAACGCAAGTCCCTCCATACGTATGAAAACCAAGCGTGTCACTTTTTTTGTACCTAACCATTATGTCACAAGATTGATTTAGTAAGGTTGGCATTTGAGTTTTAACGTGAAAATGAAGCTATCCTATTTGTCAGCTAAACACATCACTCACTACAAATCTATCTCTGGTGGACATGCAGCCTTCTGCGAGTTTCCTGTCCGCGCGAATCAGTTTCAAAAGAAACATTGTTATCCCTTTTTGTACAGATTTTGACACGCGAAGTACTCGCATCATCTATTTAGATGAATATCTGTGAACGCATGAGAGTATTTCTCCGACTACTATAAATTTGTATAACAATACCACAATTTCCAAAAATATCAATTTAGACCAATTAAATCAACATTTCTCTTCTTCATCCTTAGTAAATAATGCAACTAAATTAAGTAGTTTAAATGATCTTAGTTCTTCCAAGCATCCCAATATTTCCTCTTTTTCTTTTAATCAATTTACTGATTGTGATGTTAAGAGGCACATTCTATCCATTGCTTCTAATCTTTCGGCTGATGGTGGTGATAACATCAGCCGAAAGATGATTCTTCCTCTCATTGATGTTCTTACTCCTGTTTTAACTTATATCTTCAGTTTTTCAATCACTACTCATTTCTTTCCGTCTCTTTGGAAAGAAGCTTTTATAGTTCCTGTTCCCAAAAAAAGCAATCCTTCTTCCTTTTCAGAATATCGACCTATTGCAATATTGCCTTTTTTATCAAAAATTCTAGAACGTCTTGTACACCACCAGCTTAGTTCTTTTCTCTCTAATAACATTTTACACAATCCTTTCCAGTCTGGTTTCCGTCCCGGGCATAGTACCATGACATCGCTTGTCAAAATTACAGAAGATATTCGCTCTGGGATGGAGAACAGACAACTTACTGTTCTAACTCTACTGGATTTTAGCAATGCATTCAACACAGTTTATTTTGATATATTACTTGCTATACTGTGCTCTCTTAACATATCTCCAACGGTAATTGAGTGGTTTCGTAGTTACTTGTATGGCCGCCGGCAACGTATTCGCGTTGATGAGACATTGTCCTCATGGTGTGATACAAACGCCGGCGTTCCTCAAGGTGGCGTCCTTTCTCCTCTTCTATTTTCCGTTTTCATTTCCTCTATAACTGATAAAATTTCTTCTTTCTACCACCTTTATGCAGATGATCTCCAATTGTACAGACAATCCTCTTTAAGTGATCTTCCTTTTTCCATTAATTCAATGAATACGGATCTTGCTGCAATATCTGACTGGAGTAGGCGATTCGGGCTCCAAGTTAATCCAGCTAAAACCAAGGCTATCATCATTGGTAGTAAAACTTTAATATCTCGGATAAAGTGGGACCAACTACCCCAAATAACATTTGACGGTGTCGCTATACCTTACAGCGAAGTTGTAAGAAACCTTGGTATCTTGATGGACCGAACCTTATCTTGGGCTCCGCAAATAGCGGAAGTGAGTAGGAAGGTGTTTGCCTCCGCTGGTTCTCTTAGACGGTTGCGGAATTTCCTACCTATGGACACTAAGATTGCGCTGTCACAGTCTTTACTTTTACCTCATCTCGATTATGCTGATGTCAGCTATCTTGACCTTACAGAGGAGCAGCTAAATAAACTTGAGCGTCTTCAGAATTTTTGCATACGGTTCATTTTTGGCTTGCGCAAATATGACCACGTCTCCCAGTTTCGTGCTCAGCTCAAGTGGCTTCCTATTCGCCTTCGCCGGAATACTCACATACTTTCACTTCTTTATACTATTCTATTTAATCCGAAATCACCTCCTTATCTTAAGGAGCACTTCGAACACTATAGCTCGCAGCATCACTCCCTTCGTACCTCTCTTGAACTTCGCCTCAAACCCCTTTATAAACTTCACACTCTTTTTCCCAATCTTTCACTGCTCAAGCTGTTCGTCTTTGGAACGCCTTACCACAGACTATCAGACAAGCTCAGACTATTAAATCCTTTAAATCTCAAATATTCTCCTACTATCACTCTCTTTAATTCCTTCTATTATCCTTTAGTTACTTTAATAATATTTAATATTAGTATTTAGTTTATTTACCTAATTATCTTTATTTATTCTATGTATGTAAGTATTAGTATATTACTTTATATATCTCAAAGTATTATAGTATTTGTGTATTTCTAGTATTAGTTTATTTAATATATATTGTATTACTTGTAGGTAGATGCTCAACCTGCCACCTTTTGAAGCTTCTCCTGTACCCAAAGGTTGCCTGGAAGAGATCGCTTAAGCGATAAGGCCGCCTATATTGTATTACTTCCTTAATTTGTGTTTTTACTAATGTTTGTTCTATGTTAGTTTATACAATAAAGAATATTTCATTCATTCATTCATTCAATAGACAATTAGAATTTTTTTAAATTTGATAATAGTAAATTTGAACAAAAGCTATAATTTTAAATGATCTTCCGCAAACAAAACAAAAAAAGCCTTGATGAGTTTCTTGTCGGAGTCTTCTCAGTTTAAGTGTATTTCGAACCGGTGGTAAATTCAACTGTATGTAACAAATTAACGTTCATAAGTGCCTTATCTGGGCCTAAACTGAATAAATGACTTTTTGATTTTGATTTTGAATTAATTATTATTAATAAATCGTTTGTGCTATCTAAAACAATGGAATCCATGGGAGAACTAAAGTAACTAACATAGATCAAAAAATTAGTAATAGTTAGATGTGCAACCAGGCAGCTGTTATAAAAACAAGTTCTCAATAGTAGATCACGCATGGGTCAGTGCCGTATGGGGCAGGGGCGCCTGTCCCGCTACGTGAATCGATGATCCATCGAACAGCAGAGAATAGGTTGATGCAATTATATCGGAGGGGGGATTATTTTGTATCCAGCATCCTCTCATGTTTTTTACAAATTTTACATTTGACATTCCTACTTACTCTTAATCATTTCTACTTACACCATTTGTGTGGTATACCATAGAGGATATTTTGATAAATGTATGGGAAATAACCAACCTTTTCAACCTTGCTGTCAGCCACCCGTGTCATTTCGGGAATGGAATCCCATGAATAACTTAAAACTGTAAACCTGGCGAATACCTCGTATACAGTTTTGGAGAGATACATTATAATATCTTTATTGATAATACGTATTTGGTTATGAGAATAAAATAACTACTATAAGGGACTATAGAAGTAGTCTAGCCTACTGAAGTTCAAAAGCGTAATGAAACAGCCAAATA
The DNA here is from genome assembly GCA_951394255.1 of Polyploca ridens. Taxonomy (NCBI): domain Eukaryota; kingdom Metazoa; phylum Arthropoda; class Insecta; order Lepidoptera; family Drepanidae; genus Polyploca; species Polyploca ridens. The sequence goes on along the minus strand of OX596259.1, from coordinate 10,433,580 downwards.
GGAATTTTCTGTATATAAACCAGTGTTTTTGAGAGAACTCGAACATCATCCCTTTGAAAGGCCACCAGCCGTCGGCGGATTCGGCCCCAATGTAATTACAAGAATTAAACACTGCCTTAAAAATAGTACATTAATTTTGTTAGTCAAATTGAAGAATAAAAAACCAGCTAAGTGCGAGTGGTAACACGCGCAGTTGTAGCGTTCCGGTGTGGTTAGTCTAAAACTTTAGACTGAACATAAATTAAAAGACAATTAATACGTGAAGCAAAAACTTACGCCTATTGATTTTGGCTGAACCACTCCGCGTTTTGGAGTTTGCGAAAGCAGTTCAATTAGCTATAAGCTTACCTACTCTATCACCATAAACAATATTGAATATATTAAAACTCTTTTGCAAACCACTGTTCTATCGGTGTATTCCAGTTGTTGTTTTTGAAAGACAGTTTTGTCTTTCAAAAACAACAACCTACAAACAGCCAAACAGCCTAAAGCTTTGTGTATTTTCCATGTGTAGCTTACCATACCATGGACCAACCATAAACAGACTGTGGTCAAACCACAGAGTTAGAATATTATACCGTTACCTTGTGTGAAACGTGAGCTTTCAAATAGATGCATTCACAAATATATCATCCACTAGTGATTTACTATCAGAAAAAATATCGATAGGAGTTCCTCGTCATTTGTTCTCAGTAAAAGTATCGATAAAAAAACGAGAAATTGGGTTTCATATATTAATTCAAACTATGAAAAACGAGTGTGTTAGATATTTGGTTAAATCCGAGTTAAATAAGTACTTTCAAATTTATTATTTGCAATGGCAACACTATTGAAATAAGTTCTTGATAAATTTATTATTTGTAATGGCAACACTATTGAACTAAAGATTATTGTTTATTATTTAAACTTCCGGTGTAATCATTAAATTGAACTTCCGTTGTAACTTAATGTTGTTCTAAAATTATAATGTTGATAACAATTGGATTGAAATAATTACAAAGTCATGAAATGAGTACTATGATAATTTAATTGTTGATAAACATTTTATTGTGAAGTAAGGAGATTTGAATAGACTTCCGATTAATATTTTATAATGAATAATGTAATACCTCTGCTGAATCATATTATTAATAATACCTAAATTCGATAGTAATTATTCCAATAATTAACAACGAATGTTATAATTTTTATGATAAAGGTTTACTAAAGTTGTTATTACTATGTTAGTGACATTTACTGATAAAATGTATCCGGTCATGATTTATTGAGACTTCAGTCCCTGTGATTGATTGGTCGAGACTTTTAGTTGTTGAATAAAGTATTATAAAATAGGCGGGAAGGTCTGGGCTCTGCTCAGTCTTTTTGTATTTTGGAAGTGATTGCTTGTTATAATTGTGATAGTGCCCGTCGATATAAAGATAAGTATATTTGATATTCTAATTCTAATGTTAACGATTGATAATTTTATAATAATGTGTGTTCTGTGTATTTCTGTTATATACTGAGAATAACTCCGAATATGTGTAGTGGCCATACATAAGTCCTTTATATTGAGTTTCTTACCGGTATCTTCTCAATATGGTCGGCCATCCGAACCGGAAGTAGATTTGAGAGTAAATTCATACTTGTGGCCATAGATATGATGTTTGAATAAATATATTCTAAAGTTTGGCCTAAATGGTTATTTATTATTCTGACCCTTTAGTACTCTGATATAGTTAAGTATACCTGATTTTGATTAATGTTATAGAATTCGATTAGAATAACTATCCTAATGCTTGAATTACGTAATCTGATACTTATTGTCTATTATCTGAATTGATCAATTTATTGGGAATTATATTAGAATTATAAATGAGTAAAATCAATTTATATACTAAAGTTCTAATTAGAAACCTAAAGGTGAATAAATGAAATACCTACATTGAAGTGTGGTCTTATAATTTATTTATTAATACCTACCCTACTTTAATTCCGATATTTCTACATTCTATAAGGTAGAACTTTAAGTAAATAGTAAGTATATAAATAGCTTAGCCTACTTGGCTACTTGGGCACAGATGACTAAATAGTTACTACGTAACAGATAAATCACTCCATACAAAATTTACAATACCTACTGCTATAATAGCCTACTCTTTTGAGTCGCTAGACGCTACGAACGAAAATGCACCTAAGCTTACGAGCGTAAATTTAGTTTTGCTTTGTAGCTACTCGCCGCCGCGTGGTTCGCGTGGATTGCCAGGGATGCCTCTGTCGATAAAGATCTCAGTACATATTTATAGTATCCTATATCTGGCTATTATATACAAAAATATTTTTTTTTAATCCGACTGTTTAAACACACAAAAAAACTCTTCCGTTTTATTATATTTATATAGTACCCACAGACTTAATCAAAGCTGTATTAATCTACATATAGTACCTATATGTAGATTAATACAGCTTATATTGGAAATATATGGCTTGATCTGTAGCCGTGCGAACAAGGGGAGTTAAATGGTATATTTTTATAGTTCAAATATCGTGCAACCGGGATTCTGACTCATATTTTGTTCATAGTTTACAATAAACGTGGCCTCTAGATCTTTTACATAATTATAAAAGGAACCGAAAGGTACTTAGAACCTTCCATAGGAAGAAAAACAACAGTTCATCCAGATATATGCGCACGAACGCGCCACGCGGCTGTCGCCAACCAACTGAGAAATGGACATACGACAGTCCGGCGGCCGGTAGGCAATTATCGCGCGCAAGTACATGGAGTGAGAGATGCCTGACTTGGGATCCAAATTTAGTACATTTATATATTGAGATGATATATTAATTTCTTCATTTTTGGTAGTAAATAGGTGGTATAATCTTTCTAAATGAGATGATCAGCACTTTCTTAATGATGATGATCAGCCTTTGGTAACAAGTGCAATTCGCTCTATTCTGTTTTTTTTACTATTTATAGGCCTGTGTTTGACCGCAATCTCACCATTGTAATTGATGATGCGGCCGAAGGTGGTAAGCACACAAAGCCTAGAAGGAACTGGCTCCCAAGTGCAGCTATCGAAACACACCGAAATGTGCTTGGCGACAGATTTTCAACTTGAGGGTGGTATCCAGCCACGCGGGTACTACAAAGTACCCTACCATCGTGCTATGGTTTCCTCACGATGTTTTCCTTCACCGAAAGCTCAAGCTTATTGTAGGATTCGAACTCGGGACCTTCGTCTCGGTATCCGACGTCACTACCACTGAGCTATCATCACCAAATTTTTCTAATTTTTCTAATTTCTATTGGTCAAACACATTTAAGGCGATGATAGTCACTTTGTGTGTTTACCAGCTTCGGCCACATCATCGCTTATTATGAGATTGTGGTCAATACATACAAAGTAAAAATATATGAATAAAATACATACCCTAAAGTCAAGGGCACGGAAGCAACATAACATCATAATATATGTTAATCCCTAAGTGTGAACGAAAGACACGCAAATGATATAACTTTCACGAAAGTCTAGTATTAGGGAAGGTGAATGCGATACAATCACAGCTTTGTTCTTGTCCCGACAATGCCTTATTTGGGACTTGGACAAATGTGCACCGGTCGTGAGATGAATACTATAGCAGCCTGTATAACAAGATTATCATAATAGTATTACGATAAATGTGACTACATTTAAGTAGTATTTTGTAATGGATTGGATATCGCATACTATTTTATAGTACACTAGATTTTAGTGGCCGGCGTCGCCCGGTTAAAATTCGGTTGTATAATTGGAATTTTCCTAGGGATCCCTATTTTATTTTAAATAATATCTAGCCTATGTTACTCAGTGATAATTTAGCTTTCTCCTGGTGAAAGATTTTTTAAAATTGGGCCAGTAGTTATTGAGTTTATTCATTACAAACAAAAATACAATAATCCAAATCTTCTCTCTTTATTATTGCCGTAGATGTAAATGTAATCATGGACCCGCAATTAGATAACGCTTTTCTGTGTAATAATGGAGTACGGGTTTAGGTCATTGTTATGTATGTAGCTATACATCTAGTAGTAGTGGCTGCGCCCACTCCTGCTATATAATTGTGTTCGCAATAAACGTCAGTACGTATTCAAGCAGCAAGCGTTTCACTTGTCACCGTCCCTATATAACATTGGCGACGTACTACCCACGCATCAAAAATAAAAAAGTAAAAATTGTGATAAAATGTCTCAATTTGGAATTTTAACCAGTTTTGACCATAATTCACAAAAGTGGCAAGTGTATAAGGGTCGGATCACGCAATGGTTAATCGCGAACGATGTGAACGAAACCACGGATACCAAAGGCATCAAGCGTCGGGCGATCCTACTGAGCGCGCTTAACGAGGCTACGTATAAGCTAGCAACAGATTTGGCGTTGCCCAAGGAACTTCAAACCGTGCCGTATGAAGATATAATCAAACTTTTGGATAATCATTTTACTCCGAAAACATGTGGGTTTAGTGAAAAGTATAAGTTTTATATCTCGACGCAAAATGAAGGAGAATCCTACCCTCAATGGGCGGCGAGACTACGCGGGCTGACAGCAGACTGTGGATTCCAAAACGTGGAGGAAGCATTAAGAGACCGTTTCATAATGGGAATGCTGCCGGGAGCGGAGCGAGAGAAGCTGTTCGCTAAGGATCCAAAACAGTTAACACTGGCAAAGGCAGTGGAGCTTGCAGAAAGCGTGCGAATGGCACGTGCAGGAGCAGCGACGGTGCCAGTGGCTGGTCAGGGACCGCCGCAACCCGATCAATTATTCAAAATTGGATCCAAAAATAGTGCTAGTGATAAAGTGTTGTGTTCAGTTTGTGGTTTTAAAAATCACACTTCAGAGCAGTGTCGGTTTGCTAATTATAAATGCAAAAAGTGCAATGTAAAGGGGCATTTGCGTAGGATGTGTAAAAAGATATCGTATTTAGAAAACGAGAGTACTGGTGAGAACGGCGATGATGGTGAGTTTTATAATATTCGCACATTAAATGGAGAACCCATGACGGAAATAGTTCATGTCCGAGGAGTGCGAATGAAGTTTCAGATAGATAGTGGGTCAGCTGTTACTGCGATTTCCGAACAAACGTATTTAAAGCTTTTTAAAGATGTGTCATTATCAGAGAGTAATAAACGATTATTGACTTATACCGGTAATTACATTTATTGTGTTGGCATTGCACGGTTACCTTTTACTTATACAAGCAAAACCTATACGTTAAATGTGCATATTATTCGCGACGGCGGGCCACCGCTCTTAGGCAGAGATTTTATTTCTTTATATAAATTAGAATTGTTGCCGATGAATTACTGTGAATATCCATTAACTATCGTCGAGAAATTAAAGTCACAATACCCTAATGTATTCTCAGATGAACTAGGAACGTTCAATAAATATAAAGTAAGGCTTAATATAAGAAAGGACGCCAAACCGATTTTTTTTAAGCCGCGGCCGGTAGCTTTTGCACTACGCGATAAAATAGATAAGGAGTTAGATCGGCTCGTACGCATAGGCATATTAAAACCGGTTGAGTACTCCGACTACGCGTCACCGGTGGTGCCAGTATGGAAGCGGGACGGCTCGCTTCGGTTGTGTGCCGATTACTCTGTGACTATTAACAAACAGCTGTTAGTCGAGCAATATCCCTTACCTACTGCTCAGGAATTATTTACTAAATTACACGGAGGACAAGAATTTAGTAAATTAGACCTTTCACAGGCTTATGCACAGTGTGTCCTGGATGAGGAGTCACAAAAACTTACTTGTATCAACACGCATAGGGGTTTGTTTAGATTTACGAGATTAAGTTTCGGTTTAGCCAGCGCACCGGCTATATTTCAGCGTGTTATGGAGTGCGTGCTTTCCGGTATGGAAGGCGTACTATGTATGCTTGATGACGTCTTGGTGACCGGAAGTAACAGGTCAGAACATTTAAGTAGATTACATTCCGTACTCAGACGCCTGCAAGATGCAGGTTTAACGCTTCAAAAAAGCAAATGTGACTTCTTTAGAAACGAAGTAGAATATTTAGGTTATATAGTTGATAAAAACGGGTTGAAAAAGTCACCTCAGAAAGTTAATGCTATATTAAACGCCCCAGTTCCAAAAGATGTAAACAAATTACAATCATTTTTGGGTCTGGTGAATTATTATAGAAATTTTGTTCCCAATGCATCGTCAATACTCAGACCTTTGTATAATTTACTACAAAAACAAAGTAAATGGCTTTGGGATACAGAACACGACATGGCATTTCAAACAATTAAAAAGTTACTGGGTTCAGATCGAGTGTTGACTCATTTTAATATGAACGCGAAAGTTATTTTAACGGTAGATGCTTCACCGAGTGGGCTAGGGGCGATATTATCACAGGTTGGCGAGGATAACGTTGAGCGCCCGGTGTCGTTTGCGTCACGCACGTTAAATGCAGCCGAAAAGAGATATTCACAGATTCAAAAAGAGGCAACTGCGATTATATTCGGCGTGCGTCGCTTTCATCAATACCTGTATGGTAGATCTGTTCCATTTATACTGAAAACAGATCACAAACCATTAACAACGATTTTCGGGCCAAATCGCGGAATACCCGAGGTTTCAGCTAATAGGTTGCAGCGGTATGCCATGTTTTTAAGTGCCTATAACTATAAAATTGAGTATATTCGCAGCGCTGATAACTGCGCAGATTATCTATCCCGTGCGAGCTATGACTCACCCTACAAGGAGGGCTATGAAACGGGAGAATTTATCGAGGATAGGGCTTCTTATGTTAATTTTGTTGTTGATTCTAGTTTACCGATTACACAAAATGAATTACGTATAGCAACAACGACAGACTTGGAGTTAAGTAAGGTATCTAAGTATATTTTAAATGGATGGCCTAAAAAAATTACGGATCAAATGATTAGTCCGTATTTTTTGTGTAAGAACGAACTTTCTTACGAAAATGGTATAGTTATGCGCGGCCATAAAGTTTTAATACCACATAAATTGCGAAATAAAATTTTGTTAGAACTGCATAAATCACATTTGGGAATTGTGAAGTGCAAAGCGGAAGCTAGGAGTAGGTTTTGGTTTCCCGGCATCGATAAGGCTATCGAAGTAATGATTAGCAGTTGTAATATATGTTCTCAGCTTAGATCGTCTCCGGCACGAGCACCGCTTGCGGCGTGGCCATACCCACCTCAACCATTTTACAGAATACACATTGACTTTCTCGGTCCCATAAATAATCAGTCATACTTAGTGATCGTCGATGCATATTCCAAGTGGATCGAAGTGTACAAAATGAATTGTACTTCTTCGGCTGCGGTTGTAGGTAAATTATATGAGTTTATGTCGAGGTTCGGTCTTGTTCATACTCTAGTTAGTGATAATGCCACATGTTTTGTTTCGGAAGAGTTCAATCAATTTTGTACAATAAATGGAATATCGCATGTGACATCTCCCGCATATCATCCGGCTAGTAACGGTCAAGCGGAGAGCTATGTAAAAGTGGTAAAAAAGGGTATTAAGTCTTGTTTATTAGCTAGTACCAATTCAAAACAAAATAACGAACATTTATTGAAATACCTTTTCGATTATAGGAATTCCGTACATGTTACAACAGGCTCTTCACCTGCCCAGTTAGTTTTCGGTAGGAAACTTCGTTCGCGTTTGGACTTATTAAATCCAACAACGCCGCCGGTGCCGAACTCATCCACTACTCTCGCGGAAATTGTAAAACATAATCAGTGTTTACAGAGTAAAGCATATGGGGGAAAGAACAAAAAATGTTTTAATCCAGGAGAAAAAGTAATGTATAAGAAAAATCATTTAAACAATAAATTTACTTGGCATAGAGGTATTGTAATAAGGAAAATGGGTAAAACAGTGTATATGGTAAAAGATTGTGTAACGTTAGTACAATTTAAGAAACACAAAAATCAACTCATACCTTGCAATGGATCGGACAACAATAACAACGAGCAATTTTATGATAATAATTCTGTTGTTGACGGTGATGACGATGTCGAGACAAGTGCGGCCACGCCGACAGCAACCGAGCCTGCCAGCGAGGAACATGTCCGCCAGGGAGAAGGAGAAAGTGAGTGTAAGCAGACTACCTCACCGAGTGAGGGACAGCTCACAGAAACCACGCCCATGGAGATGATGGAAAATAGTAACGCGAGTCCAATTGAGCATAACCTACCGCCAAGATTGACATCGACAAACAGGTTATTACGTCCGGTCCCTAGGGTTAATTATAAGCCATTATTTTGTATGAATGTTTAACTTGTGTTCACTAAAGGGGGAGAAATGTTATGTATGTAGCTATACATCTAGTAGTAGTGGCTGCGCCCACTCCTGCTATATAATTGTGTTCGCAATAAACGTCAGTACGTATTCAAGCAGCAAGCGTTTCACTTGTCACCGTCCCTATATAACAGTCATACAGTGCTATAATTAAATATTAGTCCTGTAACATTATTCCTTATTTTACTCACTGAGTCTGCAGGCATTTTTTTCATATTCTTGTATTGTACCTTTGGTGTATCCCTTGATTTTGTTTTTAATCTTAATTAAACTAACACGTAAGAGCAGGTACATACTTGCTGAAAAACGGAGTATTGACAGAAATTGAGGAATTTCACTTCTCAAAATTAACAGCAATGTTTAATGTTGTTTTCCTTGTATTTTACAAAATCAACAACATCCAACTTTAAATAGAAGGAAGATAATAATACACAATTAATTTAAATTAATGGATTCTTTGTGACGTTTATTGAAGAGATACGAGCCCTTCTTCAAAACAAATACAATATAGAAAGTCAAAATTCTGTCAACATAAAATTCACGAGTTTTTATTTAATTTGCTTGGTTCGTATGTCTATACATAATTTCCGGTCCGTTTGTAAAGCATTTTTCGAGCACTTGCTGACATTCGAATAAGGTAAAATTGTTCATGTCTTAAGAGGACTCAATTCGTCATACTTTTCATACAAAACCCCTGTACTTATTATGGCGTTGTTAAACATTTTTCATTAGATATTTTGAACAAATTAGTATCTTGTGTACTATATCTAGCCTTGTATCTTGGCGTAATTTAAAAAAAGTGTGAAACAAATTCAGTCAAAGCCTCCGAAAAACAGCGTTTTTGCCTGAACTTTGGCCATGTCTAATGTACCTATAAATTGTAAAAGTAAAGAAAACATTAAGATACCAGGCTTGAAAATGTATTGGAGATTCTAAATAACTAACTTTTTTTTCACAAGCTTGTAAGATTTTTTCTCAAGAAGTATACTCCTGGAACAAGTTTTATGAATGCGAAATCATGAATGACGACCTAGCGAAGCGGCCGCGAGTGATCAGTGGAATTTACCGACTGATAACCGACGGCTCTGATGCTATCTCTCTTTATTCGCAGTCAAACATTACGTTGGATGAAACAACAAGCTTTTAGACTATGCTCGCGTTGAAGTTGCGCCGGCCACAGAGGGCCGCCTTAAGTGACTATGTAACAATATAGTACAAATGATATTATATATGACTAGCTGTCCCCCGCGGTTTCACCTACGTTCCCGGTATAAAAATCAAAATCAAAAAGTCATTTATTCAGTTTAGGCCCTAGTAAGGCACTTATGAACGTTACATTGGTACATACAGTTGAATTTTCCACCGGTTCGGAATACACTTAAACTGAGAAGACTCCGGCAGGAAACTCAGCAAGGCTTTTTTTTGTGGAAGATCTTTTAATATTACAGCTTTTTTTTTAAAGTAGCCTATGTCTCTATACCGCAGGCTATCTGCATGCCATATTTCATAGCAATCGGTTCAGCAGTTTAGGCGTGAAAGAGTAACAGACAGACAGAATTACTTTCGCATTTACTATATTAATATGGATAGGTATCACAAAGGTGGCTATAATAGAGGCATTTCCAGGCAAAGCATGCTAGATAGACCAAGGAAGTTTCAGGGAAGTTTCCAAGACATCTCGCGTTCAAGGTCTGCTTAGTTTGAGATGAAATAGACGTGTTGACGTCAATTTGTTGTGTACAATGTACACAATTGAACAGAATGACAGAGTCGATCTCTATGGTCATAGGGAACAAAATATGGTACTATACTAAATAAATAAATAAATATCCTGGGACATTCCTCACACACGGTCATCTGATCCCAAACCAAGCAGAGCTTGTACTATGGAAACCGGATAACTGATATAATATATATGCTACTTTTTGTTTGTAAATACATACTTAATATACATAATTACACCCAGACTCAGGACATACATACATGTTCATGCACACTCATGCATGTCCTGTGTGGGAATCGAACCCAAGACCTGCGACGCGTAAGGTGAGTCTTAACCAACTGCGCCAACTGGCCAAGTGGCCAAGCTACTAAAAAGTGACTGAATCTAGTTTTAGCTATTTATTTAAAGAAAAAAAAGAAAGAAAAAACATTTATTCCGATATACACACATTACAGAATTATATATTACATTACAAAATAGATAAATAAAATTACAGAAAAATAAATTAAAAATCTAATTACAATATACTACATATTCAGTAATATTGTGTGATGTTGAAAAAGGATTACGACTCAGTTTTACTCCAAGGTATGTAGTTCATACCTTGGAACTGGATTTAGGTTATTTATTATCTCAATAAGCTCATGATTCACTATATTCAATTAACTATTTAATAATATATGTAATAGAATTTTCGATTAATAAAGCTTAGATAAAAATAATAACATTAGCTTTATTTACAACAAATATGTACAGAATACAATCTATATATAGAAAATTTCCTCAAGCCTGCCGCTGGTTCCGATTAACGGCAAGGTTCCCAGAATGCTGGCAGCGTTTCCTCATTGGATAGCCAAAGAGGAAAAGCCAAGCTCAGGTTATTATTATTTTTATTAATTTAAATACTCTTGTAGTTGATAACTGTTAACAGATAGGAAATATAATAATTCTGTACACAATTATATTAATTATTAGGTTCATTGAAGAGCTAACTGATGCATTTAATTATGCTACCCATATTGTAAATATATAATTGTATTATACATATTTACGTGGTCAGATGAAATAGCCGACTACACAATTTTATGGGTTGGTAAATAAATTAACATTTAAATTGTTTTTGTCCTAACATTTGCATCACAAAGAGCCGGGATGGTGTCGTCCATTCGGTTGACACGACAATAAATAAGGAAGACAAGGGTTATCTTCTTAAACTTACATTTTACGCGCAAAATTATGGTAATATCGCACATTGTTCATGCAAAATTAAAGCGGAGAGGAGCATGTATTTCAGCTTGTATTAATTAAATTTTAGTTACATATAGCTATTGTATCGATTATGTTTTTCGTCACTAAGGCCGGGGCCAAGTCTGCTAAAATGTCATACTGACACGATACTATTACAATTCCACTATCATTGAGTCGAAATGCGCAGTCTACTAATCCATAATTGTTAGCTATTCATAAGCAAATTCAAATAGCACATATAAGTAAATTATTTTCAATGTTTTTGTAAATTACAATTGTAAAAGTATCTAATAATCGGATTCAATAATTGTTGTAAATAGTTTAGTCGATTAACATCGAAGATTTTGTATCTGTTGTCTGTGGTAGAATATTTTTGATTGTCTGTAGATGGTCACACTTAAGTATGACTCACTTTTGCTCGAGACTTTGTACTGAGAACACAACATTACAAGAAGTTAAAGGATTTTGGGTGTTTTATTGACAATCCACATCTCTCCGCGCCCGAAGTAATTCGAAGAAGATTTCATATCAGAAGTGGGATGAAGACGAGATCCGTGGACATTGCAAAAGCAAGATTTAAGGTCAGATGGTTTTGTGTTACCTATTTAATCTTGAATATTGTTGATTCGTTCTAAAGTTAATTAAGCGTGAAGATAACCTGAAGAATTATTGATTTCTGGTGATTACATTAAACAATATGGTGTTAAGTTTACAGTTGCTACATTCAATAGTGTTTGGTGCCGTAGGTACACCCACATAGTGTACCTACTAATAATTTTGTTAAGTATTTGTGAAGCACATAAATTATTTGTTAAATAGTCGTAAATAGACATAAATACACGGTGAAATGGTTTATTAGTGAAATTGTACAAAGTGTATGATGAGTCATTAGATATCATGAAGAATATTTTAATTTTAAGTTTGTGGTAGCTTACCTACTTATTTCGTATTTTTTTTTTGTTATTTTTCTTCCTCTCTTTCCGCTGTATAATTAAAATGAATAGACGTCGTAGGCGAGCAAATGATTCTAGTGATAATATACTTCTACACATGCGTAGAAAAATGTCTAAACGAAATCATAATCGTATTTTGGGGGGTGATCTTTCCGATGATAGATGTACACTGACTTCTACTAGCTTGTGGATGACAGAATCGATTGAAAATCAACAGCGTACGTCACAAACCCCGATAGATGCAGACGATGCAATTAATTCGCAATTGGTGCCTCAGGTCGCAGCTAAAAATTCGCAACAATCACCAATGACGTTGATCAACCAAAATCAAGCAAATTTCACAGGCTCGGATGATTCAACGCATATTACGTCGAATTTTTGGGGTCGTAATAATTTTCCTGTAAATTTTAGTGTTGTACCAGAATTTGATCCAAGCGACAATCGTCAAACGGTTGATATTTGGATCAATAAGGTAAACGAGTGTGCCCAAATTTACTCGTGGAATGATCTGCAAGTTTCTCACTATGCGTTACCTAAATTAAGTGGGTTAGCTAAGAAATGGTATCAAGGTTTACCCTCTGTCCTATTTTCGTGGACAGAGTGGACTCAAAAACTAAAAGCCGCATTTCCATCTAACGAAAATTACGGAGATCTTTTAACATCTATGCTTAAGCTACGTTGTAAATTTGGTCAATCTCTTGAAAATTATTATTACGATAAAATGGCGTTTATCAACAAATGCGAAATTTCGGGAACTAAGGCAGTAGGGTGTTTACTTCACGGGATCGATGATAAATTTGTTAGGATGGGTGCTGGTGCTTGTATGTTCGCTGAACCTGAACAACTGTTGAATTATTTTAGAACTGTTTCCCAGACAGAAGCTTCGACGTCATATAATTTTAAAAACCGACAATTGACTCCAAATCGTACAAATTTCAATAAAACTAATGAGCAACCAAGAAACAGTTCTGAAACGAATCAATTGCGTTGTTTTAATTGTAATGAGCTAGGTCACATAAGTTTAAAATGCTCAAAACCAATTAAACGATGCAATTATTGTTTTAAGTTCGGTCATGACACTCGTGACTGCCGTAGAAGAGCATCTAATTCCAATGATTCGAAGTTAGATGTTGAAGCAAATGCTAACAATCAAGCTAAAACTGTACTATGCGTTAAAAATCAGTGCGACGAAAATGACAAATTTTATAAGACTGTAAAAGTTAACGGATTCGAGAAGCAAGCTTATGTGGATTTAGGGAGTAAATGTACCCTTGTTCGTGAGTCTGACGCTAAACAAATATTTGGAACTTGGGATCACAGTGAATCAATTTTACAAGGTTTTGGTAATGCGTCTGTGAAACCGTTAGGCAAAACGGAAGTTTTGATTGAGATTGGAAGTGTTAAGGGAGTAGTTGAAGTTTTAGTTGTACCAGATCATTTATTGCGAACGCCTCTACTGATTGGACATACTTTTACTGAAAGACCAAATGTCATTGTTCATAAAACAAGCGATGAGCTCGTGTTTATACAGACCCCTGAAACGGAGGAGGATAATGCAAAATTTAAATTAGTTGTTGAGCATAATATTGTCATTCCGCCTCGCTGTACTAAGGCAGTTAACGTAGTGACTGTTGAAAACAAATATAGTGGTGGTCTCTACGTTGAATACGGGCACAGAAATATTTATAACAAAGAATTTATTATTCTTCCGGGTGTGTACAATTTTGAATCTGGGAAAGGTTACGTCATGTTATCTAATTCAGGTAATGTTAAAGTTGAGATGAAAGAAGAAGATTTTTTGGCCAGGGGATATAAGTACAGAGAAACTAATACAGAATTTATTGATAGAATAGAAACCACAAAGAATTATGAACCGTTACCTCTTGATATGATCAGAATAGGTGCTCAGTTGAGTGATACAGAAATAGGTCTATTTCATGATTTATTAGAAAAATAAAAGATAAAGATAAAGATAAATATAGGGATTGTTTCGCTACAAATTTAAGTGAACTAGGTAAAACTCAGTTGACAGAGATGAGTATAACTTTATTAGATAGCACGCCAGTAGTACACCGTCCTTATCGAATGTCGCAAATGGAACGAGATCAGCTTTCAGCGATTGTAGACGATTTACTCTCCAATGACATCATCAGAGAGAGCACGTCATCGTATTCGAGCCCTGTAATCCTCGTCAAAAAGAAAAGTGGCGAAAAGCGCCTATGCGTTGATTACAGGGCCTTGAATAGAAAAACGTTGAAAGATAAGTACCCTCTCCCTCGGATCGAGGACCAATTGGATAGCTTGGGAGGCCAAAGTTTCTTTACAAGCTTAGACTTAGCATCTGGCTATTACCAAGTGCCTGTTCAGGAGGCTAGTAAACATCTAACAGCTTTCATAACGCCAGATGGATTATATGAATATAACCGAATGCCCTTTGGGCTAACTAATGCCCCCAGTGTTTTCCAAAGAACAATAAATGTTATGCTAAAGGGCTTTGGTAGGAATTTAGCTTTAGCTTATATGGATGATCTACTTGTCACATCCACGTCTATTGCAGAGGGACTTGATAAGTTAGAAAAAGTATTTCAATTAGTGAGATCAGCTAAATTGACGTTAAATCTCAAAAAATGCAAATGTTTTTTCCAAACTCAAGTAAACTACTTAGGTTATGAAATAAGTTCCGATGGCATTCGGCCGGGACAGGGCAAAATTAAAGCAGTTGAGGAATTCCCACAGCCAAAGAACGTTCATGAAGTTCGGCAGTTCGTTGGGCTAACAAGCTACTTCCGACGATTCATAAAGAACTTTTCAATGATTGCTAAACCACTAACTCTTCTTACAAAAAAAGACGTTCAGTGGCAATTTGGTGAAGAACAGGTTGCGGCATTTGAAGAGCTTAAAAAACAATTAGTAAACCGACCTATTTTAGCTCTTTACAATCCAGCCGCGGATCTAGAAATTCACACTGATGCTAGCAAAATTGGAATCGGAGCAATTTTGATGCAACGTGATATATCGGATAGTTCTTTGCGACCGATTGCATATTTTAGTCGCCAAACGAGTTCTGATGAAAGTAAACTCCATTCTTATGAGCTAGAAACTCTCGCCGTCGTAACGGCGCTAGATCGGTTCAGGGTTTATGTACTTGGGAAGGCTTTCAAAGTTGTATCGGACTGTGCGGCAATACGTAGCACTATGACAAAACGAGATCTAATTCCGAGGGTTGCACGGTGGTACATTTACATGCAAGAATATGATTTTATTGTTGAACATCGAGACGGCTCAAAAATGGCTCACGTCGATGCGCTTTCACGTAATCCGGCTGTATCAGAATCTCATGATTTTAGGGACGTTATTGATATTTTAAGAATTGACGATGAAGCATGGCTACAAACGGTACAGGAGCATGATTCTGAATTAAAACGTATCATTGATATCATTCAAGATGTCGAAACGAAAGATATAGTTGATATTCACGAAAACTATACCGTGAAAAATGGTAGGTTGTATAGACGGATAGAGAGAAATGGCGAAGTAAACTTGAGATGGGTAGTGCCTAAAAGCGTTAGAGTTCGTTTGAATCACGACGATTCTGGGCATCTAGGTTTTGATAAAACATATGAAAAAGTTAGTCAAGTGTATTGGTTCAAAAAGATGAGAAGATTCATAAAAAAGTACTGTCAAGCATGCTTAAATTGCGCTCACAGTAAGACACCATCGGGTCCTAAAGAAGGCATGCTTCACCCCATACCTAAAATTAATAAGCCTTTCCACACGCTACACACAGATCATTGTGGTCCATTTCCGTTGAGTAAAAAGAAAAATTGTCACATTTTATGTATTATAGATGCGTTCACAAAGTTTATTTATATTAAAGCGGTGAAAAATTTAAAAAGTAGCACTACTATTCAGGTATTTAATGACTTTTTTTCAATTTTTAGGGTACCTGTTCGTCTCATATCAGACAGAGGTACCAGTTTTACGAGCAAAGAGTTTTCTATCTTTTTGAAAGAAAAGGGTGTTAGACATGTCCTTAATGCCGTGGCCACGCCGAGGGCGAATGGCCAAATAGAAAGATTCAATCGCACAATAGTTGATGCGTTGACTGCAGCGAATCATGGAAAGCCTGATAATCTGTGGGATTTGGCTATTCCTCAAGTGCAATGGTCAATTAATAACACTATTAACAAAACGACTGGTCGAACTCCCGCAGAAATTCTTTTTGGATTCCGACCTACTGGTAGTTCTGACGGTTTTATGAATTCAATTGTATCTGAATCCCATCAACTACAGGATGTCGATAAGATACGTATTGGTGTAGAGAAACGAATTATAGACAGCCAAGATAAGCAGAAAGAACGTTTTGATCGTAAGAGAAAGTGTCCTAAAGAGTATAGTATTGGGGATTTAGTAAGGGTTGAAAAAGATGTTCGTGGCGATCCAGGTCAAAGCAAAAAGTTATTGCCAAAGTGCAGTGGCCCATTTAAAATTTGTAAAGTGTTAGGTAACGATCGTTACGAGGTCGAAGATACACCTATAACTAGGAAAGAGGGTAGTAAGATTTATAAAGGTACATATTCGGTTGATAAAATACATCCGTGGTTGGTTTTTAGTAATGATGTGATATCTAGTGATTCAGAATAGATTTGTTTAGTTTAGTTTGGCGAATATAAATTGGATGTGAATGTTTAATTAAATAATAAATTATTTCGATGAGATTATCATTTATAAAGCGATTGAAGAAATATATTAAGTGATGTAATGATTAATGTGATAATGATGAAAATGTATACAAAACAGAGATGAATGTGATAATTATTGTGAACGTGTATCGTATATATATAAAATAAGTGAGTCGTCTTAATTAATGTGTTGACGATGTTAGCTATAAGAGTGAGTCGTCTTCACGAATGTGTTGACGATGTTAGCTATAAGAGTGAGTCGTCTCCACGAATGTGTTGACGATGTTAGCTATAAGAGTGAGTCGTCTCCACGAATGTGTTGACGATGTTAGCTATAAGAGTGAGTCGTCTTCACGAATGTGTTGACGATGTTAGTTATAAGAGTGAGTCGCCTTCACGAATGTGTTGACGATGCTAGTTATAAGTGAGTCGTCTTCACGAATGCGTTGACGATGTTAAACATAAGAGCGAGTCGTCTTCACGAATGTGTTGATGATATTAGTCGTAAGAGTTAGTGGGTTACATAAATGTGCTGACGATTTTAGTTTAATTGCTGAGTGATAAATTATATCAGTGATTTCCTTTGCTATAAGCGATATTATGTTAGTTATTTTCAATGCAATGAGTGATTGAAATTAGTTATAGAGATAATAATATTGTGTTGATTCTAATTTGAAAAAAAAATTAACTGTTAAGTAAATAATACTTACATTTTACTGTTATTTATTTAAGTAATTATTATTTTTCTTTGTATTAAACGCGAGGACGCGTTAACGTCAGGATTAGCCGAATGTTAGCTATTCATAAGCAAATTCAAATAGCACATATAAGTAAATTATTTTCAATGTTTTTGTAAATTACAATTGTAAAAGTATCTAATAATCGGATTCAATAATTGTTGTAAATAGTTTAGTCGATTAACATCGAAGATTTTGTATCTGTTGTCTGTGGTAGAATATTTTTGATTGTCTGTAGATGGTCACACTTAAGTATGACTCACTTTTGCTCGAGACTTTGTACTGAGAACACAACATTACAAGAAGTTAAAGGATTTTGGGTGTTTTATTGACAATCCACATCTCTCCGCGCCCGAAGTAATTCGAAGAAGATTTCATAATGGTCTCATAATAATGAATGAAAAGAATTTTAGTACAAAAACTGTATGTGTAACTATAAGATCATTTCGGCACGATTGTATTTTCAGTTGAAAATCATTGGAAAGCTATTATGGTGCCATTATAACACTATTGTGTTAGTAGACTACCAAAACTGTAAAGTGTGAAAATTTTGACACCACTGATAGTTCATTGGAACACAATTGTAATAGCAGACTTGGGCCCCTGGTCCTTGGTCAAATAGGAATCGCTATAGCGTCACGTCAAGGCCTCCAAGCGCCGAGTACTGACGCCGCGATATAAGGCTTGATGGAATAGTTTGACCGATGAAGGTTGGTGTGTGAATGAGGTGGGTTCGAATCCTATGTGAGCTTGAACTTTCGGTGAACCATAGTATGGTGGTTTCTCCACTCTCTCACCCTCAAGTTAAAAATCTATTGTCATCGACCTACTGGTTTGTTCAGAGTCCTACACCTGTGAGCCATGGGCTCTACCGCTTAGCGTCATTACATGAAAGATACGCGATAGCCAAGCTTGTCCCTTCTAGGTTTTGTGTCTCCTTGGGCCACACCAGCAGTGTAAGTGGGTAGGTAGTAGGTACTTAGGTATTTCTTTTGAATAACATGAATAAGTTACCAATTTAAGTTAGGTATACTATTAGCACAGAGTTAATAATATACTACGTAAAGATCAAAGTATATTTTAGGGAGCAGAAAAGTTGATAAGTCTATATGATTCGGTCTAACCGAGACGCCTCGCAGCGCCATACCCGGCGTGCTAAAATATGTATATCCACCCACATTTGTAAGCGAATACAGAGATTTTTCAAGCTGATGGAGCTATTTTTAAAATACAGTAAAGTCAAGTTCTATAACGCTTGAGGTTTCGGTCTTTGCCAAAACTTGGATTACCGAGTTTATTGATATTACATGCGCTTTAATTTATTAAACCTCTACGGAAAGTAGTTTTTAACCGATTTCAAAATGGAATGGAAATGGATAAGGAAGTTCTTAATTCGACCCTATAAATCTATAAAATAAATATAAATTGCTTGATGTATAGCTCGACCGTTTTGGTTTTTTTTTGTTGCGTTTGTAATCGTCAGGACAAGGTTTTTTTTTTCAACAATTTTTTTACAAAATTTCAAGTCTATAATTTCACAGGGGTTTCACGCCTGGCACGAACAGCTATTTTATTAAATATAAATTACTCAAAAACGACTTATCTGATTTGGATAGTTTAAACTGTATTGTATTACATACATACACGACCTATGAAAATATTATTCAATATTGTCATACATTTATCAAATATATGCTTATACTCGGTCAGTGACAAATCTTGAGAGATATTGAAAACGCATATAAAATTCCCTTTCACACTGATTTGTGAAAGGAGGCCTATGCTCAGCTGATGAAGATGATGATGATGATGAAATTCACATTGAAAAACGATTTTTTTTTTTTGTAATTCGCGTATTATGACATTGAACTAGTGTATAAGCTTTTGACTGTGACTGTGACTTTGACTTTATAAATGAACTAATATAGGACCTTCCTAATAGGACACTTTTGATATCCATGTGTCAAAAAGAAACAAACATAGTGCGGCAAGGAGACACTCTTGTCAAATATGACTTCTTAGCATGGCCATAGATTAATGTTCTCTTTTGACTGGAAAATCAATGCATACATAAAACTATTGTCGCACCACACCACTTTACCTGAAGAAAGAAGCTTGATGTCAAGTTGTCGTCCGTTTGTTGATCTTGATGGGCTTGGTTCAAGTATCTCCTTGTGTAGTGAAGTAATTACTTGGAGCTGAGTAGATATTGCTAGATTATTAAATATAAAGCTACCTGTCGCCCGCAGACTTAATTTTGTCGGATACCGAGACGAAGGTCCCGGTTTCGAAACCTACAATGATCTTGAGCTTTTGGTGAAAGAAAACAACGTGAGGAAACCATATCACGGTGGTAGGGTACTTTGACTACAAAATACCAAGCGGGTACTAACCCGCCTGGCTGGCTACCATCCTCACGTTGAAAATCTGTCGCCAAGCTTCTTTCGGTGTGTTCCGACAGCTGCACTTGAGAGCCAGTTCCTTCGAGGCTTTGTGTGCTTACTACCTTCGGCCGCATCATCACTTACCATGGTGAGATTGTGGTCAAACACAGGCCTATAAAAAGTAATATATATATATATATATAAATAACTAGATAAATATAACCCCTGAAATATTTCTTGCTGCGTATGTTTAAAATAACGAAGCGTCTGCAGAATTGTAGTTTCCTAAAAAGAATATAAGTAAGTTCCACTAAAAAGTGTTTCAATTTAGTCACAACTTTAGTGGCTAATGTAGTTGGTATAACGACCAAGTCACACGCAAACAACAGCTACATAATGTTTTAGCAAAGTTTAAATCGAAAACATTATGTTCACACTGCAAACAATTATTTTTATACGCTTCTTTCTACATGAGAACTTATATAGATATTCCGAAAACTGAGTTTAAGAAGACCCTTTATCATTAATATTGAGATACTAGCTGTCTCGCGCGGTTTCACCCGCGTTCCCGTCATACAAAGTAGCCTATGTCAACCGCGGATAGTGTAGCTTCCCAACAGTGAAAGAATTTTTCAAATCGGTTCAGTAGATTCGGAGCCTATTCAATGCAAACAAACAAACAAACAATCAAATCTTTCCTCTTTATAATATTAGTTAGATAATCAACATCCTATTGAATTCGCTTTCTAAAACGCAATTGTTGTCAGTGCGATTAGAATGTAAATATTATGTAATGAATCTAAGCTTGTTTTGAAAAGAGTAATTGCTGAGTTTATTGCCGGTTCTTCTCAGCAAATGAAATCTTCCGAACAGGTATTAGAGCTCTGGCCTGCAAAGGTATGTTTGAATAAATGATTTTAGATTTGAAAACACAAACTATACTTGCCTACACTTTGCTTACTATGCGGTGTCGGGGTCCTGAAGGAAAAAAAATGGCTTAGAAACTTCCCTTTAAACTAAGTATTTTCTATACTAATATTATGAAGAAAGTGTGTGAGTTTGGATGTAGTAGGTAATTTACGGAACTGTATTTTTTTTCTATTTTCCATCCCAAGGACGCGGGTAAAGCCGCGAGAATAACTAGTACTGATGGAGATAAATCTTTGAAATAAAACCATAATATTTAATTATAAATCGTTTGTTTAATGATATTCATATTATTTACATTTTTATTTCATGACAGGTATGTACTTATTATTAGATAAATAAATACCTCCCTAAGTAATAAAATTATTTACATAACATTTTTCCTAAAACTAAATAACGCTTATTTTAACACAATTTTAACGAAAAGATTAGCTTGTGTTGGAGAAATTTTAAATCATGGAGAGTGCAGACATTACTTTATCTGTATGTTTTCTATTTAATCTCTTTAGCTCATGTTCATGACAGGATATATTCCTATTGAGATGGATGACCCTTCATTAGTAAAACTAATAATATACATAAAGAAAAGGGGAGTTTCGGACCAAGCTGAGGTGGGACCGAAACGGCTAAACCTTCAATGACAAAATGTTATTAAGTCATTGTTACATAAAGATTTATTTACTTATATAAGGGTTTGTCTTTTACAGATTTCTGGTTAAATTAAAGCAATACAAAGACACAGAAGTAAACAAAACAATAACTGCAATTATCTTAGTCAAGTACCACCCAAACAAATTGGAGACAGATGTTTGCGAAAACTTACTTAGTCCCTTAGTAAAACTTCGTTCTCGTTTAAATGGTAATTAATATCGTTTAAGATCATTTACAATAAGAATTATTTACAATTCAAAGTTTAGTTTATTTTATACATCTCTTGATATGCTTTAGTATGATTAGATTAATCGTTAATATAGTGTATGATACAATTTTATAAAATCAGTAGTATTGTACAGGCCAACATATTTCTTAGAAACTACATCGTAAGCCATATGATGAAATATCGACTAAGATTTCTATTTTTAGATAAATCAAAAAAGGAAGATAATATTTTTTTTATATATTTGGCTTTTTGATGAGGGACCGCTCTAATTTTACCTACATTTTAATCTCGATCATACTACAGCCTGATTTCGTTTAAGTTTGCCTAATCAAAAGTGCTCGGTACCCCGATTGTAAAGTTTGCAAAGAATTAACGTAATTATCACGTTTGCGTTTTTGAGTACAAGTGCTCATATATTAAACGCAAACGCAGTAGTTACATTCATTCTTTGCAAACTTTACACTCGGAGTAATGGAACGTACCAATTATACTTCCCTCTTTTTGCTTTTAATCTAAGTGTTTTTTAACTGTATCAAAAAAAAGATAAAGAAAATATATATAAAGAAAATGGTAATGATTCCAGATAATTTATCGACTGTCTTTTCTGAAAATTATTAGTTCCATGACGGTTATAGAAATAAGTAACTTAGAACTTTATCAGTTGGCGATAATAAAAATAAAACAACCTCACGCTCCGTGTGGAAACGAAAAGTTAACCGATGCCAACGAAACAATGAAAGCAAAGCTACGTGCTTCCATTACTCTTTTAATTTATTTTGTATCACATTCTCAACTCTTTTGTTACTGAATATTATTTTGCAATCGTTGAAATAAAGAAGAATTTCATCGGACGGTAGATATATAATTTTTACGAAAGACATTATTGTTCTTATACCTAACGTTTTGAGAGCTATGTAATCCCACCAAAAACATTTTTATGTAAAATGTTGCCAAGACATGTGGCTCGCACTGTCAAAAAGTTATCAGATTTCATGTAGAGCCAAGCTTACAACTCTACATGCACTTACTCTAAAAGCCCTAACTTCACAAACTCTACACCTTAGTCAAAATATATGTCTTGGCCGTTTCGCTACCGTCACGTGGGAGTAAGGTGAAAAATGTATTCATTGTTAATTATAATACTTTTTTGTTATTCAATAGTTATTGTAGTAGTGAAATGGCCAAGCCACATATTTTGACTATAGTGTGAAGAGTTTGTGCAGTAAGGGCTTGTAGAGTAAGTGCATGTAGAGTTATAAGCTTGGCTCTACATGAGATCTGATAACTATTTGACAGTGCGAGCCATATGTCTTGGCAACATTTTATATAAAAATGTTTTTGGTGGGATTTCACTTCTCTTTGTAAGTTGCTTATGTTTTTTATTTATGTTAGAAATTTCCAAGTTTTATAATTTTTTTGTTGTTTGTGTAACTAATACAAGCTTACATACCAAATTTCAGCTTTCTAGGACTTCAGGAAGTACTCTATTATGACATGCCGTTACAAGTAGCGTGTGTGCAGGTAGTAATTTGTAATGAGCTTGTCTTAACTTAAGTAAGTTAATTTTTTGTGAGAATTGAAAAATCTTGCCAAATGAAGGTTGGCCAACAATACTGATTCGGATCGATTTCTTAACTGAGTTACAAACCGATGTAGTTATTTATAACATGTTAAACCAGAAAACTCCATAATATGCAAAATATAAGCTTTTTACATCGTTACATTTTGTAGTACTAATATCAATGCGTTTTCTATTTACAATGGTTATTAACGTTTTTACATATCCATATGACTATTTAATTAATTTTATATAGGTGTTCTATGAAGGATGCTGAAAAATATTTTTTTACAAAATTAACTTAGTCAACATATTCAACATTCTCTATCAGAACCTTGCAATGAGCGAGTTCTTTCAACTTTATATGACCATCTCTATCTCCATTTTGTAAAATATACACCGTGACTTTTTATTCATCTTAGAAACGCAGCCCACATAACGTACCAAATGAATAGGTTCATTAAGAAAAAAAAAATATTGCCCATTTGTATATTGAAAAAAAAATATATTAAAATTTATTATAATTATTACAAATCGAGTTAATATATTAAAGCTTACGTATAAAATGGTAGAAAATACCAACCCAGAGCACGAGTCGAGTAGACTGCGCTCGTAAAAGGGTGTTTCAAACTACGTCATGCGTCATAAGTCATAATGCTTTTATTATATTCATATTTGACTTTTTTTAATGATACAAATGTTTTTCTTTTTTTTAAAATATAATTTGTACTTATTCATTGGGTACATTATGTGACCTGCGTTTCTAAGACGAATAAAAAGACACGGTGTATAAAAGCTTGTAGTAAAAAATGTTACCTTGCTTGATTTTTATGTCTGTTCTTCTCAGTTGAAGGCCGACTTACGAACTGGTGGTAACTTCAGTAGCTTTGACCTCCATAAGTGACCTACTATGGTCTAAATTGAATAAATAGATTTGACTTCAAACCATGTCATGTTACTCAAGATTATTTTCATGTATAATGTTGTCAGACTACATCAGACTCTATCCGTTCATAGTAATTTTCTTTCTAACCTTATCTAGCGTAGGTTGAGAAGGTACAACACTCTTTCTCCATGTCACCAATTACTGTCATCACTCTTGTGTAAGAAACACTTGACAAACACATCACACAATCCATCTCTATCACTTTTTTTGCTGTTCCTCTAACTGTCAAATCTCCGAACCATTTTAAACGACAGGATGTAATGGTCTAATTTTACCCCATAAGTTTCAGAGGAATTTGGGTGCAAATTGTTCCCATGATCTGTAGCCACTTCATCAAGCGGTTTCGTAACTAAATTTCAATCATTTTTGAATTGAAATCGGTTCAATATAGCGGTTTTCTGATAACTTTTTTACGTTCTGATAACTGCAAATACAAACAGTGGTTCATTAGAAATGGAACCATTTCTGATTTTGTAATATTTTCAGAGGTTATTTCAATCTGAATTTCATTGCAATAAAGTTACGTAATCCACGTACTGAGCCCATTATCGCTGGTTTGGATTTGGCGGAATAGATTTTAAACAAAGTGAACGTCATTGCACTTCTTTGGGTAAATTGTTCGATGCCTTAGATGTACGAAAGTGTATGCTTGTTTTGGTAACACCTTAGAGCTCAAATTTTATTACTTGGCACAGAAAAATGCTCACTGATTAAAAATCATATAATGAGAACAATGTTTGATAAGATTGTTCTTGAAAATTATTATAATCAAATAAATAGGACCTACGGCAATATTCATTTTATCAATGTCTACTACGGCCTGTCCAGAGACAGCCCTATTGCGGCAAAACAAAGAACTGCTAGTGGGTAAAGCTTTAAAATGACCTATCAGATCGAGAAATGGTGCTCTAAATTCTTTTCATTAAAAAAATTGGCCAGGCTTTACTCAATCGTAATGATTAATTAGTTTACCCAATCATAATGTTTATTTCATAATGTCATATTATTTTATTCTAGTTGCCTAACGTTGCTAACTTCTAGCCTATATTAAATTGACACTGCTTTTCCGCCAAACAATTATTTTATCATCTTGCAACCTGTGTAACCAATTGATAAATTTGATTTCTACTTATTGTAGAAAAAACTGAGTAAATACTACTAATCACAATATTTTTTAGGTATGGCAACATTGAAATAACAGCTAGAGTGGGGAGCGGCAAGGCTTGATGGGCGCTGGATCCCGTCGATTCGGCAGTCGGCAACCAATTGTTGTCGAGAACGGACTGCTCTATCACGTTCTGCATTGTATCTATGAAAATAATTACATTGTAGACTGACATGATATTTTTAACTGGAATTTTCATATAAATTAAATATATAATTAATTATTAAACAGTATTTTCTTAATATACTTACCATACGTAGTCACGTCTGGTGTATAAAACTTCTGCTCGGCTGGCTGTAACGGCACTACGAAACCTAAAATGAAGGATTCACAATAAATATTATTGTTATTACTTTCATTTGTTTTATGTATTTTATAATAATTTATATTTTTTGTCATTCATCAACAAAGGGAAACTTTCTGATTGACAGATGACATAGTGAATGAGACACAAAATGTGAACAAACCGCCAATAATGCCAATGACTACAAAACACAGTAAAAAGCCTGTAAAAGTCTAGTAGTCTGTAATATCTAGCATCCACCCTATACAGTTTTTCAGACCAAGTTCGAAGCTTAGAATCCGGAGATAGATAGATACTTAAACCGCAGGGTATAATTAGTGTAATATAAACTTACGTGGCGGAGGTTCCGTAGTTGTCGGAGCCGGAGTCGTTGTGGTTGTGGTAGTGGTTGTAGTTGTTGTAGTGGTAGTCGTTGTGGTTGTAGTTATTTTTATTTCTAAAACAAATATACTTGGAGTTAAGTTTGGCTTTGTTGACAACGTGTTTACTGCGCTTTGGTGTGAGGATATTATTCGACCAAATCCTAACTAATAATATTAAAGCGAAAGTGAGTTTGTTTGTTACGCCTTCACGCCTCAATTACTCAACGGATCATCATGAAATTTGACATGCAGATAGCCTATGGTATGGGGAAGGATATAGGCTATAATTTTTATCGGTAACAGGAATGCGGGAGAAACCGCGCGGGACAGCTAGTATAACATAATTTTATTATTTTCTTTGTAATTGAAAAAATATTATTTCCATGAATAAGTAAAATTCTTAAACACAGCAAAGTACTATTAATTAAATTAACGTTTATTTGTTTTTTTTTAAATCAGCGTTTCTTTTTTTCTGTGTCGGTAAGAGATAACGTGGCCGGAGGTGGTAAGCACACAAAGCCTAGAAGGAACTGGCTCTCAAGTGCAGCTGTCGGAACAAACCGATATGTGCTTGGCGACAGATTTTCCACTTGAGGGTGGTAACCAGCCAGGTGTGTACTAAAAAAAACTCTACCGTGCTTTGGTTTCCTCACGATGTTTTCCTTCACCAAAAGCTCAACCTCATTGTAGGATTTGAACCCGGGAGCATCGTAGCGGTATCCGACCTCGCTGCCTATTTCCTTTTAACTTAGATTAGGAAAGTATTTAGTGCAAGTAACATACCATACAACCTCAGCGTCCCTTCAGCTTTCCCCATAGTATTTGTAGATACGCAAGTATACGTCCCAGCATCTTCACTACTGAAGTCTGATATAACTAATATAGTTTTCAATTGATACGGCGATATGCGCTGCTCGGAGATTTCGTACTTGTCGCTGAAAAGGACAATCTTGCATCAACTTTGTCTTTAACAGTCGAAACACTGCAGTGTCTCGTTTAATCCCTCGCTGTATAACCGAGTTAGAAACGAGTTTGGAGAGCTTATTTAGAAAGTTGATACTTTGTAAGTATAAGTTAGAGGTAAAGTTTTAGTTTGGTATTTTAACTAAATTAGTCGAATGTAATTATGTGTTGTTCTATAATCTTAGGAAGTTTCCAGTTTATTTTACACTCATAAATAATAAATTCAAATTACCGTTCATCATCATCAGCCTATAATGTCCCACTGCTGAGCACAGGCCTCCTTTCACAAATGAGGGTGTATAGGGACTGGGCAAACTCCACCACGCGTGCCCACTGCGGATTGGTGGAGGTAGGCTAGTGGTCAACCTACTGTTGGAATTTTTCAAGCCACCTCTGAGGCATTCTACTAGCTCAAAATTAAGTGATAACCGGGACCAACGGCTTTACATGCCTTCCGAAGCACGGAAACGCTCGATTTGAAATACCACTAGGCGGTCACTCATCGAGGTACCGACCACGACGGTGGTAGCTTAATTTTGTCGATCGATTAAGAACGGCTAATCATGCTACACCTGCTTGTCATAATATAAATTAAAGTGTTCAAACGGATTAGTAAATAATTATAAATCACTGACCTACTGATCAAACTAATAATAAAACTGAAATCTCTTGACTTATTTTATATCACACAGCATCTCTGGAAAATCTAGTGCTTATCGCTCGAGCTTTATAATATTAAATTCTTGACAATAATTCAATAAACTAGATGTGGAAAATTCAAGATTATTAATTCCTAGAGTAAAATAAATTAAGTCATGAAATTACCATCAACTTACCCAGTAAGTATCATTTCTTCACCACTCTTAAGCCAATAGTTGATTGCTTGAGGGTAGGCTTCCACCAAACATTCATATCTCGTCTGGGCCCCAGTTGGCACGCCTAGCACCTTCGTGGCAACAAATATTGAAGGAGCAACTGTGGACAATGGTATTCTTGTAGAAATTACGACCTGTGGGAAATCTATAGCACACAACATACAGAAGCGACGGGATTTATTGATATTGGAAATCTAAGGAGCCTGCGTGAATTGCTGGGTCGACCAGCAAGATTCAGATTTTAATGTTTAATTATCATTTTAAAAGAAAATGGAAAGATATATTTAGTGGATACCTATGTTTTTTTTTTTTTTTTACGTCACACGGCTGGTGTATTTTGCCATTTTTCAGTTATACTATATTATAAGTTCTAGTCACAATAAATCACTTTCACATAGTCCTCAGTCAGTCACCGTCCATAAAAGTCATGTTTTAGTACAATGGTGGTTGTACTAAAATTGTTTTACGGGCTTCTTGAGACAACTTGAAAAGTCACGATACACATGATTAATTTCATTTTACCTTAACTGGTGCACATGGATTGATCTTTATTGGATAAAATACCACCGATAATACGCATAAAAACTCAAAATACAGGAATTTATGAAAATAAAAATGAAAACGCAACGTCACTCTACAAGTTCCAAAAAGCCAAAAAGCGATCCCTATGTTGATAAAAAATATTTACAGAATTTAGTTTTAGGTCAAAACAAAGGAATGTCTTAAACTATGCAAGCAATTATTTTTTTAGTGAAAACATTTTTCGTCGTCGAATAGTAAATACGCGGGATTTTATCAACTGTAAAATACCTACATACATTTTTTAAAACACTTTTATATGTACACATCGAATTCACAACCTCGATAATGTAATTTAATAGTTTCTCCTACAAAAAGAATGCTTCTATATCAATATTATAAAATGATTAAGTTTGTTTGTTATTTCGGATCTTCGAAACTATTTATTAAATTCTGTTTTTTTTTTTTTTTTTTTCACAAATAGAAGCTACATTGTCCCCGAATGCTTTTGGCTACTTTTTGTTCCAAAAACGCTGGTGGAATCGTATTTGTGTTCAAAGTTCTTACTATTTTATTTTAAACAGTATACAAGTATGTTACGAAAGAAGTGGTCTACATAATGTCTAATTAGTGCTCCGGTTAATTAGTGCCGCAATGTTGATTCAAATAATTACACCTAATGCGTCTCGTTAATGAGAATAGTTCAGGAGATTGGCTATTTCCACGCTCTAGTAATAGTCTGTTGTGAGGGTACTAAAGGGTACTTATATAATTGCAGTAGGTTAAGTAAAGTAAGAAGTAAAGTACCTACATACATAATAGTTGTTATTTGTAAAGATATGAATACAAACGAAAAGTAATAATCTAATATAGAATTAAATTAAATTTTATAAAATTGTCTATATGTAGATTGTATTTTGTACATATTTGTTGTAAGTAATAATCTTATAATCGTGCAAAAATACCACTTCTACATCTCACTTATTTACAAATATTATTAAAAAAAGGATAGACAATAATTAAAGCTCAAAATTAGTCTATACCAGTGTCATTTATATAAAAATATACCATTTTGCTGGCGACTAAATTAACGTTTGAAACCTGGTATAACATGATTAATGGATGTATTAATTATTATTGAAATCACATATCAACCTCGAGGACCAAATGAAACAACGGTGTCAAAAACCTACTACAAATTGTTTCCTTAATGATGGTAATGAAATATTTTTTATAGAATTTTTCTACCAAAGATTGTATCGTTAACTCAATCAATCAGTTTTATTTAATACGCCATCAACTAAATATTTATAAAAATATACCCTACCTACGCTTTTTTCGTGAATATTTCGATGTTTTAATAGTTAATGCTAACTCTATCGATGCGGAGACAAATCCAAAAAAATTTCAACAGTTCTTGAGTTATAAATAGTGTAACTAACCCGACGTGAAACCGCGGGAGACAGCTAGTAATTATGTATACTTACAATTAACACTGAGCATGATTCTCTTGCTGACAGATGGAGGTACGTCGTTGGACGCGATGCACAGGTATGCGCCCATCTGCCTGCGTTCCACTTTCGTCAGGTTCAGATATGGACCCATGAACAAGTCCACTACAATCAAAACGTATATTAAAAATATTGCTCCAGGTTCTTATGCACAGAATTAAGCCCAAACACAACAGGATACATATTGATAGAATTTTCAGTTGCCCATTCAAAACAACATTTATGGCGTATACGTGAAATTGTAGTTAATTATATTTTATCGAACTAAATTCAATGTAAATTCAAAAATAGTCGTGTAAATATCAAAAACTATCAATATTTTTGGTTTTGAGTTATACCGTGCTATAGAACACATCTGTATGTGACCCATCAACTTTTTCTATTTCATTTTGTTCCCAGCAAACACAATCCCGGAAACAATATGTTGTTTCCAAGAGCATTCAGTCTATAATGTCATTGTAAATAAACATGAAGTACATCAAATAAATTCAGAACAATAAAGACCGAACGGCACTCGTGATAAGAATGAAAAATGAAAACGTAACGATACCTATTCAGTATTTTGATTTAAAAAATAAACACATGAGGAAATGAGAAATCGGGGCAACTGACAAAGGGAAATTATTCAAGTAATGCGAGCGCATACAAAGAGCCGAGCCATTGGTCCCGTAAATCGAAACTGTCAAGCGTTTAAAATTGAACAGTGTTTTTATAGCTATACAAAAACATAATAATTGACGCGGGCGGTTACGGCACTTAGTTACAGGGTCTACAGCGTAGACTTCTCGTAGCAGGCATCTACTACGGGTCTACGACACATAGTCTTGCTTA
This sequence comes from Polyploca ridens, assembly GCA_951394255.1. Taxonomy (NCBI): domain Eukaryota; kingdom Metazoa; phylum Arthropoda; class Insecta; order Lepidoptera; family Drepanidae; genus Polyploca; species Polyploca ridens. The sequence continues at coordinate 10,402,706 of OX596259.1, read as the reverse complement.
CTGTCTAATTGAATTGCCTTTCGGTAAACTGTAATTTCTTCAAATGAAGTGATTTTATATTTTGTCGCACAGTATTGGGAAGTTAAGGGATGATAATTTTCCAATTCTTCGTTATCTTTGAAACTATCAATATTTTTAAAAAAGTGTACACAGATAATGTCAATTCAATTTGATAGAATACTGTAAGTTATATTATATCGGAGCTACTATGTAAAGTTCAAAGGACCTTTACCCTAATTTGGTTTAGAATAGAGACATTATAAGTGTAACTTAAATACTTAAGAGTCAGACACTGTAATTTCCAATTTATCATTTTGACTTGGACCTCTCACGACAAGGGTCATAAATCTGCCTGGAACCGTGAAACAATCTGCACTGATTTATACCTAATTGTATTTCGTCCCTTTAATTTTGTGAAAGGCGGGAAAAAAATGCCTTTACCTTTACCGAAATTCTTCAGACCACTTGTTTTATGGGCAGACTATTTTATTAAGAAAGTTCGAAAATAAGGCAGGTAGGTACTATTTTCAGTTATTATCTGGTTGATAAGTAATAATGAACTTACCCTTCCGCAGTTCACCGGCTTCGTTCCTCAGCTGAATGTTAGTACCGTCCTCTCTTCGCCAGAGGATGCGTGGACGAGGTCTACCTTCGGCTCTGCAGGATAAACTGATGTCTTGACCTTCGCGCGCGACGAGGTCTCCACTTGTACCTTCATCCACTATGTTTGGAGGTACTGTTGGTTAGGAGAAGTAAATATAGTTATTTTCTACACTAAACTATTGAGAAGAAGGAAGAGGGTGTCTGTCCTTGTCGCACTATGTTTGTCTCTTTTTGACAAATGGATGCATATGGGCTGTTAAGAGACCTATTAAGAAGGCCCTATAATAATACACTGACGAGCGATATAAAAAAGCCACTATAGTCATCATGAAATATTTCCGAAACCACGCAAGTAGCTTCATGAAGTGAAAAACAACTTTTAAAAGTATTTAATAACGCATAAAAATCACCAAAGTGAAACAAACAAAAAAGGTAATTAATATATTAAAGAAGGAAAAACAAAGGTTCATTTTGAATTTTTAGATATATTTAATTAATAGCTTTCTAAACAAATTATAATGTAACGGCTATTCGGAAGCTTTCCATAAATAAAAGTTTTATTTACTAAATAAAGAATGAATTTAATAGGAAAAAACCGGAAAGGAGGTAATTTATGTGCCTACCTACCAGGAGGTTGTTATTCAGTGATGAGAGAATTTTGGTCCCTAAAAATAATGGAAGATAAAAATTACCGATCATTCTTTATTTTTTAAATACCTAGTTACCAATGATTTTGGGATTGCACTATCATATCTTCACGTCTGAATACCTCAGAGTCTGAAAGTCTTCAATCAGTACGTGTTACCAGTGATGACATACGGGACGTGGTCTTTTACTGCTGGCCGCATAAATAAGCTTAGAGTCACTCAGCGAGCTATGGAACGAGCTATGCTCGGAATTTCTCTACGTGACAGGGTCCGTAATGAGGACATTCGTAGGAGAACGAAAACGACGGACATAGCTCGTAGAGTTAGTAAGCTGAAGTGGCAATGGGCAGGCCACATCGCTCGAAGAGCCGATAACCGATGGGGAAGAAAGGTTCTCGAGTGGCGACCACGTATTGGAAAGCGCCGAGCGGGACGACCTCCCACCAGGTGGAGCGACGACCTGGTCAGAGTCGCTGGGCGCCGCTGGATGTAAGCGGCCCAGAACCGTTCGAAGTGGAAATCAATGGGGGAGGCCTATGTTCAGCAGTGGACATCCATGGGCTGATATGATGATGATGACTATCAGATTAAGATGTTTGATAACTAATGCAATAAACAGCAATTAGTAATTTTAAGAATGATCTATGTGTCATATATTTATTGTAGTAATATAAGTAGGAAATTGTTTGTAAATATATTTTGTGTATCTTGTGGTATTTGTTGAAAACCAACACTCAAAGCGTTGGACATTGGTACCGATAACACAAACAAGTTTTTTTTAAATTAGCTTTTTTGTATAATATTTGACCAACTTATTCATCAGACCTAGTGTTTGGATACTGAACTAGAGTTCCACTGTCAAGACGAATCAAACGAGCCCAAAGTCGATGAGGTTACGTCGTTTTATTACAGGGATCCACCTTCCGGCTCCATGATCAGATTATCTCCATGTCATAATAATATTGCATTGTTATCCGATTTACATAAGCATGCAAAATTTCAGCCGGGATGTGGGTACAATTAAACTTTGATTACAGACACCTAAATACAAGCTAGTAAAAAAGAATTTTTTTTGTTATTACTCCTTCCGTAGAGAATCTGTACAAGCATTTAAATTAATTAACGTAACTCTGGTGTTCGTTTATTGAAAAGAGATTTCAGATGAAGAGCCGCCGGGATTGAGCCGAGGCTTATTTGATTTACAATTTCAATAATTAAAATTGAAAATACTGTTGTCTGATATTCGGATTTACTCATTTTATTTGAATGGACACAGAATTTACATTTGTCAATTACGTTTAATTTTCATCGTTAATTTTTTCACGGGAGTTGAGCATCTACCCCCTTATTAATAAATAAGGCGTAAGTTAGTCTTAGAATAACCAGGTATTAAGATAGTCTCATCCCTTTTTGTTTATATGACATTAGAAAGTGACGGATATATTTTAATCCTAGGTTTAACTATACTTGACTTACACCTTATTTATTAATAAGACGGGTAGTGTTTTATATACAGTTATTTTTAATTGATTTCAGAGACAAAATAGAAGGCACTCTACATCTATTATAAGAATATTACGTTTATTCAGAAAAAAAATAAAAAATATTCATTTTTCGGACATCTATATCAACATATTTTTTTAGTGTTACTCGTACAGATAAATATTTCCGAGAAAGTATTTCCTCGCCTTGAGGCTTGGTAACAAGCCTTTCTAATGAAACCATTACTAATTACGTAAGACTCAATTAAGAAACAAAGGGTTTTATTAATAAAATTATATTATTGTAGGGGTTATTTTACTGGATTTTGTAAAATACAGAGAAATTATAAAAAAACAGATTGTAAAAAGAGATCTATATACACTATTACTTTTTATTCGTCTTAGAATACCCAATGAAAAGGTACTAATCATTCATAAAACATTTTTTTAAATCATTTGTATAATTAAAAAAATAGAATTATGACAAATCGAGTTAATAATTAAAGTTTACGTATAAAATGGTAGAAAATACTAAACCAGAGCACGAGTCGAGTAGACTGCGCTCGTAACAGGGTGTTTAAAATACGTCATGCGTCATAAATAATATTTGATTTTTTTTAATTATACAAATGTTCCAATTTTTTTTAATCATTAGTACCTAGTTACCTATTCATTGGGTACATTATGTGGGCTGCGTTTCTATCGACGAATTAAATGACGAATAAAAAGTCACGGAGTATATAAAAATGAATTGATGTTCGTTAGTCTCGTCTCTTAGATAAATATGATGAATAGTTTTACGTTTTATTTTAACATTTCAATTATACATGCTGATTTTATGATTAAAAATATTCAAACGTGTCTATATGCTGCTATAACCTATCCCATCATTTGCGCTTCACTTCTTAATTTCAAAAGCACCATTTATATCACATATTACAAAGCCATACGTAGCTTATATTCAAGAACTTCAATTTAAACGAGCCTTGCTCCTTGCCTCGAGCAACCATCACTCATTGTAAAAGCAATAGATAGCTTCTGAGAACACAGGAAATATGATTCACTACAGTCGATCGTGACTACGGAACCGCAATTTATAAGCGGTTATCTTATCAGCTGAGACTTAAGCGTGTAAGCCTACAGTATAACTACTACATGTATGACGTCATCCTATTGTATCGCGTTGCTCGAGATTAGAGAAATAAATGTATACAGGATACGGTATATGAAGGTTTTTATACGTCGCTTGTATGATCCACCATAAAAAAAACTGAAAAGCCTGTTATAAAACAAGAGAGATAGAGTTAGGGTCAGTTCACACCACAGATATACATCTAAATAGATGACACGAGTGTATGTACTTCGCGTGTCAAACTTGCGTTATCTATTTAGATTTAAGTATATCTGTGATTCACACCGAGACGCGACGCGACGAGGTAAGCTTAGATAGCAATATAATATAGAACTTTATTTACTAAAAATGGTGCACATTTCAGTGAGAGAATTAGTGACACGTGACTCACGCTGCCGCGAGGCGTATCCGAATTGTCTCCCTGAAATGTGTAGGTACCTTTTTAAATAAAGTTCTATATTCTATTGTTATTTTTAAAAGTTCGCGCTGCGTCGCGTCGCGTCAAGTCTCGGTGTGAGCTGACCCTTAGCGTTTAAGAGCCTTACACCTTACAGAATAGTGTTATGTTTCTGCATCAGTATCGTCCCCATAGCTCATTAGATCGCTAACGCATGATTCCCCCGGTGTTGCAAGTGTCTAAAGGATATAAGTAACGCTTACCACCGTGGGCGGGATTGCTGACTTTGATGTTTAAAAAAATACAAATCGCATTTTCCCCTCTAAGTCTTCCACTTAAAATTATAAGATTATAAGAGATATTGTTTTCTCTATACTCCATATTTAAAATTATAAGAGATATTATAATAGTAAATTCAAAAAATACGCATCTATTAAAGAAAAATATGTGACCCTAAAAATGTTTAGTCTAACCTTAAAACAAGCGTTAGCGTAAAAGTAGAAATAATATTTAAAAAAAAAGCTAGAAGTAGAAATATTATTTTTTATTTATACAGCGTGTAAGGGACATCGCCGCACAAACGGATACCATGGGTCCAGGACATGATTCTGGACCCCCCCATGTTGGAATTTTTCGTCGGTTTTTCTTTATTATTCTTTTTTATTCTTACCTAACCCAAAGAGATTTAATATAAATAAGTTATTAATTCATTACTTTCACTAAAAGTAGCAATGTAAATAAAACTAGAAACGGTGTCTCATGGCGATATTCGCCTGCAGTCAGCGACATACTTCGTAGGCACAACGTTATCGCGCGTTTAAATCGCGGTGTTCGCAATACATTGCGCGCTCGAAAATGACAATTTCTATAACCAATCATTAGCGAGGTGAATGACTTTCACAATTTGATTAGTGGCATTAGGTGTAGCCTTTTCGCGAAGTTTGCGTTACCATGCGAAATACACCCTGTATAAAAATAATATTTCTACAAGATATTCATTATTTAATCATATTAAAATATGTATTCTTATAATATAGATTGAATTATTACAAGTAGATGAGATTAGGGACACGGAGATAATCGTATAGATCGCTTTGGACAAGTTCCAATACATAAATTCATATAAGTGGATAGGATACTCGGATATGAATCGTCTATAGTTAGCTTTTCACTTCTCTGTGTGGGATACACACGTCCCTCTTATGGGATTATGGGAAACTTAAGGGCATAGTTTGCCACGAAGCGGTCAAAGTCAGTTTTCATAAATAATCTTACTTTGTTTTGTTTAAAGCAGGTAAATGTCTGAGCCTAATCTTATTTGAGTTTGAATATGATAGTGAACTGAAAATGAATGTGAATATGAAGGTCAGGTTTCAGTAAAATGGTAGCCGTTCCACAAAAAAAAGAAAAGTATGGACTTTTTGAGACAGCTTGATAAGTGGACATGTCTTGATCTTTATTGGATAAAACACCGCCGATAATATTGCAATAACTCAAAGTAATAAAACGATAACTCAAAAATAGATCTGACAATGGTATTTGCCACTTAACACATAGGTACACATTATACACACACGGCGTAGTCTGTACCTATGTGTACACACTCGCAGGGGGGCCCTCAAAGACGCGCGCGACGGCTCAGTTCTTGGGTTCACATCAGTTCTCTCTGATCTGATCTGATTTGATGTGAACTAAAAAAAATGAATTCCATTAGCAATTTTCTTTTAGTTTCCTTTTTAGCCCCCTTTTTAGTTTTAACATATTTTAATGAATTTAACCAAAAAATATAGACTTTGCTGTGAATCTGAAAATAGAATTCCATTAGCAATATTGCTTGAGCTTCATTTTTAGCCCCCTTATTTTTTAGTTTCTCGTTTTTAGGTCCGTACCCGAAGGGTGCCAAACGGGACCCAATTACTAAGACTCCGCTGTCCGTCCGTCTGTCTGTCAGTGAGCTGTATCTCATGAACGGTAATCGGTAGACAGCTGAAATTTTCAGAGAATATGTATTTCTATTGCCGCTATAACAACAATAATAATAATATAAAAAATTAAAGGGGGCGCCCTTACAACAAACATCTTTTTTATTTATTTATATAATTAAGGGAAACTAACAGCTTTGTTAAATACAGATATTCTTTTTATGAAATTAAAAATATGATTAAAGCTAGCAATAAGTTTCCGCAACTGGAAACTTTTTTAGTATTTTGTTTTTATAGCACAATTTTACGGAACCCTCCGTTTGCGAATCCGACTCGCACTTGGCCGGTTTTTTATCATCCTACCCTCGTTTGTTTATAAATAACAATAAAGTAGATATTCAATAATGGCAACATTATCGCCATAATATGTATGTTGTGTATTATTGTATCAAATAAATAAGATATAAAAAATAAACATTAACTATATTAATTACATCAGCCAATGATATTATAATAGAGATATGCTACCCTCATACTAAGCGGCGTTCAGTTATTGTTGAATTAGGTGAATGCGACAGATAATACGGAACGTGTGGTACAGAAAGAGATAGCTAACAAGACAATTGTCTGCAACAATTAGCGTGCGTTAATGCGATATCTACCTCTTTTTATTATAATATCATTGACATCAGCGGAAAGAATTTAAAATTGTAAATAGGTATGTTTCCATTAAACATTTTAAGTATTTGGTTTATTAAGATTTAAGAAATGTAAGCAAAAAACAGGTATTAATTTTGAGCACTTAATTTCAACAGAACATAAAAAGTGAGCGAGGTAAAAAGATTGAGCGAAGAGATTATGCGTAAGCTGTGGTATCGCCAAGTAAAATTAATATACCTAGGTACTCTGTTTTATTTATTCCACCATTCTACGCTTTTAGGCAACTACAGGCATTATCCTACTATTTTTTTATGTTCTTATAGCGTTCTTATATATCTATTTTACTTGTTTTATTTACGTAAATATAAGGAATGCAGTATATTATAAATCAATGCATTAATAAAATAAAACATATTACTATAGTGCAGGGGTCGGCAACCTTTCGAGATGGAAGAGCCAAAAGTTAAAATTTACTAAATTTCCCAGTTAAAGAGCCACAAAAAAAATGTTTTTTTTTTTATTATTTTATTCATGCGAAAGAACGCTTGCTCGCACGAATATGTCGATTCATAGATCGTCAGCACTTCAAATGGATCGATTGCATGATATTAAAGGGTTTTGATAAAATTATCATTTTTTGCGTACGGAACTAAAGAGCCGCAACTTTACATCGAAAGAGCCGAAAGAGCTGAAAGAGCATGCGGCTTGCGAACTACAGAACCCCTGCTATAGTGCATTTAATATTGAGAAATAATAAGAGACCTAACTTTATTAACACAAAATTACCTACATCATAAAAATAACTTTGTTATAATTACGATATAACCTTTCCATTAAACATTGTTTAAATAAAACACTAGATTACAAACCATGACGCATATAAATACAATACCTACATCAAACAAATTGTAACTTAAAAAGTCAGTTAGCAAACAAAACAAAAGCCTGTATCTGCGTGTACAAATTGTAGGCGATATCTACTGAAGTTCAGCGCTTACGGGCAAAATGTCCGGGTGGTAAATCAGAACGAGGGCTCACGAACAAAACAGTCGATATTGTGAACAGCGCACGTGAGAGCACGTACCTGTTAAGCGACGCGGCCTTTTGGGACGCGCCTGTAGAGGGACCTAAATAAATACTTAGGACTGGCTTCTACTAACTTAAGAAAGAATATTGCCGCAGTAGAAGAATTGGTGCTGGACTTTATGTTGCAAAGATTTTGTTCTACACTCTACTACCATTGAAATTGTATTCACTAGCAGTTTTGGGAGGTTTCACCATAGTGAGTACTCCAGAGCCCATTACTCTCATTTGTCATCAAAATCAGTCTAGTTGATTTGCCGACTAATGCGCAAAATATAAAATTAGGAAGTTGAAGGCTATGCAATATTGTGATAGTACATTGTGATACATGTGTGCTCATTGGAAGCCGAGAGTGTAATGATAAATGCACACGTTTTTCAACACACTAACGAGGAATAAATAGACTTTTATGAAGTAGATTTTTTGATAATCATCAAGCACACAATGAGAACGCTAACAAATATGGCGCACAGGTTTTGTGTTTTAATTTTCATAATAAGCTGTCTTATGATACTAAAATCGGTGCATAAGATCCACTTTACGAGCAAGTCTGTTGAAAAAGAATATTACTGCTAACTTTCATTTATGGAACTTTCGTATTTTTTATTTATTTATTTTCTTCTTTGAAGCACACTCCACACTAATACTTTGTCTATTCCATCAAGTATCCGCTTTTAATAAAACTTCTTAAGCCTAAGATAGCACTTTAAGTTGAAGACTTGTTGTTGTTTACTGATTTGGGATTTTGGCTTTCAAGATTATTTGGGTCAGTGATTATTTAAGAAATTCTGATCACAAAGTTATAGCCTTAATTATTTTAAATATAAGTTTTTAAAAATTACTAAGATATCTACATAATTTTACAGGTGAAATACTTTTGTGATGGATTACTTAGAAACGAAAAAAAAAAACAAAGATTTTACAATAACGGCACTGTAAGCTTTTAATAACAGGCATCAATATTCCGTTTAGACTCTGAATCTCACATTTTCTTCAAAAATCGCGAATTGTAAGAAAATTAATGATTAAATTCTGTCAAAAATTGGCTTGGGTATAACAAGAGCCAGATTAAAACAATATACTAAGATCACATCTGCTTAAGGAATTATATTATGTTTATAAGATTATGTTGGCAGCAGAGAGGATGTCGGAAGCCAAATGGGTCGACGAGTTTGTAGGCAAGAGAAAAACTATCGGAATGCTATCGCTAAAGTGACTTTTAAAGGGTTTTCTTCTCCAACTAGCATACAGATTTCTTCGAGCAACATTATTTGAGTCAAGTAGATTTAAGTAATGGGAGACATAGATGATAAATTAATATTGAAAGAAAAGTTACATATCCCTTATTACAAAAAAAGGTAGTCAAGTCTATAATTACCCAGATTTTAAATATATCCGTCACCACAGACATAATGTATTTCTATGTCCATCACTTTCTAATGTAATATAATAGAAAGAGAGGGGCTATCTTAAAACCTGGGTTTTACAAGCCTCGACTTAAATCTTCTTTTGTAATAAGGGCGTTAAAGTTTGTAATTTAATAACGTGTACTTAGTGTCGTGTAGCTAATAGTTATTGTTTTTAACCGACTTCAAAAAAGGAGGAGGTTCTCAATTCGAATGTTTTTTTTTTTTATGTTTGTTACCTCATAACTCCGTCAATTATTAACCGATTTGGAAAATTCTTTTTTTATTTGAAAGGGTACACTTCCCGTCACTTCTACACTTCCGATCAGGATTTGATTACTTCTTAGTGTACTTCTTTCTTTTCTACTTTTTTCTTTTTTTCTTAGTGTGAAGTCGGTTTAAGTTTTTTGTAAAGCAGTCCAATTATTGGATTATATGATTAAGGTATTTTTTATCCAATCTGTAATTTTTTTTTGTAGGCATATTTTACTTGATGAACAGTTTATTGTTTTTCTATTTTGTCTGTGATATGAACACAACACTAAACATGTTCACTTTCAACTGTGCACTCGTTCGCCACAGTCATTTGTATGGCCCAATATATCACATGGTAATGTCCATAATATGCCACATATTCACGTTTCCACGTAACTACTTCTAATACATGTTGTGTAAATGTTATGGGCCATTACACTTTATTAACCACTAGTATTTGTTGACGACTCTATTCACGCTAAATTGCTTCAACCTACTGGGTATTTTAAAAATAAAAAATGAATAAAGCCTTTTTAGGGTTCCGTACCCGAAGGGTGCCAAACGGGACCCTATTACTAAGACTCCGCTGTCCGGCCGTTCGTCTATCTGTCAGTGGGCTGTATCTCATGAACGTTAACTCGATGGTTCTCGCGAGGGACGCGCGTCCTATTATATTGAAGTCATTGTTATATTTTTAACCGCGAGCCAAGCGATTAATAGGAAGACAGCTGAAATTCTCAGATAATGTTTATTTCTATTGCCGCTATAATAAAAACAAATTAAAGGGGGGGTTTTTTTTTATAGCATTTCATAAAAAAAAACGCCAAAAATACGTTTCTTTTATGGGCGCCCCCATCAAAGAAACGTATTTTTGGCGTTTTTTTTTCATAGCAATGTTGTTTTACTTAATATTGTACGGAACCCTCCGTGTGCGAGACCGACTTGCACCTTGAAAATAGTGGAACTATTGTAGCTTGGAAATAGTTCATTTGTAACTTGTGGGATATAATAGTAGTTTGTTATACAATAGAGGTATATACTAATTACCCCGGAAATATTCATGCGCGCGAGTGAGCGAAGCGAACGTTATTTATAGTTCGAAAGTCTCATTGATTTAATCTCAAGTTGAACACTCTACTTTCCATATCTAATGTGAAGACATAAATAAAACTTCTACAAAAAGATACGAGGCTATATATTCAAAAACTTCTGTCTCAAAAGATCGGTTATTTTGCTATACGGACAATTGCACATGTGGTTGTGAATCGAGAGAGCTGGCACGTTTTGCATATAACTCTATGTGTGGATATTTTATCTCAAGAAAACGGTCGTGTTGAGATACTGCGTATAGGTTTGAATACTTACATACTGTGATAGCTCAGGGTATTTCAAAGTACAATACAATACATTCATATTATACAATTATACAAAGGCATTAAAACAAAGCTATCATTTAACTCAGAACCTTAATTGTACCCGCGTGAAATCAGGACAGGTCACATATAAAAGTTTTAACATTATGTAGGCAACTTAATTTAACGAAATGTTTTCTGAGAAACAAATTGAGGTTGCGTTATAACGGACAGGGTCGTAACGACCAACCAAACGCCATTTCCGGGTTTCCGCTCTCAGATGTTGTTTTCCCTTAAAGTCACTATTGGAGCCTTCAGGAGTATCGCCTTAGGATATAAACAAAGGCAATTGGACAGGAACAATCGGGGAAGATCAAACTGACATCGAGATCTGTTAGTGGCAATGGATTTTGTTGAATTTATGGTAGATGGGAGTCAATGGATTTAAAATACGTATTTTTAATAAAATCTCAACTAAAATAAAAATAGTGAGGGGTCGCATAACTTAAACCAAAATTTGTACGTAGTATTTATATACTCTGAGCCAAAATATTAAACAAAAAAACAAAGGAAAATAGAATATCCCGGCGAACATACTCGAAACATAATAAGACCTTGCCCAGAAAGGACGAATTCACGGCAAATCACGGTACGCGATTTACGCGCTTACTTTAAATTCGCGCGATACTTGTGGTTGCAATGTATTGGTCACCAGTGGTGATTACGTAACTAAATTTCAATCATTTTCGAATTGAAATCGGTTCAATATAGCGGTTTTCTGATAACTTTTTTACGTTCTGATAACTGCAAATACCAACAGTGGTTAATTAGAAATGTAACCATTTCCGATTTTGTTATATTTCCACCGATTCAGAGGTAATTTCAATCTGAATTTCATTTAATAAAGTTACGTAATCCACGTACAGTACCTCGCTAAAGCGCGTATGCAATAGCGCGAAACGGATAGCAGAGAATTCGCCCTGTCTGGAAGAGTTCTAAGTATAATGTAATGTAATAAATAGAATTGAAGAAATACTTGTTAATAACTGAAGGGCCGAGTCTGCTATTAGTTATAACATAAAGCATAAAATCCAACAATACAAGTTTTTATACAAAAAAAAAATGAAGATTATGAGTATCTTACCTAAAACATCAACGCATCCAATCTGCTTCTTCATAGTACTAGTATTAATCTGGCACATGTAGCATCCTCGGTCTTCCACCTTCAGTGGTCGAATGTGCAACTGCCAAGAGTTTGGCGAATCATTGGTGACTGCGTACCGCGAGCTGTGTGTCACCAACCGAGTGTGTAGTGTCAAGATTGTCTGGTCATCTGCTCGGATCCACGCCACCTGGAAAATGTATTCTTTTAGTATCGGCATATGGATGATTTTGCTTTGATAACTTAGCTTAGTTATGACTGTAATATCTCAAATCAATAACTGTTAGCAGTTGCAATGATGTATTGCAGTCATGTGTAATTGTCTGTTTTATTAAAGGCCGATATTTCAATCGTTAGTTTAACCTCGGAGTAACTATCCCTTTGATAAGGCTATAGAATAAAAACTGATCTAATTTCCAATGTACAGCCAGATACCACTTATCTGGTCATTGAAAATCAGCCGTAAGATTACCTACTACTTATTATAGTGTTATTGACTAAAGATAACATTATTTCATTTAACAATATTTTATTTAGTACCTAGATATTTACATCTCTCAAATTTGTTTATGTGCCTACCATAGACTTAGCATTTTGTCACGCTAAGGTGCCCACGCACTTATATCAAACTATAAATTATAATAATCGAAATTCCAAATTGTATCTAGGGTCTAGAGGCACGGGAGTGCCCCCCTCCAAGACAGCCAAGTGAAGCGCAAGGGCACTACCTACCTTTTCTCGAAGTGCTTCGTCGTTTTTTTGAACCCTCATAACTTGGGTTTGGATTATACCAGATAAACAAAATTCTCAGGACATGATGTCAATAGTGAACTTATTAAACATAATTTCAATTACATAGCTCTTATACTTTAGATTTTGTTGATAACTAAAAAAACCCCGATTTCGTCACTGACTCACTGATGATCATCAAAACTCTTAGGGTACTTCCTGAAGTCCTAGAAAACTGAAATTAGCTTAAGCTTGTATAAGTACACAATCAACAAAAAAATTATAAAACTTGGAAACAACATTTTACATTAATAATGTTTTATGTGGGATATTTATTACAAACAATTTCACCCTACATAACTATTTCGGGAAAAAGACGGCATTAAGAGGACATTTCAAAGAGAAATATATCCTAAGCCCAAACATAAACGTTCCGTTAAGAATCTCATTGAGCATAAGCGATGGTATGATAAAATATTTTAAAATGAATGATGAAATAAATCCTGTCACGTCCTAATCAAAAGAAAACGCCAAGTCAAACGTCACTAAAATTTTCAGAGGCGTAGGCACATCACAAAAGAGAGAAAGCTTTTTTACGCAGGTCAGAAATCAAATGGAATTGCTGTTAAATAAAACGAATGTGGAGTTATAAAGAATGGGGCACGTTCCAAAATAAGTGTATTATTGTATTACCCTCTTTTGTGCTCATTCAGCTTATTTAAATCCAATATTGAATACGGGAAGGCTGTTTCTCCATCTGAGTGCAAAGCCCGTATCATCTAATTAGAAAATGGAAAAGAATTGGATGTAATATCCTTTCAGTGCATTTCAGTACTTTCTCTTATTTACTGTGTATCTTTGATCTATCTATATATATAAAATTCAAAGTCCTGACTGACTGACTGACTGATATATCAACGCATAGCCTTAAACCTCTGGTCCTAGAGACATAAAATTTAGAGGGTATATTCTTTGTGAAGAGTAGGTATCCACTAAGAAAGGGTTTTTCGAAATTCCACACCTAAGTTGGTAAAATAGGGGATGAAAGTTTGTATGAAAGTCCGTCAGTTTCGAAGTTAGGATCTCCAAATTTGTGTTTAGGCCGAAGATTGAAAATTAATTTATACGTGTCTCTGCGTTTTTAATAATTCCACCCTCGAAGCGGGATGAAGTTGTTTTGTATTGTTTTATTGTTGTAGAAAAATATGTCATTTGTTTCCTGTAGGCCACGCGGGCGAAGCCGCGAGCAGAAGCTAGTCTGATATAAAATAGATGGTAACATAATAAAACCCACCAATCTTTGTGGTATTTTGTGATATGTTAACTATGGTCGACACAGCGACCTCTCTGTATACGTATTTGCTACATTAGTACTATAAACAAATAATTGTAAACAGGACCTTACACCGTATATGAGGTGCTATTCATTAGAACGCACTACAATCTAGGTGGATCCTTGATTGGATACAAATCTTGTTATAGATGGATTACATCTCGATATGGTATGATGAAATAAATGCTCAAAGCTATATTCACCATTGCTCAAATCTCAAATACGTACACACATTTGATATTGAATGTTGAACTGAAATTACCAAAATAGTCAAGAGTAAATTGAAATGTTATGTAATGTTGCCAAAATGTAAGCCTCGGCTTCATCGATATAGAATTGACGGGATCGAAGCTCGGCTTGTACTGTTCAAAAACTATGTAAGTAAGATTTGAAAATGGAATAAATACTTAATTTTAAGCCAGTATTTATTTCTAAATGCGAATCACCAATACTTGTACGTAGTATTTATATACTCTGAGCCAATACTATAATTTTCTTATAATAAATGAATTGTTCATACGTTCCTCACAAAATAAAACTATCTCTTGAATATAGATTTAAATTATGATGAGAACGCCACTAGATCGTAGGAGTAAAATTGCAAACGTGGATGATCGCTTTGTGAGGAAAAAGCTGACGTTGCTACCTCGGTGTATGCGGAGTTTGATCCACCCTGGCAAAGTTACGTAGCTACCTACATACTATGTATGGTATTAAACTAAAGAACATGACTGTAAAGGGAATGTATTAATTAAATAAAATTTATCAAATACTAGCTTTTACCCACGGCTTCACTTCCCATATCAGTTTAAAAATCACGCCAATCCGTTGCTTCGTTGCTGCGTGAAAAAGTAGCTTTTTGGTAAAAAGTACCTAATTAAAATCTCACAAGTTATAAATCCAAAGTTACGATAATATTCAGAAACAAATTCAAATTCAAATTCAAAATCATTTATTCAAATAGACCTACGCAGGTACTTATGAAAATTCTGACTCTATTACTCTAATACCAGTTCGTAAGGTTGCATTTGCTGAGAAGAGCCGGCAATAAACTCAGCAATTACTCTTTTCAAAACAAGCATAGATTCATTTCATAATATTTACATTCTTATCGCACTGACAACAATTGCGTGTCCCGGCGTGGCGGCAAAACTACAAAATAGACTGAATCTATATTTAATAAGTAAATAAATAAATGGCAAACTTAAGCAGACCAGCCCCCACAAGCAGCACCTGTTCACAAGTATGACGCGTGTGGCAGCCATCGCCCTCCTCGCCATATTGGAGGGAAATGAGCGACCCGTCACACGACGCCGCCGCAAGCAAAGGCCTTAAAGTGAGCATGACTTACTTAAATCTGCCTTAGAAATAAAAAAATAACTAAAGGGAAACTACTAAACACACAATTTGTTATCACTGTGACTATTTACAACTTTAGATTAAATATAATTTATATTTATGTACCACATTTCATTTGCCTAAGTATTTTATAAGCCCTCAGTGTTTTATATTTGTAGTTTGATAAAGCTTATTATATTATTGTACTCATTCTATATTTAAGAACTGTGCTCTTGTCGAGGTAGCTTCTACAAAACGTCTACATTTGTTTTTACTTGGTCTATATTGCTTATCCTTGGTTTTCCTCTTCCTCACTTTTCCTCTATCTTTCCTTCTACGATTCTTTTAATAAATTCGTCGCGTCGTATAAGATGGCCGAACATTTTTTTTAATTCCCCCTTTTTATCTGTACTTAATTGATAAAAATAAATCAGCACAAAATAAATTATAGTGACTTAACAGGCAGTCAAGTGAAAGACGTTGTACTCAAAGGACATATCGAGAGCCTTCGAGGGCCCTAAGCATCACCAGGATTCAAAGGACTTTACGAGAGACGAGTCTTGAAATTTCCAACGCGGGCTTTTATACGCTCATCGCTTGGCTCGCGGTTAAAAATATAACAATGACATCAATTGTTATAATAGGACGCGCGTCCCTCGCGAGAATCAACGGGTTAATATGTAGATAGATTACGTTTTTTTTTACGCAGAAAACCTAAATATTACTTTTTCTGTAAGTCCGCTACAATCTAATGAAAGTTCCGTCAGAATCAGTTCAGACAGAAAAAACGCGTGTTTGGATTTTGGTAGCCATTATTTTGAAATCACAGACATACTTTTGATAAATAAATGTATTTACTTTCTGTCTTTACTTCAATTTTATTTATAAGTACCTAATATAGATGCCTGTTTTAACGAAATTATAAATAGTGAAAAAGTCACTCCAAAAATTAAAAATTCACTGTCGTACCTACAAATAAGAAAGTTGACTGTGATCATTACAATCTTATAGTACTTTCACAAGAAATTTTGTACATATAAATAATAAAATAAGTCAAACTTGTAAATAAGCTTTCAAAAGTTTCCCCCAAACAACAGCTAAAGCTGTAATAATACCTGCTAAAGAATTCCATAAATATGTATCGGCGGCATCACATCAATTTATAAACGAGATGTTTTACGAAGGACTTATGAATTATGAGGAACTTCATGATGAGAAGGACGAGAAATCACCAAATCGTAATGAGATAACGCCTCACTGAAATGCAAATGAATTTGACGGTTGGACGAGTCGGGGCGTAGGTCCGTGTCCCGTGCCCCGGGATTGGGAACAAATTGAAGTAGACGGAATTTTCACGCTCATTTAGGAAAATACATTCCCGGCTGATTTACAATTACCGTTTTACTTACAGTTATTACTATGCCCTACGATATTTCCTTGTAAAGTAGTATCCTCGGAAATTAAAGCTATATATCTTAGAGATGGTTTTAATTATTTGGAAAAAAAAGCCAAACATAGTCAGATTGTCCAAAAAATATATAAAAAATGTAACCTTGCTGAGTTTCTTGCCGGATTCTTCTCAGTTGAAGGCCGAGTTCCGAACCGGTGGTAACTTCAGTAAATTTGACCTTCATAAGTGCCCTTCTGGGGCCTAAATTGAATAAATGGCTTTGACTTTGACTTTGACTTTGACTTTGATGATCTCAATTTCAGTTGTAAAAAAACAAGAAATAACTTTTTGTTTTACTTTCTAGTGTGCGACACATTTTTGTAACTAGGTTAGGTTTTGTGGAATCTGAAACTTTTGTTATTCATAGTCATAAATCATAAATTTTCCTCTTGTTTTTAACGTTAAAAAGTTTTCTTTTTATCTTCCATTGAAGACGTAATTTATCCATATTCAACGACATAAGTCGCTTAAGGCATTTTATGGTAGTAAATTGTATTATAACAAAGTAGTTTATTGGATTTTTATTCTTGATATTATAATTTTACTTAACTAAATTAAACATCCACGTTATTAAAATTTTATCTATGTAAACTATTTTGTAGTGCATAAAACAAACGGTTATTTTTACTACAATAAATTGCGTCGTGTATTAAGAACAAAATCTGCAAGCTTTAATTCCAAATAGCATAAACGTTGTTATACTGTGAAAACGTCCTTGTTTATTTAGATTAATTCTTACATTTCTTGCCCGCTTTCTTACAGAGTCAGTGGTCTGGATGAATGGTTCCGAGATGTCACAACACTATGACATTCGAGAGAGGAAAAAAATGGGACTTGGATTACGAGATCGCTAAGTGAGATTAAAAAAAATGGGGAAGCACAGCCAAGCGGAAACCTATTCGATATTTGTCCTATCTTCGTGGCAAAAACTTTTAGTTTCCTCATCCTAAATATAATAAAATAGTAACGAGGTTACACTGGAAATGTTGACAATAAACATATTGGGATTTGATTTATGGGATTCAAGAGACTTGTTCCGAAATACGTCAACCGTTCGGTACGACTTTTTGGTTTATTGTATTTGTTTTGAGGTTTGATTTTTATGAGTGCTGAGCACGACAATCTACTTTTAGTTTGCCAGATCTACAAAAATCGAGGACATAAATAGGTACTATTTTAAAAGATAGACTCTATTGATCAAACAATCTTTTTACAAAAAACTTGAGCCGCCTTCAAAGTGTGCTTACACTAAAAAGAATGAAATAACGATGTAGGAACTCCAATCTGAAACTGTTGAATTCAGCGAAAGAGCACGAAGTGTTTCATAGAAAATATCTAATTCTACCAAAATGTTACATAGCATACCGCGGTTGAGGAAATATCTTAACTTCAAAATTTATATGGGACTACATCGGGATCTACAGTGATATATTCCAAATCGTATGAGCTATTCCCGAATAATTGGTGAACATTGATAAAAACTTACGCGTTGAACATAGAACTTCATCCTTTTTTACTTAAGACGAAGAACAAAAAATACAGATATTTAAAATACAGAACATTACTCCGAGCCTCCACACAAATTGAAGTATTCTTATTTGCATAACTAATATCTAGACAATATGTGGAAAATCTGATTAAAAATTTAGCAACCGATTTGAGATAGCCATTATAATCGTACTATAATATAATAATTGTGAAAGTGGGTTTATTACTACTAAAGGCCTTAACGGAACAACAAAAAGATTTAGATTTGCCACGCAGAGATAGATCATAAAATGGAATATAGGATACTTTTTATCCATAATATATCCCTTGGGAACATAGGTGAAACCGCGGGGTGCAAACTAGTTTTTAATAAATACCAAACACTAGCAGACAGCCTGGCGTTAATGTTCTCTTACTTACCAACCAATTAATGTCTCACCACATGCATTCCACTTCTAGCGTCAAAACTTCACATTTAATTAAGCACTTTGAAAGACGCAAAGTTAAAGTTTTGGTATCGAAACTTGATCTTGTAACAAGTCCTCTATTAGATAGTAATAGTACTAAAATATTTAACATTGAATATAAATTAAAAAAATCCCTAATCCCTAATCATTAATCCCTCCGGAGACCAGCGGGCGGGGAGCTTTTTCCGCCAACGTGTCAGCTTGGCTATCCAAAGAGGAAACGCTGCCAGCCTTCTGGGAACCCTGCCGTTAATCGGAAGCAGCGGCAGGCTTGAGGAAATTTTCTATATTATATAGATTGTATTTTGTACATATTTGTTGTAAAAAATTGTGTGAATTTCTGTTACTCAATCAAAATTTTAGATTTTGGCTGCTGTGAATTAGATGCATTTAAAATGAAAAAAATAAAAACATACTATAGTTTTTAATTTTAGCTTACATGATATGTTCATTTCAGACTATAAATATTTAGTATTATAAAGTTTCAACGCCAACAATTGTGTTTGTGGCCCCAGATAAAAATATTTTTGTGGCAAATCATCTTTTTCCTCGAATTCAAACCATAATACATGTACATACATTTTGTATCATATAACAGCTCACCTTATACCTGAATTTTACATTATAAATAAGTACCAAGTAATATCACAACCCAAAAACAATTGCAAATAGTATTGGAAAAATTCTCACAGTAATAACAAAAGAAATCCCGCCGGCTGTCATATTCAATAATCCTAATATGACTGATCACATTGTTTTCATAATATGACGCGCTTGCAACTTTTTATCTCGATACGAAGGTAATGAGCCCAAAAACATATTTGATACGATTCTACCTACAATTTGTCTCCAAAAGATATTTCAGTAACTGATGAAAATAACGAGGCCACTTTCCGCAAGTCATGAGGATCATAGGTAAGACAATGTTTAAATGCCATTAAGGGGGTGATCGATCGCTTCTTAGAGGAAAGAAGCTCGTTTGTCATGAAGGGGGACACTAAATGGATCCTCAATAAATGAAGGCTATTTACGGACCACTCTTGTTGAGAAAAAACACATGAATAGGGAATTCAAATGGATAAATGTTACCAAGTGTTTTGTGTTGGATGATCATTAATTTAGTAGTTTGTGAAAAGCCTATTTATTTATAGGTCTATTTTGGGATGTTTCAATCAAAGTGGTCTCTTAAAGATATTTGAATTTGATGCCAACATAAATTGAATCCACACTATTGAATCACTTGGGATTCAGTTGTCTGGATTGATATAAATACTTGGCAAGTTATTTTGAATTCGAATGTGATTACCTAACATTACTTTAACTGAAAACTTTGCTGAGAATATGATACCATCAACCCCCTTATTCATAATCGCTTTTTAACTAAATCAGTGTAATAGTGTGCCCGTCTCACTCTTTCGATCACCAAATGTCACCTGTCAGATAAAGACTTCGGAATTTTAGCTAATCACGTTTGATAACATTATTATGAATAAGAGGGTAATACGCATGTAATACGTTAGGACATAATGACAGATCTGTTTATCTTACCAAAACACCGGCGTGCAAATAGATACAAAATAAAATCCAATTTATTTAAGAAAATGCACGAATAATGTTCAGTACAAAGTACGAGTAATGTGCAAAGTTACAAATAACTATGTCGATGCTGGATATAGCAGGATCTTATAGCCTTCACACTAGACTAAGCTCGCAGAAAAAGTAAATACTGTAATGCAAAAGTAAATAGTAACTTCTTGTCGTATAAAGAAGACAGCTCGCTTTATACACAATAACAGTAATTTTAAAACATAAAATCTAAACAATATAACAAAATACAGATTTTATTATTATAAAAAAGTACAAAAGGAATGATAATACTTTGTTGTTAGGACTTCATTCTAGCCCGCGCCCCTCTCTATAGCGCAGGTGGCGACCACCATAGGGTTTTAGCCGGTAAAAGTCCGGCATAACCTGGCCGCTCCCCCCCAGGGCGTATACTATGAGGATTTCCCCACGCTAATAAAAAAAGAACTTCATTCTAAGTTTATGTTCACTGGTCTATGTGTTGCTATATAACCACTTAATAACAATGGCTTTAGCTTCATTTAACGAACAACACTTTATATACAGAACCTGACAGTGATATTGTACACATGCGATCTAATAAAGTGACCAAATGGTAAGCAAAAATAGTATCCCACCAAAAACATTTTTATGTAAAATGTTGCCAAGACATATGGCTTACACTGTCAAAAAGTTATCAGATTTCATGTAGAGCCAAGCTTATAACTCTACATGCACCGAAAACGAAACCGAATTTCGGTTTCGTTTTCGGTTTCGGTCGTAAAAATCAGTTTCAGTCGGACACTAATTTTATTATAGGTAAGTACAGTATATATTAGTTATTTTTAAGGCTCAACTATATTCCGCCTCTTAGCCATACAATATTTAAAATACACAATCCATTATAATATTATTATATTACAATTCAATACAATAGCATCAATGTTTATTAGGGATCAACGGACTTTCTAAGATATAGTCTATAATATACAGAGTGTTGTTTTGGTCGGCGACAAGCGGCAGTACAAAATATATATTCCCCAAAAATGGACTTAATTCCATTAAATACTGTAAATATGTTGAGAAATACCTCATTCAATTTGAAATAAAATTACCGCAAAGTATGGTTACTAGGCACGTGCACAGACTAGAGCTAGGTGCAAGCCGCCATCGCTCCAACCCTTTACTCCCTCGTACTCCCGTTGAGTATTATGTCTTTAGCTTATTACATAATTTACAAAAAAAAAAAAAATATTATTAAAAAAAATAAAGTATTTTTTTTATATTTTTTTTAGAACCAGTATCTATTGTATTATCGACCCTGAGTCGCTTGTCGCTGATCAAAACAACGACCTGTATAGTTCTATCATTTAAAAAATCATTTATAGTTATGAAGGCGTTTTTTAAAACGCTTCACCTCTTCATGTTCTGAAGAGTTAAAAATTGTTATGTAAAGTGAAATCTTTATAATAAGGAGCTGAAGAATGTTTAAGACGCCACTATCTTTCAAAATATCTGTAAGTTTCTAAATAACGTTGAGTAAATAATACTGAAATCATTTCATTGTCTGCAATTGCAGGTAACGTATAGCTAAAATAAATAACAGTAGTATAATACGCTACATACATACAGTAACGCTAAATTCTGAAGAAAATAATGAGTGATAGCGTTGAATTTTAACTAAAACTGTAGTCAAACTTTTGCGTACTAAAAACGAAAGTACTTTTCATAAAAGTAAATGTTAACTTAAAAAGTAACAAAAGCAGCAACACCTTGTTTCTCAGAATTTAATTTCATAAGTTAAAACTACTCCAGTTAAGTTTCAAGTGAGCATATTACATCAAAGTTGAGGGAGTACCTCGTCAAGTTTAAACCTCTTAAAGTATAATCAGAGTGACCTTAAAGTTAACTGTACTGAATAAGCTCTGGTTGCCAAGAGGCGAGCTGATAACGTCTCAGAATCACGCTCTTAAGTAACACAAACTTCGCTAAGCTTCTCAAAGGTATCTTATTATCTCGAAGAGAGAATATAAAACACGCAAGTTGAAGTTTCGTTGTGTGCTTGAGCATGAAATTGTGATAATGTTTATTTTATACTATAAGCTAAACCTTATCTTCCGGTTAAAATCCGGCTTTGTTTAGTAAGATAGTATGATTTTAGTTTTAATAAAATAATCGTATCGTCTATAAACTAATTTCATTGAGCTATGTCGTTACTTTTCAAGCCTAAGAAATATTAAATACAACAAAAAATAAGTTTATTTATAAAAATATCAGCTACGTTTTGATATTTGTTTTTTTAACCGACTTAAAAAAAGGAGGAGGTTCTCATTTTTTTTTTTATGTTTGTTACCTCATAACTCCCTCATTTATTAACCGATTTGGAAAATTCTTTGTTTGTTTGGAAGGGTACACTTCCCGTTTGGTCCCATTGTCATGATCAGGATTTGATTACTTCTTAGTGTACTTTGAAGTCGGTTTTATTTTTTTGTAAAACAGTTCAATAATTTATAATTTTATTTTTATTTACTAGTTTCATACGGTTTTCATCATTGTGGAATTTTGAAGCGATTCCTAGAAGATAATAGCATATTTTAAGCGATTAAATATCATATTCGACATATTTTAATTAATATCTGTTGATAGATTGCTTGAGAACAAGTTAACAGTATAAAAGCATTTCGCTAAATTCTACGAAAACTACTCAAGAACTACTCACCTTATAATCTCCAAGATCGGATACAGAGCAGGTAAGTATCGCCTCTCTGCCGAGAGCCACTGTGACGTTTTCGATGGGCCCAACAAAGTCCGGTTCAACGTCCCGGAGTGACGCCGTTGGGCCCACGCGGCTGAGAGGCAATGTGGTCTGGTGCCGCATGCTACTCTTAACCACTGCAACAAAACAATAATAAGAATATAGAGTATATATAGTGAGTTAATTACTCCTCAGTTCTATAAATTCTAGCCTATGGATGGTCGCCCGTGATCAAGCAATAATGGTTTATAAAAAAACTTATGGAAAAATCAATGTTTTAAATAGGGAACCACCAATCATTTCATGCTGTAAAATTATTATGTCACGATATGACTCAATGTTTCATTCGAAACTCCATATAACTGCCATAAGTAGCTGATTTTACAAGCACGTAAAATACCCTAGTTTCGCATTTATGATTGGTGGAATTGGAAAAATGCTCTCCAAAATATATTTTTTATACGACCAAGACATTAAACAAGCCTACTGCCCGCCTTATGGTAAGCGCTTTCCGTAGCCGAACCGCGTACCGTAGGGTCACCATCGATATTTTCCCCCAATGAAATAAAATTAATTTGCTGTGGTATTTGCTCTTCGAGCGAATAAACGCTACAAATAATCTTATGATTTTTCAATTATAAAGCGAGTTACTGCGAAATTTTCAGCGACCTTCGTAATCTCTCTCAGTTGTCAATCTTCAGTAATATATCTGGTATTTTTGGGCCTCATATCGTCGGGTCATCTTCGCTTATAGCCACAGTAACAGGACATATAAAGCAGTAATTTATGTGACATAGCAACCTCTGTCAAGTGAGAGACTCCGACCCTCTCTGCCTATTCAAATTAGACCAACGATATATGCTTCCACTCCGATTCCCTCCCTTGCCGAGCTATTTCATAACTCCAAAAGTGATTTCAGACGCACGATTAAGCAAAAGATATGTAAAGCTTGCCTAGAAAAATAAAAATTCCGTCCATGTAGCGGAAAAAATATAAACTATATTTGTTTCGATTGCGGATATTCTTTCGTGAGATTTACTTCTGTTGTATAAATAATACAACGTTACAAATAATAACAAAATGATGTCATGGAGAATAGTAACAATAAATTGATATAAAATACATCACTGCAGAAAAGTTAGTTTTCCTTCGAGAATTACTAAATCTATAATCTACTTGGAAATAACAACTGCTTTAAATTTTTTGATGGAATTGAAAAATATATCTTAAGCACATCACAGACGTAGCTATAATATATATTAATATGCCGTAATATAAATTACATTACAAGTTGGTGAAGTAACAGAAATATATATTATAGCTGCGTGTGCGGTCACTCAAAGATTAGTATGGAAAATATATCGTAATATACCTTGCTATGAATTATTAATATATATTATAGCTACGTGTGTGATGGGCTTTATGCTGTAAGAACAGCGTAGCAGTCGTAGCACTTCTGTCTAAAACATGCAAGTTACACAACGTAGTTCCGTAGGCCCCAGCCGTAGCACTCACTATTGTCGTAGCTCGTAGCCTCTACACATTTGCGCACAATACATAAAGTACCCAACTTTAAGTCAGGTAGTGATTTACTAACAAAATATGGAAATGTCTGCCTTTCATCTGTGACAGCAATCGCAAAAACGTAGATAACTTATTAGTATGTAAATCAGCATTACTGAGTTATTCAAATAGGAACGTACTCGTATATTTTAGAGGGAAAAGTGCCAGATGGTGGCAGACGGGATTTATCCATATAATACATTACTGTGGAAATGAGTCGACTTAAAAAATATGTTTTCGCTAATGCCTGTTTGCAGCTGCCGTCTAATAACGTGTACCTACACTACATACATAACAGTACATTATATAACATTGTTCATATAAATGTTAATTCTCTGGACAGTAGGACCAGACTTTTCAATTTAAATTTTCGTAAATTTATAAAGGCGGTCAAGTGCGACTCTAATTCACTAATATATTCACTCAATATTTTCCTCACCCTCACCAACTCAAAATATAAATTTAAGGTAGAATATTTTTACAGCAATAATTTACTTTACATTACCTAGGTAGAACTTTATTTACAACAAATATGTACAAAATACAATCTATACATATATAGAAAATTTCCTCAAGCCTGCCGCTGCTTCCGATTAACGGCAGGGTTCCCAGAAGGCTGGCAGCGTTTCCTCTTTGGATAGCCAAGCTGACGCGTTGGCGGAAAAAGCTCCCCGCCCGCTGGTCTCCGGAGGTCTCGATCAATTTTGATGACAAGGTGCGAGCAAAACGGCGAGCTTCGGACCCCCACGGTCCCATGGTCTCGACCGCAAAAGGCACAAAAATATAGTTGGGTCCAATCGAATAATAATTTACTTATATTATTTCTATTTATTGCTTTACCGTTCTTACCATTAGAACAGAAACAAATAAACTATAAAACAAACTTGCATGATATGTATTTCCCATTATACAATAACAAGTTTTCTGTATAATATAAGCTCTTATAAAATAATACCTGTAAATTTCAACAAACAAAACTAATCCCCTTATTCATAATCGCTTTTTAACTAAATCAGTGTAATAGTGTGCCCCGTCTCACTCTTTCGATCACCAAATGTCACCTGTCAGATAAAAACTTCGGAATTTTAGCTAATCAACGTTTGATAATTTATTATGAATAAGGGGGTTAGTGTTTAAAAAAATATAGCTCCGAGACAGATAGACGTCGTAGGCTTAGTAATTGGGACACGGTGCCATCCTTCGGGTATGGAACCCTGAAAATTACATACAATTATCTTTTATGTTTCAACGGAATGCAAGCAAATTAAGCCAATGTATCCAAAATGCTGATCGGTGCGAGAAGGTATAAGACCTCATCCGGCACGTACGAATCCCTCGACCTTTTCGCGCAAAGTCGTGGTTATCGCATCTTAGGTAGGTCCGATATAACTTTTATCTAGGATTAATTCTTAGATAAAGCACCGACCAAAACTTCGACAAATGTCTGGTTGGTGGCGATTGAAATAATACCATAATGTCGCTCTCTGTCAACAGTTTTATTCTGGCGCAGTATTTCTTGATGCGCTAGTTAATAGGCTTAAAATCTTTTAATAGGGTTTTATAAATTGTAGCCCAACAGAAAATATCTGACTACTATATATACTTTATCTATATAATGATGATAGTGTTATATAAACATACAGTTTCGACCCCGCCAGCGGCTATATTGTTTGTTCGAAAGTGCTGGGTTCTTGTTTAGTCTACCAGATGAAGGCGTAGATGTTTCCTTATACAATGTGTTTGATCGGAATATTGAGAAAGTTTACGGTGTAACTAGTTTCCAAGATAAACTATGATTTTGTTAATTATGGATCAGGAAAATAAATGAATTTTATATTGTTAACTACATGTATCTTTACAATATTCTATTATTATTATTATTTATTATAGTTCTTGTCTATTTTGTAGAGTTAGGCTTTTATGAGGACCCATTACTAAGACCGAAAGATTTTCTCTGCGTCTATGATTTATTTAATCAGTTATGCAATTTCAATGAAAAATAAGTACCACCTAAGATTGGGGACTGATATTTCAAAACCTTATAAAATTTAAACTTTATGTCGCTGACGTAGCATTTTTTTCACGACCGAGCCCATTTCATTTTATGATGGATTGGCGTAGATGAAATGAAATTAAATGAGTATCATAAAATTTTAGGTTCTCGAAAAACGGAAACTGTGTGGTAAAAAACACATCCATTCACATTTTTTACGAAAACAACTGCACCAATTGTTTCGAATACCCGTGAATACCCAACAATACATTGTCAGCGCTCGTGAATTGTAAAGGTGCTATTGTTTATCGAGAAGATACAACCTCAACTGAATGTATATATTTTTCTAGAGACACTGAAACTAAAATCGTATCTCTCAAAATCAGACATGATAAAGATTTGGCAGATTTTTATAACAATTAATCCTAATCGGGAACGCGCGAGTGATACCCCTGGTGTTAGAAATGTCAATAGGCTACGGTAACCGCTTACTATCAGGCGGGCCGTATGCTTGTTTGCCACCGTAGTGATATAAAAAACGACTTATTGACTCATAGTAGGACTAAAACAGAATACATGTTCTGCGATTTCTACGGAAGTCTACTACTGCAGAGCAAGAGCCAGTCTTTCAAAATCTTGGGTTACTGCTGGTGAGTGAAAATGTTCGCAAGCTTTTTCCAGCAAATTGATAAGAATAAAACATCGATTGGAAAAGAAAACAAACAGCTATCGCAATCGATGGATGAAGATTAAAACCAGAGTAAAATTTACAAAAAATAAGACCTAGTTGCTTTATTGCACAAAGTGCTTCAACCAATGTGAGAGAATGCATGTGATTTAAATGAGAATGTTGAGAAAGCTATTTCTGAGAGTGAGTAAAGGAATGATAGAATCAGAAAAGAGTTTATCAGAGGCAGTAATAGAGTGGCTTATATCGGAATAAAAAAACGCGCTGACATGGCAATTCTAAACGACGAAGGCCAAAGAAAATATAGTACGACTGTGTAATTAATTATCTAAGCAAGGAAAAGTAAGGGAAGATGATAATATTAAAATCTCTCCCATAAATTTGAATATGAATTCATCAATGTATCGCTGATAACGGCAACAATTTTGTTCGTGAAGAAAATCAAAACAATGATTTTAAATTTCAATTAATCCTTTTGGATGAAACAAAATTTTTAAGTTACCGTAAGTTATTTCATATTCGTGGAATTGTTTTTTATCACAGTTCCTTTTGCTTTATCTTTCTGTTACGGTATCATAATAAATTTAATGGAAGAGAAAGAATTTTAAAATCTAATTTTGTATTCACGAGCGCTATTGAGGCTGAGAACAACTGGTTTCAACCAAAATTCAGTTTCAAAGTTAAAAATACTCGTATGAAACCAAATAATTGAATAGCTTAGACATGTTATTCTCCGAAGAGCTTTTTGATCAAAACATCTTACGAAAATAGATTATTTTTCAAAGAAAGTAGCTCGTGTATTTTTACAAACATTATTTAAAATGTAGAGCTTCTTTAAAAATCAAAGAGTTTTTAATAAAAATATTTTCAATAGTTGCAAAGGTAGAAACTTACAGGAAAATTCTTTGAAGGGTTTCCAACTGCACTCCATCAGTTCTTTTCTTTTTATAAATTGTTGACCCTTTTTATCGGCACTGACCGAAAGTGCTTCTGTGAAAGCCGGCATGAGTACAGGGGCAGGCGGCAGGGGTGATGTTTCTGGAACGGGTTCTAATCTCACCTCTGATTGCTGAACGTTTCTCACAATTTTTACGATGCCATTACCGTTCTCAACGGCGCAGTGTGTTAAATTGTGAACTCCAACTAAATCTCGGGCCTATTATTCGGTAGCCTACTTGAATTAAAGGGTTTTATTAAATTTATAAGGGTACAGGTGCCTCAGATTGTAAACCGTATCTATATTGTATTTTGGTTTGTTAAATCTGTTTATTTGTGTTTGTTATTTTCCAGTCAAATCACAGACTGAATTATATTTTAAAACCAAATTCTGATTATATTTCTTGGGTTAACGTACTTTACATATCTCAACACAAAATAAATTGAGAACTATATTAAAACTTCTTGCACATCGTTTCCAGCAGTGATCTGAAGGAGATATATTTGTGAGAGCATCGCGTGGCAAATATTTAACGACATGGCGTGAATGGTAGGTCCCCGGGACCGCTCCCACGTCGGCCAAACGACCATCAATCAAGGGCTTCACTTTTAATATTTTTATTCATCACTCCTCTCTTGTTAGTATGAAAGTTTAGATTAATCATATGAACAATAACGCATTTTATTTTTAGCACAGATATTTGTGGGCAGCAATTTGTCCGCTGATGTACGATGTATTTTTAGTTATATCTTGTTTGATAAAAAAATATTGTACTCCAGGATCCAAGCTCCGATCCCACATTTTAATAAAATCTGTTCTATGGATAAACCTTCATGATAAACATAGCAAACATACTTATAATAATATGTGTAAGATGAGCTGGCGTTGACCTCCAACTCACTAAGACGATGAGGAGGCCAGTAATGTAGCAGTTGAGGGGAACAAACCTCCCCTCCCAAAAAGGGTGTTGAATAGATTAATGGTTGATGAATTACCTTGTCTATTTGGAAATGATGAGTAATATTGCTTTAATGGTTTCATTTTAAAATCTGTCAATTTGCGGTTATGGAACAATCATCACTTTCATTACTTATCAGAATAATGTGCCCTACGTGACACTTTATTTTTATGCAAATCTATTAAAATTGGATGAGTAGATAGATAGATGTGAGGGGTAACGATTTTAAAATTATAATATATAATTTACAATATACTCAGTCAGTTTGACTTTAAGACTAGTTTTAATTAAACTTTAATAGAACTATGTGCTTTATAAGAACAATGAAATATGTATTAATAAAAATACAGTCATTATTACCAAAAAAACATTAAAATCAAAATTAAGTATGTTCGATTTATATTTTATTGTAAAATTAGTAGCTACTTCTGTCAAGGAGTTCCTAGATTTCATTTTCCTCTTAGAACTAAACCATTTTACTCACAGCTCTGAGATAACGTATTCGCAGCTTGCATTGGTTTAATTTCCGCTTTCAAGACAAGACTACAATGCGCTTCCTTAGAACTAAAAATACAAAATAAATATAGAGAATAAAAAATGTTATTGCTATTTTTGAAAGACTCGAAACTATTTACGCCACTATTGGTAGTAAAATTATTGCTACTAATAGTGGCGTAAATAGTCTCGTCTCACTCAAAGTAGTGAACAGAAATGGTGAATGATTCCCAAAGTTAGTTGAATGGGCCATTACTCGAGATGAACAGGTCATCTATCACGGGGCAGGGGCTTTCACCGGCCCATAATGAACGTGTACCTTCCGTAACCGACGTTGCGTAAATATTACCCGGCGGTAACAAAAATAAAACGGCCAAACCACTCGCTCGAAATACAGAAACTATACAATTTAGATTCAAGTGAGCATATTATTTAAGTAAATCATTATTTTTATTGTAACCATTGACCTAATAGAAATTTTATATTTTTATTTTTATGCTTGACGTCATACATGTGTGCAATGTATTGCGTCAAGTATAAAAATCTTAGTTGCACTACAGTAGGTAGGTTAGCACTACGGTATTGGGAATGTTTTCAGAAGAGCTCTTTTGAAATTCTATTTGTGACAAGATGGTCAATACATATTGCCATAGATTTTTAAATAATTCTTTACCTTAATTTAAGACTCATGGCAAATATAAATAGTCAATAAAATACCAACTAAAAGAGGCGAACGGCTGTCCCCTATTTTTAATTTTAATTAATTTTATTTGTGCTGTCTTTTTCTTTGTAAACATTCTTTATATTTCTATCTCATTTGTTAATATTTTCATCTTGATTATAATTAAATATAAAGACTCAAAGAGTACCTAATACATAAATAGTTCTTTCATTAATTAAGATTTAACCATGAATATCTCATTAAGCCTAGTAATTTACCACTTAAGGGGTTAACCTTGGATAACAAAGAAGGCACCTAAAACTTGTTTCTAAAATGTTATTTCTGCCATGTAGTTAGATTAAATCTATAGTGTGGACTCTACATCGGTCTTATTAGAGCTTACAAAGATACTTTCAACACTCATTAGTGGACCTGTCCGAAATTAAACTATGAAATTGAGTTTGGAACCACCATCTTTATTAACCGGCTTTAAAAAGAAAACTTTTCATCCCTCCCAAGGAAGCTTCTCTGTTTTCCCCATAAGTTATTTTGCGAATTTTAGAAACCATTTAAAAATAAAACTGCAAAATACTATGCGATTTAGTGCAAACCCGCAAAACAAAAAAAAAGCTAGCTTGTTAGTATACGAATGTACCTGTTTCTCTTATGATTGGTCAAGTTTACGGTACAATAAATACCAAGGTAATGTGGATGCAATTTTGCAATGGGACAATATGAGTAAGCTCTCTTGGGTACCTTTGTGTGGAAGATACTAACTTTAAGCGGAACCTGTACTATTCAAGCAGAAATTACAAAGCTTATGGAATTAAAATAATCTTTGTAGACTATAGGTATATTATTATAGTTGATCGGTAGACAATTTTCATAATAATTAGTTCATATTAATTATATTATCAAAATAAGAATTATATAAAAGTATACAATCTATAAAAAAATGTATAAAAGTGTCTATTTAAAAGTATTATTTTTCTGTAATTATCATCACAAAAATGTATGTGCCTTTCTTTTTGCATGCCGGAACGGTAATGTGTTGGAAACTAATATTGTAAAATTAATGACATCTGTATTAACCCACATTTAAGCAAATAAATGAATTTGAATTATAATTTGAAAGTTTTACTATTTATTCAGGTTACTTATGTGTATAACAGGTGGAGATTTCGAGATGGCATATTTTCGAAACCTATGTTGGGTTAGTCATACTGAACTGATTTTTTTTTGAGTTTTTATTTTTGGTCCCATAGAAAAAGTTGTTCAGTATGACTAACCCAACGTAGGTTTCGAAAATATGCCATCTCGGAATCTCCAAACAGTAGATACAATTAAAATTGAGATTGAGAAAAAAAAACTGTCAGAAAGCTGACTAAGCTTATAGGCGGTCCCCCTCATGGTAAGTGGTCACTGGATACTAACAATACTCGGGGATAGCAAAGGGCTGACGACATTCAAGAAACCTAAAAGGTATGTCGAAAATACAAAATCCATGATTCAATTCAGTAAATAATTAATTTTGTGCTCATTGCCTGGAAAAGATCATCCCAAAATTGCGCTATATTAATTGAGAATTGTGTAACACCACATAGGTTAATTAACTCGGTAACTGGCTCGTAATTATCGGATAAACAGCAATATACAGAGTTTTAATCGCTATTCGTAATAAATATGCAAATGTATTGAAGAGTTCGGTGTAAAAATGGTATGCCTAAGCTGAAAAAAAATATGTTGTGATCCTATTTACTTATACAACTTTATTTTAAGTATAGCAGAGACACAATATACCTCAACGTAAAAATATGTTGTGATCCTATTTACTTATACAACTTTATTTTAAGTATAGCAGAGACACAATATACCTCAACGTAAAAATATGTTGTGATCCTATTTACTTATACAACTTTATTTTAAGTATAGCAGAGACACAATATACCTCAACGTAAAAATATATTGTGATCCTATTTACTTATACAACTTTATTTTAAGTATAGCAGAGACACAATATACCTCAACGTAAAAATGCTCGTATGCCCAGCCCCTCTAGACAAGATGGTTGTCGACAATCGTCATCGTTAGTAAACGATCAACCTTTGTATGGGATTGACATAAGAGATTGTTAAAAATCACGTGATATTTCGATTTGAAATGTCAATCCCATACAAATGTTGATCGTTTACTAGCCATGACGATTGTCTCCAACCATCTTGTCTAGGCACCCAGGAAAACAAAAACCTATTTTCTACAAAGTGATGATAGTGATAAATTCAATACACACCGCATATACCACGCGAAATATGGTTGGGTTTTGGTCAAAGGATAATTTAATTTGAACTTTGACATTTCATTTGGACGAATACGTTTTACGCATCAACTAAACACGCAAACTAAGTTATTATGTTAGTTTTCCAACCGTAAACACGTTTATTCAAAGACTTACATTCACGAGAACATTTTATGTCAAATAATATTTGTTTACTTGACTATAAACGGTCCTATATTTATAAATTTTTAACAACTGCTACAAAATATTACATAGGTAAAATTAAATAAAGCGGGATACGATATGAAAAGAAAGAAACCTTACAAATAGACAATAGATATGTAACAAACACTGTAGGAGTTATAACAATATTTCACGCCGAATGTATCTTTTACAAACAAGGTAGTTCCTAACGTGTCTGGCTCAGTCATGAATGATATGTCCGTTGTGGATAGTGAGTGAGAAAATGTTGTTAACATCGCTTGCACCGAGAATACTGAGGCGAGCATCCCTTCAAATTGCATGTAGGTATCATTGTTACGGTCAATCCGGCTCATACACGTGAATAGCGTAGGTATTATGCGTAATAACTGGTTCAATCATGAACTCATGAAGTATTTTTTATTTTGAATATATGGTAAGAATAAGAACACATGGAAATAGAAATGTATTTATTATGTCACAATTATGCGTATTATATGAAGAGGAGGTAAAATATGTGTCATAGATAATGAATTAAAATTTTATATATGACACATATTTTACTCGTGTAACTTAATATACCTACATACTTTGTTAACCTGCCCTATTATGTCCCAGGATATTTATCATCCATGTTCAACCGGACAAGACGCGTCGTAGCCAATCATTGCTCGTCAAAACGTCCGTGTATTTATAATGGATGAAAAGTTTGGGCACGATTTGACAATGAGCGTTTTGTTTTTTATGTCTATTCATTATACGTTTGTGGCAAATAACAAGAAAAAAAACCTTTCCATATAAACATTATTATAGATATTGAAGATGAAAAGAACGCTCGTTTTGAGGCGTTAACTAGTTTGAGATATAGCCGGTTAGACTGCGTTATGGGTAATGTTGCCTACCATCCTTCCCTAAAGATTCTGATCTAAGATCTGAGATTTATAGATGGCGGGTGCAGTATGGAATGACAGATAAATGCTCATTTATGCCTGGTTTCAATAAACAAAAACGAATCGTTTTGCTTACCAATGGTAGGTTTTTTTATTGCCAAACTGGGCATATAGATCATTTCGTAAGCTAATTTTACCTGTGATAGCTACTTCCATATGGGAGGGTCTGCTATGCAAAGCTTTGAGGTCTTTGCTTCATTATTAGTAAAGATATAAGAGTCTTAATTTTAATAAATCTTAACCGATACCGGTCCGTAAATTATTGAAACCGGGCCTTAGAGTATGCAGATTACCTACTGCAGATTGTATTTTGTCTTTAGATTCACAGGTGCCAGTGATTTGTACACTGGCATTTCCTTCATTGGTTTCAATTCTGAGCCAACATGACTTTTTCAAAATCCATTGGGTAAATCCTTTAGCTTTTGTCATTCTTTGCAACAATGGAGCATCGTAGTGTGTGCCGGACGTATGAGGTCAGTAAAGCGGGCCGTTAGCCAGAATGGACTGTTGTTAGTTCGCGACAATGAGAGCCATATATCAGCTTGCGGGGGCCATACCAGTTGTGTAATGAACGCATGCGATCACCACTAACGTTAGACTGATGATACTGGGGCCATCACTCTAATATACCCTCATTAACATTAGGAACTTGCTAAAACTATGTTTCAGCTCAGTGTCAATGAGGTATTAAAGTTTTCTTCTAGAGATGTGATTATTTTTTCATGATTGTCAGTTAAGATTAATCAATGAATGTGCAGCAAAATAAATATTACCCATAACGGTGATCTTACATCAAGACAGACCGTAATAAAAGTATTATGATGGCGCTGACAGCGGCAGCAAAAGCAAAAGTATTTTTTCGCGGCTCAATTCACTTTCGTTTGTATTCTGTATGTTTGAATCTATGATAGCAATTTGCAATAACTTTAGGCACATCCCACACAAACGGGCTCATGTCGTAAGGTCTCAGGGTGTGGGTTTGAGTGAAATGTTGTACGGAAATTGTTCACAAAATTGAGGTCTGTGCCTATAATAATATGGGATTACTGCTAAAGGATAGGATATTGAGCTATGGGGCCCATGGGAAGTAATACCATGTCGTTACAACAAGGAAGTAGCGAACTAGGTATACTTCATTTTCAAAGTTTCATGATTACGAGTTTACAAACTTTTGAGAAAAATATTTATTATGAAAATATGAAAAACAATGATTGCACATAACACAGATTACAGAATAGATTCTATAATCTGTGGCATATAATTTTTACTGGGTAGATTTCCATTATTTTAATTTGAAACTTTAAATTAGCGTGGTAATAAATAATATTGTGACGTGTTTCATTAGCGGAATATCAATAAAATTATAACAATAGTTATAGCCGGAGGGACGCCAGGGTAATGACATAATCAAATTGCTCCCCAGCACATCTGCTGAGGGGACTTGGCTCAGACAATACGCACGAATGCCCCTGATAATAGGTTCGATACAGCACAGGGGAATGGCAGGGTGATTTATAGTATGTTAAATGGATTGCTTGTTGAATTGTAGATTCGCTATATCCACAGACTATATCCAATAACAATGTTCTAATGACGCATCTCCCCTACAGTTTTTATAATGCGTTTATGTCTATGTCTTTGAATACGTCATCACCTTTAATGATGTGTCGATAAGCACACAATGGAGAATTTGATATATTTTGGAACCAAAATTAAAGTAAGTACTGTTAGCTTTAGTGATAGCTTAAACACCACATAATGAATCGGCACTTTCAGCTTTTATTGTTGAGATAGACCTGTCCAAAAATGGTCTGAATCTGACTTAGACAGTACCACCATTTCTTACTTATATCAATATTATTAATATAAAAAAAAATACATATTTGGTGACGTTGCCAAAATCTGAAAACTTGTAAAGATACAAAGCACAAGTTTTATTTTTATGTAAGAAAATAGAATTAGATCAATCATATCCAAGCTAGGCAATTTCCTCAAGAACCCCTCCCGTTTAAATGTCCTCCCCTAAAACGTGTGGGGGACGTTTGTGAAAAAAAATGATCTATAGAAATAGCCACTTGGAACAACAATGACGATTTACAAATACAACAGGGGAACTGATGGTATTACGAGCACGTGCAGTATTCCTGACCAGTGGGCTAGTGATATATTCTTGCTAAATATAATATCTTATCGATAATACCTATTGCGTCATCTGTAAGAACATTTTTATCATGAGGCAAACTCAAATCACGAAATTAAAAACATGCAGATTGATTGTTATACATAAATACTTCCTTAATTGATCACATTAATAACAAATGTTTTGTTTTTAGGATTCCAAACCAAAAAGGTATGTATAGGTACAAAAAGGCTACCTTATGGTACTATTCCGTCCGTCTGTTACAGCGCTATATTTCAGCAACCACTTATACCTACTATTGATTTGAATTGTGAACTATTTTTAAATATCACTAACCTCAACATATTGCAAAAGAAAAATTAAAAAAAAATGTATTTTTCTTTTCTTTCAAAAGACGCCGGAATGACCGAATGAAATGTCTTATATAGGGTATCATATAAAGAGCATCATTAGTACATTCCAAAACAGATTTTATTTTCCGATAAATCGGCTATATTCACACAGATTTGAGAGCAGGAAAATTGTTCCAAGATTGGAGATACTCAAAAACCAATTATGAGTAAAATGGAGTAGACAAAGTGCAGCGATAATATCGACAGCTCCCCTCACTAGCACTCAAGGGTGTTGCCGACGCGTGCGGCCCACAGGGAGACGCGAAATGTGCAAACAATTAGAAGGAGCTCTTTTTTGTTCGTTCGCGTAGGGTGCCCCACAATAGCACTCTGTGTCAACAACAGTTCGCCTCCATGATGCAGAACCTACCCCCAAACGCTAGCACTAGACATCTGTTATATTCACACCACTAATAATTCATGAATGTCTACAACCATAAATTCTATGTTTTTGTATATACTATATTATATACTGGTACAATCGATATTGTAACAACATCGGTACAAAGAAAGGGTGTCGCCGTCAGCATTCGCGTAAGTAAATCTATTCAAAAGATTCTTTTGATAACGGCTCTTTTGTAAACGTTGAAGTACGACTTGAAGTCCCATTTTTCTCCTAAATACATAAGCACTGGCAATCGGAAAACTCGGCGCGGGATCCACTCGCTGCGTGAACCCATTCGATCTCATGCATTTAAATTCAGAATTAGTGAAAAGCCTTGCCCGCAGACCGACTTTTTGCCGAAGGTAAGCAAGCGGTTCCTCGGATTTCTCTCTAATACCGGTTTCATTGAAAACGTGATTGATTTAATGGTCTTTTGTATACAATAAAGGAACGTTTTAAAGGTGAATTCGCTTTGATAAACTGGAGGGGACGCAATAAACCATTATTTTCTGCGGCGAAGATGTTTGGAGGTGTTTTAATTTAGTTTCTCCCTTTTTGTTTGACGACGGTCTGTAGTAACAATCAGCGCACCTTTCCGGTTCACAAAGGACGTGGTGTGACAACATAAATAATCTATCCGAAGACAACTCGCCCCATCTCTGGCAGGCGGAAAAATGTATCTGGG
Organism: Polyploca ridens; assembly: GCA_951394255.1. NCBI lineage: Eukaryota > Metazoa > Arthropoda > Insecta > Lepidoptera > Drepanidae > Polyploca > Polyploca ridens. The sequence continues at coordinate 10,365,160 of OX596259.1, read as the reverse complement.
ACATAAAAGGATGGTGGGAGCTCGGTTCGTTACGTTTTGTCGCTCCCTAGGGCACATCTCGCGCCGTGCGCCGTGCGGCAACTAGCTCTGCTAGTACATGAATGTTTTATGCTTGCGTCACAATTCAGATTTGTATCCACTATTCGAGTCAGTTTATGGCCGGCTGTTGTCCCACGTTGTGCAATAAAGGGGCGTGTTTATTGTTTTTCGTATTCCGAGTTCAAGGTTTCTTGAGTTTCAGGATGATGGTTACGATCATATATTGTATTATTACGTAATATCGTAACACTTTAGCCAACGATGGTATTAAATCTTACGCACGCCAAGTTTATAGGCAATCCGATGTCATAGTCGAGGGATCCTTTATGTTTCTGTTTTTGTGTGTATAATATAAACTTTATGTAATTTGGTGGGGATTGTTTTATTCAATTTTATACTCCGTTTCATTACTTTGTTTCCGTCTGAACAGCATAACTGATGCTTAGAAATTGCTCAATTCACTAACAGTTATATTTTATTTTGTTGGCAACACTTAGATACATTTTATGAAATGCTATGTGTATCGCAAAATAATTTGAACATGCAATCGTATTAAAGCTCAGATATGTATTAAAAATACATCATATTAGGTATATTTTCATTATTTTGTCTTCACAAGTAAAAGATTTGATATCAGAAGGAAAAAAGACAGTGTAACTTCTTTCCCCTATTTCAAAGTAATTGAGTCTTTCGTTGTACAATTGATACGCTTTTATCTTCAGTAAATAATTTCTGAGAAAATCTCTAGTTACAACCGAAATTGGCAACATATGGGATATAGTGACATTTTTACTGCGCATGCGGGCAATTAGATTATTAAATGAGTTCCTCATTGCGTTTTCCGCTATGGGGTTATTCAAAAAGCGTGTACAAACAGCTCTTCAAGATTGGTACAGTAGTACCCAACTGATATGGCGCGTAGTGAATTTTCGTTCGCACAGAAAAGAAAGTATGGCCCCGAAGATTAACGAAAGAATGCTTAAAACATACAATCAACCTTAGATCACTACTATAAGGTTCATAATACACTGCAGCTGTTGGTTCCGTCTCACTCGCAAGTCACGCCCCTCCGCACGGCGCGCGCTAACATGGCGGCAGCTGCCGACCAATAGCGTTTCCCGCGCTTTGAAAATGTATCTTCTGCGCAGATACATCGATAAGCCATATTAGTTGGGTACTACTGTATGACATTTGACAGTGTCTTGAGGTTACGATGACAATGTGGATCATCTGCCTTTTTGACAACCTATTTACATTTTTTAACTTCTATAGATACGGACAGTGTACTACCCGTGTACGATAAGTTGAGACCCGAGTGGAATGAGACTCCCTCGCCTGCTTCCCCTGCACTTCCCTGATGGCATCCGTTTTGTACTCCTAGCATGAAGCAATAATCCCACTACACGTACAATACGGCAGCTATGCTTCATGACGCGTAGTATACAAGCACGCAACTGTAACGTCACCGCGCCAGGTCTCAACTTATCGCGCACAGGTAGTAATTTGTCTATTAGATATAAGTACCTACTGGTTTTAGAACAAAGATCAAATCAGGGTTCATATAAGTATACAATGAGGAACTGGTGAGCAGAACCGGTATTACTATAATTCGAACACATTTTTTTTTTCGAATCATGGTGTCTATTCCTGTAATGTTCAATCAAAACAGGCTCTACGTAGGAAAAAATACTTTAAAAATATTAGAAAAATACCAAAGATGTTAAAAATGATTATTAATTAGTTTTTTCGTAGTCCTGTAAAATTTAAATACGCGGGCTAAGGAACAAAACTTTGAATTTGGCTAAGGGCTAAGGAACAAAATTTGTTTATTTTTTCTCAGCCAGTTAGGGCAATTTCTGAACTACAGGTCTTAGAGAAAAATGCTTGAGCTGAATTTTGAAGATATGTAGGTACAATAAATATTTTTTCTCCACATAAATACAACGACACTCCCAAGGATTATCACGGTACTTGACAATTTACCAAGTTAGAGATAAACGTAAGCACACAATTGTTTGTCCTAAACCGGTTAACACACTGCTACGCACCACGTAGCGCGTGAATACGTGTTTTAATGTTGCTTGTAAGTATCTCCGTTTGTATAGAAAAGACGCACAGTCCAACACACAGAAAATGCATCCACGCGCGTTCATACCGATCACGCGCCTACATGCTTCTCGTAGTGCCGTGCGTGATTTTGGATGGAATGAGTCAGAGCCGCCGTGAATCCACAAAACGCAACTATGCGCGTGAGTGCGTTAAAAACCTGCACGATGATGCTGATCTGCACTCCCGCAAGTACGCGCGTAGGTGCGTTGACACGCAACATGCAGCGTGGTGCGTGGCAGTGTGTTAACCGCCTAAGTAGGAATCGACCCAGAGATTTGTGACGTGGTAGAATATTTTAATACCAACTAGCAATGGGCTTAACAATTTATTCAATCAATAATAGCTTTGAAATATCATCTAAAATTAGAACTAACGGAGTTAGTTAAATGAAATGATAGGAATTCTTGATTTAATTAACCACTAAATCAGTTTCTATAATAGCTCCACAAAGGGTTACCTGGAAATCTGTTACTCAATAATCCCTTTAACTTGTGCCAATATAAGAATCTGCGTTTTCCTGAATCCAAATTGATATTTTTACCACTCATTTTATTTTTTATTTTATTTATGATTTTTAGAAGCTATCATAAGCAAAGGTTATGTCCCATTTTTTTTTAAAGTCAACTAAAGTTCTCTTTAGCGCTAAAACAATAATTAGTCGTCTAAGCGCAGACAGTAGAAACGCGTAGCGCTATTAGAACGCTTTTAGGAGTATTTTTCTCGCAAACACCGCTTACGCGTTTCTTTCATCGTTCTACAACAACAAGACAGTGTGACCGGATGGCCTCACTTGAAGAAACATATTTGTGATGTGTGGCGTCTTCTCTATACGTAGTAATAATAGCTCAATGTCCTATGCAAGATATTTTATACTCGTGTCTCTCCTTACTTATTTCGAACTACATTACCTGACCTGAGAGCGGTAAGATAATGTGAATCGACCCTCAATCCTCGTAGGGATACCTTCACCGCATGATCATTACAGACAACGGTCCCCAGAGGTATTTTCCTCGAGGCGTCGAAGTCTTGACATCAGATATTAATTCTTAATCCCTTAAGCAGGCACGTGAAAGAAATATTCAGGGTAAACCAACCTCTGATTAGCGACGGGCACGTCCCTCTTACTCATACATACTTAATATGATATTTCTTTCCTTTATTTTGACGATGGAGTACGGAAATGTATTCGCATAAATAACGCATATGTGTTTCTTGCTTTCAAAGTGTCGACTCACGATGGAAACCGACAGAAAAATAATATGAAGGGAATCTTGTAGTATTTTTGTTATGTAGTCTATCGCCCTTCTTCTACGATAGTGCAAAAGATCATATAAACCACAAATACATGAAGTAGATTGCTTTAAGCTGTCCTCAGGGAGGCGCTCTTCTAACTAGTCTCAAAAGGCACCTTGTATCTTGATTTTTCTGTACCTATTTTAGAGCTTAAACAATAAATAGCTCCATAAATCTATTGCGCGAAAAGATACGCAGCCAGCATCACATTCATATGATACGGATTTTTATAATTTGAATTAGGGAACTGGAAGAAGTGATTAGATTATTTTTTCTGAATATTTAGAAATCTGAGATGATTATTGAAAAAGTAAGGAAACTATGAAATGTGTAATTTTTCAAGGTGTCTAGTTTGGTGTTTGTGGTAGCTAAAAGTACAATTTCATTGCTAACACATGACTCCGAGAGACTTATGAAGTAAGAGTTTGAATATGAAATACTGTTACATTAAATGGTACCTCACGAGCTATTTTGATTTGCTCGGAACAAAAGACATCATAATATTATATCTAGAGATATATCCATCCGATCTATATAGCATTGAAAGTACTGCAATTTTATCTGAAGCAAGATTACATAGACTACGAGATTTTATACAAAAAGGCATTGATATACCTACTTCTAACAAAAATGAGTAGCTAGTACTTCCTTCTTCTCGTAGGTACCTACAGTACAGACAAACAACTTTTGTATTCTGACTCTCGGAACTTCCACAAATACTTTTGTATCGGAAACCTATTCATCTTCAAAGATGTATAAAAGTCGTCCAACGGAAATTATTGCTGTACACACACACGCATACATTTCTACATGTAGAAGTTTATTTTGTTCGTGACTTTATCCAAACTCATGGCAAATAACTCCTTGACGGCTTGATATAAATACGGTGACATGTTCTGAACATTGAATGTACGTGAAATTACCTTTCGTGCTCTCGACGACGCAGTCTATCCTCCAGAGAAGCACAGCCGTGTACACAGTCAGAAGCATCTTGCCACCACGGTTGTAGAATAACTCACTTTTATGGCCCATCCTCATATCTACCCAAATTTTCGGCAACGCCGCCTTTTATAGGTGAAACTCGCAACATCACAAACGCAGCACTTTGTTGCTCGAAACACAAGACGCTTGTGACACTAAACGAAATGTGACAGTTATGGCTGACACTCTTTTTATGGTAACGCCCTTATTTCTTATGGTAAGTGTTACGTTGGAGCCGCCTATATCACATTGGCACTATTGTTTGTGTGGATGCGGTACCTGAAACAAATAAATTTATGATCAAAAAGGTGGAGATTACTCTACATTTATTTATTGTTTTGTTTGTTCGTACATTAAGCGCGCCGTACATTACTATCACGCTACAAAATGCTTCTTTATACATTTCATTGTTTTGGTTACGAGGTGTAGCAAATGCGTCTTTGATGTATGAAGATTAATATATATCGTCCGTGTACGTTGAATTTATTTATGTTTTGCCGCGAGTTACTTATGTTGTTTCTTGGACCGTATACCGTATGTAAAACAGGTTAAAAGGGCGGAGGTTACTTTAAAAAAGCTTTTTTTGTTATTGTGAGAGGCTGGAGTCATGGTTTAAAACTGTTTCACAATCCAATATAGCTTTACGTCAAGAGTCATATCAAGAAATTTGGCGATGTTTTGCATTTATGGTGTTTTACACTAGTTACGTATTTTTGAATTATCAGCGAATACATTTCAAGTTAAATATATACTTGTAACGCAGAATGCAAAGATTATCTACTTAATTATATAGCTGTCCCCCGCAGTTTCACCCGCGTTCCCAGAATAAGTAGCTTATGTCCTTCTCCATACCATAGGCTATATGCATGCCAAATTTTATGATGATCTGTTGAGTAGTTGAGGCGTGAAGGCGTAAGAAACATACAAACAAACAGAGTTACTATACAGGTCGTTGTTTTGGTCAGCGACGAGCGACTCAGGGTCGATAATACAAATGACACTGGTGCTAAAATGCTAAAAAAAATACTTAATTTTTTTTTAATAATAAAAATAAAAAAATTAAAATTTTGAAAATCATGTAATAAGCTAAAGTGTAGACATAATACTCAATGGGAGTACGAGGGAGTAAAGGGGTGGGGCGATGGCGGCTTGCGCCTAGCTCTAGTCTGTGCACGTGCCTAGTAACCATACTTTGCGGTAATTTTATTTCAAATTGAATAAGGTATTTCTCAACATATTTACAGTATTTAATGGAATTAAGTCCATTTTTGGGGAATATATATTTTGTACTACCGCTCCTGGGTCGCTTGTCGCCGACCAAAACAACACCCTGTATTAATATATAGTAATATATAATATAATATAGTATAATAGTATATAGTATGGATTACTTAGGATAAGGATTAAACTATACCTACAATCCAGTAATAAATTTAAGGATGTAAATAGAAAAAAATGTTCAAATTATTCACGGATTAAATAGCAACTTAGATGGAACATAGGCAATTTGAAGTCCTTAAGGCGCTGTGTGTAGACACTTTTCGCACATTTGAGGGGGTGAAGCAGCGGTGAAGACGGCGCTCAATTCGGGGCGCCCCGCGTACTACCCGCGCAGTCCGCCCGGCGTCCTTATTCTGCCGGAATCCTTATTCTGGTTGTTACAGTTCCGGAAATTTCAATTCATGCTTTTGATTGTCTAAATACTTACTTATTCCTATTACGCATTCTAAGAACGATTCTTGTGTCTTATAAGAAATGATTATATGAAATTCAGTCGCATTGATTGTTATATGAGACCATACCACAGAATAAATAATAGTACTAACATACGTATTACAAGAAATGTCGAATCAGACACGGCCATAGATTTTATGTCTTGTGTCTAGGTTTTAATGAAATAAGTAGGTACTTAGTATAAAATAGTATCACTTAAAATCTATTATAAAATCTACTTACATAAATAATTGCAAAATAGGTATGTAATATTCGTTTCTTTGACAAAGTCATAAAATAATATTTATGTTGTTCGAAATAGGGCATGCAATATCGGAAAGTTTTCAATTCCGGAACTGAGTTCCGATACTAGATACCTAGTTTCGGAATTAGCACCTTGTGAATGGTTTTTCGTTTCTAGATGATTTGAAATAAGAAGAGAAAAAAACTAGCAAAACTATTGTCTATCGAGATATATTTTGAGGGGTTGGAGCCATGGTTCCGTGCTTAATATTTAATATAAGTCCGGAAATCCTAAATATATGATATAAATTATTAATGAATATCGGAATTACGATATTAACGGAATACAATATTACGGAATTGAAACATCTGAAAAATTGCTCCTCCCGGGATAAAAAGTAGCCTATAATCAGGGCCGGCTCTAGCCTATACAGGGCCCGGTTGCAAGCAATACCCTGGCGCCCTCAAGTGGGCGCGCGAACAATATGGAATACTAACAGTTATATTCTCACCAGAGTGATCGGAAATTCGTGTGCAGTTTCAACTACGGTCTTTTGGAAATTAAATTAAATAAAAAAAATATATATATCCTATGTCACTCAGTGATAAATGATAATATACCACTAGTGAAGGATTTAAAATCGGTCCATTAGTTTTTGAGTTTATTCATTATAAACAAAGACACAAATCTTTTCTCTATTAGTCACGATGTCACGAGTGGCGCTCGGCGCCCCCTGAGACCCTGCGTCCGCGTGCGCTGCACACCCTGCACTATAGGTAAAGCAGGGCCTGCATATAATACATGGGAATAATGTAGCTTCCTATTAGTGAAAGAGTTTTTCGAATCCGACTGGTAGTTCTAGTGATTAGCCGGTTTAAACAAACAAACAAAAAATCTCTTCCGCTTTTAGTATATGAAAAATTTGTTCAGGTTTCCGGATAATGTGAACTATTTGATACGTATCTCAACAATATTGCAATGGTTTTTTACCCCCGGTTGTGAAATTCAATATTGGTCTATGCGTTCAATTCCGGAACCAATTTCAGATTTAGTTACGGAATTGAGTTTTAAAATAAAAACAACTTTTTTTAATAAACTTGTTATAATCATCAAGAAATTATAAAATAAAAAATGGATATCTTTACTTCAGAAACTCAACTACACCCATCAGAAGTGTCTGGGGATCAAGTACATTTTTAACTATAAAAAATATCCAATTAATAATAGGTCTTTTCTTTACCTATGAAATTGCCGTTCTGCAGTACTGGCCATTTCAAATCAAAATAATTTTTGTTTGGCTAAGAATTCTAATTTCAAATTAATTTTATTTTAAAAACATGGAATTCTTTTTCCAAAAGTAGTCATTTGTTTATTGATTAGTTACATTTTCATCGCATTTCAATCTTTTTCGTCATCATGGATACGTTAAAAATTCGAGTAATTATGGAATATGAGTACCTTCGTGGCAGCAACGCGGCACAAGCGGCATGCAACATCAACGACGTTTACGGAGCTAACACTACAAACCAACGCACCACCTGTTATTGGTTTGCTCGCTTCCGTTCTGGAAATTTCGACCTGAAAAATGAACCTCGCGATCGTCCGAAGACTTTGGTCGACAATGACGAATTAAAGTGTAAGTGATTGTGGAAGCTGATGATACACAATCGACGGCTGAATTAGCAGCAGCTTTCGACGTTAGCGTCAAAACAATATTGGTCCATTTGCGTCAAATTGGCAAGGTAAAAAAGCTTGACAAATGGGTGCCCACAAACTCAATGATCGCCAGCGCGAAGTACGCGTCGAAACGTGCCTTGCACTGCTCAACAGACACACAAATGAACGAATTTTGAACCGCATTGTTACCTGCGATGAAAAATGGATTCTGTTTGATAACCGCAAGCGCTCAGCAAGTTGATTGGATCCTGGTTAAACAATGCCCTAAACGAAAACTTACCCCTAGAAAAGTAATGGTCACTGTTTGGTGGTCTAGCGCCGGTGTGATTCATCACAGCTTCTTACCAAACGCGGTGAGCATTACTGCACATGTGTACTGTGAAGAACTGAACACAATGATGGGGAAGCTGGCACATCTCCAACCAGCATTGGTCAATCGCTCGTCTCCGCTGCTCCTGCACGATAACGCGCGACCTCATACTGCACAGCAGACGGTCTCCAAGTTGCAAGAACTGGGGTTGGAAGTTTTTCGTCATCCGCCCTACTCACCAGACCTTGCGCCTACAGACTACAACTTTTTCCAAAATTTGGATAACTTCTTGGCGGGAAAAAAATTCAATACCCGAGAGGCAGTACAAAATGCCTTTGAAGAATTTGTTGCCTCCCGTCCAGCTGATTTCTTTAAGAAGGGCATCAATAAACTGCCACTGCGTTGGCAAAGATGCATTGATTGCATGGGTGATTACTTCGATTAATACAAATAAAAAATACATGAAAAAAAATTTCCCAACAAAACGGCAATTTCGCAATATTTTGTAAAAATTAAGAAATTAACCTAAGGTAATGTCGTCAATTAAATGGCAAAAAAAGGCAAAACTCCAAACTCGTGTACGTCTTGTATCTGTCACCGTATTTTTGTGAAAACCGTTACTTTATAATCTACCTAGCGAGATTATAAACTCTCCGATGTATTGTGAACTGTACCATACTGCTTACAATATAACTTATTCATTTTCAATAGTTTATAATGTAACGTTGCCAAACCGTCATATTGTGAACCGTCCAGTGACGGTTCAAGACGGTTCGGTTCGGTTGAACTACGTAGTTCTACTACGTATTACTACGTTAGTTCGGTCTGTATTCATAGAGTTAGAAAACAAACATAGGAGTTAAATAAAAGAAATGTACATTTAAATGTTTGAGATCAAAATTAAATAAGTCAATCAATTTTTTTTTAAGAAACAATAAATACATTTAATTACGTTACGTGTCGCCAAAGATGGTGGCGCGGGACACATGTCGTTTAACCAATCAGCGCGCAAGGTACGTTCCGACACATTCAAGTATGATGCCAGTTTACAATATGACGGTTTGTCATGGATAGATTATAAACTATCGGAAATTAATACGTTATATTGTAAGCAGTATGATACACTGTACAAATTATCGGGGAGTTTATAATCGCGCTAGGTACTCGTATATTATAAACTAACGGTTTTCACAAACATACGGTGACATATCCATCCGGCCTAATACTGAAACAAGATTAAAAGGAAAAGCAAACATATATAAATAAGGAGCCATGGTGGCTATATTTTGTAACTGTTGTATAGAATACAATATATTAACGCAACTATTCGTCGCTGAGCTGGTTAGTATTGGTCTCTCGTAAATTGAGGCTCAGTATCAACAATGTACTCATTTGCGACTCATCATCATCATCATATCAGCCTATGGATGTCCACTGCTGAACATAGGCCTCCCCTTGGAATGGCTTTGGGCCGCTTGCATCCAGCGGTGCTCAGCGACTCTGACCAGGTCATCGGTCCACCTGGTGAAGGGGCGTCCCGCTCGGCGCTTTCCAGTACGTGGTCGCCACTCGAGAACCATTCTTTCCCAGCAGTTATCGGCTCTTCGAGCGATGTGGCCCGCCCATTGCCACTTCAGCTTACTAATTCTACGAGCTATATCCGTCGTTTTCATTCTCCTACGAATGTCCTTATTGCGGACCCTGTCACATAGAGAAATTCCGAGCATAGCTCGGAACACTGATCGCTGAGTGACTCTTTAGCTTATTTCCGGGCCTGCAGTAAAAGACCACGTCTCTGACCCGTATGTCATCACTGATAACACACACTGATTGAAAACCTTTGTCTTCAGACTCTGAGGTATTCTGAACGTGAAGATATGCCGTAGCTTTCCGAACGCTGCCCAGCCGAGTTGGATTCTTCGATCCACCTCTTTGTCGATGTTGGACAATTGCGACTATTGTTCTGAAAAAAAAGATGAAAAAGAATATACAAGGTTACAGGAAAAGTAGTACTGAATATTCTGATGAATTTGATTCTATAATATGGTATCCGAAACTTGGAGACGGATGGAGATATTGAATTTTAATGTTCGAAGTTCCGTTATTTTGGTACTACCACTTGGGCCTATTCAAATAACATTATTTTAAGATTTTATAAACATACATAATAGATGTTATACCTTTCTGAATAGCTAAAGAGACGTAAAAGTTTTTAAAATCATTTGCAGAATAAGTTCTATACATTTTTTTTAAAGCGTTTCAGATCAAATCATTTATTCACAATAAATTAGTTAGTGACGTTAGTGTTGGCTAGGGCATGTAATATCGGAAGTTTTTCAATTCCGATATTGAATCTCAATATCAGAATTCCGATATTATTAGGTCCTTACATATGAAATAAGTGTTTTGTCGTACTGATCAATTTGATCTGAAATATCTCCTCTTTGGTTAAGAATTCCAAATTCAAATTTATAAATTCATTTAGCTGGTACATTTGAGTCTTGAAAACAGTCATTCATTTGTTTTTTCCTCATTATTTTTTCCTTTGGCGTCGCTTATAACCGCACAATGGAAAACATGAAATATCGGTATATTTACGAGTAGGTACGAATTTTACCGTGGCACCAGTGCTGCAGAAACAGCTCGAAGGATTAATTATGTGTACGGCGCTGGTGTCGCAAAAGAAAGGACGGTACGTGCGAAACGTTTTGGTTTCAACGTTTTCGTTCTGGAAATTTCGACCTTCAGAACCAACCCTGTGGACGGCCGGAGACCAAAGTGGAAAATGAATAGAATTAAAGGCTATTGTGGAAGCGGATCCATCATAAAGCACTTCAGTGATAAAACTGTATTAATCCACTTGAAGTAAACCGGGAAAGTAAAAAAACTTGAACGATGAGTACCTCATGAATTGAGTGAATCGAACTTGCAAACACGCGTCGACTGCTGTGTTACTTTGCTCAACCAACACAATAATGAAGGGATTTTAAATCGAATCATTACTTGTGATGAAAAGTGAATTACTGTACGATAATCGGAAGCGCTCGTCGCAAAGGCTGAATCCTAGAGACCCAGCCAAATCCTTCCATAAACGAAAATTGACTCAGAAAAAGTTACTTGTGAGTGTTTGGTGGACTAGCACCGGTGTCGTTCACTACAGCTTTCTAAAATCTGGCCAAACGATTACGGCACATATCTATTGTCAGCAACTGCAAACCATGAAGGAAGAACTAGCTGCTAAACAACCGAGATTGGTCAATCGCTCTAGGCCACTGCTGCTTCACGACAACGCAAGACCACACACTGCATAATAAACTTAGATGACCACTAAGTTAGATGAGCTACAATTGGAATGTCTGCGACATCCACCGTACTCCCCGGACCTTTCTCCAACAGATTACCATTTTTTTCCGGAATTTGGACAACTTCTTACAAGGAAAAAAATTCAACTCCGATGCGGCAGTCCAAACCACCTTCAAAGAGTTTATTGATTCTCGCCCCCATGGTTTTTTTAGTAAAGGGATCAATGAACTACCTATGAGATGGCAAAAGTGTATATAAAAGTGTATATAATAACAACGGTGCATACTTTGATTAATTAAAAATATTTTACAAAAAAAATGACTTTATATTCCTCCCGTACAAAACGCTAATTTCATATGTAACGACCTAATATTTTCGGAATTAGACATTTTCATTATAAATTGCATATATTCCTTATAAACTGCACATTGTACACACACACAAAGTATTTTTTAATATTTTTTTAGCACCAGTGTCATTTGTATTATCGACCCTGAGTCACTCGTCGCTGACCAAAACAACGACTTGTATATCTTTAGTAATATAATAAAGTAGAAGTGATTTTTTCTTTGGTTAAACGGGCTAATCTATGAAACTACGATTCGAAAAATCTCCCCTAATAGGAAGCTAGCTAAGATTCGGGTATTATATTCTAATTTTTATCCTGGAAACGCCAGTGAAACCGTGAGAGATAACTAGTTTCTGGTAAATTGTTTATTTTACTTGCACATTTTAAGTTTTAATAATGTTGATTCTGAGGTAGTTTAATTAGTAATATAATAGGATAATAATACAGAATCTGTGATTTAGTATTTACTTAGTGTATTTGCACATAATAAATTTAATTTAAAAAACTTACCATTTGTTGTACCACATTAAAGAATTTGATCTAACATTTCCAATACAGGAGACTGAAGATGAGATCAGAAGACGATGTGCAATCACAAGATCAGCAGTAGGAAGATTTGGAAAGACAGAAGGATAACTAGAAAAACATAGATTCGACTTTTGAGATGTGTGGTCTTTCCGATCTTTCTCTATGGAGCTGAAACTTGGTCCTTAAGCCTACAAAATTGCCGGAAAATCGATACACTGGAGATGTGGTGCTGAAGACGTTTCCTGAAAATTCTGTTGACGGCCTTTCACACCAATAAATCGATCCTGAAGGAGCTTTTAATAACAGATAGGCTTTCGTCGACTGTGCAGCTTCGAATTCTCAAGTTCTTTGGTTACATCTGCAGAAACACTCGACTTGTTGTCCAAGGGTGTACTCGCAATGCTACAAACCGCAAAAAATGGAAAAGCATCGCGAAAGCTGTAACCCTAGTCAAGGAAAACATTGGCGTTGAAGACTCACCATGTACAGTATCTATTGATACCACGACCACTCTGACAAGCGTGCTAGACAGAGCAGATAATGTTTTCAATCCATACTTTATAACGGACTAGTTGTCCCCCGAGGTTTCAACCGCGTTCCCGGGATCAAAAGTATCCTATAATACTCGCGGATAACGTAACTTCCTTTAAGTGAAAAAAAAAAACGAATCCGACAGGTAGTTCTACAGATTAGCCAGTTTAACCAAACAAAAAACACTTTATAATACATTTTATAAGGCATATATGCAATTTATAATAAAATGTCTAATTTCGATATTAAAATCCAATATCGGAATTGAAAACCTTCCGTTATTACATGCCCTAATGGATAGATATATATGGTTTATAAGGAATATTTGCAATGAAAATGTCTAATTTCGATATTAATATCGGAATTCCGATATTGAGATCGGAAATCAATATCGGAATTGAAAACCTTCCGATATTACATGCTCTAAAGTACATAACACTTCTTTGTGCCTATATTAATTTTTCTGCTATTATTGTCTAATTCCGGAATTCAGAAATAACCGAAAATTCGTTCTAACTAAGTAATAACTAAGTCACTAAGTAATAAGTAAGTTCAAAGAAGGGATGGGAAGGGATGTTAGTTACTAATTTTCTGGGAACATTTATAATAAAACGTAGGAACCTACTACCCGTTCGCGATGAAACCCGCGTTCACCTGCCCGCTTCCCCTGTTCCCCGATGGCGCCCGTCTTCTACGCAAGGCTGCAGATCCAATATAAGCTGACCTCTTATTGTACCGAAATCCTATACAATGCGAGATCAGCTTATACTGGCTATCCTATACAACGCGTGCGCTGCTATGGCGCGACTGTGACTTCACTGTGCTCAGTACGTGGATTACGTAACTTTATTTCAATGAAATTCAGATTGAAATAACCTCTGAATCGGTAGAAATATTACAAAATCGGAAATGGTTCCATTTCTAATGAACCATTGTTTGTATTTGCAGTTATCAGAAAGTAAAAAAGTTATCATAAAACCGCTATATTGACCCGATTTCAATTCGAAAATGATTGAAATTTAGTTACGTAATCGCCCCACAGGTCTCAATTTATTGCGCACTGGTAGTACGTAACCTAAAAGTTATTTCATTATTTTAAAAGCACCTACTCTAATCTTTGATAAATCACAATATTATTTTATTTTTTTCACACAACAGTTTTTACTACATAATTTAATTAAAAAGTTGTTTTATACTTACATCTTTGAAATCCTTTTCATAAAGTTTCGTTTTACTATTTCAGATCTTCTTTTCTTCTTATTTATCTTATTGAATCACACACAATTTAACTATATAGGTATACAATAAAGCGGTTCCCATTTTTTTGGCCACGGAACCCTAATTGATTATATTTTTTTCGACGGATCCCCAATGTGATAAATAACAAAATTGATTGTACACACGGCTACATATCAAGCTATACATTTCCAGTATAAGCTGATCTCGCATTGTATAGGATTTCCGTACAATGAGAGGTCAGCTTATATTGGAAATTTATAGCTTGATCTGTAGCTGTGCGTACCTTGTCATTTGAATATTTTCATGTTTCACTTGAAAAGAAAGATCAAATTATAAATAAAAAATAATGTTACCTACTTATAAATAATTATAAGTAGGTAACATTATTTCTTATAATTATTTATAAGTATTATAAAACATTAATTTTTTATTTGCGACTTTTTTCTACAAACGTTTTAACTCGCGGACGAAACGCGGAACCCCTTTGACTCTTCCACGGAACCCTAGGGTTCCGCGAACCACCATTTGGGATACACTGCAATTAACAATCAAACATCTATGATTGATCACTAATGATTGCTATCAATACGCACAGTTAATGTTCAAAAATGGTGTATCGAAGTGTTATGAAAACAGGTTTAACCACTCGTCGAAAAATTTGGCATAGGTCCGACCTCCACAAGCGCTCGAGCGCGACTGAATGGGCCACCGCTGACCGCGAGATGACGCATTTTGTAGGTATTTTGGATTTGTGCAAAAGTAAAGAAATAAAATAGAAAAAACAAAACGTACTGCGATAGATCATATGATGACTATTATTTTTGTATAATTTTCTAATCAAAATTCTGATTATTAATAGCCATAAAATGCAATAAATGTAATAAAAAGGGGTAACTTTACGATTTTTTTCTATCTGGTAAAATTATTACAATCGTGTTTTGGAGCTCGCTGGAGTTTAGGAAATATTGTCAACTTTTACATATATTTTTTTCGAACTAAAACTATTGCATTTTCATTACGAAAAACCGAATCAAAGATACGCATTTTTGCTAATCTATGAACCCACGGCGCCTTAAAATTTACATTACCGTCATAAAATCAGTCCATCCATGAATAAGGACCTTTCAACAATTTCGCTCTTCATTTATTTACTAATGCTAACAATAAAAAAAGCGAATCTCTAGCCGACGAAAAGGGTTAATGATTTTTATAGTCGACTTATTGTGCTCATAAAAACATTTTCTTTTACTTGGTCCGTGAGCGGAGGTACAGGCGGTGGAATCTCGGCTTACAGCCGTCATTTAAGGAAGGAATTCCATTACACGAATGGTGCTACTTGCGTGAGCAATTTTATTTTATGCCACCACCATCTCCATCTATTGCCTTGAAGGTATTTACGTGCTAATGATATGTTTGAAATTAACTTGATTACCTACTTTGGTTTATTTGGTAGGTATTTTTGTTACGAATGAAACAAAAAACTGGACTTACTAGGATTGAATGCATTTATAAGGTTGCAATATTGGATTCAAACATTATTACAATAAAGTCCGATTTTTAAGTAAGTTAAATTCTCATTTCAAATTAACAGCCAGATACCGCATGGATGCCTGTAAGGCGATGATAGCTCAGTGGTAGTGACGTCGGATACCGAGACGAAGAAGGTCCCTGGTTCGAATCCTACAATGAGCTTGAGCTTTCGGTGAAGGAAAACATCGTGAGGAAACCATAGCACGGTGGTAGGGTACTATATAGTACCCGCCTGGCTGGCTACCACCCTCAAGTTGAAAATCTGTCGCCAAGCACCTATCGGTGTGTTCCGACAGCTGCACTTGAGAGCCAGTTCCTTCTAGGCTTTGTCTGCTTACCACCTTCGGCCATTACCATGGTGAGATTGCGGTCAAACAAAGGCCTTTAAACAGTAAAAAAAAAAAATATCAGCCCTAGGTCACTTTTCCTTTAAAAAAAAATGTATGAAAAAAAAAATTAAAAATATTATATTTCTGCACGCGATTTGACGCATAAAATACATTAGGAAAAAAATTATGACAGGAATAGCGTTGCATTTCATACTTATATCTCCTTTGTAATTGTGACTTATTAATTGTAACAGCTGGCTATTTAATTCAAAATATAATATTTCCAACGTCATTTAAAGAACTAATGAACTAAGCAATTAAAACTCCGGCTACCGCTTCACCGTAAATAGTCATTTCAGAAGAACTTTTTTAACCTATTTATTTTGTAATTGAAAACCAAATGACAGATGTTACGCGTAGTGTTACTTTACCATGTGAAATGTTAGACGGAATCAAGATGTCACCACATCATTTTCTATGGACAAAAAGTTAAACTGATGAGTAACAAACTATTTAAAAAAACTTTTACTGTGAGCTATATTATTTATTCGAAATTTATGCCGTCGGTCTTGTATTTTGGGAATTTCTTCACACAAGACGTAGATTTGTGCTACATAAATCACAAAATTGAATACAAGGCAAACTACTATTGAATAATAAATTGACGTAGATATTTACAACCAGAACGGAGCATAAGGAATTGTATTAAAGTACCCAGACTAAGAAAAACATACATGCTCTGTGGCGTTTCTAATTTCTACGCCGAATGCTTGTTTGCCACTTAAGAGGTATAAAAAAAAATATTACGGGTCCGTCATTGAGCTATGAACTCTTCAAAATCTATAGGTAGAACTACTAGCAGTACCCTTTACTAGAACTACGTTTTTAGGGTTCCGTACCCGAAGGGTGCTAAGCGGGACCCTATTACTAAGACTGTCCGTCCGTCCATCCGTCAGTTTGTCTGTCAGTGGGCGGTATCTCATGAACTGTAACAGGTAGACAGCTGAAATTTACAGAGAATGTGTAGTTATATGACGGTTATAACAACTCATAATAAAAATTAAATTAAATTAGAAATTAAGGGGGCGCCCATAGAAAGGTTTATTTTTTGGCGTTATTTTTTCATAGCAAAGTTGAGTTAGTTAATATTGTACGGAAACCTCCGTGGCCAAGTGCGAGTCGGACTCGCACTTGGCCGCTTTTTATTATAGATATTATAGAGGTAGCCGAATTACTTCGCTACTTAACAATCAATTCATGTCAAGCAAAGCCAAAACTTTTTCCATTTATCTACAATTCTGCATTAACAAAGACATATACGAAAGCAAATTTAAAAGAAAATTATTTATTTACATTCTTCGAATATATTTAGTTTGGTCTCGGCGCATTATTCTCGACCGAAGATTAAAAGTATTTTACTGACATTCTCATATTTGACACTGACGTATGAAGGATAAGGGATAAATCTTTGCATGCGGTGCGGTTGTTTTTCTATTGTGTCTGGGAATTTATTGAAACGAGCGAAAGAATTGCGAGCTCTATGTATATCTACAGTTGAATAGAAATAATGCCTTTGTTATTTTCTATCAATGTTGAGATCGTGAAAATATTTGAACGATCAAATAAACTTTCGACTTGCTGGAAAATAAAATCTAAAATAACAGTAAATAACAAAAAAAAAATTGAGTTTCCACTGTAATTTTTGGGAGAGTTACGAAACTTGACATGACATAGATTTAATCATAGTCTACTAGCTGTCTCCCACCGTTTCACTCGCGTTCCCGGGATAAAAAGTAGTCTATGGTATTCTCCATACAATAGGCTATCTGCGTGCCAAACATGATAATCGGTTGAGTAGCTAAGGCGTGCAAGCGTTACAAATAAACAAACAAACTCACATTCGCATTTAAAATATTTGTTAGGATTAGGATATTAGTAAGGTTGGATACGTAAACTACCTATAAGGTCCTAATAAATTGTGAACTTCATCTTGAGGAATGAATGTATAGGTCATTAGTAATCAAAAAATAATATTAGAAAAATAATCCGTTGGAAAAAAAAACTTCTTTGACTTGCATAGAGACTTGCTCGGATTATTTTTCTAAAATTATTTTTTGATTACTAATGATCTATACATTCATCCCTCAAGAGGAAGTTCACTAATTTATTAGGACCTTATATACATACACTCCAAGACTATTTTTAAACATTTTATATGCATGAAAACTATCAAATATCTCTGTCAAAATCTTATAAAAACTATCAATAGATATAGATGGGTTAGAGTTTTGCAGTCTTCAAGAATAACTTGAACACTAGTAGTAAGCAAATATGAGGTCGATGGTAAAGTAATTTATTATGTACCTACAACAGTGTAACATGGTACTAAAATAAAAGAGAAAAAAGTGAGCCAAGTTCCCAAGGGAGCTATTCCTGCGCTCCAGCCGCTAGGGCTGGTATTCTTAGACGATAATTAACTCTTTATGGCTAGGGACATCTGTTTACAAAGATGCCGTTGTATTTATAGCGGGAGCTTGACGTGAATTCTTAATTTGTAAAATTATTTGTGTCATATTTTTTGTTTTCATGTTGCGAAGTTAAGTCGTGATTTGTGTTCGTGTCACGACATGACGTTCGTTTTGTCTTTGTAATTTGATACCAGTTTTATTAAGATTTAATAAATTGTATCTCTATATCTTTGTTTATTGAAACATTGACGTCCCTGAGCACGGTAGTTCCTTCCGTACTCAGAGACGTCAATAGTGTACTGATTCGTCATCTCTAAACATGTCCCTTTCTATAGCTATTCAATAAACAAAGATAAAGATACTTAAATTGTCATTAAATTCTAATTGACTCTGAGTACGGCAGTTAGTGTTCTATTTTAATAAGTCTAGTTCAACAATGTAATAACTCATCCATTAGTACTTTTGCGAACTATATCAAGTTTGATCGGTTTTTCTGAAAACATCAGCTTGGGTCTAAAATTCGATAAGTGTGCAATTAGTTAGAGGAATATTGAACCCTAAAATATAAATAGTAAAACAAATTTTTTGTGTACTTATTTTCCCAAACTAAAGCAATACGTTGTGTGAATAGAATCGACTCTTTAAAAATAAATTCTTTGATGTACCATCTATAACAAAGTCCTTTTGAGACGAAAACTATTAACTACGTGACATCTCCCATTTAAAAAGCAACTTTTCTGTAAATAGCTCACTAACTAATTCATGTGTGTAATGGATCGCAGCCATTTTACCCGTATACTTATCGTATCTTATGCTGTCTGTTACTTTGAGACGTGTTAATAAAATAATAGGTCCCGAGTATATAGAACAAGAGTTCAATCTAATCTGGGTCCCAAAAAGCGGTGGCATTAGGGAAAGTAATTAGTATAGGATGGGATGCGTCCCTTGGCTGATAAATATTGCAAAACTTCAGTGGAGTGGATAATGGACCCACGATGTCCCTACGTACCAAATGTATATTAAATACACTGTTTTGGGTTTCAATTGGAACGGCTCGTACGGCGTATGTGTTACTAAAATACTATTGCGAAATGATGTAGGTACTTTGCCTTATTTATTTACAACAAATATGTACAAATTACAATCTAATTAATACATTTTAAATGACAACTAACAATATACTTACATAAAAGCTAATATAATAAATTGGAAGAAAAAAAAAACTAAAGACATTGTTATTTAATATAAAAGGTCATCTAGCTAAAGTGAAAATAGAAAATTGTTTTGAACTTGGAAATCTTTCTTTTATTTTCTATTAATTTTGGCAACAAACAGTCAATATACACGAAATATTAAATATTTGGTACAAATGTTATCATATAATATCGGGCTTTATACTTTTTGTATAATATAGACCAACAGTGCCGACAAGTATTAATTTTCGCTAATACCCTTTATTTGCTATCTATGACTTCATTTATTTAGTTATATTCATGTGATTATGACTGCATTATGTATATGATTATAAAATTATAATAACAACCCGGAAATATTTAAAAGTTACTCAGCAAAATTATCACGCTCATTATTCATACCTTAGGACAGGAGAAATTAATCAAATGTACTACTATAATAGGACAGAGTCCCAAAGAATAATGAATCACTGTTGACTTTGTAATTTTCCCATGGATTTCTATTTGATATTTCCTTCCGACTATGTAACGATGAATTTCGGAAAATAAAATATTTTTGAATCTACAAACTTATTAGCATCTAAAAATGCATACTTTTGTAAAATATATTTGAAAAATGCATATATTTTAAATTTAGAAGGTTGTCAAACAGATAATATCATATGATATGGGATAGATACACAGGGGTAACCTAACCGATAGATTAACAATTGCAGAATTTGAATAGGCATAAATCTAAGCTAACAATAAGATACCTTTACGTCTGGATGCTAGAATTTATTCATTCCTAACACGATTTACTACAGGTAAAGGCACAAACTATGCAAAGATCGGAACATAAATGTCACATAGATACAAAACACAATTTCAAAAGGTACGCAATAAAAAAGGTAATGCGACCCTTTGTTTAATATTCAAGGTGGTTATGACAATATACCTATCATGTTGATTTTATTTTAGTATATAGTAGACGCAAAAATATTACCTATTTATGGTTGTGTTCGTTACTATTAAGAAATAAGTAGAGCTAATACAGACAATGTGAATCACATGTGATTAGTTCATTGGAATACAATTGGGTACACCTTTACTCTGTGGTATTGCTATGAAAAGAAATTGCTTGCTTTATTTAACTAAGTAGCTAATGATCAAATACTGAAACGTCACTCACACTATCACAAATAAGTTGTTTAAGTGCTTCTCAAATAATAAAACTCCTTTTAAAAAGCGTTTCTGTATGTGGTGCTTAAGTCTGAACATTTTCGACCAAACACGAGATTAATGTTAGAGAATATTGGCCTTGATTCTGTTGTTTACAACTAAACTAATGTTAGTCTTACTATGTCTCTTTCTAACAAATAACATAAGAAAAGGATGTAAGAAATTTAGTCCGGTCAAATTAGTTCAATGCTTATTTTCAATATAAATTTAGTCGCCATCTATCGTGGTTACGCCCAAATACACGCAAAATATGACGGCAAAGATTAATTTTACAACTTAAAATATGTTCTATCCTTTTTCAATAATGTTCGTAAGAAAGAGATGAGATGTGACTAAAATTAGTTTAGTGCGATTTACAACAGAATCGGCACCAGTGTGAATCACACGTGATTAGTTCATTGGAATACAATTGGGTGAATCCCCTTTACTCTGTGGTATTGCTATGAAAAGAAATTGCTTGCTTTAATTAAATAACTTGCTTCATTTAACTAAGTAGCTAATGATCAAATACTGAAACGTCACTCACACTATCACAAATAAGCTGTTTAAGTGCTTCTCAAATAATAAGACTCCTTTTAAAAAGCGTTTCTGTATGTGGTGCTTAAGTCTGAACATTTTCGACCAAACACGAGATTAATGTTAGAGAACATTATATAACTAAAACCCTAATTAAACTGATGTTAATGGGATTGTCAGCCACATGCAATGTTATTATTATCAAAGCAATTCTAGGGCTAATATTCTGCAATAGGCAATATGTTATGAATGGTTTCATAAATGAATAAACACGCTTTGACTAAAGTTTATTGAACACGGATAGAATAACGGCGTTAATCCGAAAACGCTATTTAATTTAAACTTATTAAATAGTCAGGTAAATAAAGTAACCTTACTGTCATTGTCAAAGAATGTGACGTTATTTATGTGACCATTTGATCAAAATATTAGTTAAATATATACGGCCTTACTCATAAACGCTATTTAACTAAATCTACTGAATAAATGGTCAAATACATAACGCCACCTTGCTCTCATTGTCAAACAATTTGACATTATTTAGGTGACCACTTAATCTGCTTATTATTTAAATAACGTTTTATGAGTAAGGGGGATAGTTGTTATGAATAAGGGGGTAATATGGGAATATTAGTGAGGAACCTTGCAATTGTAGCAGAGATAATCGTTCCTAATAAAAATTCGCTTATTAGAAACCAAAGGGTGCCAACACGTAGCCTCCACTGTCCGTTCGTCCGTCTGCCTGTCTGTCAGTGGGCTGTATCTCATAAACCGTTATAGTAGGGTCCCATTGAGCACCCTTTCTGTACAGAACCCTCCGTGTTTGGGGGTAATTTTGGAAGAATGCTCCATCTCTGAAACTCCGCATGAAACTAATTCTTGGGACAACGTGCATATTTATTTTGTATTCATTTACAGAATATGCACTTTATGTTGAATGAATAAAATTGTTTTCGTCCTTTTTTAATCTCGATTAAAAATATACATAGAACATAAAATGATTACCAAAGTCATGCAGTATTTTAACAAAAAAACCATTCCTAATATTTGTTTTGCCGTCATAAATAAAATAATTGATTGAACAAAACAAAACATGCACATCATAAATGCTTTTATTTCGCTAAGCACATAGGTACGTACACTCAGAATTTAACAACAAAGAGATACCTACATTATGCTAGTGATTTTAAAATACCTCCAAACCTAATTAAACGACATGTCTCGTGGAGATATCACAAAAATATAGATGGATATTAGTAATTGCAGTACCTTCTACCGTACTCTTATTGATCTGTGTTTTTTCTCATAAATAAATACTTATTTCTAAACAACGTTTTGTTTCATTTCATCGTAATTCAATATAAAGTACGATGGGGATGGGATGGTTCTAATTCTGTATACATTTTTCTTTCCGCTATTTTCATTTTCTGGCTGAGATCCGGACCTCGAATAATTATATTTTGCTTCAAAAGAACGGAACTGTTGAAAAATTACTCGGACCAACACAAATTAACTACAGTGATTGTATAAAACTTTTTCTTTGTCTACAGTGAGGAAGTTACTTAATTATGGAGATATTTACTTACTTGTTTTGTTTTTAGACTTTTTAATTCAATAGCGAACACCGGAACGCGAAAATTGCGGTAAAAAATTTTAGGTAGTGATTTCAAAGTGTAAAAAAAATACAGTTTTTTTTGTTTTGAGCGTCCTGACACTCATCACTCTGATCTGATTTCTGACAAAAAAGTATCCAGACTGGGCTGAAAGCGGCGGCAATGAATCAGAAGTAGTGAATGAGGCATATGCCCAGCAGTGAACTGAAAAAGGATTATGATAATATGAGCGTCCTGAAAATGCTACTATTAAACTTAACCAGGCATTATACATGCTTTTCATATTTGGGTATTGGTATATTCACATATAATTGTAAAATTTTGGTGGAATACTACTCTATCCATACAAAAAAACACTAAAGCTTAATAAATAATTAAGAAAGAGTTCAGCGTTAGTTATTAAAAGGAGAAAAGGCCAATATGTATGGGACCTGCTTACTACAAAGGTAGAGCGTATTCGCTCAAAGAGCAGCTCGACTGGGGAAGTACCGCCACCTTACAGAATACCGCAGCCAAATAACTTTATGTTGTGTATAGTTGTGTTCCTGCGCGTGAGTAAAGTCACCAGAGCTCATTGGGGAGGGGGAAAAGTCGATAACGCGTCAGCGATGCTTCGTGTGTTGCAAGCGTTCATAAAGCTAGGGTAACCGTTTACCACACGTTTACCATCAGGTGGCCGTATACTTGTATAAAACTATATTATTTTTATTATCCGAATTAGTCGTATAAAAAAAACATTCACAGTTCAACTATATAATTAATTGAACTATATAATTAACAGAATTGTTTTGAACTGTAGCCTTAGCACGAACCACTTTCGTATCGCCTTCGTAGCGTCATCGTATCGAGTAGATGTCATTTTTGACAGAAGTTCTATCGTCTACTCGAAACCTAGCTTGCGAGCTACGTTAAATTCGTCTAGAAATTTTGAGACATACATTTTTGATTTTATTGTACACAATATTAAAATATTTATTTCCAATAACATAAACTAAATTAAATAATCAGCTTATCATTAGCTAACGATATAAGGTATTACATCAAAAAATGTTTTCTTTTTCACAATTGAAATGTGATGAATGTGGAACTATTTTTGAACGTACAGCAAAGAGTTCACGTTTTTAAAGGTTTGAATTTAGAACATAACAAGACGAAGAAGATGAGTCTTGTGACTCCGTTAGAAATAAACTCGACGATTTTCATTTCTAGATTTGTGTTTTAGCAGTTTTAGAGGATTTCATATAAAGAGTGGCTCAACTTGAACTATCGACATCCCCTAACATTTATACACTTATTATAATTAAGTATATATAGGTGTTTGAGATACAATGGGTTCGATACTCGCTTAAAAATTAAAAAATTCGGATAGTAGTCAAACAATACATGAGGCTCCCCAATTGAATGTGTTTTAGTTAAAACTAACATAAATGTAAATGTAGTATTAAATAAAATTATATTATTTTAACTAAATGATTCACCATATTTAGTTATAAGATTATAAATAAAGAAATACAAACTAAAAATCTTAATGCTTAAAAAATAACACATTCGAAATATTCCAATTACCTACCTAAGATGCGAGATGTTCACGTAACGCTCTCACTGAAAAAAATACGGTGACAAAGTCTACGTTAGCTGGCTTGCGAGTAGACGATACCATACGTCAGAATGAGTTCCAATTTCAAATTATATACCAAACCACGTTTACGTAGTGTGACGTGAGGTTAACGTAGTTGTTCGTGCTACCGATTTGAACGTTTGGCAACATTCGAATGACACATTCCCATACAATTTGAGTTAACTCTCTCGATACGAATACGTTACGCTTGCGATAGATTTTCGTGCTAAGGCCTCTGTGCGGGCTAAAAGGAGTTTTCTTCCGCAGACGCTCGGACTGTGGAATGAGCTCCCCGCCGTGGTTTCCCAATGGAGTACAGCATGGGGTTCTTCAAAAAGGGTCTGATGAGATTTCTTCAGGGTCGGCAACGCGCCAGTGATACCCCTGGTGTTGCAAGCGTCCATAGGCTACGGTAACTGCTTACCAACAGGCGGGCCGTATGCTTGTTTGCCACGTTAGAGGTATAAAAAAAAAACTGTAACAAAATATCCTCAATGTAATCTTGTAATTGTTTTTCACACCCATAACATTCTACACATAACGTTATCAGATAAGCTCCCATAGAAATAATTTTATTATCCTACTTGAAAAGAGCTTTCTAACGATATAGCTGATTGCTATTGGAAGCTTGGATCATATTTTTCCTGTTGTCCTTTCTAATCTTTTTTGTACATGTATTTTTCAATTACTTATCACGTTTTAATATGGCTTTACAAAGTAGTAAAAATATTGTGATTAAAAAAATCTCTTCGTTATAAGTAAAACGACATTTAAAGTTTATTCGTCTTGAGATTAGGGGAAGTGAGTTTGAAGAGCGCGTTTGTAATCTGAATAAATTATTTTTAATATAGCCTCTTGTAAACGGCCAACGAAAACAAGCTTCCTGTTTCCACTTAGTTTCTAATTTGTTAATAATAAAGTTCAAAATCAAAATATCCGCCAGGTAATTTTCAGAATTTCAATCAAAATTCTTGACAGAAAATCCATGCCAATTTCCATAGGAAAGTTGTCGAGAAAACGGTGATAATGAGACATAAAATAGACAGCATTTACAAAATATCCCAGAGGGCCTGCTGTAAGTGGCAAATTAAATTTCGTACAATTATATTGTTAATTACCAAAATTATTTTGAATGATTAAACTGCCTATATAAGGTTCTTATTAGGTGAATAGAACATTTCATTGTAACTATTCAATTATAATCCCTTTAAAACTCCACAGCTTTGCTCATTTCAGATCTCTGGGAAACAAAGGACCGAAGAATGATAACCCGTTGGTTCTCGCGAGAGACGCGCGTCCTATAATAATAATAAAATTGATTTCATTGTTATTTTTTTAACCGCGAGCCTAAGTATGTACCTACTTAATAATGAAGACATTTTCTATATTATATACATTCTATCTATATATATAAAATTCAAAGTCCTGACTGACTGACTAATATATCAACGCACAGCCTAAACCACAGGTCTAAGAGACGTGAAATTTAGAGGATATATTCTTTGTGAAGAGTAGGTATCCAATAAGAAAGGGTTTTTCGAAATTCCACCCCTAAGGGGGTAAAATAGGGGATGAAAGTTTGTATGAAAGTCCGTCAGTTTAGAAGTTAGGATATAAAATTTTGTGTTTAGGCTGATGATTGAAAATTATTTATACGTGTCTCAGCGTTTTTAATAATTCCACCCTCGAAGCGGGATGAAGTTGTTTTGTTTTATTATTGTAGAAAGATATGTAATTTGTTTCCTGTAGGCCACGCGAGCGAAGCCGCGAGTAGAAGCTAGTTTGGTATATTTGTTGTAATCTATTAGTACTGTTCTATTTTCATTGGTATGTTGATTGGTATTTGAACGGGTATCATAACAATTGTTCGATTTGTTTGAAATGAAGTTATCGTAAACCGATAACATAAAACTTAACCAAATCCATGCCAAAAAGCATTCAAACAACGAAATATTTGTCATTATATCTGCATATTTTACCCCAATCTATTTGCTCAAATATAAAATGAGTAGGATATTAAGATAAAATGGATATTGGACTTTCATCATTATGCTTGTCATTTAATATTGCCCGAGATCCCGTCCTCTTTGTACACATCCACTCGAAGACCCTAAAAATCAAATAAACATCCAAGTCTAATACATTCATAGAAGAGTAAACAGATTTTTATCTTTTTTGACAAGGGAAATTGGATTTAGCTTTTTGTAGCGGAATTCATGAAAATGTTTTATTCTTGGGCGTTATTTGTTTTTACAATTTTAGTAAGCACTTTACCAGTGGCACTGAATAACCTACAACCATCGACTAGAACTTTAGAGTAGTTATACCAAGCAATCCAATTCCGCTACTAGTCAGTGATTTTGCACAGATATTTTTTTTTACTGTTTATAGGCCTGTGTTTGACCGCAATCTCACCATGGTAAGTGATGATGCGGCCGAAGGTGGTAAGCACACAAAGCCTAGAAGGAACTGGCTCTCAAGTGCAGCTATCGGAACACACCGAAAGCTGCTTGGCGGCAGATTTTCAACTTGAGGGTGGTATAGCCAGCCAGGCGGGTACTACAAAGTACCCTACCACCGTGCTATGATTTCCTCACGATATTTTCCTTCACCGAAAGCTCAAGCTCATTGTAGGATTCGAACCCGGGACCTTCATCTCGGTATCCGACGTCACTACCACTGAGCTATCATCGCCTTAAAACAACATTTTGAACAATAAAGACAAATCAGTGCTTCTAAATGTTTAAACTCAACTTAGCCAATCAGACAGAGCGCATTGTCAGTGGTGGGGATTAGCGGAATAGATTTCAAACAAAAAGAACGTGATTGCGGGTCATTAGGTTAAGGCGCTGCACAAACGTGTGTCTTGTATCGGATACAAGCTACCAACGAATATTTGATTTCTATAGAACCAGTATGAAACCAGCCACTCCCTGCGCAGACGTAAACTGTGTCCGATCGCCGCTACAGACCACAGCAACTACGGTTTCGGTAAAAAAATTGTCCGATACAAGACACACGTTTGCGTATAACCACTAAATGTTCGATGCCTAAAACATCCCAATCGATTCTTGTTGCAAAAAACACACACATAGCAAGCCAAGATAGACCTCATGACCTAATAAAAAAAGGTATATTTGATATCGTGTACATTTCAATTACCTACTTAAATAGCTTCCGAAGATTTTCGATGGAAGGTAGAATATTTCTATAAGTACAACGAGTATCATAAAATATGAAAATCTTATATGAACGATAAAAATATCTTCATTCTGGTAATTTCTTCGATTCGTAACAGAAAGTCGCAGCAAGTCATTTTCGATCATGGCCCGTAGGACGTGCTTATTGTTTACAAAAGTTTATTTTTAGTTTCGTCAGCAGCTGTTCGTGTTTGTTTCGTTTAAAGTTAAACTTTAAAGAGGATTAAACATTTGTGGAACTGGTAACAGTTTCTGTAACAAACGAGACATGACCGTTGACATTTTGGGAACCCGACCTCCCTAATGACGCTATTTGAGGTTGAAATTTAGTAATCGTAGAACATATTTAAAGTACCTAACAACTATTTAACTATTGACGTGGGAATCCAAATCATTTAATTTAAACTTATTTTTGTCAGACAATTATAGGTACCTTAACCAGCGGATAGTGGACTCAAAATCCGATAAGTATTTAAACTTTCCTAATTACAAAATATATGTTGTATTTTCTTAAGGGTAAGGGCTTCCAGATTACTATAACGGCATAGTCACATGTTCGCTGACGTCAGCTCCATCCCTGCACGCTTTGCATACCGTAGACTGGACACCACTCACGCTGTTCTCTATTTTTTCCACCTTCCGTAAGTCACATCACATAATGGCCCTGATTCTGTTGTTCACAACTAAACTAATTTTAATGTCACTATGTCTCTTTCTAACAAAGAACATAAGAAAAGGATGTAAGAAATTTAGTCCTGTCAAATTAGTCCAATGCTTGTTTTCAATATAAATTTAGTTGCCATCTATTGCGGTTACGCCTAAATACACGCAAAATAAGATGACAAAGATTAATTTGACAACTTAAAATATGTTCTATCCTATTTCAATCATGTTCGTAAGAAAGATATAAGATGTAACTAAAATTAGTTTAGTGCGATTTACAACAGAATCGGCACCATTGTCTGCCAACTTATATTTCTGTTTCTTTGCGTGTTGAAAAGCGTCAGTAAAAGATGTTGTTTTGTTATCAAGAACCCTTATATTAAGCTTCTTAAGAAAATCTATGGGCGTTTTTATCTTTAAAGCCCCATTATTCGTAAATGCCCATGTTTGCGCCCCATCAGCAAGTATCGGGAGTAAACATGTATATAAGCTTGCTTTCTAGTTTAATGGAGATTTTCCTGTATTCGAATGCTTTAATGGATAACAGATTGAAAAGATACTTGCCTTTTCCAAGTATTTGAAATGCGTCTATTTCTTCTGTATGGGCGCTATGTGAATGTCAGGTTTTGTCCGATGTATAGATACAACTGGTGACCGTTTCTAAAATATCTCCATCAATGTTGATGTTCATTGTTATTTAATGATAAACGAACTAGCTGTTTAATTCTACAATGAATAAAATACAAGTTCTGCCACGATTTGCTTATGCTATTTTACCAATTACACAAACATTATTAGATAAACATATGGTTGAGAGGTATTTCCCATTTATTTTAAAGACTCTTGCTGTCCTAATTTTACTCTATATTTTCGCATAATAACCAAAATACCGATCCATATACCTACATACACTTTTTTTACGTGTATAGGACTATTTATGACTGCATATATCACCATGTTAAGATGCCATCATAAGTGATTATGTGGCTAAAGGTGGTAAGCACACAAAGCCTAGAAGGAACTGGTTCTCAAGTGCAGCTGTCGGAACAAACCGATAGGTGCTATTTTCAACTTGAGGGTGATAGCCAGCCAGATGCCTCTGGCTTCTTTCTAGTACCCATGGGTACTAGAAAGTACCCTACCACCGCGCTATAGTTTGCTGACTTCACCGAAAGCTCAAGCTCATCGTAGGATTCGAACCCGGGACCTTCGTCTCGGTATCCGACGTCACTACCACTGAGCTATCATCGCGTTTACTCTTCTTCAGAGGTGAGCATCCATAAATGTTTATGATTACTTTTACAGTCCTTCTGGAGTCCATCTGGATTTATTTTCTGCTGTTTCTAGATTTCGTGCTATACAAATAATATACATAATTAATCATAGTATATTATATATTAGAACTTACAAATGCTCGTCGAATCAACAACGCTAACCAAACCATCTAAACCATAATGTTAAATCCCTAAATGTACGAAACTTTGACTCAATGTCATTTATTTATTAAAGCCAGTGATAAGGATGCGCCTCATCAAGAACTCCCAACATGACACTTGGGCCAAGTTCCTCACACTTGGCGCCCTCTCGCCAAGTTTGCTGTAATAAATATGTTTGGAAGTATTTAGGTATACGTTATCTCGTCGGCATAATTGAAAAAGTTCTGACAGGGGTTAAACTGGGCCCGCCAAATGTTAAGCTTGTATCAAGGATGAGTAGCGTTGAGTATAGTGCAGTTTATTATAGGTATAACGTTGATGGAAACTGTTTAATTGAAATTCCATAATAACCAGCATTAGGCCCCAAAAAATCCAGTATTTCTGAAATTTGACTCATCATTTTAATTACAGAATTGATTTTTTAAATTCTAAAGTATTCTCTTTTGTTCAAGTTTTATGAACCATGTTATAAAACGCGATACAGTCTATTAAATACTTATATTTATCTTTGAAAAATGTTCACCTTTTTCTTGGAATAGATGTTATTCTATTGAGCAACGCCTTTACTTAATATTTTTCAAAGCTTCTTAAAATCTCGACTGATCATGAATAAAAAGAAATGGATACAAAAAAGTTGTTTGAATTTCGTTTTCTTACTGGCGGCATCTGCTTGTACCGTAACAATAACTAGGAGGTAGAGTATATTTGTATACGCAAGAAACAACTGTCTTGCTACAAAAGAAAATGGAAATACGTAAGCGTAAAATTGGATTCCCCCTTTTTTCAACACATGTAATACTGGTATCATACTCGTAAAAGGTTTGATCCGTATAGATTTTGCGGAAACATGTAATCTGCGTAAGTATTGGCTAAGTCGGGGAATTACAGTATCGATAGCATAATCAATCTAATCTCTAGCTTACTAAAAGGAGAATGTTTCGTTTGGTTATATTTCTGCATGGTTGAATTGGTTTCAGAACCTCTCATAAAGGTTATTCCATGCTAAGTCATTTTTGGTACTTATTGACAAATAATAGTATGAATATGTACAAAATAACGATAATAAATACCACAATCACAATACCAAAATTTTCTTCTGGCCGGTACTTTCAGAAAAGGCCCAATTTATGAAGGCTGAATGTTCTCCTTTTTTATCATAAAATATCGCTGTGGAGTATCCCAGGTTTTATTATAATAATATCCACATAAATTAATTAATCGAGTGTAGTTATGGGATTAAAGTTTATTTAGGCTTAGTATCTATATTTTTAAATGTACATGGCTCTGAGGTAAAATAACTAAGAGGCCGCCTGAATTGTTTGCTCTTTTATTCTCCTTTCATGTCTGTTTTTTTTCGATCGGTTTTTAATATCGAACGTCATTAGCGACTAATAAACAAAAATATTTATTACAATTACAAACAACTAGTTAATTTGTATTGTATCGTAAATTAACAAGCTATAAAAAGAGGACACAATGTTTATATATCCACACGATTGCCATGATATAGTTGAAAATATTTATTTCAATATCTCTGAAAGGTTACACCAACCGTTCCCTATATACATTCCAGTTAAAAATTCAGTTGCACACCAGCTATTCGTTTCAGTTGTAGGCTCTATTTTGTTTTTTCAGAAATACTCACAGGCTTGCATAATATTATTTACCTTCAGTGAGCTTCGTTTTTTTTTTAATGTTATATTAAAACATCCTTGATCATTTTCATCACAAATGTCCTATCATAGGCTTCCCCGCGGATGGCTACAACTAGATGAAGATGCTTTTGTACCTTGAGTTTAATTTTGTACATTTACCAAATGATACTCCGATTTGTCCCTTTTGCTACTGGCACGGCGACTCCTCTTCACTCCTTAAACTCTTTTTCAAGAAGGGTGTGAAAAGAGGGTTTGCAACCCGCGAGTGCCATCCCTAGTTTTCCAAGCGTTTATAGTCTTATGTAACCGCTTACCATCAGGCGGGCCATATTGCGGGCATGTTGCCCGCGTGAGAAAAATATTGGAAATTACAAACACGTAATAAAAATATGATTATTTCATCGATCCTAATAATTCTACTCCTTGCATTGTATAGGCACTTCATTTCTGAGGGACGTGACCCGCCACCTGGATCTGTCTTCTACTGTGTGGATAGCACATACGCTGGTGATCACTGTGGAGCGTATTTGGTCAGACCAACGCATCGGATATCGACCCCTCGGCCTCTTTCCCTCCACCTTGCCAGTAATGAGCAATTTCTCAAAGTTGTCACCTCTCTTTCTTGCAATGTGGCCAAAGCACTGAAATATTGTGATACTCAGATTGTGGAATGAGCTCCCCGCCGTGGTTTTCCCAATGGAGTACAGCATGGGGTTCTTCAAAAAGGGCGTGAAGAGATTTCTTCAGGGTCGGCAACGCGCGAGTGATACCCCTGGTGTTGCAAGCGTCCATAGGCTACGGTAACTGCTTACCATCAGGCGGGCCGTATGCTAATTTGCCACCTTAGTGGTATAAAAAAACTAATAATAATAATATTATAAAGAGGTACATTTTGTAAGTTTGGATATAGGGGATTCTGAAAGAATTTTCAGAATCGGATCCGGATTTCCATCCCGAGAACGCAAGTGCAACCGCGGGAGATAGCTATTAAAAATACAAACGAAAAATATTGGAATAAACTACAATAACTTGACCAATCCGGTTGACCCAATAAATCATATGTAAAATGTATCAAGAATTCAGTAACGATGTATAGACAGACAAAATAACATTATAATATGTTTATAGTGGAATTATCTTTGAAGTTAAAATGTTTAAATTAAGTTTTATGACATCCGCGATAAGCGAAACAGGGTTACAAGACGATTATGTGTGTTATGAAAACAGGGACGTGTTTACGTCTATAAAAGAATTAGTTTTAGTCATAATTTAGCAAACTAAGAATGATTAAAATTGCTCAAGGGAAAAAGAGCCAATCGCCGAAATTGGGAATGATTGTAACATTGGTATATCTATACTAATATATATACTATACTTATATAATAAATCTGAAGAGCTTTTTGATTGATTTGTTTTTGTTTTTGTTAAAACGCGCTAATCTCTGGAACTACTAGTCGGATTCGAAAAATTCACTAATAAGAAGCTACATTATCTCCGATTACTATAGACTTATCCCATGAACGCGTGTACTTATATTTTTATAATATACTAGGCACCTATTAAGTTAAGACTAGTACAAAAGTAATGTCAATAAATTGCTTATTACATGATATCAAATTACTCATTTCGGTATAAACTTATCGAATACATTTTATATTAGTAGTAGTAATTAGTTAAAATACAAAAAATAATTCGCTATTGTATTATTTGTCTTATATTTTTAGTCGCATAGATTTTTTTATTTGATAAATTAAATTAAAACCAATTTTACAATAAATAAAATGTGTGTTATATTTTTCTTTACCTTCAATTTGTGTCAGTTCTCAATCAGTATTTGCATTCAAAAACTTAAAAAAAGCGTAGGCAATTGCTACAAAAATATGTTTATGATAATAACAATTAAAACCAACATAGGTACCTACTAAACAAAAACTTAAATAAAACTTCCTCAACTTACTTCAATCACTCCGCGAAACGCGAATGCATCCCCCAAAACTTTGTTTCACTGGACAATCCGTCACTGGCCTAAAGAACAAAGCACACGCGTTAATTAGGGGTATTTTCGTCACCACTGTAACACAAGCCTTTAAAACGTCAGTTTTCAAACGCGTAACAACAACGAGAGAAATACGGCGTGCAGCCGATACGTCTCAGCATCCACGCGTACCGGAGACATCTAAAAAATCAGAGTCCTGGCCTGGAAGCCCATTGCCGTGCCGTCTCGCGTTGGAACTGTACTACGAATACTTACTCAAAAACCGACTCTATCTCCAAGCTCTAAAGCTGACTTTCAAATATATAGTTAGGGCGTTTTACGTTTGGGATTCGGGAGATAGGGGAAGACGCACAGATGCTGCGCGCATGCGATTTCGAACGGACACACACATGCATTCCGTTTTATTTGCATGTGTTGGTGAATGAAAGACCAATGTAACATTGTTTGAGTCGTCGGACGCTATTGTTGTGAGCTCGGATCCGGGTGTGATAACCGCCAGTTTACGATCTACCCTGATTAATGTAAGGTGAACCGTGAATATGGCTACAGCTTTACATATGTGGAATTTTAGGCTATTTAATGAAAATTCTGTTAAAAATTCCAGTCCAAAGGGATTTATTAAAATAATATTTATAGCTCTTTCCCATTAATAACTAATTAATTAATCGTTATCTTTGAATCAGCAGTTGTATTAAAAATAACACAGGTTTAGTTAAAAAATGCTTCGAAAATCATACTTGAACGGACACAATAAACTCCCATTCTGTTTTAAATTTAGGCTATGACAGTATCCCTTTTAGATTTAGTAAAATGAACAAAACAATAAAAGACTGACTACGCCAACTGCGTCGCATTATGAATCAGGAATAGTAAGTAAATCTTAACCAGATGTTGTGATTCGATATTGCACGGATTATAACGTGGAAAGCTCTGACTTACTAATGGCTTACTCGACAAAGAGTGCAGAGGAGATTATATTATTAAAATTCATGAAATAGTTAAAGCCAGAGACCAACGCGGACGGGAGACAGAGTGAGGACCTCAATAAAGTGTCCAAATTGAATACGGGTGGCAGAGAAATCAGAAGGAGTGGCTCGCTCTTTAGACTGGAAAACGCTGATGATAATAATGAAGTAGTTAAATGCCAATGTATCGCACCGTTATCTATAAACTATTCATCGCTTCAATTTGGTAACTTTAATCATAAAATAGCCAATAACTTTACCGACTATGTTTAAAAAAATACATTTGACGTATCTCTTTTTGTCCCGCTATGTTTGTCTCTTTTTAGTAAATAAATGGTGTAGCTTTTTAAATCACTAGAGTTTAGTTCCTTTTTCCAATGTTACGTTATTTCATGAACCAAGGATTCCTTACTCTATGGTTATTTTTAATAAAAAGTTAATTCTACTCTCTTATCTGTTGATATTGGCTCAATTACATTCAAAGTTGTCGTACACATGTGCATGCATTTGTTCAGGCCATACGAGTTAGTTTAGCCTTTAGATTAGTCTATGTAGGTACCTATATGAAGATTTAGTCGAAGGAAGTTGAAACTATTTTGTCTAAAGTTTTTTTTTTATTATTGACAAGGATCCCATTTTACAAAACAAGCGTATGCCTTGCCTGATGTTAAGCGGTTATCGTAGCCATATGGACGCTTGCAATACACGGGGCATAGCTCACGCGTTACCGACCCTTCCCTCCTCCCCAATGAGCACTGGCGCCTAGTGGCAACCTTACTCACGCGCAGGAACACGACATAGAGTTATTTGGCTGCAGTATTCTGTAAGGTGGATGCTTCCCAGTCGAGCTGATCTTTGAGCACATAAATGCTACACTCTACCTTTTTTAAAGCTGTAAAGTAAGCTGCTAATATTATGCTTTAAATATAATAGAACAAACCCGTCATAGACAGAGTGAGATTTTAGTGTCAATTTCACCTTCCGGCCATAATAAAAGTGAACACTGGCAACCATTGAAAATAATTCAATGCTGGCAACCTTATACGAGGCGATAGTTATCTGCGGTAGGTGTTGCCGCCAAAGCATTCATTCTGGTCATATGCGAACATATGAAATATTTCATAGAGCAGATGTCTCTGAACTCAATTCCAGTTGTTAGGACATACTGGAAGGTTCATGCCGACATAGTGTGTAGGTACCTACTGTTATTACATAGTAGGTATCTTTCCTATGAATATGATTTCCTCATTGTTTTCCTTCACTGAAAGACTAATGAGTTCATGTAATATCTATAATTTCATATATTCCCATATATTTCCATATATTCTGACTATTCATCAGAGCCTGTGAAGGCCTATTTGAATGAATAAATTATTTCATTTCATATATATATTCTTAAAATCAATATTATTATTACCACAGTATTAAACTATTACCTTTATTTTATATTACCGATATCAATATTCGGTTTGTATATTAATAAATAAGCATAGTTAATAATTCTATTTATGCCGCTCGTCATGTAATATACAGTTAATTAACCTACTATTTGTTAGCGCCGTGCTCAATTTATGGGCGCACAGGAATTCTAGTTTAGATAATTATGATAATTTGTAATAGCAGACTGTCAGGACACATAATATTTGCTATACTATTATACGAGTGTATTAGAAGCCTCGAACCGTAGGATCTAGAAACTTGAAATATTGCGCACAGGGAATCTGCAACCATCTCTTAATTCTTATTTATTTATTTTATTATCATGGAAACAACTTAAACAATAAACTTAACTTATATAATATATCTCAAAAATTATTCATCCATTTGTAATATTGATCTCTTTACCTATTCAAATCATACATTCGAGAATCAGTTTATTAAAATAATGGGACAGGTACGTATTCTTTTCCTTTTTTGAGTCATCAACGTATGTGTAGTTGCGATTTTTACTTTATACAATGTGAAAAATGGGTGGAAAGGGTAGGTTCATAAAAGTACATGACTACTTAGCGCACAGATCGCGAAAGAGAAAATTTTATATTAATATCAGCAAGTGACGTGAAAAGATAGTTCCTTTTTGTAACATTACAATTAGGACACGTGTCAGTTCTACTATTCCTATACTTTTGTGGGAACTCCAGCGTCTTTATACTTTAATAATACCACATAACTGCGCTGGCGAAGGAATCTTTCAGGCTTTTGGGGTTCATCCTTCGAAATTTAGGACCTTCATAACCATCATGTGGTATGGTAAATTTTTGGGGCTTTGGTACGTAGCAAGCTTGAGAGTGCTAAGTGTCTGTGGAACCCACATGGGAACACATACACTCTTCTCCTTGAGAAAGTACAAAAAGCCTTTCTCCGTTACCTATACAAACGCGTCAACGGATACTACCCCTAATATATATTCCACGAAATTTCTTTTGGGTTGTCTGGGGTATAACTCCTTGGAAGTCAGACGGGAAAAGCAACAACTTACTGTCATGCGCAAAATCCTCAGGGGAAATATTGATGCACCAGATCTGCATGGTGAGCTATGTCGGTGTTTTACTCCTGACAATTATGGTCGAGGTAAAGGGCACAAGTTCGCCGTCTCTCCACACTCAATGCTCTCCTGTACAACAATCCCGACTGTGATTTGTTTGCTGATGGATAGCTGGATATATTGTTTGCGTTTCTGTGAGAAGGATGTATGACTGTGTGAATTTTTAGTATAAATAATAATATGTTTTTAAGTATATTGATTTTGTAATCTTTAGTAATTTTTTAATATTAGTACCTATACGTTTAATTGCTGTAATTAGTGTCCTACAGTAACAATTAAAGTTAAACAAACAAATTAATAATTAATTAGCTAAACCAAGTCTTTAATCGAATAAAGAAAACCGTGTTTCAGTATATGTGTCAGTCAGTCAACAACGGTATAAAGTTGTTTATGAAATATTGTAGCGTATGAGAAACGCTTATCACATTTGCTTCCGTATTCGAGTGGCGTGAAATATGTAGGTAAGTATTTCATTTAAAAAAAAATACACTCACTGCTAAAAGTCCATTATAGGAAAAAATTAACGCTACGGTGAATAAATAAAGGTGAAATGCTTTAACATTTTCGGACGAAATTACTGGATGAACCGATGGACTGCTGTGATGATATTGAGGATCCTCAAACGACTAAACTTGAAGGAAGAAACAAAATATATCGAAGACCGCAATTTTTTATTTATTTATTAGGAAAATTAAGACAGTACACAACAATAATAGTTGGACTTATTTCAATCAGCGTTGCCAGAACGTTACTTTACTAACAGTTAACGCTACTTTTTACCCTCTCATGTTACCTCCACGACTCAAAATGTTACTTTTAGGACATAAAATTTGTGTCGTTTTCTACATAAATTACGAAAATGTTGCTTTTCTCGTGAAAATGTTACTTTTTGAGCTGCCTCATGTTACTTTTGACTATCGGGCGCTGGCAATACTGTCAATTAATTAAATGTTTTTTTAATTTGTTTAATTTTTAATTTTTTTAGTTTAGTAGTTACGTAGCTAGTTTGATTGGTATTAGGCCACAAGGCGCGGGTTCGATTCCCACCCATAACAGACATTTCCGTTTGTCCTGAGTCTGCAAAAATATGTTTATTTATCATGTAGTTTATTAGTGATCTGCTTAATTTGAGATCTGGCCGTGTGTGAAAAATGTCCCAGGTTTTTTTTGGTACTAGGTGCAAACAAGCATACGGCCTATAGCGCTTATAACACCAGGGGTGCTCCAAAAATCCTTTCCCACCGGGAAGTTCAGTTTGAAGACGCAGAGAGGAGTCACTGTGCTGGCAGTGACACTATACCAATCCCCCGCATACAGCACGCACATCACCTCGTCATGGAGATCTAGCCACCCTGTATAGTTAAACAAATATAAAATAAATAACTTACTTCGTAACTATGGAGATATGGAGATAAAAGTTTTAAAATATACTGTTCAAAAACCGCTTACAAACAGCTCCAACGATGATAAAGAAAAACGAATAAATTCAATCTCATTCCCCAAAAACTTCTGCTAATATTTCAGAAACTTCATAAAAGTTCTGTCAAATGTTCAAACGATAAAACTTGTCGAGTTTGAGAAATCTATCCGCGGCCGTCAGATTCACACCGTCGTTTACGGTACCTATAGCATTGTCAGATTGTCAACCCCCTTTGGTCCGGATCCATCCTCAGGTGGATTCAACGGCTTCGATTATCCGTTTACAAAAGTCCCGAGCTCAATTCTCACCAAACTTGTTTAATTAAAGTTTTCGCACTCTTTTTCCCTTTAGGCGGGGAAATAATCCCTTGTTGGGCTATAGAAAACCGTAGAGCGATATTACTAGTATCTATCTGCAGAAAATCGCACTTAAATGTTCCTTAGTCATGGATACAAAAAAAATTGCTTAAGGCTAATAAATGCTAATAAAGATGAATATGGGCCTCAGGATATGGAATTCTGTTTAACGAACGTTTCAGTTTATTTTTTATTGACATTGGACAAAGTTGTGAACAACAACAGTGGACACTGGAGACATCCTCATCGAGTGCCCAGTCTTCGGGAAGGATACTAAGTGTTTGCTAGACACAGTTATATGTAGAAGCAGATTGCCATGGAACACTACTGAGAAATAAAGAAAAGCAGAAATCATTCATGAGATACTGTGAAAGTATAGTGAGAAAAGTAGTTGCGAAGAACAAGTAAAATTATCTTAAAAACATTATAGGTTCACAAAAGATTTATGTATTGTAGAATATAACTGTTAATAATCGAAAATAGATATATGCCATATTTTAATTTGGAAAATCAAAAGAATCAGATATGCCACTGCCTGTAGTGATTCTGTTATTGTGTGTGTTTTAGTGGCCCTGATTCTGTTATTTACAACTAAACTAATTTTAGTCTCACTATGGTGCCGATTCTGTTGTAAATCGCACTAAAATAATTTTAGTCACATCTCATCTCTTTCTTACGAACATGATTGAAAAAGGATAGAACATTTTTTAAGTTGTCAAATTAATCTTTGCCGTCTTATTTTGCGTGTATTTAGGCGTGACTACGATAGATGGCGACTAAATTTATATTGAAAACAAGCATTGAACTAATTTGACAGGACTAAATTTCTTACATCCTTTTCTTATGTTCTTTGTTAGAAAGAGACGCGCGGCGGTCTTTGTGCGGCGCGTAAGGTGGATCTTAACCAACGGCGCCAACTGGCCCGTCGCTTTTTTTAAATTTAGTCGCCATCTATCGCGGTTACATCTAAATACCCGCAAATGAAGACGGCAAAGATTAATTTGACAGCTTTAAATAGAACGTATTTAAATCTGTCAAATTAATCCTTTTTCAACAATGATTGTAAGTGCGATTTACATTAGAATCGGCACCAGCGCATGACTTATCGTACGATCAAATCATAGAAGCAGTTATGACAGGATTGATAT
This sequence comes from Polyploca ridens, assembly GCA_951394255.1. NCBI lineage: Eukaryota > Metazoa > Arthropoda > Insecta > Lepidoptera > Drepanidae > Polyploca > Polyploca ridens. The sequence continues at coordinate 10,324,972 of OX596259.1, read as the reverse complement.
GATCAAATCTTATGATTTTATCATCCGGCGCTACTGCAAACTACAGGCAGCGGCATCTTTTTGTTCTTCGGATAAGATAAACTTTGATGTAAAGATATCAACAAAATAATTATCTAAATAATTTAGCCTTAGGTAGATAGGTATCTATCATTTTTTTCTATACATTATGGAAATGACTAAATCATTAATTACGGCCTAAGAATAAAACATTTAGAAATAGCTGCTTGCCCAAACCAAATGCCAGACTCCGGATGAGAGTGTAATAAATTAACCTCTAAGGTCAACAAATTCATATTTCTTTTAAGGAATTTTAAATATTATGACAAGTCAATGCCATTCTCTGTGCAGAGTACGTTAGTCCAAGTTTTTGTAGGCACTCAGTATTTGCTTTCGGGATTCGAGTTGAAGTTCCAATATGGCGGATAGTATTCTTGCATTCGCATGTTCGCCGTGTTAGAACATCCGGGAATAAGTTCTACTGCGATCACATTGTAAACTTTACCATTGGGACCGAGGCCGAACACTAATGTTGTTGATGTAGGACTGTAAAGAGCTACTTTGTAATTCTGTTAAGAAGTTATTAAATAAATAAAGACTGTAGATCCTCGAAGTTACAATTTGTTTTCAACAATAATGTCTTTAGACGCTTGAGCTAAAAAGCTAAGTAAATTCTCGTATTGTCCTTTTATATAATTTTCTAGCTTTCCACCCCGTGTTTTTTTTACCCATGTTCAGGGGCCCCAGTCTGCTATTACAATGGTGTTTCATGAACATGTTGGTATAATTTTTTTTCAACACACTCGTTCGTAAAATCAGAAAAAATAAAGTGACATTTATTGCTCCGTTTTTAGTATCTTAATGCAGCTTATTACGCACTAGAGCTTTTTACTTTACATTAACGCACAGTTTTATGATAAGTATAATCCTGATTATGTTAAGTTTGTACCTCAATGCAACTGATATGTGTGCAGACGAAGCATTCTTAATTTAAACGGATAAAGTACTTGACAGCGCATCGCTGTCAAAAAAAAAACCTGCGCGCCATATTTGTTGACGTTCACATTGTGTGGTTGATGATTATCAAAAAATCTACTTAAAATAATAATATGTCTGTTTTTTTCCTCGCAATTGTGTCAAATAAACGTCCTATGACACGCGTTTGCATTGATCATTACTAATTCATTACACTCTCGGCTTCATTATATACCGCTTAATGCCGCCTTGTCTGTATTTACCAACTTTGAACACATGTATCATAATGTAATATTACAGATTTCACAGTTTTGGTAGTCTACAAATGCAATAGCGTCGACAATCATGCAATCATGCATGCATTGATAAAATTTTATTTTACTGCTATTATCCGATTTTATTACTGCTATTAACCGAAAATATACAATGTTAAATAATACTAATAATTATGCGCTTTATTACACATAAACCAAAATGTTAAATTATTATTATCTGTTTCACTAAAACAATATCGCGGCTAAAACATTTATACCATGTAAACAAAGTCACATTATAAACTTGGGTAACAAGCTAATAGTTGTAACCACATTTTCTGTTATAATTTATTTTCGATTACAAGTTGTGATAGGGGATTGTATAGTTGGAAACTTTCTTCCAATCCCACTTCGTCACCGAACTAACTAAATAAAGACTCTAACAGACAAACCACATAAATCCGTACAGTCAGGCGATGAATACGTTTTATGTTACCACTGAGCTACAGATCCATCAGCTACAGTGCTTGAGAGCATTCCCTCCTAAGCTTTGTGTTGTTAGCATCTTTGGCCACATCGTCACGAATAATGGTGATATTGTGATGAAACGAATGGCATGCTGTAAGGAAATTAAGGACACTGATTTACTTTATTTTGTAAAAAAAATCCCCAAAATGCCTTCACAATGATTTAGATAATCCAATTAGTATGGGACATGATTCTATAGCAGATGTATCTAATGGTGCGTCTATGCTACGCGAACTGAGCACGAGCCGTGCTTCGAACGAGTCTCGATTCGTTTGTTGCTAGCGATGTCAAGTGTGGACGTTACAACGAGCCTACAACGAGCGCGATGCGAATCCCTGTGTTCGTGAAAAAAACTGACAATCGGGCGGAGCGCAGTCGAGCGCCAGACGAATGCTCGTTCGAGGCTCGTAGTGTGCTCGGCTCGTGCTCGCTTTGCGTAGCATGGACGCACCATAAGGCCAATGTCCGGTATTACTACAGCCATTTCAAATTCAAATTGTTCATATATAGCTCACCTAGCACAAAGGTTAGGTGCGTGACCTAAATTACATTCGCTCGGTGGGTAATAGATAACAGAAAGCGTTGCAATAAGGGAGAAATGGATCATATGGCAACAGTTACAGCATTAGTATAATAAAAGTATAAAAAAGTACTAACCTTCTGACTTATTTACTATAAATTCACTACACGCATTAGTGTGCGTTCGTGTGCTCTATGGTAACTATGAGCGTCCGTACTTAGTTGCGGTGGATTGCATCTACATAGCTTTTCTACCTACTGTTATAATACTAAGATAATAGCAATGTATATATAACATAGTTATAATACTAAGATAATAGCAATGTTATAATACTAAGATAATAGCAAATGTGATTGAATCTCGTAATATTATGACTTGAAATATTTTTGAACCCTATTGTCCTAATGACGCAATTGTGCGACCCGCAACAGTGATGTGTTAGAGCCTTTATATTCTCTAAAATACTCAACGAAACTTAAATAATGTTGGTCCCTCTGTGAACTAGTTATCATAGAAATAAGTAATGTCAATCACTTTGCAGGCTTAAAATGTAATCTAGTCACACTGACAGATGGAATTATTCAATACAAGAGTTGTTCTGAAGTTCTGATGGACGTGTTGTTTGAATCCAAACTTATGTTGGGGCTTAATATTTTATTAGTACTTTTATATTTAATACCTAGAAGTTTAGTTTGTGCTAGTTTTTGTACTTTCGCATTACAAATATTGAGAATAAGAGAGACATTAGGTATCATGAGCCTGTCCTGAAAATTTCAAGGTCGAGTGATTACCTCGTTGGATAATACTGTACCTAGTTTGATGCATACACTGCTTTCATTCGTCTCTTATCTACATCGACACTAATAATAAAGAGAGTAGATTTGGATTTTTGTTTGTAATGAATAAACTCCAAAACTATTGGCCCAATTAAAAAAAATCTTTCACCAGGAGAAAGCTAAATTATCACTGATTAACATAAGCGATATATTATTTTGTATAATTCTTTCGTCTGTTACCTCTGTGTTGTTATAAGTTGGATGCTTGGTTGGAAGTATAATATTGTTACCATTTTCTTCTCTTTCTGTGTATTCCAGGCTAGCTAGGACCATAACGTCCACCTTTCTATTAATATATCAAAGTGTAAATAGGATAATCATTTCTGTAAAACATCAATGAATTGGTGAATAAAAGATCTTCCCACATACTGTTACAGATATCGCTCCAAAAATATTTTTAGTTTCTTGAAAAGATATCTATGATGAAAGATGAAACATTTCCACTAAAATTCTGTCTCTAAAGATCTGAAATCCTTATTTTCTTAGGATTATCTCTATATATCTTATAAATATTCAAGTTATAGGTATTTCTGTGTTTGCAGGTACTACCCGTTCGCGATAAGTTGAGACCGGAGTTGAATACAACTCCCTCGCCTGCTTCCCCTGCACTTCCCTGATGGGGCGCCCGTATTGTACTTATAGCATGAAGAAATAATCGCGCTACACGTACAATACGGGAGCCATGCTTCATGACGCGTAGTATACCATCACGCAACTATAACGTGACGGCGCCAGGTCTCAACTTATCGCCCACGGGTAGTACAAGGTCACAAATTCACTTCTTCACTTTCATCATCATCAGCAGCTCAGCAGTCCCCATTTTAGGGTCACAAATCTTTCCTAACAACACATTTTACTTAGGAAAATAATTTTAAAATAAAAAAAACATAAAAAAATAACTTAGATTGTAGTTGTTCACAATAAAATCAATGAAAGGATATAAGCTGTACTATTAAACAAACTGTCGTCTGGAGCTAAAGCTATTTTCATTCACAAGTTAAGATAAAGTGGCTCCTAAGGGATGACTATTTCGATTGACTTCCGCAACGTAGATGCTTTTAGTTGGAAGAGGTTACATTTACATACCTTTTATTTCATAAAAGAGATTTTCTTTTAGCGTGTTTACTTGGCAATATTATGATGGTGAAATATTTTTTTATATCTGAACCATTTCTTTTTAATTATTACATACCAAATATATTTTATAAGGTGTTTCTTATCATTCGAAATGTGCGTGCGGAAGTGCTTTTTATTCGCTAGTGTGGAAAGAAGTTTCAAAATTCGAACCATTCTATTCCAAGATAAACAATTCGTTCAGATCTTTTGATGTAATGATCCCTTGCTGGTCCATTTTATTCTTATTTTTAACCGACGAAAAAACGGAGGAGGTTTACAAGTCGACGCGTATATATTTTTTTTGTATAACAATAATAATTACTCCGTTTTGGTTTGGTTTTTTATAATATTATTTAGTTCCCCGTTAGTTCTCGCGAGGGACGCGCGTCCTATTATAACAATTGATGTCATTGTTATATTTTTAACCGCGAGCCAAGTGATTAAACCATAAAGATATAACAAAAATATAGATTTATTGTAAGAATTTCAAATGCATAGTGTGGGTGATATTTCTGAACGTATACTTACGAAGCGCACAGAAAAAAAAAATGAAAATTTTCATCTATTCAATTCATATACATAATTTTGGCATAGACTTAATTTTGATTTGTTTTTTGATAAAATTGATAGAAATAATTAAATATGAGCGAGTCCAGCAGCGACCAATATAGAAAGACACCTGCAGGGCTATTTTAAAACGTCGGAATCGATATCGGAAACGGATTCAAAAAAGGAGGCGTCATCTGAGGCGAAATAGGCCTGCTGTAGAGTTAATCTGGACCTTCTTTTCTAGACATTTTCCTCGCTGTAGTGAGGTGAAAAATTGTGTGTTTCGCTCGGCGGCAATTATTTGGCATCTCGTACCTTTGAAACCCTAGCTACGCTCAGGATTCAATATTTGAACCACTCGCGTCGTTCATGGTTCAATGCTAGAATCCTTCACTTCCTCAAGTTTCAATATAAATAATCGCACTAAAAAACAACTTTGCAGCCTTACATTACAAATAACTATTTAAATAGCTGGCATTATAGAAGCAATCTTTGTTTCGTGTATATTTATAAAGTAATTTAACTTTAGACGTGTCAGATTTAAACTAAACTTTTGAACAACATATGGTAAAACTTAAACAGTGCCATTAGAATTCACTGTTCCATAACTCAAAATATAAGGTGTCCGTATTAATATTAACCAATTTCCATTTTGTCGTAAAGGCACTGAGTGGAATATACGATACGGACGAAAATTCTGTTTTATATCATCTATAACTTAGGACTGTATCGCCATGCCCACCTGTGCCCATCCTTACATACGTCATACCATACGTAATATTAGAGCAGATTGGTTTTTAGTTGCACGGTGTGATCATATCAGACTCGGTTATGGTGTTAATGAACGTAGATTGAATCGTTTTTAATGGTGGTTTTGTATTTCGAATTCCATCAATCAGGGAGGTTAATTTTGCCACGTTAGATATAGTAGTGTTTTTTGCTATGAATTGACTGGTAAATGTTAAAATTAAGTATATAAGTTATAAGTTTTACTATTTATATTAAATTCAGATATAAAACATATTTGAATTTATAACCACCCCTGAATTCAATAGCTGAAAAGCACATGCGACAATCAACAAAATATACGTTTTTAGTAGAAAGTTGTTTTTGAGAGAGGTAGAGCACATTTTTCGCTCAAAGAGCAGCTCTACTGGGAGAGTACCTTGATCTAACAAAATGCCGCAAATCGCTAGAGATCTTTCTCTTTTTTTTACTGTTTATAGGCGTTTTTTCGCGTGTGTTTTACCGCAATCTCACCATGGTAAGTGATGATGCGGCCGAAGGTGGTAAGCACACAAAACTTAGAAGGAACTGGCTCTCAAGCGCAGTTATCGGAACATAGCGAAATAACCAGGCGAGATGTATGCTTATATGCCAATCTATTTTAATTGAAAAAAAAAATGAATGAATAAATAAATATATAAATGAATTTTTACTTTTCAAAATAAGAGTCATTAGTTTAATTGAATGGAATTAATTGAAAATGTATCTTCTGCGCAAGTACATCGGTAAGCCATATTAGTTGGGTACTACTGTAGCACATGCTCCATGGAAAATAAAAAAATACTATCAAAATGGTGGTATTGTAGATTTCTTTACGACTGATCATCAGTTAATATGTAAAGTTTACCTATCAATAGTTTTATGTTTTATCATCCAGCATCTTCTACATCGTAATTGACTAGTGTTGTACCTATCTAAACTTTGAAATATTGATTTAGATAGATACCTAGCATGTCTATCCAAATTGTTTGATAAAACTTATGAGACTTAACCATTGGAATTGGAAGATGTGTTAAAGGACTATACATACATCCTATAACATATATACAACCTATTAACTTTTGTAAATAAAATGTATATACAGTTCGTTGTTTTGGTCAGCGACGAGCGACTCTGGGTCGATAATACAAATGATATTGGTGCTAAAAACATATAAAAAAAATACTTAATATTTAATAATAATAAAAATGAAAATAATATTAATTGGAAAATCATGTAATAAGTTAAAGTGTAGACGTAATATTCAAAGGGAGTGCGAGGGAGTAAAGGGGTGGCACCACGGAAAAAAATGTTTTTTTGTTTGTTCCATGGGTGGGGCGACTGCGGCTTGCGCCTAGCTCCAGTCTGCGCACGGGCCTAGTGACCATACGTTGCGGTAATTTTACTTCAAATTGAATAAGGTATTTCTCAATGCATTTACTGTATAAAACAGTAATTTGTGTTTCTTTATAATATTCGTGTTATTAAAATTTTAATGTTCGTTAAGTCGATTCGTATGATTTTCCAAACAAATACAGTAAATACTCAACGTTCTTAGTACTTCATTCATAAGATATCCTCCTTCAGGATTTACGTCACCATTATTATAATTCGTGGTGCCAAGAACTCCGTCTAACCATCAAAGTTCTAACCTCACTCAACGCAAACTGTTATCAAGTTGTGGGATTGTAGTGTCAGATTTAGAATAAACTTTATTAAATATACCTATTCATCATCAAGTTAAAATAGGAAGAGTAATTCGGCAGCTAAGGCTAAAACCAGGGATGTTATGGAGCTCCGTAACTAAAACTATCGGATATCCGAATTAAAACTCTATCCGAAACCGAAATCCAATCTGATATTGATGGCGGAAGGCTTATGCGGTGTTGCCACCTGTAATTCTCGTGGTAGCTGAAATAGTAGCAAATAACTTCTGTGTTGTGATTATAAACTATAAATAGTGTAAATGTACATATCTGTAGTTAGTTCTATTTGCGTCGAATGGCGCGCAAGAATAAACATTTTTCATTTCATTTCATTTAAAAGTTTCGAATAATTTCGGATAGGGACAGAGTTTAACTGAGACATGTTATGGTGAGTTTTTGCCCGGCCGAGCCGCACTTCCGTGATTAGTACCAAATGATTACCTAGAAATAAAGTCATCAAAGTCAAATATTTTCTTTTTACAATTTCTTAAAAAGCTAATACCCGTAACTGAAACTATTCGAAACTATCGGATATCGCCACAAAGATTGACAGAGAGGTTGTCTAATTTGGAACGTGAGATAGTTATATGCAGCGTTCACGGCATACACCGCAAAAATCGCGTCAGCCGTACCCTATTCGAGGTAAGAGCGCGAGCGGACTATATTTATTTAAATGCCGTATTGTTTGGATTTTGTTATTTGGGTTGTGGATATCCCACAGAGAAAAGAAATATCGTGTATTCTTTCTTCCGTGGGATATCCGAAGTAATTGTATATCCGTAACCGTATCTGAAACTGATATAATAATTATTCATATACTATATCCGTATCCATATCCAGATCCAAAATTCATATCCGTAACATCCCTGCATAAAACCCATTTCATTTGTGTACTTACCACCTTCGGTCAAATCATCACTTACTATGGTGAGTGAAACTTTGTTCAAACAGCCTATCAACAGTAAAAACCTGAACGTCCTCTAGCACTTGAAATATTCTAAGAACGTGACATTTTAATCCACCTTCTCTATTGCAATCTACAAATAGCTGAAACCATTTCAGGTGGCTGTACCCATAGTGTTGCATATTTTAATTTTATACATAACCAGAGCAGTGTACGGCTCCCTTATCGGTCAAATTTGCATAATACCTACACGGCTGGCAAGCGCTTTTGATATTGCGCCGCAGATTATCGCGGAATAAGCCGACGTCTTTGCTAGACTCGATGAGATCCTATATGCGGCCGGGATGCGGCATCATAAAATAATCCCTGCTAGTGGATATTGCTATATCACCTGCACCAGAACACAATAGAAATTATAATCTATAAACCAAATGACGGTCATGGCAGTTTTATAATATTACACGATAAATCGTTCAAGCGCGATTCATAGTGTATCTGACATAATTGGACTGTTTACAAAAACCTTAAACCGACTTCAAAGTACACTAAGAAGTAATCAAATCCTGATCTGATGACAATGGGACCAAACGGGAAGCGTATCCATTCAAATAAAAAAAGAATTTTCCAAATTCGGTTAATAAATGACGGAGTTATGAGGTAACAAACATAAAAATAAAAAAAATACATTCGAATTGAGAACCTCCTCCTTTTCTTGAAGTCGGTTAAACATAGTAAGACTTTTCTATGGTTTTTGTGACCACTTTCAGCCGCATCTTCACTGACCATAGTGAAAAGTTAAATATAAGCCTATCCAAACTAAAAACTAAACATGTGACATAAAAGAAATCTACGCACATTTTACGAATTGTAACGTCTCATGTGAATTGTATTCCGTATTTACTTTTATATATTTCCTCAATTACTTTTGGAATGAAACTGTTATCCCACTATATTCCGTGCACGAATTTTTTCATCTCAATAATTATGAGCTGATTTCAGCCGAGATTACTTCCTCCGGTGCTGCAAGTTATGAATATCTCTGCACGGAAAATATACATATGAATACTATTCTTAATTACATTTATTACAGTATTACCCGACTTATATGGCGCGTCGTGAATCTTCGTTCGCACAGAAAAGAGAGTATGGCCCCGATGATTAACGAAAGTATGCTTAAAACGTACAATGAATCTTAGATCACTAATATAAGGTTCATAATACACTGCAGTTGTTAGTTCCGTCTCACTCGCAAGTCACGCCCCTCCGCACGGCGCGCGCTAACATGGCGGCAGCTGCCGACCAATAGCGTTTCCCGCGCTTTGAAAAAGTATCTTCTGCGCAGGTACATCGGTAAGCCATATTAATTGGGTACTACAGTACCTGGTTAGTATATCTACATAAAGTACAATAAAATAAAATATTAGGTACGTTAATGCATGTTTTTTTTTAACCGACTTCAAAAAAAGGAGAAGTTTCTCAATTCAGTTGTATATTTTTTTGTTTTTTTTTTATGTTTGTTACCTCATAACTCCGACATTTATTAACCGATTTGGAAAATTATTTTTTTATTTGAAAGGTTATACTTCCTGTTTGGTCCCATTGTCATCAGATCAGGAGTTGATTACTTTTTAGTGTAATTTGAAGTCGGTTTAAATTTTTATAAAGAATTTATAAAGAACATCAAATATCTAAAAATATATGGAGACATTTAACGACAAAAATAAAATTACTTTGGAAGAAATCTTTCACTTCATTATCGTCATATGCAGTCATCGACTACTATCTATTTTAAATTTCTATTTTACCGATGCTGCACACTAAAGAGTGAAATATTGATACTTCTTCGACTGTCACAGACGATTTCGGTGTGCGGCAGAGTGGGTCGTTTGGTCAGGCAGCAGTTGGATAGTTGCCAATCCAACCATTATCAGGTCATTGGGGTATATGTTTATAAGCTATTTGATGAACATCGATTTAGCTATTAATAGCAGTAAAAAAAACTCAAGTAGAATTAACCCAATTCTAATCTTAAATTATGATCAAATTGCATTTCCAACAACAATAGTTTCAGCACAGAAGCAACGTCCAGTATCTATATTTCTTGAAAGTAAACATTCTATGTAGGTATTTGTAGGCAGACTACAAAGTATACCACAATTTCAATGTGTAATGACATGCAAACAATCGTCGCAAATATTTGTCAACCAATGTTTATTCAGTAAACACCGTCCAATCTGCTTTCCTAGGTATCGTAAAAATATTGCCGCTGTAAAAAACCTGACGGGTTTTGTTTGTTAGTAGATCCTTTGTAGATAGTGCTAGAATGAACTTTGAGTATATTTAGCGAAGTATGAACTGTGCAGGTAAATGCTGTCTGATATTTGTATTTGATTTGATTTATTGCAATTTGCTATTGCTTTCTATACTAAGCTAATTTAAGTTCTTATCGCTAAGCTAGTATGAAAATTACTCGTATGATTATTGCATTTTCTAGTAGTTTTACAGTCAATGTTACAGACTAAGGCGCCGATCCCACAGAGAAGAGTTCTAGAGTTCTGCGTTCAGAGTTCTGCATTCCGCGTTCACACTAAGCTATGCGGCGCCTTTAAAAATAAAAAAAGTGTATGACGTGTGATCAGTAGCGAATATTGCAGAACTCTAGAACTCTAGACTGCGTCCTGTGTGCTTAAGAGGAAATGCTGGTGGCGTTTGTTGCATACAAACGTAATCCTTAGTTTCCTCTCTGGATAATGACACTAGAGCAATAATTATTTTACCATGCAATCTGTAGGTACCACTGTATGTCCCTCGGTTTTGTTTTTCTCCATAAATTAATTATTATAAGAATTAGGAGCCTTCTAAAATCACAAAAACTTACCATTTTAACGCCCTTATCAGACGTCCAGCGAACAAATTTGACGAAAATAAAGAAACAAAGGAATACTGACAGACATAGCCAAAGTCCTTCTTATTATGATTCTTGTTTTTTTTTAAATCGATTCAGTTTTGGAAGAAAAACCGGGGATTACGAAATAGCGATTTCGTCTAATTTAAATAGGTATTATCGGTCCAAGCTGTAGTTGTCTCTATCGCCCTTCGGGCGAGATAGCTCGGGCACAGCGCGACAGCAATAGATATGTTAAAAACGTATTTTTCAAATTTCTTGCAGCCATGCGGAACTCGGAACTCGGAACGCGGAACTCTAGAACTCTTTTCTGTGGGATCGGCGCCTAAATCGTCTGCGCTTACATTATAGATCCTCTCGCCTTTTCTTATAATTTATGAGACGGAATTCTTCACGTCGAGCATTTCAAGATGCCTCAAGTTATATCGAGTGGAATTTTCTTTGTTTATTTGCTCACAAAGCGTTTCATGTATTTGGACACGATGAAAATGTTTGGGTAATTTAATAAACTTGATGTTATTATAGTAATTTTATGTTATATTCTTATTATGAGAACTTAAATTCTTTCCATTTTAATGTAATGTATTGAAGATACCACTTATATAGGAGTAAACTGAGAAAGCCGTGCTAGCTTTCTCAGTAGAGTTATTCAGTATTATTTATTTAGTTTGATATCGAGTGTAATGTTAATAGGGATGATGACTCTTGTTGAATTAGAGAACAGCAAATTATTTATTATAACAAGGTGGAAAAAACTATAATAAAAAAAAACAAAACTATCTAAATATACGAGAACTCGAAATAACACTGTTAGGGTACATTTTTTAGTATCCAAAAGTAAATTAAAAGCTACTTTCAGAACTCTCAATAAAAATTGTATAGCGACTATGTACCTACTTAAATGACCTAAATTACTAATTACGTTTTTTTTCCATACATTCCAGTATACAGTGGTACTCAAAAGTAACTTTACGTTCGAGTATCAATTTTAGGGGGCGATTGTTACGACGCTCTCTGAGTTCTCTGACTAATCTTCGATTCCTATAATTTACGGACCGTTATCGTTTAAAATTAAGACTCGTTATCGGTTAAGATTTACTATTAATAAAGCAAAGACCTCAAAGCATAGCAGACCCTCCCATATGGAAGTAGCTATCACAGGTAAAATTTGCTTCCGAAATGATCTATATGCCCAGTTTGGCAATAAAAATCCTGCCATTGGTAAGCAAAACGATTAGTTTTTGTTTATAGAAACCGGGCATTAGACTCTCATTTCTGACTTTTGTAGTGCTCTAATAACAATTACTAGACATTTGATCTCGCCAAAAAACATGATCGATTGACATCATAAAAAAGTAGTCATTTAGCCAGTATCCATTTATACATCAGTAGGTAAGCAACGTAGTAATAATTATGCAATAATCAGATTTCCGAGAGCTACATGTAGCTTACCATGAGATTTAGTTGTATAATATTATATCGTTAAAGTACGGAATCGATTGATAGTTCAATATTATACCTTGACAATCTATGGCAATAGACGACCTGGGCAAAATGATCATCATTGAAAACGCAAGTACTGTAATGTTATAAAATCAAATCATAGTAAGCTCTATTTTTCTTTTTTTAGATGGTGCCTTTATGGGACCAGCTCTCATATGTAGCTGTCGGAACACAACAGTGGGTACTAAGGGAACTAATTATACGTTTTTGCATATTTTTCTTTTCTTCTCTTCAGTTTACCTTATTTAATCAATAGAAATCCCTGACTCAGAAAGTTAATCACCTACAAAACGTTAGGTACCGATTTTGATAGTATCAAAATTATCGTCAATCTTTATGAGTAAAAAATCATCATTCTCGATCACATTTCAGCCACCTTGATCGATATCATTGCTACCAAGGCATATTTGTTTTGATCGTTGCCGATTATTCGCCTATTATTTTAGTGTGAAATTAACACTTGTGTCGAGCAAATATAATAAACTATTTTTGAAATAATATTTTTAGCTGTAGGCAAAGAGCATGAATTCAGTAGATTTCTACGTGGAAAATCACAATAAATTAACCAAAAGAACTTGAACTAAGTTTCAGCAAATTATGTCTTTCGACGAAAACAAATGAATTTAAATTAAAATCGAATCGGATACCTCAATCCTCACAACTACGGAATAGTATCAAGCTAAAGACTTTTCTGACTATATTATACCACCAAAAACATTCAAGTAAAATACTATACGGCTCGTACTGTCAAAAAGTTATAAAATGTCATATAGAGCCAAGCTTATAACTCTACATGCCCTAACTCTACAAGTCCTAACGTCACAAACTCTAAACCTAAGTCAAAATATGTGGCTAGGTCGTTTCGCTATCGTCACATGGGCGTAAGGTGGAAAATTTGTTCACTATTCATTACTTTTCTGTTGTTTTTGTAGTATGGTCGTTTTGGCAACATTTTACATGAAAATGTTTTAGGTGGGATTTCACCTCTTTTTGTAAGTTACTAAATATCCTGAAATAAGTATTTTATTATTTACAACAAGGAGTCCCTATATCAATTTTCAGACCCCTGACCCAGAGCAACAAAATTTGTGAAAGTCTCATACAAACTTCCATCCCCTAGTTTAAGGGGTTGAATTTGTTTTTGTTTGTGTACTAATACTAGCTTACATACCAAATTTCAGCTTTCTAAGACTTCAGGAAGTAACCTAAGAATTTTGATGATCATCAGTGAGTGTGTCATTGACGAAATCGGGGTTTCTAGACATCAATAAAATCTAAAGTATAAGAGCTATGTAATTGAAACTTTAGTTTAATAAGTCTATAATTGGCATCATATTCCGAGAATTTTGTTTATCTAGTATAATCCAAACACATGTTATGAGGGTTCAAAAAAACCACGAAGCGCTTCGAGAAAAGCTTGAAAGCGGCTTGAAAAATTCCAACAGTAGGTTGACCACTAGCCTACCTCCACCGATCCGCAGTGGGCATGCGTGGTGGAGTATTGCCCATTCCCTTACACCTTCATTTGTGAAAGGAGGCCTGTGCTCAGCAGTGGGACATTATAGGCTGATGATGATGATGATGATGAACGTTTGTGCATTATGGATCTTGAGTTGGCGGCTTTGGGAATAAAAAAAACTTTGAAAAAATTCTACACAGGTATAAACTGAAACATCAAAATACTGACTAACAATTTTAGGTACTTCTCTTCATTGATAAGATGACTATCAACGATGTAGTGCATTGATGTTGAGATTTCTTTATAATCAATCTCAAATCAGTGTTCGCTTATCAATACGATAATCTACGTATTGATGATGTAGACAGAAGTATAAATTAGTTGCAATTGTTTATGAAGCTATCACTTTCTGTGCAATTATTTAGAGGTTGTAACGTTATTCGCGAGCGGAAAATGAAAGGTAAGCGAGCATTAGTTTTTATTTTATCAGAATAATCCACTGATGAAAATTCATGACATGCATTAATTTTGGTATTTCTTGTAGAATCCCAAAGTGAAACCCTTTTGGTTTGTTCAGAAAAGCCTAAATTATTATGATTATCATGTAACTTAATTAGTTAACGTTAATTAGTGTTGTGCAGTTATTCTGAAGATTAATTAATAGGAAACTATACCTACGCAGACCTAATCAGTTTTGTTTCATTTTATTTTTCAGGAATTGCATTGACTCTGCTGTGTGCAGTCGCACTAGCAACTAGTGCCAAAATTCGACATGGAAATAGTTGTATAATGGATACCTCTAGCCATAGTTTAGTTGCACACGAAAACTGCAACCAATACTACCAATGCGTCTTCGGAGAATATCAAGCGCGCACCTGCCCTGGTAATCTTATGTATAACCCTCAGATGCATGTTTGTGATTGGCCTCAGAATGTCAACTGCGGTGAGAGACACATTCCGGAACATGTTGGCGAAGACAATGAAGAAACTGAAAACAACGATCATGGTAGCAATGCAGTACACGCTCTCTGCTCAGGACAAGATTCCCAAAACAAAATTATGGAACATGACACCTGCAATAAATTCTACATATGCTCGGGAGGCTCACCGGTAGTCGTCACTTGTCCAAATGACCTTCTCTACAACGCTAAACTCAAAGTATGTGACTGGCCCCAGAATGTTGTTTGCAAAAACCAACATATACCACATGACGATGATTTAACAGCTAATTTAAATTCTGGTAAGACTGTACCTGAATCTGAAGTTCAGGAAGATAATGAGGAAGATAAAGAAGTTGATGAACCAAGTGAAGTAGTTTATGCTACTTGCGCTGCAGATGAGTCAGAGGGTGTATTCGTTGAGCACGAACGTTGTGATAAATTCTACATGTGTACCGGTGGACTTCCCGTTTCACAGTCTTGCCCTGATGGTCTCTTATTTAATATTTACCTTAGTGTATGCGACTGGCGACTTAGTGTTGAATGTGGTGACCGCACTATTTAAGATAATGCACGCAGCATTCATAATTTAATTTTCATATGTTACTTTTACATGTTACTCTAAATACAAATAATAAAAATATTTCTATTGAGCATTATAATCTAGCTCTATCCTTTTTACTTATTTCCCTTCCTCATAATAACCGCTTCATTTTACGTATCTACGGAATAAGACAATGAAATACCAATATAATAGGTACAGGCTAGTTCTTTATTGGCGTCGTTACTCAGAGGCTACAGGTCTGTACCACCTGAGCACTAGGAAAATTATCTCTCCTGCAATGCAGTCCTTAAGATTTTTTCTACATATTCTTGCATATTCGAACGACAGTAGGTAATTTCCGTATTTCATATTTTAAACTTTTTGATTGGATTGGAATATATACACGGTTTTATTTAATCTGCTATAAAATAATAATTAAGGAATTATTTTTTCTAGTACAGCAGCAGGTTCCTCAGGATAATTTTCGCTATCAAATTAGGATATCTTAATATACCTACTGTGATCTACTTAATGTATTAGTATCAGGAGAACTAAATCCATGGCCGTATAAATCGTTCATAACTAATTCTCGTGAGTAATAAATAGTGCACTGAATAGAATATTGTATGTTGAGTCATTAGACAAACAGCTCATACCTAATATTTTGCAGTTTGGCTTTTAATATTAAATAAATTGTTACTTTGCAAACCGCAATTAAAACTTACCCTACCTTGGCTATTTGGTTGGTTGGTAAGATTAACTTGGAGGTGAACTGTCGTAAGCATTCAATTCTGAACTAACAAGAACTATGTTATTGAAAGCCCCGGTTCGCTTTGATTAACTTCTCAGTGAAATTATTGAGTGATTTATTTCAGAATTAAGACGATCTAGTTTTAATAAAATTAGGTTTAACTGTCTATGTAAATTAATCGAACCTTTTTTGGTGACCTAAATCCACTATTGAATCGACTCTACCCCCTTATTCATAATCACTTTTTAACTAAATCAATGTAATAGTGTGCCCCGTCTCACTCTTTCGATCACCAAATGTCACCTGTCAGATAAAGACTTCGGAATTTTAGCTAATCAACGTTTGATATCTTTATTCTAAAGTCTTACCTAAACATAGATCGCTTAAATGAAAATAATACAAAAACATTTCCCATTAATAGATTTATTGCCGGGATTGATGCCTTGAAAACCCAAAATTATTCTTGGGTAATATTTATTCGGCTCAGAATGCGTGATATAAAGCAATTTGCGCTTGTCAGTATGAAAGAAAAACTGATTGCGCTGCCATATTCACGATATGCGATATGAGTGTTCAACAAACGAAGGAAAAATACAGGCTTATTACTTCCCTTTAATATCACGATATATTTACACCAGCTCCATTATCAGTTAACCTTTAATAATGTACCTAAGAAGATACTTCCAAATAATTTATTAGGATTATATGTGTCGATGTCATGTAAAAATATTGTAATAATTAAGTACTTAGGAATTATCTGAATAAAAAAGGCTTAAAATAAAATAAATAAATTAAGGTGTCTATTTAGCATTATATATGTAAGGAAAGCAAGATAAATAAAGTATAAAAAATAAATCTAATTTATGTAGGCCCCAGCATTGATAAAAAATCTCTTGATTAGGTTTGTCAAATCCAGGCGGTAGCCAAAAAAGTTGTCTATAGATAAATTGGAAACGTTTGTTAAAAACTACTTGTTCAGAAAAAAAATATCAACGAATTATAAGAAAAAAATACGACCAGCTTATAATAAATAGTTACTTACTTAGTTACAAACTTGCTGTAATTTTTTTTTTCTGCGTCATGTCACGATAGTTTAATTAAAGCAATAATGACATTAGAATATGTATTTGTAACCTCCTGCTAGTTACATTCACTGATAACGTACTACAGAACAAAATAATGATTCATATTTATTTTACATAAAGGAAAAATATTTCGAGGTCCTGATATTTCAACCTTAGTGTAAATATATCGAAGTAAACCTTTGAGAATCACTATATTAGAATTTATCAAATGGAAATCATAATTGTGTTATTTATGAAAATTATTTTAATTGATTGAAGCGGCTTTGTAGAAATGAAACGGAATAAGAAATTCCTTAAAATAAATAAATACTTACAACCTACGTACCTACTACATTTAACACATCAATTAGGGATGCGTCTAACACGATAAGTTCAAATTCAAAAAGTTTTTCTAGGTATAAGCCCTAATAAGGCACTTACACAAGTTACAATTGGTGAAATATAACCCCAACCCCCTTATTCATAATGAAGTTATCAAACGTTGATTAGCTAAAATTCCGAAGTCTTTATCTGACAGGTGACATTTGGTGATTGAAAGAGTGAGACGGGGCACACTATTACACTGATTTAGTCAACAAGCGATTATGAATAAGGGGGTTAAACTAAGAAAGCAAGAACGGTTATCAGTGTCGGTTGCCAGGTATTTTTTCACAGATTCTTATAGATCAACTACAAATTAAGATCTATAAGAATCAAAAAGAATAATTTTGATTTTCCCATGTCGGGTGCCAGGACTTTTTTCAAATAATCAACATTTTTTTACTACAATCAACTAAAAACCAAGATCTAAAAGAATCAAAAAGAATTATTTAGATTATCCAAAGTCGGTTGCCAAATTCACACAGCCGGCAAGAACCTCTGCAAGTTGTTTGAAAATAATGCATAATTTACTTTGAATTTCTAAGGTTTTTTTCTATTGTTAGGCTTATGATGGGGCCTAAGCCTGAAAGATCTAAATGCAGTAGTAAGAACACATCAGTACAACCACCGTGTTATGATTTCGTCACGTACTTTTCTTACCTTAGGTATTTTTTATGCTACTAAGATAGCAAACAAGAAAACGGCCCACCTGATGGTAAGCGGTCACCATAGCCTATTGCCGCTGGCAACACTAGAGGTATTATTCGCGCGCTGCCAACCCTGCAAAAATATCTTCACAACCTTTTTGAAGAATCCCATGCTGTACCTTTGGGAAAACCACGACCTGAGCGTCCGCGTTATTTACTAAATATTAATTTGTAGTAAATGCAACTGGTTTCTAAGTTGAATAGAAATATATAATTATTCAACTTCACCTATAGCTGGAGTCATTTATTTCTATAGCGTAACATGTTTTTTCTCCATTACATCTAGCTAAGTAATTTAGTATGAGACAGCCCTTAGCTTTCTTCGCACTTAAAAGTAATAAACGGGTATAAAATATTACAGTCACTATAAAATTCCCCATCAAAAGCTTGACTAGTCTTTCTATAAACCTCTCGAATTTCTCTGGCTGAACGATATGGATATCCCAACTTACGAAGAACTTGTGAAACAGATAAAAACAAATTTTTGGTTCTCTGGAATACCGTACGGTGATTCCAAAATCTACATGAGATTTTATGTTCTGCTCATTCTCCTCATAGTCATGGTTTTTGCCGAAATATCATTTTTCGTTTCGAAAATATCTTCGGAAAATATTTTGGAATTAACTCAATTGGCACCGTGTATTTGTATTGGCATATTATCAGTGCTAAAAATTATGGCTTTAGCTATAAAAAGACCCAAAATTTTCAAATTAGCCGAATGCCTTTGTCGATTATACCAGAATATATTAAATGATGATAAGAATAAAGAACTTATTAAACACGAGTTCATTCTAGTTAAGTCTTTGACGAAATACTTCTTTGTTCTGAACGCAGTGCTTATATCTGTGTACAATTTTTCCACTCTGATTTTTATAGCTTACCGTTACGTAACTCGGGCTGACGTTATCTTTAGTTTACCTTACGCTGTTTTACTGCCATTTTCCACTGATTCATGGTTACCGTGGGCAGCGGTGTATATTTATTCGATTATTTGTGGTAAGACTTCGAACGATAATATTTCTGTTAGTACATTTCTAAAACAAACATTATTTTAAATAATACAAACTTTTTCAGGATTTATATGTGTACTTTATTTTACGACGATCGATGTGCTGTACTGCGTTTTGACTACACACGTATGCAGTCACTTCTCTATCATCAGTAACAAAATTCAACACCTGCAGGCTGACAGCGTTCACCAACTGAGGGATATCATTAAGGATCATCAATATATTTTGAAGTAAGTTTAACACGTAAATTGCCGCGAAAGGAATCGTAGTATCTGATATGATAATAAGAGCCACTATCTACACCGTCACGTTACCCCGCTGCTGGCACTGCATAATGCATTTTGAAACGCCTACTCGCGTTGGCTTACTTCGGTTGTCGATCATGCCTTATGTATAAACACGTAACTATGTGTATGCTATTCAACTAGTACATACAACTCACATTTACAGGTGAGTTTGTATCTACTAGCTGTGAGGGGCAGAAATCTCACTCCATAAATAATTACAGGCTCTCAGAAGAATTGGAAGATATTTTCACAGCACCCAATCTATTCAATGTTTTAGTTGGTTCTTTGGAAATCTGTGCATTGGGATTTAATTTAACGGTATGTATCTCACAAATTAATGTAATTACGGTAGAAATTGCTATTGCTATTATTATAGTTTGTAAAAAATATTTTAAATCTTTATTAGAAAATATCTAATAAAAATATCTTAGTGGTATAAAAAAAAAAAAAAAAAAAAGAAGGTGATACTTCAGTGCGGCCGTCGAGAGAATGCTTTTATGACACTTTTTAATATTGACGAAATCATGGAAATGGTTGGTCTGGTTAAGATGGAAAATTCATTAAACTATGCCTAAGAAACTACTCAACCATCCTGTGAAAGTCTCATCGCAATAGGAATAGGCATATCCGAGATTAACCCAATATTAACAGGTGTCAGAAACCCATCCTCTCGGAAGCCTCACAGTATTTGTGCAGTTAATCCAGAATTTCATCAACCATACAAATTAACTATATTGTGCACTCAACAAACATAGAGCTCTTTTGAAATAGACATTTTGCTAATAGCAGATAATATTTGTTTTCTCTAGACTGGAGATTTAGCGCAAATACCGGGATGCGTGTTATTTCTCCTCTCAGTCCTACTTCAAATATTAATGATGAGTGTTTTTGGAGAAAACATCATAAGAGAGGTAAAAACATATTATGTTAGTGTCTTCTTCATGAGTTATGAAAACATGATAAAAATGCTCTACAAATAACTGATTCAACATTTTTTCCTAGAGCACGAAAGTTGGTGAAGCGGCATTTCTGTGTAAATGGTATGAAATGGACACAAAATCAAAAAAGACTATTTTGACAATCATGATCAGGTACGTAGTGGTAGTATATATCAGTAATGTTTTTATTTTATTTTAGTAGATTAATTTTATGAGCAGGCCGACGGTCCACCATTTGGTTAATCGTTACCACCGCATATATAATATATAATACCATGGGAATAGCCTTTGTGTTGCCGACCTTAAAAGGTCTTACCACGACCGTTTTGTAGAGCCTTATATAGGAAAAATTCTAATGGGGAGCTCATTCCATAGTCCTAATGATCCGTAGAAATAATGTCCGACTGAAACGTTGTGAGGACGTTAGAGCAAATTTTATTGGAAACTGATCTCTTTTTCTATTAAAATAATATTAATTCCAAATAAAAAGTTATTACATTGCAGATCACATAAACCTCAAAAGTTGACTGCATACAAATTCTCTGTTATAAGTTATGGTAGCTTTAGCAAGGTAAGTGCTAATAAAATACTTATATGTATATCTCATCGTATTTTTGTGAAAACCGTTAGTTTATAATCTACCTAGCGAGATTATAAACTCCCCGATAAATTGTGAATAATAGTTTATAATCTAACGTTATCAAGCCGTCATATTGTGAACCGTCCCTGATTGTTCAGTCTTGGCGGTAGTTCGTTCTGTATTCATAGAGTTAGAAAACAAACATAGGAGTTAAATAAAAGAAATGCACATTTAATTGTTTGAGATCAAAATTTAATATGTCAATTTTTTTTTTATGAAACTATAAAAACAATCAACTACGTTATGTATCGCCAAAGATGGCGGCGCGGGACACATGACGTTAAACCAATCAGCGCGCAAGGTGCGTTTTTCCGACGCATTCAAGTATGATGCCAGTTTACAATATGACGGTATGTCATGGATAGATTTAAAACTATCGGAAATTAATACGTTATATTGTAACCAGTATGGTACAGTTCACAATTTATCTTAGTTTATAATCTCGCTAGGTAGATTATAAACTAACGGTTTTCACAAAAATACGGTGACATATATAAGAATGGTTTTTAGTCTATAATAGGTATTATATATGGCGAAAGTGTATGTCTGTTCGTTTGCTACGTTTTTAAACATAGCAAAGACTGCAGATGGAAATAGGATACTTTTCCTCGAAAATTGCGAGGTGCAGATCTTTATAATAATGTCTATAATGTCCCACTGCTGAGCACAGCCCTCCTTTCACAAATTAGGGTGAAAGGGAATGGGCAAATACTCCACCAGATGTGCCCACTGCGGATTGGTGGAGATAGGCTAGTGGTCAACCTACGATTGGCGTTTTCAAGCCACCTGTGAGGCCTGCAACTTAGCTTAATGATTATCACAATTAAGTGATAACCGGGACCAACGGCTTTACGTACGAGCGATTTAAAATAGCCCTGCTGGTAATAGCTTAACTTTGCCGATCGATTAAGAACGGCTTATTATGCTACGCCGCGAGCGCTTCATACAGGCGCAAATATAAAATTTGCTACCTGATCCAGCAACTTCAATTGTTTTCTTTTTTTTTCAGATAATAAGTACTTCATGGTCATATTTTACTATACTAAGGACGGTTTATACTCCCCAGCAACAACAACACAATTAAAAAATATATTTAGAATACAAAACGGATAGTGATCACAAAGCAGAATCGCACACAGTATCAATTTCGATATTTTGTTTTGAATAAAGTTTATCAACTGCTGTAAAAAAACGAATTTACAGATCTTTGGACATATTACCCATTACAAATATTGATCTTTGGATACATTGAAGGCGCTGTTGATGGTAGTGATGTCAAATGCCGAGACCAAGGTCACAGGTTCGAATTCTACAATGAGCTTGAGCTTTCAGTGAAGGAAAACATCGTGAGGAAACCACAGCACGGTGTAGTACCCATCTGGCTGGCTACCACCTTCAAGTTGAAATCCAAAAGCTAGGTATGACGAGGTCGAGGATGTAGAGCGCTTGCCGAGAAAACGCCTACTCACTTTTGCCTTTCAATTTGACACGTCACTTTGGCGTGATTGAAATTTAAATTGTAAAGACAAACCTTTATCAAATGGAATATTTAATGTTTAAATGGTATTGAAAGTTGGTGTTAACAGACATCTATGTCTTTGCTGTCACATTAAAGACACTCTAAACTAAATTGAAAATCATGCTATCAGACCTCTATGTGTTACGTTTAGGGTTGCCACTAAAAGTAAAGTTCCATTGGGTTCTGAGAAATTGTTTAGTTTAATCTCTAGTCACAAGTTTTCTGATTAATATTATTATTCCATATTTTTACTCTTAAGCGCATCATTAACATTTTAAAATATTGCTACAACAAAAAAAATGTTTCCTACCGGCATCGGTACCGGTAGTCAAGGCTCCAGAGAAAGGAACTTCCCCACGGAAACGGCACGTATAGTACGTTTCCAGGAGCACTGCCTTCTGAATCTAGCTCTTGATCCAGCCCGCCAACGCGAGCCTCTTAAGATGTTTGTCAAGGCTCTTAGACATTAGGCCATGGGCGGAAACGACTATTGGTACAATGGTTGCTGTGTCAATGGCCCACATCTCGACAAACTCGCGTGCATGATCAAGATACTTGCTTTCTTTATCTTTCTTCGCCTTCACGAGGTTCTCGGCAAGTCGTTCATTCATATTATTATTATTAAGTTAATAAGAAATATATCTGTGATAGACAGACAGATGGACAAGGGGGCGTAGGTTTAGTAATAGGCATTCTTTGGGTACGGACCCAAAAAAAGAAACTTGTAACGTATCAAAATTAAATCATTAGTGGGCAGCCCTATTTGTCATTTTAAATTAAAGAGTAACATGCACTTTAAAACGAAATAGTCGCATTTTGCTGCGAACTTGTGTGCATTTAGTGTTTGTTTTGCTTTCATCCAACATTTCCTGGTAAAATAATTGTCATGGACATGCCAACATACGAACAACTTCTTAATCAAATTAAAACCAACTTTTGGGCGGTTGGAATGCCTTACGGCAACTCCAAGTTATGTTACAGATTCTATTTTCTGCTCATATCTCTCACAGTTATGGTAACGGGAGAGTTTTTCTATTTGGTGTCCAAAATATCATCGGAGAATTTCCTGGAGTTGGCTCAGTTGGCGCCATGTACATGTGTTGGAGTTAAATCCATATTAAAATTTATAACTTTAGCACGGAAAAGGCGCAAAATATTTACACTGACGGAGAGTCTTGGAAATTTATACCGAGATATTTTAAGCGACAAAGAAAAGAAGCAACTAGTTCGAAATGAATTTGTATTTGTAAAATTTTTAATCAAATACTTCTTCATACTGAATGCTGCGCTGATTTCGGTATACAATTTTTCGACACTGATATTAATCTTGTATGATTACTTGACGAAGAAGGAATGGATCTTTGTGTTGCCGTATGCTGTTTTGTTACCATTTTCGACTGATGTATGGTTACCGTGGCTTCTGGTGTATATTCATTCAGTTGTTAGTGGTGAGACATTATCATCTTTGTCAATAGCAGTAGTCCATAATAATTCTAATTCTTGGTCTAAATCGATAGATATTGTTAAAATACGATGTGGCCGAAAATGGATTATTATATTAATTAATGTCAAAATCTAACTATTATTAATATATCGAAAAAATAGTTAATTAGAAATCCAATATCTTAATTGAATAAAATTAATTATAAAATTTTAATTCAAACTGGCCAGAAAAAAAAGGAAAATATTTATTTGAAACAAAGAGATGAAATTAACCTACTCATATTTGTGTATAAGAGTTTTATTTATTTTAAGGTTTTATATGCGTGCTGTACTTTACCACTGTAGATGCTTTATACTGCGTTTTAACAACTCATGTGTGTGCAAATTTCACTATCATTAGTACTAGGATTGAATCTTTGAATGCAAATAACGTTCATCTTCTGAAGGCTATTGTCAAGGATCATCAGTATATTTTGAAGTAAGTAATAAGCTATTGTCAAGGATCATCAGTATATTTTGAAGTAAGTAATAAGCTATTGTCAAGGATCTTCAGTATCTTTTGAAGTAAGTAATAAGCTATTGTCAAGGATCATCAGTATATTTTGAAGTAAGTAATAAGCTATTGTCAAGGATCATCAGTATATTTTGAAGTAAGTAATAAGCTATTGTCAAGGATCATCAGTATCTTTTGAAGTAAGTAATAAGCTATTGTCAAGGATCATCAGTATATTTTGAAGTAAGTAATAAGCTATTGTCAAGGATCATCAGTATATTTTGAAGTCAGTAATAAACTATTGTCAAGGATCATCAGTATCTTTTGAAGTAAGTAATAAGCTATTGTCAAGGATCATCAGTATATTTTGAAGTAAGTAATAAGCTATTGTCAAGGATCATCAGTATATTTTGAAGTAAGTAATAAGCTATTGTCAAGGATCATCAGTATCTTTTGAAGTAAGTAATCTATTATTGTTTATGTCAATCGGCTCGCCTAAAAAGGTGGGTCTACATCTTTAGAATGTTCAATGTTATAAGTTTTAATTTTACCTTTACAGGCTATCAGACGATTTAGAAGACATCTTCACAGCGCCAAATCTATTTAACGTTTTGATAGGGTCTTTGGAAATATGCGCACTTGAATTTAATTTAACGGTACGGAACTTATTAGTGATTTTACTTATGACGACGTACAAATGGTGAAGTTTAAAACCGTTTTTAGGATTTCGTACCCAGAGAATAGAATAGAATAGAATCAAATTTATTTGTGACATAAAAATTACACGGAAAAAAGTTAACATAAAAAAGAGGTAAAATATTGCCACAAATCGGTCCTCCAACTCAGCATGTGTTGGCTATACGTAGGTGTACGTATAACCAACGCTGATCTTCCGTCAGAGAGTGTCCAACGGGACCCTATTACTGAGCCTACACCATCTGTCAGTCTGACCGTCTCGTCTGTCTTTTTGTCAAATGGCTGACAAATAGGTAGATAGATGTCCTCATAGAATGTTCTTAGGTTCACTTAATGACAAGTGATCACCGCCACTTACGGGCATTTGCAATACAAAGCCAATGTGCTGTCGAAACTGAAAAGCATTTAACAGCCTCTTTAAATTAGGTTTCTAAGTCTAGAAAATAGTTATGAAGAGCTCCACACCCTAATAGTACTGGATTTAAACCAGAATAAAATACTTTTTTGGCTCTTGTTTGGCTATTATAGCATCATACTTTCATAGCAATTTTCATAAGCTATAAATATTACTCAATGATTTTCACAAGGACATTTTATGAAGCCAATCATTCATTACGCCGCGAAATACATAAATGCAATAAAATACCATAGAATTTCCGAAATGTTGAATATCAGCTGAAATAGAAAGTGAAATACGTAACCATAAATCATAATTTCAGATGGGTGATGTGGCAAAGATTCCAGGCTGCGTTTTATTTCTCCTCTCAGTGCTACTTCAGATATTAATGATGAGTGTATTTGGAGAAAATCTTATACAAGAGGTAAGATACGCTGTGATCAATAGGGTATATAACCTGTGTTCAAGATAAATGATCAAATGCTAAACAGTGTATAAAACATTCAAAAACTCCTTTGTAAAAAGGGGCAAAATGGAGGACCGAAATTTAGTCGGGCTACAAGTTTGAATGGGGTATCATAATGAAAGAGGTTCATTTGTAAATCCAAAACAGGTTTTTATTTTCTTCTATATTGCGTTTTTGAGTTATGAAGAATATGGCAAAGAAATACCATCCCCCCCTTATCTCCAAAGTTCGCAAAGCCTGAAATAATTACAGTAGATAGATATTTATTGACATTGATAAGACTGGAGAAATATAACGATGTTTCTAAGTACCCCAGTTTTTTCGAAATCATCAAAAATTTTAACTAACAAATTTTACTAAGCATTCCGGTTTTTTCTACAGTTATAGCACAAACCAAGAAATGATACGTCTAAGGAAGGTTGGAACCCTCGGTGCGTGTGTCAGACTCAGACTCTTGGCCGGTTTTTATTTCAACGTGAATTTAGTCGCCATTAAAATGGGCACGACTGTTTCCGGTAAATAGCAGCACAAATTTGAGAGCCTTAAATATTTCCATCCTTTTTCAATAATGTTTGTAATAAAAGAGATGCTAACATCTCTTACTAAAACATTGAAATTAAGTGCGATTTGCAACAGAATCAGCTTTTTTTGTTTTTTATATATCCACGTGGATGTGTGGTTGCTAACCTTATTTATTTGTTTTAGAGCAAGAAAGTTGGCGATAAAGCATATTTGTGTAAATGGTATAATATGAATACAATAGCTAAAACAACTATACTGATCGTAATGCTAAGGTAATTGATTTAAGTAATGGGGTATTTTAACAGTAATAATACTACACTTGCTCGGTCCGCTATATTATATCCTGCCTATAGGCTATACAAGACACGGGAATAAACGCAAGTTAGATCAAATTTTATGGAAAACATTTTTGAGATTATTTCAATAACAAGGAATCATCGGTGCGTTGGACTGTATTTCAGAACTTCGAAATTTGAAACATCGATCGACTGTGTGTTCGAAGTTCTGAAATACAGTCGGTGCGTTGGATATCGAAAAAAATGACTTTTCCCTCAGTCGCGTTTCCATTAGATTCATCATGTTACTGCAAGATATAGTATGCCTTGCATACTCATTGCTATTTTAAACGTTAAATACTGCATGTTTTCCAGTAAATCTTTCTTTTTCTCAGGTCACATAAACCAACAATGTTAACAGCTTACAAATTTTCCGCAATCAGTTATGAAAGTTTCTCTAAGGTACGTAAATAAAATGCTAAATTGTTGATATTCAGCATGACCATAGTAGTTATATTAATTTATATTTGATTGCCTTTTTTCAGATAATAAGTACTTCTTGGTCTTATTTTACTATACTAAGGACGGTTTACACTCCTTCGTCTCAAGAATCATTCGGCGAAATGTAAAATATTGCTATGGTTGAACATAAGTTGAACATATCAAATTAAATAACAAAAAAACTTTACACGAAGCTTCGAAAAATGAAGTTTTTGGATTGTTGTAGTACTTTACTTTAATAAAATATATTGGACTAGCTTATTATTATTTCTTTCAATCTTACATGTGTGAGTAATTGTTTTAAATAAGTCTCAATTATTTCATGTCCATTATTTATTTTTGTTTAAGAGTGCGTACAAAGCCAGAAAAATATGGCAATGTCAGATGAAACAAACTTATGTCTAATCTTCGCGTGACATGAGACGGAGATAGCGTGTTTTGCGGAACAAAAATGAACTTAGCGCTTCTTATCTAAATAACTCGTAAAGTATAGAATATTTTAAAAAATCGTTAGTAGCAGTCCTAGGTGATATGTTAGTGATATTATTTATCGATTTTTTGTCTTAATTAGATACACCATGAACGAATAAAAACGAAAATTCATTATTATTAGAGATATCTTTGTAATTTTTTTTATCGAGGAAATTTCATTCCGTTATGTTTTTGCTCAGATAGAACCCTCGCGTATATAATGAAAATACCCATATAAAAATATTTTTTCATTTAAATATTATTTACTTGGGTAAATTTTAATTCTAAGATTGTTATTTTGCTTTATACGCACTCTTAACATGTTAGAATGAAAAAGAAAATGAACTTTTTAACATCACAATAAGGTTTATCTATTAAATCAATGTTTTATTGTATCCTATTCGTATAGCATACAATGAACGATGAATAATGAATGATCGTTTTGTATTTGTAATTATGTTTTGTAATCTCAAAAAAGGGTCTAACGATTTTGATTAAATTTACCATCATGGGAGTTTTGGGGGCAAAAAATGAGTTGTTCAGTTTACGTCGCGTGTAGCTCTGCTACTGTCGCGTCGCGTCCGTCTACGGTGATTCCGCCTACGTCGAGTCGATCTAGTCCGTTTTTCCGAGTTTCACTACACAATGTTTCACTCAGATGGTAAGATCGGTAATTTCACCATAGCATGTATATAATACATTTGAGGGCACGCAATTGTTGTCAGTGCGATTAGAATGTAAATATTATGTAATGAATCTAAGCTTGTTTTGAAAAGAGTAATTGCTGAGTTTATTGCCGGCTCTTCTCAGCAAATGCAACCTTCCGAACCGGTATTAGAGTATTAGAGTCAGACTTTTGCGAAGTCTATTTGAATAAATGATTTTGAATTTTGAATTTTGAATGTGATAGGCCAGTCAAGTGGTCAAAGCATTTTAGGCTAATTATATATATGTATAATCGCGGGGCGATATTATGCCAATTTGTAAATCTTCAGCAGGTATAATCAACAAATTTAATCACATATTGTAATTGCGTATAGATATATATTTATCAGTATTGACGTAACAATAAACATTGTATACTATTTACAAACATAGTTGATAGTAAAATATAGCTTATATATTTATAGATAGGTTCTGTTCATGAAAATATAGGGAGAAGTACTCTATACTGGGTGGAGACTTCGAGATGGCATATTTTCGAAACCTATGTTGGGTTAGTCATGCTGAACAACTTTTACTATGGGATCAATGGTGAATTCTCAAAAAAAAAATTTATTCTTCATAGTAAATGTCAACCTTGCTCGATCGTAATGTATGAAAAAGATTTTTTTTTTGTTGAGAATTCAGTGTTGGTTCCATAGTAAAAGTTGTTCAGCATGACTAACCCAACATAGGTTTCGAAAATATGCCATCTCGAAATCTCCACCTGTTATAGAGAGGAATTAGAAGACCTGCAATTATGAATTTTTGAGGTAAAAAATAATAAAAAATATAATCATCATTATACAGTGTAACAAAAAGGGTACCTATACATCCGAAGAGGGTGAAGACTATATCAAGTACACTCTCTATAAAAAAGTTTGAGCTCAAAATAAATTACTAAAAAATTCCTACCAAATTGCATCCAAGTTAATTGAATTAAAATCATAACCAACATGTCACCGGTCAATATGGGTCATTATTATTTTGCGTCCCTTGCTAATATTAAAATAAAATCTCTTCCGCGATCTGTGCACCTAGTACCTACCAAAAAAGTGGATTATTGTAATTGGATATACACTTTCCGTTAAAAACAACATGGAAACATATATGGACAGGTGCAGAGCTTATTTTTCTATCTTAGTTTTTTTTTATTACGGTATGATTTCAACCACTTTTTGGACCACTATTAGTAATAAGAGGCCGAGGTTAAATAGTGACAATACGCACTGAGGCCTCGCAGAAGCGGCACACCTATGCCCCACGTCTGGGTATAGTCATAAAAGAACTATGCTTGAAGGGTAAAAGAGTTAAAGTCATCAAGCCAAGAGTAGTGTAAGTAAAACTGCAGTACACCTTTCGATAGCTTTAGCAAACAATAGAGAAAATCGTGAAGCTCTCTGACTATAAGGTTAATGGGCTAGATGATTTAAAAAAATCTAGTTAGTCCGTCTTTTACATTATCAAAAATATTTGACACGTATTTTTTCTTTTGTCAATTAAATACGAAGATATCGAGTTAACTTTGACTCGCTTTATCTTTATATTTTTAATGATTTGGTAAAGTAAAATATACGTGTCCAATATTTTTTGATAATCTAACTGACGGACTAATCAGAATTATTATTTCTTACCTAGGAATCATCCCCATTGTAGGTATAATTATGTAAAATACCTTGTATCGTCCCTTTATAACATCAGATAGTTTTAAACTGTGCTTCACTATACATTGTTTTTTTTTAACAAACATTGGAAATTATTTTCGCGCCATACATGAAATATCTGTAGGGAAACTCAACTTATTCAGCATCCTACCACAATATCCTACGGATAAAACTTGATGACAATAAATCTATTATGTATATGTAATAGGTACGCGTTACTCATCCACATTCCCGTGATAGAAAGTTGATAACAAACAGACAGACAGACATCTTTACTTTTGCATGTAATAATTAGTGTTGTTCATTATGTGCTTATTATGATTTACAGATTGTTTCGTTATTAGATTATTATTAGATTATATCTGTAAAGCGAATAGATTATTTATATAATCCATTAAAACTTGCTATCAAATTTGCTACCAGATAAATTTGCAATAAATACTGGTCGTCAGGGGCAAGGGAAGTATACTCAAGCTGCGAACATGCAAGGTTCAATACTGATTTTTCTCGTTGCTACTGGTGAGTGTTCGTCTAATTAATATGAGAAATTTTATGTTCATCATCAATATTTTCACCGACCAGCTTCAATTTCATTAAGTCTTCCGTACTTTTGCATATCATTTCCAGTTATTTTTCAGCACATGCATATGTGATACTTGCTCTCTCTTGATATTCAAAGCTTTGAACGTATTAGAATTCAACAAATCTTTAATCAGACGGACCTAGGTCTCATTATAATATATTTTTCTTGACTTTAAGGGAAAATCTTCGTCTTGTTAGTATTCATAACTATTATTAAATGTTTTAGCGTACATCGCATCCGCGGTGCCTGTCGCTCAAGATGAGCTTGGTACCCGGGAATATCCTCGGTTCATTGAATTTCCCGGTGGGGATGGTCAAATGCACCAGGTAGACCTCGAAGCTGAACCTGACATGGAGCTGCTGGACGAAATCAACAGGAATCCTGCTAACAACTTATATTTGCTGTTCACCAGGTATACATAAATCATTTATGCCAGATCATTATTTAAGAATTAAAAAATAAAGACATTGAAGCGCTTGTGGTGCAGCATGATAAGCTGATCTTAATCGATCGGCAAAGTTAAGTTACCACTGTCGTGGTCGGTACCTGGATGGGTGACCGCCTAATGGTATTTCAAGTCGAGTGTTTCCGTGCTTCGGAAGGCACGTAAAGCCGCTGGTTATAATTTAATTGTGATAGTCGTTAAGCTAGTTGGAGGCCTTCTAGGCGGCTTGAATACTACCTCCACCGATCCGCAGTGGGCACGCGTAGTGGAGTATCTGCTCATTCCCCTTCACTTGCAATATGTGAAAGGAGACCTGTTCTCAGCAGTGGGACATTATAAGCTGATGATGATGATCATGATAATGCATTCGACAGTATCTGGCTAGTCTTGCATAATTAGTTGTCTTTATACATAATTTAAAGTGATATTATCTTTGTTACAGACGCAATCCAAGTAATTCCCAGACCTTGACTATGAACAACGCAGGCTCCATCACCTCATCCAACTTCAATGCCAATGTACCAACAGTTATCATCGCTCACGGTTGGCTCAGCAACCAGAATACTAACATCAACCCGACTATCAGAGATGGTAATCATATGTCGTGTAGTTCTTACAACTCACTGCTATTTATAAGCCTTTCCGAGGACAGACCTCTTAAACCGTAACTTTTTCCATTTTAGCGTACCTGAGAAAAAGTGACGTGAATGTCATCGTCTTGGACTGGAGACGTCTTGCCTTATCAGACTACACGACTGCTGCTTTGGGTGTACCGGCTGTAGGACGAGGCTTGGGACAGTTCTTGGCCTTCCTTAACTCTGTGACTGGTGCTCCTTTCACCAACATGCATATTGTCGGGTTCAGTTTGGGTGCTCATTTAGTTGGAAACGCTGGAAGAGAACTGGGAGGAAGGGCTGCTCGTGTCACAGGTAAATAGAATATTAAGACATAATAATATTATAAGGCACAGACGTTTAACATAGATTGATGTATAGTATTATGCTCCTTATTCAATACTAGCTGTCTCGCGCGGTTTCACCCACGTTCCCGAAATAAAAAGTAGCCTATGTCAACCGCGGATAGTGTAGCTTCCCAACAGTGAAAGAATTTTTCAAATCGGTTCAGTAGATTTGGAGCCTATTCAATGCAAACAAACAAACAAACAATCAAATCTTTCCTCTTTATAATATTAGTTAGATAAATCATAAAACTATTTTTTATATTATAACATTAAAATAAAAATCTGTATTACCTGTATTAGTCATACTAGATAATGACTTGTCGGAATGTTTTTTTTCATCGTTTCAAACTGTTTTTTATTTACAGGTTTGGATCCAGCCGGCCCTCTATGGAACTACAACAGTAATCGTCTATCTTCTAATGATGGAGTTTACGTTGAGGCTATCCACACTGATGGCGGTCTTGGCGGCTTAGGTATCGGATCAGCTGTGGCCAACGCAGACTTCTTCCCTAACGGTGGAAACTCACAGCCCGGTTGCTTGTTAAGTCTCTGCAACCACGAGCGTGCTTGGGAATTATTTGCCGCTACCGTCTCATACAACCACTTAGTCGGCACCCAATGCACCAGCACCACGCAAATCACTTGGAACACCTGCCGTGGAGCTCGTTTCAACATGGGTAATGATGATTTGAGGAAATTTGGGTGAGTTCCCATGTGTTACATTATGATAAATATTTCTGAAAGTGCCGACTATTGTTATGGATGTGTGTAGTTCACACGTTTTATATCCAATAGGAATGTTCACAATTTGCACAGCTTTTGCCCATTTTTGGTTGACGTCTTTATAAAAATATTTTTGTTTTCGTTTACAGCACTGGCTTGTACCGATTGGACACCGACAGAAGATATCCCTTCTAAAAAACTTTTACAGGACTCATTGTT
Organism: Polyploca ridens; assembly: GCA_951394255.1. Lineage (NCBI taxonomy): Eukaryota > Metazoa > Arthropoda > Insecta > Lepidoptera > Drepanidae > Polyploca > Polyploca ridens. The sequence goes on along the minus strand of OX596259.1, from coordinate 10,291,615 downwards.
AAGACCTTTTTTAAATAAATGTTTTCCAAAACATGCTATATATATTTTTTTCATCTACCTTTAAACATTCGGAAAATTAGTAAGCGAGTATTTACCTACTCATTGGCCAGTTAGCCAAAGTCTGAAACCATAGAATTGTAAATGAAATAAAAACGTAGATATCTACATATTTAAAACTAGTACAGCCATTTAGGTAGTAGTAAGTTATATCTGACGGGCCAGTTGGCGCAGTTGGTTAAGGTTCACCTTACGCGCCGCAGGTCGTGGGTTCGATTCCCACACAGGACATACATTTGTGTGCATGAACATGTCTGTATGTCCTGAGTCTGGGTGTGATTATGTATATTAAGTATGTATTTGCAAACAAAAAGTAGTATATGTATTATATCAGTTATCTGGTTTCCATAGTACAAGCTTCGCTTAGTTTGGGATCAGATGACCATGTCTGAGGAATGTCCCAGGATATTTATTTATTTATCTAGAAAAACAGAATACAAAAAGAAACTTGAATCATTCCGAAAGGACAGCTCCCGAAACCCATTGCAGTTACAGGACATCGTTTGATACCATCCATAATTTTGTAGGGAAAAATACTGATGCATTGAAAAAAATTAACAGTTTCAAACAAACAAATAAATTGAAATAGCTTCTTTGTTTTATACTAATTTAGATATTGATAGATTAAGTAATTCTGATAAATAAAAAGATCGCTGTTTATTTTTACCATTGTGAGTGACTAGGTTTGATTTGTTATAGTAAATCTTAATTATTTTGCCCAGAAAAGTAGCGTAGTGTCTATTGTTATGTTGATTTATGATTGGCTATTTACATATTTTGATTAGTTTCTAGATTTTTAGACATCGAATAAGAACGATAAGATAACGCGACATTTATACAGAAATCATACATTTCTTATTACGTAATTATGATTTCTTTTACTGAGGCATATAATGTTATGAATTGCGTTCCGAATCGAACTTGATAGATAACCACCAACAGTGGGATTACGGTACACTTCAGCCGGGCATTCTGGTCAGACTACCAAAAAGTTTCTTATAGTGGGTTACCAATCAAATGTTTAAACAAATGATGAAGCCATGAAGCACATGCCTATAGTCTTAGGATATTATTATTTGCTACGCTAAGCATACCTCTGGAGCATAGAGAATAGATATCACTATCCTTATGAATACTTCGCGAGAGAGAAAGAGATGCATAAACAATTTTGACATAAGGCAAAGAAATCGAGTAGGTAAGCCCAGAGCGTCCCGCCCGAGTACTTTGGTGTGATTTCACATTTTAATTAAAATAATTACAATCGTGCAAATAAAACTAGAAAGTGTATGTTATAGACATTGTTACTTGTTCCTTGAGCATTTGTAACGTGCATATCAAGATAAAAAATACGTTTCTATAACGTATTTTTCATTGGAATTTTTACTACTTACAGTTTATCAATATTATCATTAAATGGCTCGAAAATCAATTTTTACAACAGGATATCTAATCTTATAAATATGTAACAGAACACAAATTTTCCCATACAAATCCCTAACACTTATTTTTATCGCGTTTTGATCTGTCTCTGTTTAACTGTCCATGTCCGAGTGAATTGCGGCACAGTCCGGTATCCAAGGTCAAAATCATCTACATATTTTTCCCGTCACACAGCTGGAACACTAGAATACGAGTGTGGTATCACTTTGTGAACACTCTGCCGTGAGAACTTTTTGGCGGGAACTTGCAGAGTGACGTTGCTTTTTCATTTTTAATTTCATAAATTCGTGTATTTTGAGTTTTATTGCATATTATCGGTGGTATTTTATCCAATAAAGATCAATCCATGTGCACCAGTGAAGTGAAATGAAATGAATTATGTGTATCGTGACTTTACAAGTTGTCTCAAAAAGTCCGTGAAAAGTTTTAGTAGGTACAATGACCACCATTTTACTAAAACATGACTGGACGGTGACTGATCATGCGGACTTTGTGAAAGTTAATGTGCGGACTAATAAAAGTGAAATTATAAATAAAATGTATTCGACTGAAGGACTTCATATCGATGGTCATGAAAAAATTAACAAAAAAAAAAACTCTGCCGTGGAAACTTAGTACCTTGAATATGAGGTTGGAATGAAAGCGGGTAGTTTGCGGGTAGGTAGTACGTGCTGTCCAAAGATATTAAATACATATCACTTGTGCTGTCGCGATGTCGGTCAAAAGTTGTCTTGAATCTTCGACCATGGTTTTATTTATTTAGGTTTATCAACAATAATGTTTAACTGCCAAGAAAAAGATATTCGCAAGGTTGCGCGATATATTTCATTTAATCGTTATTTAATATGAAATATATTGCGCAGTTTTCGTTACCAGGCGATGGCGACCGTATCACTAAGGATAAGTTATCAAATGATGACGCAGTTGAGGCGGATCTTGAATGTAACTTTTAGTGACGATCGATTATCTTTGGCAGCGACTGGAAATCAGTGCTGTAGCCCGGTGCTTGTACTATACTAACAATTCGTAACTAAACAACATTTGCTAACCTATGAATCAAACTAATTTGATACGGACATAAAGGCTTTTTATTTTTTTTATTTATAAGATATCTGTGAACGTTATAATTGACTCCACCCACTACTACGTAAGCTGCAGAACTAATAGTCTATTAACCAAATTACAAAAGACCTCATTGTAGCTTATCATCTAAAGTAATACCAAAAAATATGGTTGTTTCACCAACATCCAGGTGTTGCGCATCATATTTATTATGCCCAAAACGTTGCATTGATTGAATCTCATATATTTGTTTTTATTTTCGCATCCTGCTAATATAATAAATCCGAAAGTGAGTTTGTTTGTTTGCTGCCTCTTGACGCTTCAACAGTGTTACGTTCTAAACTAAACAGGATCACATTTGGGACTTTTTAACCCGGGAAAACTTAATATCCCTTGGTAACGTAGGTGAAACCGCGGGGCGAAATCTAGTTGTAGAGTAAATTATACGACCACTGAAAGAGCATTGTTCACATCGTCTGAATTAAAATCCTATCTATACACATATTTTGTTACCCATTCTACGATCTGCAATGTCTCAATGGCATTTGTTCAATTTCGTTTTATTTTACACTTTGAAAAAAATATTTTAACATCATATATACACTCATAATGAGATGCGCATCTGCAAACCAAACTAGGTATCTCATTTTTTTCTATAAAGTAAGTCGTTGATGTAGATAAGAAAAAGAAAAAGACCAAGAATAAGAACCTTGTGGGATGCCCATCGTTACTAAAAATCGAGCGAATCAGGTATGTTTTTTTTGTTATATCTATAATTTCCCGATTGGTAATTGATAATGCAGGACATTCACGCTTTGAAAAAATCACAAAAGACACCAAGAGAGCGAGAGACCTTTTTCTTACTTTAAACTATGATAAGAATAAAATAATTTTTACGATATGTGTAATTGTGTATGTTTGGATTTTAAGTGATGACTGAACTCGATTGCGTTATCTAATCGTACAGATTACCTTTAAATCCATTGAAATTGACAGATTGATTGAATGGTTTATTATCGAATCCCCAGCAAATAGACGATTTGCGAAGTATAATAATAATGATAGTCCAATTATATATAGCAGTTTTATTCTCTATTATCTAGCGAGGACGTGAATATAAAAAAATTATGTCATAACCATTTTTTTTTACTATGTAGAGGCCATGGTAAGTGATGATGTAGCCGAATGTGGTTAGCACACAAAGCCTAGAAGGAAGGAACTGGCTCTCAAGAACATACCGATAGGGGCTTGGCGATAGATTTTCAACTTGAGGGCGGTAGCCAGCCAGATGGGCACTACAGAGTACCCTACCACCGTGCTATGGTTTTCTCACGATATTTTCCTTCACCGAAAGTTCAAGTTTTTTCTAGGATTCGAACCAGAGACTTTCGTCTCAGTATCCGACGTCACTACCACTGAGCTATCATCGCCTTATGTTGTATTGAATATTGAAAAAATAATAGTTTCAACGTATATGTAGCAAATGACCTTTTACATGCTGTTTTTAGGGTGCCATACCTCAAAAGGAAAAAAAAACGGAATCCTTATCGTATCAATTTGTGGTCCGTCAGCCTTTTCCACAGGATGAAATAACTTCTCAATTTAAAATTAAAATCAAATACTAAAATTACCTCCTCACACAAATAAAAAACCTCCTCTAGGTCTCCCCCTGGTGGTAGCAACCTAGCATTGCCTCGCTGAAATAACTATATTATGAACTAGCGACCCGCCCCGACTTCGCACGGATGCAATTTACTAATGTGATGTAATGTAGGTTTAAAAAGCACCAAGCAGGTAACTATTGTCGATTCAATCGAATCGAAAATCCGTTCAGTACTTTTTGAGTTTATCGTATTCAGATAGACAGACGTAGCGCAGCTTTGTTTTAGAATAATAATAACGATATTAAATATCTATTATTATTCGTCTATCGCTAACATTAATATCTCTATAAAAATTGTTTTAATCAATTGTAACTAGATTAGATTTTTTTGGTTAGATTTTCAAGGTATCATAATGTGTAAAGCGAAAATAATTAGGCAGATCTTTCATAGCTATCAAATGATGCAGAAGGTATTCCTCTTCTTCCTTATATCAACGGGTAAAAAGTATTTGTATCTATATAATAATATAATTCTTGTTTTTCAGTCATAAATAATAGGCAATAATAATGGTATTTCGATTTTATTCAAGTATACGTCGCTTTAGACGAGGTGAAAGAATACCCGAGGTTCATTGAATTTCCTAACGACGATGGAGTCATGCATGAAGTAGATCTTGAAGCTGATATGGAACTCTTGGCTGAGCTCGATAGGAATCCAGATAATAATCAGTATTTACTGTTTACTAGGTAATTCTAAAGTCTCATAAGTTTTTTTTATAGTTTTCAAATAGTTATTAAAATGACTTCAATGTACTGTTAGGATTAAAACTAAAGGACAATAATCTTTATATACGTAAATATAACTGAGAATATCTTTATATATGTCACCGTATTTTTGTGAAAACCGTTAGATTATAATCTACCTAGCGAGATTATAAACTCCCCGATAAATTGTGAACTGTACCATACTGCTTACAATATTACGTATTCATTTCCGATAGTTTATAATCTATCCGCAACAAACCGTTATATTGTGAACTGGCATCATACTTGAACCCGACGGAATGCTCTTTGCGCGCTGATTGGTTGAACGTCATGTGTCCCGCGCCGCCATCTTTACCTAGCTGTCATTTGTTATCACCGAACGTAAACAAACATATTTTTTTGTGTTTTCAATAGATTTTGTGTTTAAAATAAGTGAACGTTATCATAAAGTTACAATTATTTGTGAAAATAAACTAGGATTTAAATAATAAGTCAAGTTTCTGTGAAAAATAACTATTAGTACCTAGCCGAACATAACCTGAGTTATACTTTTCATGTTTTAATATAATTTCTCGTGTAAGTAAATTGTTTTGATTATATTTGTGAAACTTTAGTATCCAATTAAAAAGATCGGATATTGATTCTAGTATTCTACAAAACGTTTTACCGCCATGACTCACCAATCAGGGACGGTTCATAATATTACGAGTGATAAAATCGGACAGATTATGAACCCTGTCGGCAAGTGCAGGTTCGTTTGCAATATGACTGTTTGACATGGATAGATTATAAACTATAGGAAATGAATACGTAATATTGTAAGCAGTATGGTACAGTTCACAATTTATCGGGGAGTTTACAATCTCGCTAGGTAGATTATAAACTAACGGTTTTCACAAAAATACGGTGATATATACAACAGATTTTCTGACTGACGTAGCAACGCACAGCAACCACCGGCAGGGTCTAGAAACTTTTTGAAATTCAACGTCTTTAGGGGTGACATGGTGCAAATTTTATGAACGAAAATAGTATATTACTCAGATCACACGTAATGCCCGAACCGAAGCCGAGGTCGACAAACATGTGATCTGAAGCTTTCTTATTTCCTCGACGGAGGCGGACGGACGCTTTCCGCCCGGAGAGGAGAAAATGTATTTTTCATGGTTCTCCTAACCATAAGAAGGTTTAATTTACTTATAACGAACTTACTTATTACTGAAAGGATTTTCTGCAACTCAAACCCTTTGGTTGGTAAAATAGGGGATCGTAGATAGAATGTTATCATAACTGTGTTAGCAATGTATAGCTTTCTCTTAGTTTTAATTTCTAAGACAGACTTAATAGTAAGTCGGCCTTTGCTTGCGGCAGCGTCATGTGACGGGTCGCTCACTTCCCTCCAATATGGCGAGGAGGGCTGTTCTGCTTTAACTTTGCTATTTATTTATGTACTTATTAAATATCGATTCAGTCTACTTTGTAGTTTTGCCGCCGCGCCGGGGCACGCAATTGTCAGTGCGATTAGAATGTAAATATTATGTATGAATCTAAGCTTGTTTTGAAAAGAGTAATTGCTGTGTGTATTGCAGGTTCTTCTGAGAAAATGCAACCTTCCGAACTGGTATTAGAGTCAGTCTTTTCATAAGTGCCTACGAAGGTCTATTTGAAAAAATGATTTTGATTTTGAATACGCAAGCCTCATACTCAACAACGGAGATACCAGGAGAGTGTTATCAGAATAATCGGAAATAACTTGAAACACTTAATATTTATGGAGAGCTGGATGTTTTCCCTGTGTTCGCCAAAAACTGACAATTGGCGGAGCAGTCAGTCGAGCGCGAGCTGAACGCTCGTTCGAGCCTCGCAAGTATGTCTACGCTACGCGAATTCGTGCTCCACGTGTGCTCGGCTCGTACTCGGTTCGCGTAGCGTAGCCGCAGCTTTATAATAGAAGTAGAAGCTGTTGTAGCAAAGCTGACTTCTTTGCCAATGGTGGAATCTCTCAGCCCGGCTGCTACACTAGCATCTGCAACCACAATCGTGCTTGGGAATTCTTCGCAGCCACTGTCACCTACAACCATTTAATTGGCAATGAATGTACCAGCTCATTGCAGATTACAACGGATAGACGCACTGGTCAACGACTTTATATGGGCAATGATGATTTAAGGAAAACTGGGTATGCTTCCTGGAGGAAAGTAGGTTTGTTGCCAATTAAATATTTATTTGTATTTTTTTAAATCATTAATCCCTTATCCCTTTTTTGTATAAAATATAATGAATCCGCCAAGACAAGCCAGCGAAACGCAAGGGCACTACCTACCTTTTCTCGAAGCGCTTCGTCGTTTTTTTGAACCCTCATAACTTGGGTTTGGATTATACCAGATTAACAAAATTCTCGAATAACATAGCTATTATACTTTAGATTTTATTGATATTCAAAACTCTTAAGGTACCTACTTCCTGAAGTCCTAGAAAGCTGAAAGGGGAATGCCCACGATCCATAGGGTCTTGGGCCCAGAATGGACAGCAATAATGAGTATAATAATGTAGTGTTTTAAAATCATATGTTCATCAGATATCTAAAAATTATATTTAAAAGGATGCCATTGTTTTAGAAAGAGTAGAAATTAATAAAACATTTTGAGGTTATTTTACATTATGAAAATATGTCTTACTGCAAAAAATATTAAGAATTTATATTTGTTTTATGCTTGATGTGTAAAAATTAACCAGAAACAACAGTTCTTATTATATTTTACTCCATTCTTTAAAGGTACAGGGATAGGGGTACAAAAAAATATCTGAAAAGTATTCTTAATTAATAAGCTTTTATTTTATTTTTTCTACATAACATTCAAGTCATACATTGACAGCATTTTAACATAACATCTTATTTTTTAATCTTATGTAATTAATCTGTTTAGTACCCTAAGCAATTTAAACAATACACAATAGAAGTTCTTTAGTTATAGACTATTGGGTAGTCACAAGGATTAGGCTAATAAAACAAGCATAGCATATATAAGACAGTAAACAAATAAAGCGATGATAGCTCAGTGGTAGTGAGATTGGATGCCGCTGTGTAGGTTTGTATCCTAAAATGAGCTTGAGATTTCGGTGTAGGTAAATGTGAGGAAACCATAGCGTGAGTAGGGTTCTTTGTAGTACCGACCTGGTTGGCTACCACTCCCAAGTTGAAAATCTATCAACAAGCATCTACTGAGGTGTTCCGGCAGCAGTACTTGAGAGCCACTACCTTTCTAGGCTTTGTGTGATTACCACCTTTGCGACATAATCACTTACTATAGTGAGATTGTGGTCAAACAGAGGCATATACAATAAATATTTTGTATCAAATTCAAAATCATTTATTCAAATAGACCTTTGCATGAAAAGTCTGACTAAAACTAATACTGGTTCAGAAGGTTGCATTGTTGGTTATATTTTTTGTAAAGTCATTAAAAACTTACTTCTTGAGGTTGAATCCATTCCATAACTACATTTCTAATGAGATTCTCTCTATTTGAGCGTAACAAATGGCTTCTTAGTGGTCTAATTGAGCGACTACAATTAACACAACTATTTAGATGGCCCATGCTTTCTGGTTCTTGTTGGGGGCAACAATGCTTGCAGTAACTACCTCCCAGCAGTTGTGGCAAACAAGATTATCCCTTGTTAACTAAAACAATAATACAATTATCAGTTATTGTTCAATGATGTAGGTAATTCTAAACATTTATTTTAAAATAATTTATTTACCTGTTGAGGTGCAACCCACTGCTGCAACATAGTAAGAATTTCCTCGGGCTCCAAAGCATGTCTTTGAATCCTCTCCAGGTTAAAGCCACAATAATTAACACAATGTTCTTCAGATATTGTATGAAAGTGTTCGAAATCCAAAATGAATGCAGCTGTAATCCTTGATTTCAAGCCAGTGGTCGTTCGTCGTAGTTAGCACAGATTCCGTTTAACAAAGCCAAAGTCGTAGTAAATCAAGTATAATAATCATCTATGTTGTAAAAGAAATCGTAATCAAAACAACGAAAGAAACAAACCTATGAAACAAACAGTCGACAAAATGACAGTTCATTTGAGAGTAAATGTCAAGCGAGTGTTGTCATATACAAAAAATACATAAAAACACGTAATCGATTAATCGTTTCTTTTTTAATCGACTTCATTTACTTCTTTATTTTAAATAGCTAAATAACTGATAGCTTTGTTATTTAAAACCACCTTTTTTAAATGGCTTATGAACTACGTTGTGTAAGCAAAGTCCTATTTGTGTATTCTGATGAATGTTGTATTTTTATTAAAATCGATTTAGTATCGATAACAAAAACGTGATTTAAACGCTGGCAACATTTTGCAACGTTGACGTCGTTGACTATTAAAATTCTTTTAATATACGAAACATTGTTAATTAAAGTGGCAGCTGTTTAAATGAATGTAATATTCATATTTTTAAATAACAAAATTAATAAACAAAATCATTTCTTTGTATAATAATGTCCACGGTGGGCCCAAAACGGGCATTTGCCTTTGGTATGTAAGCTTGTATTAGTACACAAACAACAAAAAAGTCTAAAACATGGAACTTTTACCCAAATAAATTAACTTTTTAACAAAATAAATAAACCGCCTTCAAAGTACACTAACAAGTATAAAAATAACTCTTATCTGACACTGTTTTGAAGTCAGCGAAATATTTTCTATAGAACACGTCATGCGATTTCGCTCACTTCAAAACAGTGTCAGATAAGAGTTATTTTTATACTTGTTAGTGTACTTTGAAGGCAGTTTATTTTTTTTTGTTAAAAAGTTAATTTATTTTTGAATTTTTAGTTTCATTGTATACTGAATACATCTGCGTAACGTTTTCGATCGAGGGCTGATGTTTTGTTGTGTGATTGCGTAAACAATGCATATTTATGCGATAGCAGCAATCGCGGCTGATTTGCTGTAATTCCGTTGTCTATCTCCGAAACTCATCATCAGATCTATATGAAATTTATATGGGACCATTACGGAATATACCCCTTTCGAACAAAAAAAGAATTGGGCAAATCCGTCTATATATGACGGAGTTATGCTCGGGCATACATAAAAAAACAAAAAATACAAACATCCGAATTGAGAACGTCCTCCTTTTCTTGAAGTCGGTTAAAAAAATACAATATAAAAAAAAAACATAAGCAACTAACAAAAAGAAGTGAAATCCCACCAAAAACATTTTCATGTATAATGTTGCCACTATCAAAAAGTTATCAGATCTCATAACTCTACGAGCCGAGCTTATAACTCTACGTGCCCTAACTTCACATACTCTACACCTTAGTCAAAATATGTGGCTTGGCCGTTTATATTGTGATATGTTAAATAAAGTACAATATCTCTAGCGAAATATTTTAGCGATCGTTTAAGGCTTTAATTAGAATTGAAAACCAGCAAGAACATACTGAAGAAAAGCGTATTGAAATTGTATAAAATTGTTAACAATCAATTAGGTAAACAATTATCATTTGTTATTATAGCGGCAATAGAAATACACATTCTGTGTAAATTTCAACTGTCTACCTATTACGGTTCATGAAATACAGACCGCTGATAGACGGACGGACAGCGGAGTCTTATGAATAGGGTTCCGTTAGGCACCCTTTTGATATGGAACCCTAAAAATGGTAAAGAAAGCTATGAAAAGATTGGAAATAATATGCATTTGTTTGTGAAAACTGTATTGCCTTTAGTATCTATTTCTTCTACTTGTTTTAGTTATTGTAAGCTGTTTGTTTTCCAAATAAATAAAATCCCACCAAAAACATTTTTATGTACAATTTTGCCAAGACATAGGTAGCTTGCACTGTCAAAAAGTTATCAGATCTCATGTAGAGCCAAGCTTATAACTCTAATTGCCCTTACTCTACAAGCCCTAACTTCACAAACTCTACACCTTAGTGAAAATATTTGGCTTGGCCGTTTCGCTACCGTCACATAAGTAAGGTGAAAAATGTATTCACTGTTACTTTTTTGTTATACAATAGTTCTTGTAGTAGTGAAACGTCAAGCCACATATTTTGAAATATAAATAAATAAAGCAGTGAAAGATGTTCAAAAGTAGCCTATATACTTTTCCATACCGTAGACTAACTGCGCAATACAGGGGTGTCACTCGCATGTTGCCGACCCTGCAAAAATCTCTTCAGTGCCTTGTTAATCTGTAAATCGGATCGATTATTAATTTTATCCATTAAAACCTGTTATCAAAATTGCTACCAGATAAAATTGCAATAAATACTGCTCGTCAGGGGAAAGGAAAGTATATTCACATTGCCAAGCTGCAAATATGCAGGGTTACATACTGATTGTTCTCGTTGCTACTGGTGAGTGTTCATCCATGTTCTCGTTTGTATTTTCACTTACTAACTCCAGATTTAACTTAGTAACCGAATGTGGCAAAGGGGATTGTCTCTCAAGTGACGCAGCCGGTTACACATAACTTGGTGCTTAGCGGCAAATTTAGACGGGCTGGACGAGAAATTTCAAATGTGTCTAAATCAGCGGTTCCCAACCTTTTCTTGACCAGGGATCACTTTGATTTCTTTGTTATTAGCAGGGACCACGATGTAGGTACAATAAAAATAAACTGAATCAATTCGAAAATAAACTTTATCAAAAACTCAATAGAAACATGCATTATCAATAGGTATTATTTTATAGAAGACATAATTTTTTGAATAAAAAGTTAAATAATTTTTTAATGTAAGTAATTTTTTTGTGTAGTAATTTTTGAGCTTGCATCTTCTACACAGGTTCGGTAACTAATAAGTATTATCCCACCAAAAACATTTTTATGTAAAATGTTGCCGCCAAGACATAGCTTGCACTGTCAAAAAGTTATCAGATTTCAGTAGAGCCAAGCATATAACTCTACTTGCCCTTACTCTACAAGCCCTAACTTCACAAATTCTACACACCGTAGTCAAAATATGTGGCTTGGCCGTTTCGCTACTGTCACATGAGAGTAAGGTGAAAAATGTATTCACTGTTACTTTTTTGTTATACAATAGTTCTTGTAGTAGTGAAACGGCCAAGCCACATATTTTGACTACGGTGTGTAGAATTTGTGAAGTTAGGGCTTGTAGAGTAAGGGCAAGTAGAGTTATATGCTTGGCTCTACTGAAATCTGATAACTTTTTGACAGTGCAAGCTATATGTCTTGGCGGCAACATTTTACATAAAAATGTTTTTGGTGGGATTTCACTTCTTTTTGTAAGTTACGATAGTTTTTTTTTTTTTGAAAATTCCAAGTTTTATAATTTTTTTGTTGATTGTGTACTAATACAAGCTTACATACCAAATTTCAGCTTTCTAGGACTTCCGGAAGTACCCTATGAGTTTTGATGATCATCAGTGAGTCAGTGACGAAATCGGGGTTTTTTAGGTATCAATAAAATCTAAAGTATAAGAGCTATGTTATTGAAATTAAATATGTTTAATAAGTTTACTATTGACATCATATCCCGAGAATTTTGTTTATCTGGTATAATCCAAACCCAAGTTATGAGGCTTCAAAAAAACGACGAAGCGCTTCGAGAAAAGGTAGGTAGTGCCCTTGCGCTTCGCTTGGCTGTCTTGGCGGGGGGCACTCCCGTGCCCCCAGATTGCTCAAAGCTACACGCAAATCATCACTTACTTTCAATCGATTTCTGGCTTTATTTTTAAGTACCAAAAAATCAGGAAACCATGTTCACATAAATAAATTGTTGTGAAAACCATAAGAAAGGTCAACGCGATTTCTCAAATTTTGATGACAAAGAAATTGTTTTTTTTACAGCAAAACATCTCAAATGAATGAGATTTAAATGCGTCCTTACAGTTTCTATCATTTTGAAATTCAAAAAGTTCCTCCTGGATTTCTCCTGAAATGCGTCGCCCGTGAAATCATTCGCGGACCATATTTTAGCTCCCACGGACCACTGGTGGTCCGCGGACCACTGGTTGGGAACCATTGGTCTAAATCGATCGGGCACTTACAAGTTCCTACTTAGTGCTTTAAACCTAAATAACGCCACGTTAGTAAATGGCGCTTGGGCGATGCCGGGGTGGGTCGCTAGTTTATGTAGGCTGGAAAATCAATGTTTTTAAAGCATATTTATCTACTTATTCAAAACTATTGTGTTTCAGCGTATATCGCATCCGCGGTGCCTGTCGCTCAAGATGAGCTTGGTACCCGGGAATATCCACGGTTCATTGAATTTCCCGGTGGGGATGGTCAAATGCACCAAGTAGACCTCGAAGCTGAACCTGACATGGAGCTGCTGGACGAAATCGAAAGGAATCCTGCTAACAACTTATACTTACTATTCACCAGGTATAGTAATTTTTAAATAATGGTCTGGCATTATTTAAAAATTCAACAAAATATGCATACGACAGTAACTGGCTAGTCCTGCATAATTAGTTAATTAAGTATCTAAATAATTTAGAATAACAATAAATGTAAAGTGTATCTTTGTTACAGACGCAATCCAAGGAATAGCCAGACCTTGACTATGAACAACGCAGGCTCCATCACCTCATCCAACTTCAACGCCAATGTACCAACAGTTATCATCGCTCACGGATGGCTCAGCAACCAGAACACTAACATCAACCCGACTATCAGAGATGGTAATCATGTTCTGTAGTTCTATATTTTTTCAGTTTACTGCTATTTTAAGTATTTCTCATGACTACTTCCGGTTTCTTGCCCGTATGACGAGACGCTGTTGTACTTCGTAATAGTTACTATTTTCCATTTTAGCTTACCTGAGAAAAAGTGACGTGAATGTTATCGTCCTGGACTGGAGACGTCTTGCCTTATCAGACTACGCGACTGCCGTTAGTGGTGTACCGGCTGTGGGACGAGGCTTGGGACAGTTCTTGGCCTTCCTTAACTCTGTGACTGGTGCTCCTTTCACCAACATGCATATTGTCGGGTTCAGTTTGGGTGCTCATTTAGTTGGAAACGCTGGAAGAGAACTGGGAGGAAGGGCTGCTCGTGTCACAGGTAAATATTTAGACTATTAACATTTTTTTTTTTTATTGTTTATAGGCCTGTGTTTGACCGCAATCTCACCATGATAAGTGATGATGCGGCCGAAGGTGGTAAGCACACAAAGCCTAGAAGGAGCTGGCTCTCAAGTGCAGCTATCGGAACACACCGAAAGGTGCTTGGCGACAGATTTTCAACTTGAGGGTGGTAGCCAGCCAGGCGGGTACTACAAAGTACCCTACCACCGTGCTATGGTTTCCTCACGATGTTTTCCTTCACCGAAAGCTCAAGCTCGTTGTAGGATTCGAACCCGGGACCTTCATCTCAGTATCCGACGTCACTACCACTGAGCTATCATCGCCAATATTATAAGGCATAGACTTTTAAGATATCTATATTAGGGTCGGCAACGCGCGTGATGACCCTGGTGTTTCATGCGTCCATAGGCTACAGTAACTGCTTACCATCAGGCGGGCCATATGCTAGTTTGTCACCTCAGTGGTATTTTATTGCCGGTTTTCAATTCTTCTATGAGCCTTAATTCGTATTTTATTAAACTTATCGTGACATAATAAACGAACGAAATAATTATACTACGTCTCCACTTGGTCTCCACCATCATAAAATATGAATCAAATAAAATGTCCAAGTAAGCTGAAAATGCCCAAATGTAAAAGCCTTTCATCAAAAAAACTGTTTGATGATGTCTGTAAAGATGTCTGTAATATTCCAAGGGCCATAAGAGAACTGAGAATGGCTTATTGAAAAAATTTTCTATACAATTCAGGATTTTTTAAATCTCTAAATCATTATCATATAATGGTGCCGATTCTGTTGTAAATCGCACTAAACTTATTTTCGTTACATCTCATCTCTTTCTTACGAACATGATTGAAAAAGGATAGAACATATTTTAAGTAGTCAAATTAATCTTTGCCGTCTTATTTTGCGTGTATTTAGGCGTGACCGCGATAGATGGCGACTAAATTTATATTGAAAATAAGCATTGGACTAATTTGACAGGACTAAATTTCTCACATCCTTTTCTTATGTTCTTTGTTAGAAAGAGACATAGTGACATTAAAATTAGTTTAGTTGTGAACAACAGAATCAGGGCCATTGACATTTTTTTCTTTGTATTTGTACTGTCTTTTATTTAAAATTTATGATTTAATGCATTTTTAATATTTATGTGTAATTGACATGTTATTTTGAATTTTGTATTGTTTTTTAATATTGATTAAATTAATGTCAAAATCTTGTCAAAATAGTAACTATTGTTGAAATTGTACTTTAGTTATATTGAATATTTTTTTTTCATTGTTTCAATTTTTTTTTACAGGTTTGGATCCAGCCGGCCCTCTATGGAACTACAATAGGAATCGTCTAGGTCCTAATGATGGAGTCTACGTTGAGGCTATCCACACTGACGGCGGTCTTGGCGGCTTAGGTATCGGATCAGCTGTAGCCAACGCAGACTTCTTCCCTAACGGTGGAAACTCACAGCCTGGTTGCTTGTTAAGTCTCTGCAACCACGAGCGTGCTTGGGAATTATTTGCCGCTACCGTCACACACAACCACTTAGTCGGCAACTTATGCACCAGCACCACGCAAATCACATGGAACACCTGCCGTGGAGCTCGTTTCAACATGGGTAATGATGATTTGAGGAAATCCGGGTGAGTTCCTATGAATAAAAAATTAATTTAATAAATATTTAATGTATGTAGTTCACACTATGGAATGAACAAACAAGTTGCATACATTTTGCCCATTTTTACAAGCTTTTATTTAACTTGCAATGTTTGGTTGTAAGTATGTATGTAAGTTCGGGTCTAACCCTGCAAGTCAAATTTCGCCCACTATCAGTGGTCGGATTGACTTGATATTTGGTACTAGCTATTCCCCGCGCTTTCACCCGCGTTCCCGGGATAAAAAGTAGCATATGCCCTTCTCCCTATCATTGCCTATCTGCATGCCAAATTTCATAATGATCCGTTGATTAGTTGAGGCGTGAAGGCGTAAAAAACAAACACACTTTCGCATTTATAATATTAAGTTAAGATTAGGATAAAGTATAAAATTGGTAAAAAGGTATAAGGTAAAATTACGATACATTAGTATATTTGATGATAATGCAAGTACAGTCAACAAAAAAATGCTTGTATTTAAAATGATATTTATAACAAAAACTTATTGTTTGACCTCTTTAATCAAATATGTTTGTTTTCGTTTACAGCACTGGCTTGTACCGATTGGACACCGGAAGGAGATATCCATTCTAAAACCTTTTGAGGACTCATTGTTACTGACTTATTTTCTATAAATATATATCTAAACTTTCTGTGCAAATTATTGATGTTTCTTTTTCCATCTAGTATTAAACGTTGAACTAAAGTAAGCGAATCAGTAGGTACTTGTTGTAAATTAGAAAAAAATACGTCCTAATTAAACTAGTGAACACGTTTAAAAAGTGAAACAGACCGACCCGAACCTTATCCATAATTTTTGGAGCGATTAACATGTATTTAGTTTTTTACCCGACTGACCCGGAAGAAGAGTCATGTTTTTCGAGTGTATGTATGTATGTATGTTTATTTATTTGGCACACTCTGCAGCTTAAACGGCTTGATGGATTTAAACATATACGGCCTTACTCATAAACGCTATTTAACTAAATCTACTGAATAAATGGTCAAATAAATAACGTCACCTTGCTGTCATTGTCAAACAATTTGACGTTATTTAGGTGACCACTTAATCAGCTTATTAGTTAAAGTTGTATGAGTAAGGCGGTTAAAGTATTGTTAGATTAGTCTTAACTGTGAGAATGACATACGGTATATTATTTTATTGTGGCGTTGACAAATAAAAAAGAGGGGGGAATTAAAAACAAAAAAAAACACGTTATTATAACAATATGGTTAACAAATAAAAGGTTGTTACCAGGCGTTTCCGTGTTATGTGTGTTATTGTACATTATTGTACTAAAAATTTAAATAGATTTTCACTTCAAGATCCCTAAATAAATTTAGGTTATTTGTTTGTCTCCGCCTGCAATCTTTATATATAAAATTCTTCTGCACGTGTGTATATCACTGAAGAAGTGTATGTCACAGTCGAGAATATAACCTAGATACTGACTGAAGCGCCATCTGCCGGGCTGATTTGTGAATCTAAACCATCCTGGGCGCCACCCAAACGTATACAAAAAAAAACATTCAAATCGGTCCAGCCGTTTAGGAAGAGTTCAGTGACATACACACGTACAGTAGAATTAACTCCCTGGATGGTTTAGATAGGGTAGGGTAGGGTAGCACCACGCGAACAAAGTTGCGCCGGGCAGCTATTACATTATAAAAATCAAATGAATCTTATTGAATTAAAATCATAACTTTTAAAAACTAAAAGAACTACTAAGTATTTACAATACTTACATAATAATTAAAAGAAAATCCTATTTACAAAATATATCTAATCTAAATATTTACAAGTAAAAAAGTTGTGCCAGATCGCTGCCCTATGTAAACGTGCCAAGAAGGCTGGCGGCATTGCCACGTTGAATGGCAATGCTGATCCGTTGTCCTAGATAGACACCAGCCTTCTTGTCACGTGAGGTCTCAATAAGGCGCCGTGAGACCTCTTTAAACAAAAGATGGGCATCCGGGCCCCACGGCCCCAGCGTTTCTACACCGAACGCCACAAAAATGCATCCATTGCCTATAGATGCATATTTGCGGCGCTTCAGGCATTCTTGCTGGGCGGCAGCGGCACCGGCCATGACTGAAGTGTCTGGAAGGTGAGACGGAGCCAAGGTATCGACGCATGTAGCATCCCAAACCAATGGTCGTCCCAACTTCCAGGGCACCAAAGTCATTCCATCCGGTCTCTTGCCATCGTCCCGCACCAAGCCACTTGGTTCTAAAATGGCTGGTACGCCAGCGGTGACAAGAGATCGGCGGATAAGGTAATTAATGGCCGTATGACGTGACATCCGCCCAGCACTCCTACAACACGAGAGGCCATGATGACCAAGATGTCCAACACTGTCTCCACAAAGGCAGCGATGTGGCACAATACATTTTGCTCCTAATCGAAGGCAACAGCTAATTTTGAAATCAAATTATATTAAAAATTCTAATTTTCGCTTTTCCGTCGCGGCATCGGAGGTTACATATCAGCTGTGCCTGTATATCATAAACAATTTAGAATTGATTTGTTCATTCGTAAGTATGCACTCCCGTTTATAAGTGCATATTGACCTTATATGACATGAAAATACCATAATTACACCTTGTATTGCTACCTCGTCAGCATCTACGTCACTTTGCCAGCCGTAGATGGTCACAATAATTTGTAGACTCGGATCAAGGTGAGACGATAAAATAAAGCTGCAAGATCTGTGCAGTGATTAAGAAAATATGGTTGGTCCATTGATTGACCCTAGAAGTAGTTATGATGAGGCTGAGAATATAGCACGCTTACCTAGTAAAAAGGTCTATTTACTCTGGCATTCAAGGTTATGGGTGCCCGCACACGAGCGATAATCACTCGGTGACTATCGCCCCGCGTCAACCCTTATATTACCAGTGTCACTTGTAGGTGACAGACGCTTACTATTTGTCTTCAACCACCGAAAGTTCTACCACTTTTGTAGCAAAGTCAATGAGCGTTTTTCTCATGATACTTATATGCTCACAATAACTGGCATATCGATACAAACAACTGTTGATAATTAAACCAATTTGAACCTTAAGATCATGATTTGACAAGTATTTTGAGATAGAGGATATAAATTTTATGGGGTAGAATAAATAGTAAGCTTCTGTCACCTACATGTTACACTGGCAATTAAAGGGTTAACGACGCTCTTGTACGGGCTCCCCCTATAGGTGTCAGCATAGGCAGACTCCAGAAATCATATGTACTTCTTTACTAACCGCAAAAGAATTGATGAAGCAAAATGTTGTGTTATACGGGGGATATCAACGTGTGGGTGGAAATGGAGGAATGATATTGAACAGCAGCCTAGGTTAATATCGCCACATTTGCAGCTTCATATGTTTCATATCTGAATTGAATTAATAATGGTAAAACTGCCACTAAAATTAAATAGTATTATAGTAAAACAAATTAGTATCTAATTGTTAATTATAAAATACTCGATATAACATCGCGCGCGATACTCGCTCACCACGACTGGGTTTTGCGATGAATTTTAAACATGTCCGTCAGTTAAAAGTCAATTAAATTAATGGTAAAGATTTTGCGTTCCTAAATTGTAACGATTATACTGCAAAGTATTTTTGGCTATGCTATGATTGTTATATAAGTATATTTATTTGATTTTATGATGTGATACTATTAGGTGCCGCACAGACGACATACTTTTTGCGAAGCAGTCTGCGCCACACAAAAAAAGTCCGTCACGGATTTTTCACAGATTCAAAGCACACAACAGAATGTACATAACATCTTCGATCATTCTGTTGATGGAACTCTAGCTAAGGACGTACATGCTTTTGCAGAGATTGCGATGTATTATTAACCGACTTCAAAAAAAGGAGGAGGTTCTCAATACGAATGTTTTTTTTTTTTTTTACCTCATAACTCCGTCGTTTATTAACCGATTTGGAAAAATCTTTTTTATTTGAAAGGGTACGCGTCCCGTTTGGTCCCATTGTCAGATCAGGATTTAATTACTGCTTAGTGTACTTTGAAGTCGGTTTAAGGTTTTTGTAAAACAGTCCAATTATTTTACAGAAAAAGAAGAAGAAATAGAGATTTGGGTACATCCTATTCTATCGCTGACTTTTTGCGCGTCGTATACTGCTTAGAATTGTATAGTTTCCATTATCATGGACTAAAAAGTGCGGCATGGATAGTTTATCGTCTGTGCTTTGGCTGTACCTTATGATGATTTTGTCGCCTAGCTGATAAGTGTATTTTTAGGTTGCCAGTGATGATAAATTATTTGATACCGTTATCTAATCGTATAGATTTCCTAGAAAATGACATGTTGATTGAATGGTTTATTATCGCATCCCCAGCAAATTAACGATGTATTATTATAAAAAAAGTGATTTCGATACTATAATTGTTGTAGTAGTGATGTCTTTAGTCTGCAGCACAATAGATATGCATTGAAGCTGAAGGTAGCATGTTACTTATAAGTGTTCAACAAATAATCACTTGCTATTTGTTCTTTTCCAACAACTCAAACTTATCTGGCCAACGGCCAAGCCACATATTTTGACTAAGGTGTAGAGTTTGTGAAGTTAGGGCTTGTAGAGTTAGGGCGTGTAGAGTTATAAGCTTGGCTCTACCTGAGTTCTGATAACTTTTTGATAGTGCGAGCCATATGGTCTCGTCTTGGCAACATTTAACATGAAAATGTTTGTGGTGGGATCATTTGTACTAATTAAATTACAAAAAAAATCATGGTAACATTCCAAGCTCCAGGATTCAATAACAAAAAGAAAATGTTCTTTTAAATAAAACCATGGAATGTTTCTGGCGCGAGCGTGGAAACTTTGGGTGATTTAAATAAAATATTGGCACAAGTTCAACTCATGCACCATTCGTTGCTTGGAAATTTGATTTTGAAAAGAAATTTGTCTTCCTTCGATTCCCTTGACATATTGAAACCAATAAAATAAAAACTTTTTTTTATATTGAAGATTGTAAAGAAACTTGTAGCGTATGAGTTCTTGAATTCTTTTTTTCGTCTCATCGTTTGAAATCACTTTAAAAAGATATCTATAAAGTTAAAAATACTCTAGAAGCGCTCGTGGTTAGCCGTTCTTAATCGATCGGCAAAGTTAAGCTACCACCGTCGTTGTCGGACCTGGATGGGTGACCGCCTAGTGGTATTTCAAATCGTACGTTTCCGTGCTTCGTTGTGATAGTCGTTAAGCTAGTTGGATGCCTCCTAGGCGGCTTGAAAAAATCCAACAGTAGGTTGACCACTAGCCTACCTCCACCAATCCGCAGTGGACATGCGTGGTAGAGTATTGCCCATTCCCTTTCACCCTCATTTCTGAAAGGGGGCTTGAGCTTAGCAGTGGGATATTATAGAATGATGCTTATGGATGTCTAGATAGAGCATCTCCTGCCGAACTTTCCGTTGGATTACATGAATCTCCGGCATGGAGCTGTCATACTACGGGATCGTAGGCAGTGTGACGCCCCCAATATCCCAAGTCAACTTTGAGGCAAAAAACATACCCCATCTTACCCAATCTGCCGGTTTGAGCTTTAAAATCAAATGAAAAATAAATAACGAATATTTAAATATTAAAACAAGTCATTACAGTATTACCCAACTGATATGGCGCGTCGTGAATCTTCGTTCGCACAGAAAAGAAAGTATGGCCCCGAAGATTACCGAAAGAATGCTTAAAACTTACAATCAACCTTAGATCACTACTATAAGGCTCATAATACACTGAAGCTGTTAGTTCGGTCTCACTCGTAAGTCACGCCCCTCCGCACGGCGCGCGCTAACATGGCGGCAGATGCCGACCAATAGCGTTTCCCGCGCTTTGAAAATGTATCTTCTGCGCAGGTACATTGGTAAGCCATATTAATTGGGTACTACTGTACCTACTTGTTACTCCAGTATATTGTCAATATGATTCATCTTAGTGCCACTTTTATATCCACCCCGTTATTCATAATCGTTTTTTAACTAAATCTGTGTAATAGTGTGCCCCGTCTCACTCTTTCGATCACCAAATGTCACCTGTCAGATAAAAACTTCGGAATTTTAGCTAATCAACGTTTGATAACATTATTATGAATAACGGAGTTAATCTTTTATCAAACGTACCTAATTATGAGTATTTTTTACTAATGATCTAAATCACTTTTGCCGATAACTAAAAACATTGACCCCCGGCTATCTTGACAAATAGGCTACTGAGAGCTGTTATGGCGGCTTGTCGCTTGCTAGAACGGACGTGATTGGTTTATTCTAACGTGAATAGGCCTGTTGTCCATCTTGCACGGCATTCCCCTAAGCAATATTTATAACATAATTCCTTTATGATAAAATAATGAATAATACAAATTTTGAATATTATGATATTATCTAGATTCCTTTTGATTAGGTTGAAATTGGCATTCACTAATGGCGGCTTTCTATATTCGATCTAGTCTTGATTGATGAAATGTAATAGTGCGTCCATACCAAGTCCATACTCCGCGAACCGAGCACGAGCCGAGCTACGAACGAACCGAATTCGTTCGTTGCTCGCGATGTCAAGTGTAGACTTTACATTACAACATAGACCGAGAGATACTGGCACAAATATCACGATTAAGGGTCATCGCTCACTATGTCAGCACCGCTCCATCGCAGCAACGGCCCGGCACCGCCTCCACTCAATCCAACCACTAGCTGCCAGCGCGCCGCCTGCAATGTGGCAGCTCGCGGGCGACGCGGTGCCGGTGATTTTGGTGGCGCGGCTTTAGCAAGAAACTGCTTGTTGGCGTTATGCAGCAAGGGAGCGGACCGCTCGCTGGAAGCGTGTGGTCAGCAGGACTAGTGGCTTGTAGCGGCAAGCGCGCTTGCCGCGAGGCGTCAACAATTTTATCTAATCATTGTAAAGTTTACTTTAACCCATACGATTTAAAGGCCTCACTTGCATGGCAAGGTAAATGCCGAGGGGTAGCCGTGCTGTTAAAGTGAGCGATGACCCTTACGCTCACGCAATTGGGCCGCCCCGGTACCAGCGCTATGACCATCATTTTCCTTTTCGTCATTATGTAATTAGACCCCTGAAGGATCGCCATACTGGTACAAATGACCAGGAAATGAGTGCCAATATCTCCCGGTCTAATAAACCGACAACGATCGTGATGCGAATCCTTGTGAAAAGACTGACAATCGGGTGGAGTACAGTCGAGCGCGTGCCGAACGCTCGTTCGAGGCTCGCAAGTTCGTCCACGCTACGCGAACAACGAACGCATCTTGTTTGTTCATAGCTAGGCTCGTGCTCAGTTCGCGTAGCATGGACGCAAATGTCAAATATCAATCCTCAATCGCTAAATCAAGTATAGATCTAATATAGAAAGCGGCAGAAAAAAAGGATTTGACATTTTTTTTTAATACGTCCATATTTCCCTAAGGGTGGATACTAGAGTATCGCAGGTGAAACCGCAGGACGAAATACTAGTAATTATATAATAAATCAATTATGTACCTTGTTTTTAATCTGTTGTTATTGAAAAGATAATTTATCTTATCCATAAAAACCTGCGAAATTACAAGACATGCATAAATTTGCAATAAATACGACCAGTACTTCCAGGGGAAGTATACTTACATTGCCAAGCTGCGACCATGCAGGGGTCATTACTGATTGTTCTCGTTGCTACTGGTGAGTGTTCATACAATATATATATGGAAGTTCTACGTTCATCATCATTACTTTCACCGACTATGTATTATATCCTGCATTGAAATATTCATTTTGTTTTTCTTGAATTAATCACTTTACGTCAGCTTATAACAACCGCTTCTTTCTTTAGTCGGCCAGAATAATTAAGCTATATTTCTTTAAAGATTTTTTTCTTTAATTATACAATTAAATATAGAAGGACACGGCCTTTGATATGACTATCACTTTCACTATCCTATTATCGCTAACCTTATTCAAGATAACCTAAATCAATTAAATATTTTCCTTGAAATTATGAAAACATACCTACTTATTAAAAAACCTGGCAAGTGCGAGTCCGACTCGCCAGGATTTCGTAAAGTCGTTTCTCTGACGGATTTTATAAAAAAAATATATATTAATATTTCATTTAAAAAAAATGTGTTGTTAGGCTGCAGAGTTTCACAGCTTCGCTACGCATCCTGCGTAGCGAAGCTGTGAAACGGTGTGACCCATTCCACCAGAGATGTGCGAGAAATGTGTTATAATGTGTACAAATGAGCGATGCGAGGTAGCGGCCTCTTTTCGGATATAACCTCTACCAAACACCGTCTATTGACTGACTGGTAGGCGCACATTTTCATTCGCACATTCCTCGCACACATTCCTCTCACACATTCCTCACTTAAATCCCTCACAAGCATTTCTCTCTTGTTTTGTATGTACAAAAACCTCGCACCGCTAAGCCCATATCCACCAGAGCTGTTCAGAGCGAGGCTAGGTAAATGAAGCGGTTCTATTTGGTGCTTAAAGGTTTTTTGTTTTAAAGGCTTTGGTGCATATTCCTCGCAACGCAGTTTAGCATATCTCTGGGGGTAGCTCAGTCTTATAGCGGCAATCGAAATACACACATTTTGTATAAATTTCAACTTTCTACCTATTATAGTTCATGAGATACAGCCCACTGACAGACAGACGGATAGATGGACGGACGGATGGACGGACGGACGGATGGACAGCGGAAGCTTAGTAAGAAGCGAAAGATTAGTCCCGTTGGCACCCTATTGGAACGGAACCATAAAAATTAAGGATCCATTATAAAGCAAAACTATCGTTTTCAGCGTACATTGCATCCGCGGTTCCTGTCGCTCAAGATGAGCTTGGTACCCGAGAATATCCTCGGTTCATTGAATTTCCCGGTGGGGATGGTCAAATGCACCAGGTAGACCTCGAAGCTGAACCTGACATGGAGCTCCTGGACGAAATCAACAGGAATCCTGCTAACAACTTATACTTGCTCTTCACCAGGTATATATCCTTTATGCCAGACCGTTATTTAAAAATTAAAAAAAAATGCATTCCCCAGTAACTGGCTGGTCTTGCATAATTATTTGTATGAATAATTTAGAATCACTGAAAGGACTTAGGTATTTCTCTAGAGAAATGTAGTATGTAGGGAGTTTATCTTCTAGTGATTTAATAGACTAAAATTCCGAAGTCTTTATCTGACAGGTGACATTTGGATCGAAAAGTGAGACGGGGCACACTATTACACTAATTTAGTTAAAAAGCGATTATGAATAAGGGGGTAAGGATATAATATACGAGTGTTATTGTTATCTACAAAATACAGTTCTAGAATGTTTGCAAGGTTATATAAAATACTAGCTGTCCCCCGCGATTACATCCACGTCCCCTATATTGAATGTAGCATATGTCCTTCTCCATATCTAGGCTATCTGCATGCCAAATTTCATGATGATCGGTTGAGTATAAAATCATAACAAACAAACTCACATTCGCATTTATTATATTAGTAGGTAGGATTAGGATGATGTAGTTACGGGAAGTAGGCGTGAGATGTGAATGTCGCGGAGCATCTGCTGGTCCGCCGATCTTCACATATAAGATGCTGTTCGCAGCAAGGGCGTGGCTGGCCGGGGCATTGTTCGCCTTCGCTCGACTGTGGAGCGAATATTACGGCGTGCAGGCCATTCATGTCGCTTGTGGCATGTCGCCATATTTTGTAATTTAAAGTGACATTAACTTTGTTACAGACGCAATCCAACGAATCCTCAGACCTTGATTATGAATAACGCAGGCTCCATCACAGGATCCAACTTCAACGCCAATGTACCAACAGTTATCGTCTCTCACGGTTGGCTCAGCAACCAGAACACTAACATCAATCCGGCTATGAGAGATGGTATGCATTTGTCTTATAGTCCTCATCATCCTCTTTCATTGCCTTGCTAAAAGCGAACCAAATCATTTTTGCCCTCCGTATTAGCTCAATCCTATTTTGTTTTTTTGGTCTGACGGGAAATCGGACGCGACGGTGTTGTAATTTATAATACTTGCATCTCTCATTTTAGCGTACCTGGGAAAAAGTGATGTGAATGTTATCGTCCTGGACTGGAGTCGTCTCGCCTCAGCAGACTACGCGACTGCCGTTAGTGGTGTACCAGCTGTGGGACAAGGCTTGGGACAGTTCTTGAACTTCGTGAACTCGGTGACTGGTGCTCCTTTCACCAACATGCATATCGTCGGATTCAGTTTGGGAGCTCATATAGTTGGAAACGCTGGAAGAGCAATGGGTGGAAGGGCTGCACGTGTCACAGGTATTTTTTTTTAATATTAGACAAAATATCTGCTTGTGAAGAATATCCCAATTCTTATAGTACACTGAAAAAAATGTTCTACAAAACTAGTTATGTAAGTTGACGTTTTGTTGTCGGAAAACTAACTTTAGTTACATTTAATCAAGAATTTAATTTAGTAAGGAACAAAAACTAGTATTGTTACTGGTAAGTTTAGTTCGCAAGTCAATCTGTTTAGGTTATTGGTCGTCAAATTTTGTGTTACTGTTAAATACAATTTTGTAGTCACTAGTCCATTTTTTTCAGTGTATGCACAGTTATAATAGTCATACTGGATTCTTGATTAAATTAAATTCTAAGTGAATGTTAATTTTTTCATACTATTTGTTTAAATCTATTAACAGGTTTGGATCCTGCTGGCCCTCTATGGAACTACAATAGGAATCGTCTAGGTCCTAATGATGGAGTCTACGTTGAGGCTATCCACACTGACGGCAGTATTGGAGGCTTAGGTATCGGAACAGCTATAGTCAACGCAGACTTCTTCCCTAACGGTGGAAACTCACAGCCTGGTTGCACGACAAGTCTCTGCAACCACGAGCGTGCTTGGGAATTCTTTGTCGCTACCGTCAAATACAACCACTTATTCGGCAACTTATGCACCAGCACCACGCAAATTCTATGGAACACCTGCCGTGGCGCTCGTTTAGCCATGGGTAATGATGATTTGAGAAAAACTGGGTGAGTCCCTATGCATTAGATTATGTTCAATATTTTTGCAAGTGCCGACAATCTCTATCGGTGCTTTGGTTATAAGAAGTTCACACGTTTTATATGTAGTCATTAACACATAGATGTTACTATCAATGTTGCCTTTAAATGAATGTTTTTGTTTTCGTTTACAGCAGTGGCATGTACCGATTGGACACCGGGAGGACTTATCCATTCTAAAGAAACCTTTTTAGTACCTATTGTTGTAAAACTTGATTTTCTAATACTTTTTACGAAACTTGTAATGAAAAATATATGTTTTTAAAAGTGTTAATTACATTTTCTCATTTACCTCAACCTCAATAAAATAATGTGTGTATGGCTATGCATTTTATAGTAAGTATCCAATTGCGATGAAACTTATTGGTGGCACGTTGTGCGCAGGCCGGGGAAGGTTTCACGGCCAGAAGACAAGATGGTTGTCGACAATCGCGATCGTTAGTAAACGATCAACCATTGTATGGGATTGACATTTCAAATCAAGATATCACTTGATTTTTAACTATCTCTTATGTCAATCCCATACAAAGGTTGATCGTTTACTAAGGATAATGATTGTTGACAACCTCTTGTCTAGGGGGGCTGATATAGAAAAAAATCGTTGCAATGTTCTTTAACTACCATATTACATACTAGATGCCTTTATGCTTTTATCCACAACGGGAAAGCTGTTGTGGATAAAAGTATCCTACGTCAATCTCCAGCCCATAAACCATCTATATATTATATTATTCCTGTATGGACAAATACAGATTGCAATTGAAGTACCGCAATTAATTCTATATATATAAAATTCAAAGTCCTGACTGACTGATTGACTGATATATCAACGCACAGCCTAAACCACAGGTCCTAGAGACATGAAATTTAGAGGGTGTATTCTTTGTGAAGAGTAGGTATCCACTAAGAAAGAGTTTTTCGAAATTCCATCCCTAAGGTGGTAAAATAGGAGATGAAAATTTGTATGAAAGTTCGTCAGTTTCGAAGTTAGGATTTTCAAATTTTGTGTTTACATCCGGCTGACGATTGAAAATAAATGTATTAGTGTCTCAGCGTTTTTAATAATTCCACCCTCGAAGCGGGATGAAGTTGTTTTGTTTTGTTTTACAGTTGTAGAAAAAATTGTCATTTGATTCCTGTAGGCTACGCGGGCGAAGCCGCGAGCAGCAGCTAGTTAAGTGTAACATGAAATTTGGCTCTAGGTAACCTAGACTTATGATTATTTTATGATACACAAACCAATTTCACCATTTGGACATCTGTTGGGAGTCCGCCCATCAGTTCTATTTTTTGTTCCTCGAGATCCTTCTTCCAGAGAAGTAAAAATAAAAGAAAACTAATATTGATTTTAACCATTAAAATACTTTGAGTCAAGACTTATATTTTTGTATAACTAATACGTCTAATAAGGTTTAAACTTTGTAAGGGAGTAAGGGACTCAAGCAGTATTTAACTAATATACTGTTTAAATAGTCAAATAAATAAAGTCACATTATTTGACACGTTATTTCCGTGACCCTTTAAACAGTATTGGCCTTACTCATAAACGCTATTTAACTAAATCTACTGAATAAATGGTCAAATAAATAACGTCACCTTGCTGTCATTGTCAAACAATTTGACGTTATTTAGGTGACCACTTAATAAGCTTATTAGTTAAATAACGTTTTATGAGTAAGAGGGTAAATTAGTTAAAACGGTGTTAAACCAAACCAAGTTAACTTTACCGTCTAAATATTTAAGAACAGTCATAACAGAAATCCACTGTTATGTATAGGAACCAGACAAGGGAGATAATGAATGTTTTTGAGTATTAAATAAAAACATCTTTACTAAAACTATAACATATGATCTCACATTGGGTAGACTGAATCTGATAATACATTTAGTATTTTTCTCATTGAGCAGTAAATTATTAGCTGTAAGCCAATCAACAACCAATGAAAGAGCATTGTTCATATCCGTGCCTTTTTTCACTATACACCTCTGTTCTTGTATGGCTAGCTGGTGACCTTATATATTCACCCAATAAAGTTACTTGGCTTGGGTATTTTGTAAGGTACTTCCCCAGTCGAGCTGCTCTTTGCGCGAATAAACGCTACGCTCTATCTCTCTTCTTGCCGCAGTCTTCTCAGTTTAAGTGTATTACGAACCGGTGTTAGATTCAACTATATGTATGTATAAGTCGAGTTTGTCACAACACTAGATCGACTCTCGCATCAGCATGTCCCGTCACTAAAGGACTATTAAGAGTTTAACAGATCGAAAAATGATAGTTTCCCGCGTGCTTGGAAAAGTTTTATTATGTGTCTATAATATTATTTTTAGGGCTCATGCTCTAACAGTACTTAAGGTTCATAAATGCCTTACCAGGGCCTAAACTGAATAAATTACTTTTTACCCGACTGACCCGGAAGGAGGGTTATGTTTTTCGAGTGTATGTATGTATGTATGTATGTATGTATGTCTATTTCTTTGTGCTGCTCTGCAGCCTAAACGGCTTGATGGATTTAAGCATATGAGGTGTCGTTAGATTCGTCTTGACTGGGGGAGTGTCATAGGGTATATTATTTTTATAAAGCGCCTAAGAATAAAAAAATAGGGGGGGTATTAAAAATAAAAGTTTCGTTATTATAACAATATGGGTATCAAATGAAAGCTTGTAAATAGACCATTCCATATATGTATATATTGTAATACTTTTATGCTACCATTTTGACGTAAACTGCAAAAAACCACGTTTAATGCACGCACAGTAGGTACTGAGCCGTTACCTTGCCCTACGTAAATCACAGAGTTGCGATGGTTGTTAGCGTTCCTTTACCGTACCGCTCATTTACTTACTAATACATACAACTCTTTCTGTATAAAACTAAAAAGTCTGAAATAAATTTAATTATTAAAAGAAACAAAAAACCCGACTGCGTAAAACAAAAATTAACTGAAAAGAGAAAAACAAGCTCTTTAATCTATAGAATTTTGAATATAACTTGAATGCTATGAGGTATTGCAGTCGGGGATAAACAAATATTACAAAAAAAAACATACTTAGGTTATACATTGGTTTGTTCCCGATTGCAATACCTTATAGCATTCAAGTAATATTCAAAATTCTATAGATTAAAGAGCTTGTTTTTCTCTTTTCAGTTAATTTTTGTTTTACGCAGTCGGGTTTTTTGTTTCTTTTAATAATTGACTTTGATTTAAAAAAACTGTGACTGAAAATATTGATAGGGAATATGATGCTACCAAATAGTAAAGGCGTAATAAACGGTAAAGCTTCTTTTTATGCATCAGTACCATGTGTGGCTTATGGTGTGCCATAGTGCTCCAGCAAACATGTCCCAAATACCATGCTACGTAGCTATGTAAAAAGTATAAAGCCATAGTTTCAGTCTTTATTTACGCTCTACGTAATAATATAGATATGTGTACTTTATAAAATATTTCCTAACGAGATAATGTTGATAGCTATCAATAGTTTACTCTAAGTATAAAATCAGCAATTTCCCGAGTTTTATTTCGGGCGTATACTTTCCATACACCCCGCAGCGAAGACACTAACAACCTTATTAGGTAACAACTAACGACGCGTAATCTGGGAATGAAAAATGTCTTATAGATGTTCTCGTTATTCTTTATATTATTATAGTACTTCATAATATTAACATATTCAATCTGTATTGAAAAAATTACGGGTCAGTGGGCTATTTTCTATATATATGTTCTATTTTCTATATTAGTATATTCAGAGTCAGCAACGAGCGAGTGATACCCCAGGTGTTGCAAGCGTTAATAGGCTACGGTGACCGCTTACCATCAGGTGGGCCGTATGCTCGATAATAGTAGTATAATAAAAAAAAATAGGTTGACTTCAAAATACACTAAAAAGTATGAAATTACTCTCATCTGACACTGTTTTGAATTCAGCGAAATATTTTCAATGGAATACGTCATGCACTTTCGCTGACTTCATACAAAACAGTGTCAGATTAGTTATTCATACTTTTTAGTGTATTTTGAGGAAATTGACCTAGGTTTTGATGTTTTCCCTATGTGACCACTCCCGTAGCTCGTATCAGAGTTTCGGAGAAATGCGTGGACAAACATGCATACATACATACATACATACATTTGTTTGGAAACCCTAACAAATTATCATATATGTGAATATAATGCAGCTCCAATAATATTAAGGCGATGATAGCTCAGTGGTAGTGACGTCGGATACCGAGATGAAGGTCCCGGGTTCGAAT
Source organism: Polyploca ridens (assembly GCA_951394255.1). Classification (NCBI taxonomy): domain Eukaryota; kingdom Metazoa; phylum Arthropoda; class Insecta; order Lepidoptera; family Drepanidae; genus Polyploca; species Polyploca ridens. The sequence goes on along the minus strand of OX596259.1, from coordinate 10,260,641 downwards.
CCTACAATGAGCTTGAGCTTTCGGTGAAGGAAAAACATCGTGAGGAAACCATAGCACAGTGGTAGGGTACTTTGTAGTACCCACCCGCCTGGCTGGCTACCACCCTCAAGTTGAAAATCTGTCGCCAAGCACCTTTCGGTGTGTTCCGATAGCTGCACTTGAGAGCCAGTTCCTTCTAGGCTTTGTGTGCTTACCACCTTCGGCCGCATCATCACTTACCATGGTGAGATTGCGGTCAAACACAGGCCTATAAACAGTAAAAAAAAAATTACATAGATACATGTCGAATTGATAATTTCCTTTTATTAAGTCGATTAAAAATAGATGATGAATGCAGAAGATTTAAAACTAGAGAAGGCCCTTACCCAAAGAGAGGAACTTATCTAATACTATACATTCGTATTAGCACTTTAATATTTTAGTATAAAAGTACTAAAACGTCATAGTTTCCCAGACCTCGGTTTTTTACAGAACCCGAAACTAATTACTAATCTTCGAAACGAAGGCAAATATTTCAGAGTCCTGAGCAACGTTATTACAGTTGTTAACAAAGTTCGACTGAAAATCATTATTTTGTTGAAACAAAGGGCAATTAACCGATATTAAGCCCACCTGTTCCTTGTGGCTTAATGTAAAATATTACTCGCGGGAAATAACAAGGTCTGGAACATCTGTAAGTACCAGTGTTGTTCTTTGGCTTTATAATTTTATACAAAGGAGTCTTATACATAATATAAGTTAATTGTGAATTACTGATATATGGTGTATATATGTGAGTCAAAAATTTATTTTTAAGGCAATGATAGCTCAATGGTAGTGACATCGGGTACCAAGACGAAGGTCCCGGGTTCGAATCCTACAATGAGCTTGAGCTTTCGGTGAAGGAAAACATCGAGAGGAAACCATAGCCGGTGGTAGGGTACTTTGTAGTACCCATCTCGCTGGCTACCACCCTCAATTTTAAAATCGCCAAGCACCTATCGGTGTGTTCCGACAGCTGCACTTGAGAACCAGTTCCTTCTTGGCTTTGTGTGCTTTCCACCTTCGGCCACATGATCAGTTACCATGGTGAGATTGTGGTCAAAACTAGGCCAATATAAATTAAATAAAAAACGGATAATTATGGATATAAACTTAAATTTTTTCCTCCACAACAGACAACTAGATTGATTATAATGCGTCGTAAAATATTATAACGCTTTCGCCACGTTGTTTGGACTTTGAACTATGATTACATTTGACTTTATGATAATATGATTAAAATTATGATGAATATTTTGACCTGTTATCTGAACTAATATAATCTATACCTTATTTACAACAAATATGTACAAATTACAATTTATATATAGACAATTTCCTCAAGTCTACCGCTGCTTCCGATTAACGGCAGGGTTCCCAGAAGGCTGGCAGCGTTTCCTCTTTAGATAGCCAAGCTGATGCGTTGACGGAAAAAGCTCCCCGCCCGCTGGTTTCCGGGGGCCTCGATCAATTTTGATGACAAAGTGCGAGCAAAACGGCGAGCTTCAGATCCCTAATAATATAATATTATCTACATAAATAAATATAATATAGCAGCAGAGCTTTTTGTTTATTTGTTTAAACGGGCTAATCTCTGGAACTACCTGTCGGATTCGAAAAATTCTTCCACTAATAGGAAGCTACATTATCCCCGAGTATTATAAGCTACTTTTTATCCCGGGAACGCGAATGAAACCGCGGAAAATAGCTAGTTTGTATTATAATTTTGCCACTGATTTCGATACCGATTCATTATCTAACTAATCAATTTTGCTTAAAATAGATTGAAAAATCAAAATGGACTGTATTGACAATGCCAAAAAAAAAACAAAATTCACAAAAAATTACAATTTATCGCGACCCCCCATATAAAAAATACCCCCGTTAGGGGTAGATTTTCGAGAAACACATGTTTCTTAATGTTCTGTCCAATGTATTATTACCGAGCCTATGAGGATTTCCAAAGGCTAATAAAAAAAAGGTCCTCGTCTAGTTTGCCTATCCGTGTCTGGTATGCTGAAACTATAGAATTCCTCCATATAAAATATCCATTCCTCCAATTCTGGTATTGATGTATAAGAATCTTTATTTTACAAGCTTTTATTTAACTTGCAATGTATGTATGTATGTTTGTTCGTTCGGGTGGAATCTTGCAAGTCGAATTTCACCTACTTCCAGTGGTCGGATTGAATTGTTTTTTGGTGTCCATTAGTATTTTGGAAGACAATGCAAGTACAGTCAACAAAAAGTACAGTCATCAAAAAAAGCTTTTATTAAAAATGAAATTCTTAACAAAAACTTATTATTATCATTTAGGTAAGTGCTAAATTTCAAATTTATAAATCCAAGGAATAAGATTTCTCTTACAAACGACATCTCTTTTTTCCACCCCTTTAAAGATTGAATTTCCAAAAACCCCTTCTTAGAATACTCTACGCATCCGCCTACGTTATAAAAGGAACCGAGGATGTGTAGTTAATAGCTCCACCAGTTTAGGCTCTGCGTTGATGAATCCGTCAGGACAAATAATTATTTATATATAGATTACCTTCAAACAATTGCCGTCTTATGTGTGTGAGTATGAGTCGGAATCGCACACGAAGGTTCCGTAAACACGTTTGTTGTATGGTGTACGGAACCCTAAAATTATTAAAATCAATGACGATGGAATTAAAAATAGAGTGCACTGTACTTAGTAATGAGATCTATATATTTTATGATAGAAATGCTTAGTATTGCTTAGTGCAAAAAAGCTAGATAGCTTTCCAGTTGTCGTTCGAACTTTGGCCAGAAAAATACATGAGATATTTTTTAAGATAGGGTTCGGATTAAAAAGGCTTATTTATGAATTGATAAAGCCTGATACACTTGGGAACAATATTATTTACTGTGTATTTTGTAAATACCTACCTATAGATAAATTCTTGATGTTATCGAGTTTAGTGTAAGAAATCAAATAACACAAGAAGATCAAGTCTTTTTTGTTTAATTTAAATAAATGGTCGTTCATAAAGGACGATGATGAACTCTAAGATAGAGCATGCGTACCCAAAAGAAACATATTCACTCTAGTCTTTAAAGTCCCTAGATTGTAAGAGCAATCACAGGAGCTGGAAGCAAGTTAAACTCCCTTGCTGTCCGCATTTTAAATGAGGACGCAAAACGGTGTCCGTATTTTCGGTATTTCAACAATGTACGGGTGAAAATATTTCCGGCATCTTGTGGTTTTAAAAATGGGGATGGTGGAATAAGGCGCCGATCCCACAGAAAAGAGTTCTAGAGTTCCGCGTTCCGAGTTCTGCATTCCGCGTTGACTGTAAGCTATAAGGGGCCTTTGAAAGTAAAAAAAGTGTATAATGTGCGATCAGTAGCGAATATTGCAGAACTCTAGAACTCTAGACTGCTTGCTGTGTGCACAATAGTCAACACGGAATGCAGAACTCGGAACTCGGAACTCTAGAACTCTCTCTGTGGGATCGGCGCCTAAGGTTAAGACTAAGCTAAAGACTCATCTCCGAGGCTTTGAGTCAAGGGGCGTTAAGCTAGCGGTTCCATCTCGGAGATGCCATCAGTACTCCATGCATGACCGGACCGGATCGGACGTATGAAACTTAGAATCAGTAGGTATATTTTCCACATTATTATTATTGTGAATAGACTTGTATTGGATTACAATATCACAATGGTAAGTGATGATGTGGGTTTCAGAGAAGTAGAGCATAGCGATTTTTGTTCCATTGCTCTAGTTTTAGGATATTTTTAATAACTTTAAATATACGGGAGGTTACTTCAAAAAGCCTTCACATTGGTTTTAAATATATATATAACTTTTCAGAGAGGTGCATAGCGTTTATTCGCTCGAAGAGCAGTTCGACTGGGGAAGTACCTCCAGCTTACAGAATACCGCAGCCAATAAACTTTATTGTGTTTCTGCGCGTGAGTAAGGTTGCCAGAGCGCGTTTTCCCAGAGATGGGATCTAGAAAGATCTCCTCTGATGGGATCTAAAATTTACTTCCTATAAATTATAGGAAGCAAATTAAAAGCATAGCAAATTTTATTGAAACGGTAAGAGACGTTTTCGAGATCTCAAAATAAAATAAACTTATATTGCTCGTTTATATAATAGTAAAGGATGTATATTTACTTACCTGAAAAATAATAATAACTATACATCAATCTAGGATAAGATTACGTAAATCTTCGGATTAAAATCCGATAATAAATGAATAAGTCATAATCAAAATCAAAATTTTTATTTTCAAAAACAAATCAATGTGTAGATAAGATACATAGTTTGTCGGACACGTAGGCATGAAAAATTCACAACCAATATTTTTTTCATAACCTATGGTATGGAGAAAGACATGGGCTACTTTCTTTTTATCCCGGGGATGCGGGTGAAACCACGGGGGACAGCTAGTTTATAATAAAAGACCCCTCACAAAATGTATGAAAAAGCCGTTCGGTCGATTTGGCTGAAATTTCGGTAAAATATAATCTATAATACGGTGATCGATTGTGTAAAGTTGCAACGTTAAATAATTACCAGCTTTGGTATTCTGAAACGTTTTTGACAGCAACCGACGACGACTCCGTTGTGACGGTTAGTCCGGGAGGTAGCGTTGCAAACACAAAAGTCATAGTAAGCCGGCTGACGTTGAAATGTATAGTTGATCTTATATGACTAATAAGTGAACCGACCGTCTGATCAAGTAAGTGCTCAAGTCTTCTACATCCGTCATCAGCCACTCCCAGTAAAAAAAAAAGACATAGTACGCCGGCTCAAACTTGTTTCATAAGTATTTGACATAATACTGAGCTGAAAAAAATCGTCTGCTGCATGGTGGAGGGGGGAACACGCGTCAGCTGCTCGCATGAATTTGTAAAAAAAAAGTTTACCCCTGCCGTAACCTTCCAATCCTAAACCCACCGCGGGTGCATCGCTGATGCGTGGTTCACATATTAGTCATTCAAGATCTATTGAAAAAGATGGCCATCGATCGGCATATTAATACTACCTAAAATGCATCAGTACCTCCCGGACTATTGCATGTCGAAACAATTGAATACTTGAATAGGTCAAAAGAATTAAAATGGACTGGAAGGTGTATTGTAAACATCAACTGCGCTCTGCGGGTGGATTTCATTTATTTTAATGATCTGAGCTGTAATCCCAAGCCAAGCAAACTTATGATATGAAAACTAGATAAAGGCAAATTTTATTTCATATTTTAGTAAAACTTAATGTACCGAATATACCAATTTTAAAGGTTTAATATGAGGGCTATTCATTGGTTTAACTTTATCTTAATATTACGACTTAAACTTCACAAAAAGAAAGCTAGATATAGCGCCCATATTTTGAAAATATTGAAACAATTAACATTTTTTCACGAATAATGTTTAATAACCTACTCGTATGTAAGTACATACTACTAAATTGACGAGGTATTTTTTTATAAGGAATAATAAAAATAAGCCAGATATCAAAGACTTCTATATAGAATTTGGAAGAATTTTAGCATTTCCAGTAAATAAAAATGCATTGACTTTGTAGTGATGTGCACAATTCAATCAATGTTTATTTCAACAAGAATAGTTAAAGAATTACTCGCCAAAAGTCTCAACTGTTGAGCTTGACGACGTTTTTCCAAGATATCTTCATCATGGGCATCCTTAAATCAATGCCCATAATATGACTTATCCGAGCTGCAGATATCTGAAATATGTATACCAACTCTGTAACCACTATAAAATTAGTATCATCATCATATTCTGTCACGAGATGTCCTCTGCTGAACTGGGCCTTTGTTTTTGACTGATTTCGACAAAGAACAGTCTTGGATTTATAATAAATAATTTGTAATAAAACATACTTACTTCAAATATCATAACATTACACAGAAACTATCATAAATGAAAGTGATCCACAAAGTGACAGGTTTTTTTTTATAATGGATACATAATACGACCTTAATAGGAGCTTCCTAAAATTAAACATTAATTAATTGATCAATTGAAAAATGTAGCACCGCACTACGAATGTATAGAGAATAGACCGCGACGACGGACGTCGTCGTCGTCAGCTGTCAAAAAAGAACAGAATTGCACTACAGCTTTGGTATTCTGAAACGTTTTTGACAGCAACCGACGACGACTCCGTTGTGACGGTTAGTCCGGGAGGTAGCGTTGCAAACACAAAAGTCATAGTAAGCCGGCTGACGTTGAAATGTATAGTTGATCTTATATGACTAATAAGTGAACCGACCGTCTGCTCAAGTAAGTGCTCAAGTCTTCTACATCCGTCATCAGCCACTCCCAGTAAAAAAAAAGACATTGTACGCCGGCTCAAACTTGTTTCATAAGTATTTGACATAATACTGAGCTGAAAAAAATCGTGTGCTGCATGGTGGAGGGGGGGACACGCGTCAGCTGCTCGCATGAATTTGTAAAAAAAAAGTTTACCCCTGCCGTAACCTTCCAATCCTAAACCCACCGCGGGTGCATCGCTGATGCGTGGTTCACATATTAGTCATTCAAGATCTATTGAAAAAGATGGCCATCGATCGGCGTATTAATACTACCTAAAATGCATCAGTACCTCCCGGACTATTGCATGTCGAAACAATTGAATACTTGAATAGGTCAAAAGAATTAAAATGGGCTGGAAGGTGTATTGTAAACATCAACTGCGCTCTGCGAGTGGATTTCATTTATTTTAATGATCTGAGTCGTAATCCCAAGCTAAGCAAACTTATGATATGGAAACTAGATAAAGGCTAATTTTATTTCATATTTTAGTAAAACTTTAATGTACTGAATATACCAATTTTAAAGGTTTAATATGAAGGCTATTCATTGGTTTAACTTTATCTTAATATTACGACTTAAACTTCACAAAAAGAAAGCTAGATATAGCGCCCATATTTTGAGAATATTGAAACAATTAACATTTTTTCACGAATAATGTTTAATAACATACTCGTATGTAAGTACATACTACTAAATTGACGAGGTATTTTTTTATAAGGAATAATAAAAATAAGCCAGATATCAAAGACTTCTATATAGAATTTGGAAGAATTTTAGCATTTCCAGTAAATAAAAATGCATTGACTTTGTAGTGCTGTGCACAATTTAATCAATGTTTATTTCAACAAGAATAGTTTAAGAATTACTCGCCAAAAGTCTCAACTGTTGAGCTTGACGACGTTTTTCCAAGATATCTTCATCATTGGCTGATTTAAGGATGCCCATAATATGACTTATCTGAGCTGCAGATATCTGAAATATGTATACCAACTCTGTAACCAATATAAAATTAGTATCATCATCATATTCTGCCACGAGATGTCCTCTGCTGAACTGGGCCTTTGTTTTTGACTGATTTCGACAAAGAACAGTCTTGGATTTATAATAAATAATTTGTAATAAAACATACTTACTTCAAATATCATAACATTACACAGAAACTATCATAAATGAAAGTGATCCACAAAGTGACAGGTTTTTTTTTATAATGGATACATAATACGACCTTAATAGGAGCTTCCTAAAATTAAACATTAATTAATTGACCAATTGAAAAATGTAGCACCGCACTACGAATGTATAGAGAATAGACCGCGACGACGGACGTCGTCGTCGTCAGCTGTCAAAAAAGAACAGAATTGCACTATATTTCAATGTTGAAGCCATCAAAGTGATTAGAGATACTAAATCTGGGGGCACGGAAGTGCCCCCCGCCAAGACAGCCAAGCGGAGCGAAAGGGCACTACCTACCTTTTCTCGAAGCGCTTCCGTCGTTTTTTGGAACCCTCATAACTTGGGTTTGGATTATACCAGATAAACAAAATTCTCAGGACATGATGTCAATACGTAAACTTATTAAACATATTAAGTTTCAATAACATAGCTCTTATACTTTAGATTTTATTGATATCTAAAAAACCCCGATTTCGTCACTGACTCACTGATGATCATCAAAACTCATAGGGTATCCTGAAGTCCTAGAAAGCTGAAATTTGGTATGTAAGCTTTTTGTATTAGTATAAAACTCGGATATTTCAAACAAAAAAAAAACATAAGCATCTTACAAAAAGAAGTGAAATCCCACCAAAAACATTTTTATGTAAAATGTTGCCGCCAAGACTTATGGCTCGTACTTTCAAAAAGTTATCAGATCTCATGTAGAGCCAAGCTTATAACTCTACATGCACTTACTCTACAAGCCCTAACTTCACAAACTCTACACACCGGAGTCAAAATATGTGGCTTGGCCGTTTCAATACTATAAGAACTATTGAATAACAAAAAAGTAATGAACAATGAATACATTTTTCACCTTACTCCCATGTGGCGGTAGCGTAAAATGTTTTTGGTGGGATTGTGTATTGCATTACAAGCTTATCTTTAGTAAATATAATCCCACCAAAAACATTTTTATGTAAAATGTTGCCAAGACCAAGGCTCGCATCTTATAACTCTACATGCACTTACTCTACAAGTTCTAACTTCACAAAATCTACACACCGTAGTCAAAATATGTAATTGACTTGGCCGTTTCGCTACCGTCACATGGGAGTAAGGTGAAAAATGTATTCACTGTTCATTACTTTTTTGTTATTCAATAGTTCTTGTAGTAGTGGTAACAAACTTTTGTGTAACAAATCCAAAGACTTGTTAGGCATATATGATGTTGTTGATGATGATGTCCAGGGAATTATGTAATGATACCTTGATTAATAATATCTAGTAATATACAGGTGTTTTTTTTTTTGGTCGATAATGAGCGCCACGGGGCCGCCCCCCGTGGCGCTCATTATCGACCAAAAAAAAAATAGTTCAAAAAATATATTATCCATAAATAGCCTTAAATCCCATTGAGCTATTAAATAGCTATTAGGAATTATTAGGAATTCCATTAAATACTGTAAATGCATTAAGAAATACCTTATTCAATTTGAACTAAAATTACCGCAATGTATGGTCACTAGGCACGTGCATATGAGCTAGGTGCAAGCCGCCGTCGCCCCACCCCTTTAAGGGGCAGAAACGGGCAAAAGTCTCTACATTGCAGCCCAAATTATATGAAACCTGCTCACTCTACGGTATTGAAATTTAAATATATAATATTTAAGGATATAACAGACCAATCGACCGAGCTGAAAACACGAATTCAATTAAAAGTCTCGATAAAAAAAAATGGCAAACATACCTCTGAAAATCAAGAAATTCCCAAATATATCCAACACCTGAAGGGATTTTGATACGATTTTTTTCATCAATATAGTACATATCATAAGAAAATAAACGACAGATTTAGTTTATTGAATTTGCGATTCAGTTTTTCATAATAATGATTTTTTTTAAAGTCGCTTACGTGAATTTAATCCGAGCACCGTCAATCCCTCGCACTCCTATTGAGTATTACGACATTATATGATTTTCCAATTAAAATTATAATTATTTTTACTATTGTTAAAAATAAAGTATTTTTTTAGCACCAGTATCATTTATATTATCTACCCTGAGTCGCTCGTTGCTCACCAAAACAACAACCTGTATATTATATTAATACCTTTTGCACTACATCACTTGGAGTTAATTTAAAGGAAATTGACTTCTTAGTCTTACTATTTTAGATACATAGAAAAATCATTAAAACCCAAAGGAACGAGGAAAAGCATACAGAATAGATAATATAAGACAATGAATGCTTACATAATAAATAAATTATGCACTACTTACTTATTAATTATGGACTTTGAACAAATTATTAATCTTATCCACTAAAATTTGATATCAAAATCGCAGCAAGGGGCATAGATAAAACTGCAATAAATACTGCTCATCAAGGGAAAAGAAAGTATACTCGCATTGTCAAGCTGCAAACATGCAGGGATCAATACTGATTGTTCTCCTCGCTACTGGTGAGTGTTCATACAATTGATATAATATCAATCTTTACGTTCATCATCCATATTTTCTCCAAATAGTTTCAAATTCAGTAAGCCAATTGGCCCACTTCTATCATACTTACTTTTGCTTAACTTATGTTGTTCTGTGTGTATTTCTGCAATATCCTGTTTTTATTGCGGCGTTGTGCACTTTTTGGGATGGGTAAAAAAAGGTTAAACTCGCGTCAGATGTCACGTGACCCTGGGGGCCTATCACAAGCTCTTAAAACAAGGTTAAAATAACCTTATTTGTCTTTTGTCCCGTTTTGACGTCGGATGTCAAAGAAAGACAAAAGTCAAATAAGGTTATTTTAACCTTTGTTTTAAGAGCTTGTGGTTCGCCCTCTGATCGAAAATTCGTAAGACGTAGGGAGAGTAGTTGTAAATTAGACTGTATTTATACTGGGGTTATGTTCAAATACTTATAATATTCTCTAGCTAGCCGGAAGGTAGGTACCATTTTTGTCCCCATTTTAAGTTAATAAAAATAATCTTATTCAAAAATATTATAATGTACATGTATCTTGAACTAGCTTTCCCTTGTATAAAAACATTATGTGAAAAATGTCTAGTTTCAAAAATGCGCAACGTTAATATTCAAGTTTTCACTTCTGCCGGCACTCCCGGAGTGCAACTATGGTTGGTAACTACTATTGTTTCCTCACGAGATTTGCCTGCTCGAACATCCTTAGTCATGTCATTTGAAGCTACTACCAGTGAAATATCATCGCCAAATTTATTCAGCAAAGCATATTGGTATTGTGAAAACATAAACTTTTTTTTTCTATGAATTGGCCTGCATTTATCCACAATCCAATCATGATCAGGAATGATTTGGCAGGAGGTGGTAAGCTCACAAAGCCTAGCCTAGAAGGAAACTGGTTCTCAAGTGCAGCTATCCTATTACACAACATGAGAGTGGTAGCCAGCCAGGCTGCTATGGTTTCCTCACGATGTTTTCCTTCCCCGAAACCTTAAGCTCATTCACTTTCCTATAAAAAACAAACATATTCAAAACAACTATGTTTTCAGCGTACATCGCATCCGCGGTGCCTGTCCTTCAAGATGAGCTTGGTACCCGTGAATATCCAAGGTTCATCGAAATTCCCGGTGGTGATGGTAAAATGCACCAGGTAGACCTCGAAGCTGAACCTGACATGGAGCTCCTGAACGAAATCGAAAGGAATCCTGCCAACAATTTGTACTTGCTATTCACCAGGTCTATATTTTTTAATGATAATTAGTTTCTAATTGGAGATGAGCAAATACTTGAACATTTTAAAGTAACGGGTTAAAAAAATATATTCAAAAGTAAATGGCTGGTCTTCCATAATTAGATGTTTAAATCATTTAAATTCACCTATAATAATGTTACATTTACTTTATTACAGACGTAACCCGACCTCTGCCCAGACCTTGGTTATCAATAACGCAGGCTCCATCACCGGATCCAACTTCAACGCCAATTTACCAACAGTTTTCGTCGCTCACGGTTGGCTCGGCAACCAGAACAATGACATCAATCCGACTATCAGAGATGGTAATAATATGTCCTCATTAACCTCCTAAAGTACTACTCCGGACCTTTCCCTCTGTTTTCTCGCCCTTCGGGATCAAAAAAGAATAGAACTGGGCTCGACCAACTCATTATTACTAGTGGTCCAAAAAGTGGTCATAAAAAAATTAAGAATGAAAAAAAAAATCTGCACTCCTTTTTCATATAAGACTATGTTAAATCTCACGCTCCTCCGTGCGCGCAATATACAAAAAAGAAATAAAACAAAAAAACAGCGAAAGAGCACGATGTCTTCATTTAAAAAAAAAACTGACTTGAAATCAGTGTCAGATTAGAGTTATTTCATACTTTTTAGTGTATTTTGAAGTCGTTTTTTTTTAATGAGTTTTTTATTTCTATATTTTAACTTACTTTTTTTATTTCGAAGTAAAAAAAATAATTTGTTATTAAGTACCAAATTTTTACTTTTTCTTACCTACTAGAATTTGTCTAAGGTTTTGAGATTTTCGCTTTGACACCATACCCGTAGTTTGTATCAATAAGCCAGATACATACGTATCGAATTGATAATCTCCTTTTTTTGAAGTCGATTAATAAAGAGATACCTACAAAGATTTATCATTACGTTTCAATAGACGATGGGCGACGTTCGCTACGTTTGGTGAGACGCTGATGTATTTTATTATATTTTTCATTTCAGCGTGCCTCCGACAATCTGACGTGAATGTCATCGTCCTGGACTGGAGACGTCTTGCCTTATCAGACTACGTGACTGCCGCTAACGGTGTGCCAGCTGTGGGACGAGGCCTGGGACAGTTCATTAACTTCCTTACGTCTGTGACTAATGCTAATGTTGGCAACATGCATTTGGTAGGATTCAGTTTGGGAGCTCATTTAGTGGGAAACGCTGGAAGAGAATTAGGTGGAAGACCTAGACGTGTCACAGGTGAATATTTAAAGTATTAGATACAATTATAAGGCAGAGATATTTAAAATATCTCTTTGTGAAAAATATCTCGCGATATTATTATTATAGTCATTCTACGTTATTAATCACATCCTTGCTTATGTGAAAGAAATTATTTTGTTTTCATAGTTCCAATCTGTCTAAATATTAACAGGTTTGGATCCGGCCGGCCCTCTATGGAACTACAACACTAATCGTCTAAGACCTACTGATGGAGTCTACGTTGAGGCTATCCACACTGACGGCGGTCTTGGCGGCTTAGGTATCGGATCAGCTGTAGCCAACGTAGACTTCTTCCCTAACGGTGGAAACTCACAGCCTGGTTGCTTGTTAAGTCTCTGCAACCACGAGCGTGCTTGGGAATTATTTGCCGCTACCGTCACACACAACCACTTAATTGGCTCCCAATGTACCACCACGACACAAATCACATTGAATACCTGCCGTGGTGCTCGTTTCAACATGGGTAATAATATCATGAGTAAAGCTGGGTAAGTTCTATTACATTATGATAAACATTTTTTTAAGAACTGACAAAGTTTAAGGGCTGTTTATGAACAGACGTATCTTACTTCAAACTTTTATGTGCAATTGGCAAGCTGTAGGATGAGCTAGCTGTTTCCAATTTTTGATTGAACTCTGTATACAAATATCTTTGTTTTCGTTTACAGCTCTGGCATGTACCGAGTGGACACCGACAGAAGATATCCATTCTAAAGAACCTCTTGTTCTTATAAAACTTACTTGGACGTTATTGATTTTATTTTTAAATAATTCCAAAATTGTGATGAAAAATATATTTTGTTAGAAGATTTGTTTTTTGTTTCTCTAATTATTCCGAAAAAATCAGTCTCAAGACACAGACATCTAAGAGTCTCAAGACTCGTTTGAGCATTTTCGCTATTCCCTATAACAGTATTTCCCAAACATTGTTCTGCCATGGCCCGGTAATTTTCACACTGCCCCTTCGTGACCCACTTAATGCTTTTAAACCCAAGCTGGTTTTATTAGGTGAAATAATACACATTTATGAATAGTTTTTTTTTATTATTACTACATATATTGGTATCGCCTATTTAGTCACTAAATTTTAGTGCAAAGTATGGAGCTGCTGCTTATTTTTTTAAATCAAGCGGGGAATTTTGCGACCCGGTATTTTATTTTGATGGCCCGGTACCGGGTCTAGGCTAATGGGAAACGCTGCCCTATAGGATTCGGCCATTCATGCCCTCTTGAGAAATTCACCTTGTCTGATATACAACGTGTCCCAAAATTCAACGATAAGCGGGCACTAGAGGGTGGACATGGCCATGCACATCATGACTACTCGAGAAAAAAGTTTTTTATTATTGATATTTGTGTGAAGAAAATCTATACGGGCATTCTGGGAGTTTAACAGCCAGTTAATCTATAATCAAAACTGTTGCCGTCTTTGTCATTTCAGACGTCATTAACAATGACAGGTATACTTTTAACAAGAGATTAACTTTGATTTTGCTTTCAGAAACTGGCAGTAAGGCTTATAGTGAATAGTTTAGCTACTTAGGTTGTCGATACAAAAATTGGGGACATAGTAGTTAAAAATATCGGGATATTCGAAGGGTTTCAAATTTCTTTTTGTGATTTCAATCTTTCATAGCTTGCAAAATTATATTTGTGCAAAGGTAAATAAATTGGTTTTGACATTGAACGCCATTCTTTCATCATAAACATTTATCCTTACTTATATTATAAACGTGAAATCCTTCCTTACTTTCTTACTAATATTATAAACGCGAAAGTTTTTATTTTTTTGTATTCTGTTTGTTACTCTTTCACGCAAGAGCGAATTTGGATGAAATTTGGCACACAGATAGAATATGTTCTGGATTAACACATAGGATACTTTTTATCCCGGGAAAACATACGATCCCTGGAAATGCGGGTGAAACCGCGCGGGACAGCTAGTATTCTATATAATCTAAAGAAAAACCGAAATTTTCATGCGAATAGTCAACACCAATATGAATTTGAATGTCCTTTAGAGCATTTGTTTCTTGCGGACCGAATCTTGGACCGAAAGTACTAAAGACCCAACTGTAACGTTTTCCACCTTTATAAAATAACCCGATGATATTGTAAATTACGTTCTTAGTGAAATTCTTTCCAATTTCCAATATCAAGAAATCATTCGGAATTTGTTGAGATAAATTGCTAGAACATTCAGAATAGAGGAGGCTATTACTCCGTGCAAATGGTCCAATTGACAATCGTGAATGGTTGAACTTATATGGATTTGTTCACACCTGCTGCATAAGTGTGGGAAAAATGGTTGAGATCCATCTAAGATTAAGATTTAAAGGCAGTTATTTTATATTAGCTCTTTGAAATTCAACTATCATTCACCGAGAACGTATCGATAGATATTTTTTAAGATTTTAGTCATCGAATACTACGACTAACGATACCTAATTTGGCTACCATATCCATTAAATATAATTTGAACTCGGGCACTGAAGTCGAGAAAAGTATATATATTTATTTTACAAGCTTTTATTTAGCATGCAATGTTCGGGTGGAATCTTGCAATTCGAATTTCACCCACTTCCTGTAGTCGGATTGACTTGATATTTGGTATAAATTAGTATATTAGATGACAATGCAAGTACAGTCAACAAAAAGTACAATCACCAGTAAAGCTTGTACTAAAAATGAAATTTTTAACAAAAACTTATTTAATAATACATTAGCGTTATCACATAAGAGACATTCAATTCACAACCGAGGTATTCTTCACATACGGTCTAGTCACGCCATTCAGGCAATTTTAATAGATGACGCTGACTGTTTAATTTAATTTTTAATTGGTACGAATTTAGAATTCAAACTTTTCTTTATGATGTTTGTCTTTTGTTTTTTTTTCTTCGCTCACTTCATTGTTTAGCCTAATACGCTATAAAGTTTTCCCGCGCCTTTAAATATAATTTTATTTCAATTCATTACAAATTATATCGCCAAACACCACCTTCACACAAATTGACATACAAAAACACTATTTACAACATTACACTATATGTTATCATTGGTGAAAGAGCAATTTCAAGACATCTTCGCATCATAGGTGAGTGGTAGCTATAGTCCTCAATATTTTCTTCAGTTCCCGCGTGATTAGCACAATTCAACGGCCACAAGGTGAATCCTCTGTCCGGCCTGATTAAGGTCATCTGATCTCAACGTAAACAGCCTAGACGTAAACCTTGTACTTAATAACCAGATAATTGGTATATTACATATAACTAACACAGCCTGCCAATAATTTCCCACTGCTGAGAACAGGCCTCCTCTCACAAATGAGGGTGAAAAGGAATCGGCACATACTCCACCACGCGTGCCCACTGCGGATTGATGGAGGTAGGCTTGTGTTCAACCTACTGTTGGAGTTTTCAACAATTTCAACCCTAGGAGGCCTAGAACTAGCTTAGCGATAATCACAGTTTTTATGGCGATGATAGCTCAGTGGTAGTGACGTCGGATACCGAGACGAAGGTCCAGGGTTCGAATCCTACAATGAGCTTGAGCTTTCGGTGAAGGAAAACATCGTGAGGAAACCATAGCACGGTGGTAGGGTTTTTTGTAGTACCCGCCTGGCTGGCTACCACCCTCAAGTTGAAAATCTGTCGCCAAGTACCTTTCGGTGTGTTCCGATAGCTGCACTTGAGAGCCAGTTCCTTCTAGGCTTTGTATGCTTACCACCTTCGGCCACATCATCACTTACCATGGTGAGATTGTGGTCAAACACAGGCCTATAAACAGTAAAAAAAAATACAAATAACAATTAAGTGATAACCGGTACCGACACGGCTTTACGTACCTTTTAAAGTAAATGAACTTTAAAGAAATAAACAATGGTGCCGATTCTGTTGTAAATCGCACTAAACTAATTTTAGTCACATCTCATCTCTTTCTTACGAACATTATTGAAAAAGGATATAACATATTTTAAGTTGTCAATTTAATCTTTGCCGTCTTATTTTGCATGTATTTAGGCGTAACCACGATAGAAGGCGACTACATTTATATTGAAAACAATCATTGGACTAATTTGACAGGACTAAATTTCTTACATCCTTTTCTTATGTTAATTGTTAGAAAGAAACATAGTGAGATTAAAATTAGTTTAGTTTTGAAAAACAGAATCATGGCCAATAAGAGGATACAGACACTGTTCATTTTAGCCAACAGTCAACACAATCTGGTATCTTTCGTCGTCTCCCCAATCACGTCCTTTACAATGCCAAACAACTTGCTAAAACAAGAAATGAAAAAAGTTCTGCTTTAATCAGCGACTCTTGTGACCACTACTCTCTTGATGGAATTTTCGTCGTCAACTGAAATAAAAATTGTATGACCAACAATTCTTTAGTTTTGTGAAAGCTATAGTTTTTGGTTAAAACTAAGCAGTATTCATAATTATATGCACGATTTGCTATTTTTAGGCTTTGCTTCACTTTTATCTATACTATTAGCTTTGTACATCCTTATAAATAAAATTAACTGTACCAATTTGAAATGGAAACTAGAGATACTAGCAATGCTTACGATAATTTTTATTTTTTTTTAAATAAAAGTGATGTGAAGATTCAAGGAAACAGAAAAAAAAAGCAAATTTAAGTACCTACCTAAAATAATTACTCAGCAAAAATAATGATAAATAATAGTACATAAATACGTTCTTACCGTCTTTAGCGTTAAATTAAGCGTTCTTAGCAACGGTTTGGTGTAGGTATCAAGTAAAATGCACAATTTGCGCCAGTCTACAAAAAATAATGACTAAAAAGCAACCATGCATAGACAATGGTTCACAGGTCGTTTAACACTCACGCGGCTGGCTGAAAAACGCAACTCACTTTTGATTGCAAAAATAAGTTATGGTAATAATTACGTTATGTTTTATCGAATACAGTTAATATTTAAATGGTATTATCATAAATTATAGATTCATACATATAACATATTCGTAGGTCCTTTCGCTGTCGGTATAGCGGCTCCTCATCAAACGTCTTTTGGTTTTCCCAAAGAGAGATTTCTATTTGTTTATACTATGGTGTTCCAAGCATCTATAGTATATACTTACTCGTACTATTAAAAAATACCAAAAACTAATTATAAAACTAACTATAATAAACTTTTCCAGATAGGTAATAAGAGTATGTTAGCAAACTTAAAAATATATAGCTTAATAGAATCGGTTTCTCCATACTGGAATCGCGCAGTATTGTGTTAAACACTCAAATCGATGTCGACCGCCGGCACATTTTGCATTCACCCGCCTTCTTATGCGACCGCATATAATACAGTTCCCAAACTGAACGCCTGTATTCATGAATATTTACTGCACTGCTTCAACAGAATATGCTCTACCGGGTTATATCATTTCCCAGCGTTTTCCTGAAAGGAAATTTCTTTTTTTTAAAGGTTTTCCTTTTTCATTGAGAATTTGGGCTACCTAGTTATTTTTGCATATCATAAATCGCAATCTAATACTTTGTTTATAAATAACGTAATTAAGATCTATCCATCATTCGATAAATGGTATCTCAATGATAAAATCAACGCTTGTGCCTTGTGTGTTAGATAATACAATAACATGAAATGGAAGAATTATCTTTTACCTAAATAATCATTTAGGTACAACATATGATTACTATAAATGACTAGCTTTTCGGTTCGCGGCTTTGCCTGCTAATTTCAATGAAATAAATCCTGTTTGTTGCCCCAAACAAAGCTGATCATTTAATTTTGAAAATCAATCAAAAACGTTCAAAATCATACATTAAAAAAAATATTAATATTCCTCAAGTCTCTCGAATTCTCGTTTCTTATATATATATTTTTTTTTTATTTATCCTAGGTTACACCTTCTTTAGTGTTCCCTATTCATACTACAATCTAGCCTTAATATTAGGCTAATAAGTAATTTAAATTTAACATAAACTTCTATATTGACTATATCTAAGAATGTGTCCATTAAGGCGCGGACAGCTCACGATTTCAAACGACGAATGCACTCACACAACTTAGAATGTGGAATGACTGATGTGTGTGTACTTTTGGAAAATTGCATAGTATATGTAAGGAAATCAGAATAGATACGGATTTCTTAATGTATTGACATGTTGATACATAATATGAGACGACGAACAATTAAAAAAAAATATCAATGATGTCTAATATAATAATCTATCTATTTATTTTCATAACAGTAAATTATTTAGGTCCTTACATATGAAATTAGCGTTTGGTCGTACTGACCACTTTGATCTCAAATATCTCCTCTTTGGTTCATCATCATCATCATCATATCAGCCCATAGATGTCCACTGCTGAACATAGGCCTCCCCCATTGATTTCCACTTCGAACGGTTCTGGGCCGCTTGCATCCAGCGGCGCCCAGCGACTCTGACCAGGTCGTCGCTCCACCTGGTGGGAGGTCGTCCCGCTCGGCGCTTTCCAATACGTGGTCGCCACTCGAGAACCTTTCTTCCCCATCGGTTATCGGCTCTTCGAGCGATGTGGCCTGCCCATTGCCACTTCAGCTTACTGACTCTACGAGCTATGTCCGTCGTTTTCGTTCTCCTACGAATGTCCTCATTACGGACCCTGTCACGTAGAGAAATTCCGAGCATAGCTCGTTCCATAGCTCGCTGAGTGACTCTAAGCTTATTTATGCGGCCAGCAGTAAAAGACCACGTCTCTGTCCCGTATGTCATCACTGGTAACACGCACTGATTGAAGACCTTTGTCTTCAGACTCTGAGGTATTCGGGACGTGAAGATATGCCGTAACTTCCCGAACGCTGCCCAGCCGAGTTGGATTCTTCGATTGACCTCTTTGTCGAAGTTGGACCTACCTAGTTGGACAATTTGTCCTAGGTATACATACTCGTCTACAACTTCGAGAACAGTGCTCCCAACAATCACCGGCATTGGCGGAATATGAACATTAGACATAATTTTTGTCTTGTCCATATTCATTTTGAGGCCTACCTGTTGGGAAACTCTGTTGAGGTCATTGAGCATGATGTTCAAAGCTTCCAGCGATTCCGCCATAATGACTATATCGTCGGCAAATCGAAGGTGAGTGATGTGTTCGCCATTGATGTTAATGCCATATCCTTTCCAGTCCAAGAGCTTGAAAACATCCTCCATTACAGTGGTGAAGAGTTTCGGGGAAATTACGTCACCCTGTCTTACACCCTTCTGCAACTGGATTGGTACCGTACTCTCGTCCTGGACTCGGATTGACATGGTGGCTTTACTGTACAAACATTTCAACACTTCGATATAGCGATAGTCAATTTGGCATCGCTGTAGACTCTGTAACACCGCCCATGTTTCGACTGAATCGAAGGCTTTCTCATAGTCCACATACGCCAGGCATAATGGCCGATTATACTCCTCAGTCTTCTGTATAATCTGGCGGAGTGTATGTATGTGGTCTATGGTACTAAAGCCTTTACGGAAACCGGCTTGTTCGGGAGGCTGGAAGTCATCAAACCTACGTGCGAGACGATTCGTAATGACCCTCGAAAACAGCTTATAAACGTGGCTTAGGAGGGAGATCGGGCGGTAATTCTTCAATAGGGCCTTATCGCCTTTCTTGAAGAAGAGCACCACCACGCTTCCACTCCACACTTCTGGCGTTGTACCTTCGTGTATGACGGAATTAAATAGCTTCTGAAGGACTACAAGTACCGGTTTACCACCCGCTTTCAGAAGCTCTGTTGTAATTCCATCTTCACCCGCCGCCTTGTTGTTTTTAAGCTGTTTCAGAGCCATTCTAATCTCGTACAGGCTGACGTCCGGGATATCTTCGGTGTAATGTCGGGTCAACTTTGCTCTTGCGTCACTGACCGGTAATGTATCTGGTTTCCGTGACGAGGTGTACAGCTGTCCATAGAACTTCTCGATCTCTCTCAAGATCTCTGGCTTTGACGTAATGATGTTGCCGGTGTCGGTCTTCAGCTTGGTCAGTTGGCTTTGACCAATAGACAAATCTCTTGCGAACACTTTAGAACCTTTGTTCTGTTTTATTGCCTCTTCAATACATGACGTATTAAAGAGTCGTATATCGTGTCGCATTGCGTTTGAGATCTGCCTATTTAGCTGCCGATATTCGGCTGTATCAGCTGAAGACTGCAACTTCATTTCACGTCGTCGCTTCATGAGTTTGAGAGTCTCATCCGAGAGTTTTTGGGTTCTATTCGTGCGGTGGGTCTTAAAGAACTTCGATCCTACCGCATGGACAGTTTCCACGAGCCTGTTGTTCGTATTGTCCACCGTCACGCAATCATCCAGGCATTGGAAGCGATTGTGAAGTTCGAGCTGAAAGCTTTCAGGGTCTTGGATATATGCAGATTGGGGTCGGAGCGTAGACTTTACCAGACGACATCTTTCCACCTGGATCTTCAGGTTCAGTGTGCCTCTTACTAACCGGTGATCGCTGCCGGTCTTAACCCTGTTGATCACAGAAACATCACTGAAGATTTGCCGCTTTGTCGTCAAGATAAAGTCTATCTCGTTTTTGGTGGATCCATCGGGGCTAGTCCAGGTCCATTTCCTGTGCGGCCGCTTTTTGAAGAAGGAGTTCATCATAAAGAGTCCCTCCAACTCCA
Source organism: Polyploca ridens (assembly GCA_951394255.1). Classification (NCBI taxonomy): domain Eukaryota; kingdom Metazoa; phylum Arthropoda; class Insecta; order Lepidoptera; family Drepanidae; genus Polyploca; species Polyploca ridens. Next base: position 10,239,524 of record OX596259.1, on the reverse strand, counting down.
TGAAGTCGGCCAACCGTTGCCCCCTAGGGTTCCTCTGCCCAATTCCAAACTGCCCCACTCTCAGCTCCTCGTCATTCCTAATGCCTAGCTTCGCTCGTCGCAATGGCTGAACCTTGGAGACCCAGCCAAATCCTGCCTTAAACGAAAATTGACTCAAAAAAAGTTACTTGTGAGTGTTTGGTGGACTAGCGCCGTTATCGTTCACTACAGCTTTCTAAAATCTGGCCAAACGATTACGGCAGATATCTATTGTCAGCAACTGCAAACCATTAAGAAAGAACTAGCTGCTAAACAACCGAGATTGGTCAATCGCTCTAGGCCACTGCTGCTTCACGACAACCCAAGACCACACACTGCACAACAAACAACCGCTAAGTTAGATGAGCTACCTACCTATAATTGGAATGTTTGCGACATCCACCGTACTCCCCGGACCTTGCTCCAACAGATTACCATTTTTTCCGGAATTTGGAAAACTTTTAACAAGGAAAAAAATTCAACTCCGATGCGGCAGTCCAAACCGCCTTCAAAGAGTTTATTAATTCTCGCCCCCGTGGTTTTTTAGTAAAGGGATCAATAAACTACCTATGGGATGGCAAAAGTGCATAGATAACAACGGTGCATACTTTGATTAATTAAATATATTTTACAAAATAAAAATTGACTTTATATTCCTCCCGTACAAAACGCCAATTTCATATGTAATGACCTAATATATGTAACTTAAACTGTTCACCACTACTGAGCAAACTGCTCTCAATTCGTATTGCACCCTCCGCTGAAATGTGCTCCCGGTTAAATATGATTGAAAATGACGTTTTGTTACAAAACGTGTAAAAAATTATTTTATAGATAAAAAGGTATATAAACCAAAGGGATTGACCATATTTGGGCCCACCATGTCATCGCGTGTCTCAATTAAATATGATTCAAAAATCAAGTCTTATTTTATTATGTTCATTCACAAAATATTAATATTTTCTATCCCGAGGATTAAAAACAGCATTAATAATATATTCGCTTGAACTCCTTTACACCTGTAGGTAGGCCTTCCGCACCACAGATATCTGAAACCTTACGCCATCCGAATCACAGTTTTATTAATATCGAATGTTGCCAGGTGTTAAATTAGGTTTGTCGTAGTTAAATACGGTCTATATAGCTTTTTCTGTTGAATAACGCTAGTAATGATGAAACGAAATTACGAGAGTGATATTAGATAATATTCGTCGGTTAAAGGTAGCAGAAATGCCAAATTTTATTTATAATTGTGTTTAATGACAATGATTATTTTCCAAACAGAATGTAATGTAAGAACCTATTACAATAATAGTATAGTTATAAAAAGTAACAAGTAACATATAATAATTTCTTAAAAGTATTAATTTATTTTACGAAAAATAAAATCTTCTTAGTTTTAAGTTTGGCAACCAAATCCTTTTTATGAGTACTTATTTTTGCCACTGTCATGTTATATTATAAATAGGTAAGTTTGGCAACCGAATCTTTTTTATGAGGACTCATTATTGCCAGTGTCAAGTTATATTTTAGTTCTGGTCATTAAATAAATCATTTTCATATAGTCCGCACTATCAGTCACCGTCCGTAACAGATATATTTTAGTAAAATAGTTGTCATTGTACTAAAACTTCTCACGGACCTTTTGAGACAACTTGAAAAGTCACAATATACATAATTCATTTCACTGAACTTGTGTGCACCTAGATTGATCTTTATTGGATAAAACCCTGAAATTACAGGAATTTATGGAAATAAAACGAAGCCGCTATGTGACTTTGCAAGATCCCGCCAAAAAGTCTAGCATACCTACGCTTAATCTTTTGCAAAACATTACAATAAACACAAATTGTTTTTTTAGTGGCCTCCATTAAAAAACCTTAAGATTACCGACTTACTAATTCTAAACCATTGAATTACTAAAACAAACTATGTAAATAGCCATTTTTTGCATTTTATAACCTTAAATTCTGCATCAGAAAAAAGAAAAAAGCTCTTAAACCCGGGTCAGAAAACTAAAACTGTTTACTGATTATGAAAATATAGTATTTTTTCTACAAAATAAAAAATAAATCATTGTGACACAAACATTTTCGAAGTGGAACTCCCCTTAGAAAATGGTCATTCTCCTTTTTACATACCTACCGAAGAGATAGGATTACTAATAATCAATGATTATAATCAAGTTTTAAAGCTGCCATATTTTATGTATGTGAGTTGCCGCGACTTTAAATTTAATTTCCCATTAGAGGGAATAGGGGGACATTGATACAACCGTTATATATTTTTTACTGAACGCAGCCAAATCTTCGCCGATACACACATACGTAGGCATCAGTACCCGGAGTGTAAAGTTTGCAAAGAATTGACGTAACTATCGCGTTTACGTAATTCTATGAGAACTTGTATTGTACTATCTTAGCAAGCTTTACAGAATCACGGCCGCTTTCAGCCAGCGGTTTGTGCTCGACGTCTCAAGACACGTTTCGGACAATCATTTGTAAAAATAATCCTCACCTTCGGGTGTAATTTAACCTTAGGATTTTGGTGTAAACAGATACATTTAACGTTAAATGGCAAGGAAATATAATATTTTAATAAGTTCTTGGTAATTTTCTGTGATTTTTTTTTTATATAATATGACGGTATGGGGAAGATTGATAGTACATACATACATATTAGAGATATCAATGTGTATAGCGTATTGACATTTCGTAGAGTACCATCAAATCTCTATTCAGAAGTAATCATAACAAACATCATCATCATCAGCACATAATCACTGCTGAGTGAAATAGGAATAAAGGTAACAGGAATACTACTGAAAAGAATGGACAGATATTCCACCATGCATGGCCACTGCAAATTGGTGGAGATAGGCTAGTGTTCAACTTCGTTGGAGTTTCCAAGCCGCCTAAGAGGTCTCCAACTAGCATAACGACTTACACAATTTAGTGATAGCCGAGACCAACGGCTTTACGTGCCTCCTATTGCACGGAAAACGCTCGAGTTGAAATACCACTAGACGGTCACCCATCCGGATACCGTCCACATCAGCAATTGCTTAACTTTGTCGATCGATTAAGAACGGCTAATCAAGTTAGGTACACCACAAGCGCATCAACGAGCCTAAAAACATTAATGAGAAACACTGCTTTTGGGAGATAAGCGCTTGGTAAAGATTCCGTGCTACTGATGTATAAAAATTCAGAAAAATCTAGAAATCTTGACTGAATTTTATTCTGTATCTGCCCGAATGGTAAACTGCTTTGCATTACTGATACAATACCATCGCGTATAGGCATGCCACGTGTATGTCTGGGGTCCACTATCTCTGGGAGAAGGCAGTTCATATAAAATCGAACCAACTCATGTTCCATTTTATGGTTCCAGAAATTGTCATCCCTTTCAATGACTTCTAATTTTAACTTTTGGGTTTGTCCACTCCAAATCGCAAAAATACGGGTTGAAGATTGTAAATCATATTTGTGTTGACTATATAATTAAAAGTAGTAGGTGGTAGAAAGTCAACTAACTACATAATAAAATGTATATGTCCCAAGTTTGTCCTGAAATAGCTAACAACGTTGTCACCATTGAATAGCGTAATAATTCAATGGTTGTCACTGAAAAAGAATTTATGTGTGACGTAATAAAGGTGAAATTTTTCGTCTTCAGATATAATAAGGTAATGAAATATCCATAGATATAAGATTCTTGGGATTAGTTGATTTATCTTCATGTTTGTTTTTGTTGTATGTATACTATGGTTATGCGGCTATCGCCAAGACGTTCGACCAAGGACGCTTGCACTCAGGGCATACGAATATGTGTTCTATTGCTATCTGTATAGAGCAATACTCAAATGCTTATAAAAAAAATCGACACAAAGCGTCCGGTACCAACCATGCAGGTCGAGCGTTGCCCGACGACTAAAGAACAACCGCGTAAGCTATTGCTACATTTAGACAGCGTGGAATAGGGTTGAAAATTGTAAATCATATTTGTGTTGACAATATGACTAGTTGCCGCTTGGATATTTATTTTTGCGTTTTCTTTAGATTATACAGAAAATACTTATTAAATTTAATAATTATCCGGTTAACATTTCAATATAATGCAGTATCTAACATATTCTCAAAAAAAAATTAGTTGTTGTCGCTGAAAATACAGAGAATTACGACGCCAAAGTTAATTTTTATGCACTAGTTTACGATTTTTTTGTGGGGAATACAAAGCACTTTTCAATATTCTATTCGGTTAACATTTTTCTTCAAACCCTTGTCTGTCCACATTATTTTTTGTGTGAGGTATTTTCATTGGGTTGCGTCATACTCGCGTCTCAAAGAAACCCATTTTTGTGAAATTGAGCTTAGTCCCCGTCTTAACACTTTTCTTATTGTCTCTATGAGTCTCTATTAAGGGGATGACACTTTGTTCTTGTGTTCTTATTTCTTATAATGAAACACGTTTTATATCTTTTGAAGAATTTACAAAGTGTCATCCTCATAATTTAATAAGTAACATATTTCTTCATACACTCTACAGGAATAGAATTTCAAAATATACCTCCTAGTGACAAGTGCAACCGCTACGGTAAACATGTTTATTTTTTATTTCTTGGTTCACTGGTTCGGTCTGCGCTCAGTTCTCAGTCAGTCACTGTAATGTTTTATAGGTACACAAAGATTCGTAATCAAACTTATTTATTGTCAAATTTTATGTATTTTCTATCGTAGAACATAAAATATGTATAGCCAACTTAAACGAAACTTTTATAAAAAAAGCTAGAGAGAAGTGGAGTTCTCATATCTCCTAAAATAAATAGCGTTATGAAAGTTATAAGTGTTATTAGAGACTCAATATAAAGGGCTCTTCTAAATTATAAGACTCGAGATGGTACCTATTCCGTGTATTTTCATCAAACTCTTAGGGCGGGATAAATGGCTTGTCTCCTCGCATGAACTGCGAACATCCTCTATTATTTCACAAATGTAATCGGAATATCAAATAGTAATCTGTGAAAATATCACTTTTGTTTGTATATGACAAGATGCGACCTAAACTGATCTGTATGGCGATTGATTTAGCGATTGTTATCGTGCGATTGCATTATATTCGTTTTGTCACTGATGCCTTGCCGAGTGAGTTGAAAGAAGCGAGTGTTTTTCACGGTCTCATTACGTGACAATTCGTATTCGAGGCCAGAAGGAGAGTGTTAGAGGATCGTCCCTATTCGCCTACTTCCCACACGTGCCACTAGACAGTGCTTGCGAACTTTGTAAACCCTATTGATTTTCTCTTAGTATAATCTCCAAAATATTATAATTCAATTATTCTCTCAAGGATCTCGATGGAAATTATTTCGATTCGATTTTTTTATATCATGGCACTTATAATAAATAAATCACGATTTATGAGTACATAAATCGTGATTTATTTATTATAAGCACAAGACAATATAATCAGTCAATCAAAATATGAATATAAATTATTCATAATTACCCAATTTAAAATTCCAATAATTATTGGTAAAATTTTTGAAACCATAATTGGGTTTTTCGATATATTTAAACGGATGTTTAGAAAAAACGATTAGTTATTTCCGCGATAACGTATTAATATGATTGTTTTCTAAACAGCTTTACTAATCATTTTATAAATACAGCTACAAAGAGTTTGATGTCTACGACCAAAGTAGATTTCTCGTAGAACTTCAGCTACGAATGGTATGAGTTTGGCTACGAACGTCGTAGACTCATAGCAATGCGTACTTTTCAATCATTAGAGTGCGTAGCATTTGAAGCGGATTCGAGCAAAGCTATGAAAAGAGTTGTGTGATTCCACTGAAGCGGAATGAAGCAGAACATACAAGAGCGGAATGGAGTTGAGTAAAACGAATCTGAAACGTTTTTGCATCACTTAACCCGTTGGTTCTCGCGAGGGACGCGCGTCCTATTATAACAATTGATGTCATTGTTATATTTTTAACCGCGAGCCAAGTGATTAAGCATGATGTATCACAGAGTCCACTCGTCATGTTGTTGCTATAAATAAAGAATTCCAGATGGGTAAATTTCGCCTCATTTGCAGTTTGTTTTTATCAATCTGTATATATAAAAGGAAACCGTGACTGACTGATCTATCAACGCATAGCTCGAACCACTGAACGGATTGGGCTGAAATTTAGCATACAGATAGTTGTAATGACGTAGGCATCCGCTAAGAAAGGATTTTTGGAAATTCCACCCCTAAGGGGGTAAAATAGGGGATGAAAGTTTGTATGAAAGTCCGTCAGTTTTGAAGTTAGGATCTTCAAATTATGTGTGTAGACTGACGATTGAAAATTAATTTATACGTGTCTCAGCGTTTTAGATAATTCTACCCTCGAAGATATGAAAAGCGGGATGAAGTTAGGTATGGGAACTCACTGACTGATATATCAACGCACAGCCGCTGGTCTTAGAGACATGAAATTTGTTCATGTCATGTGTTCTTTGTGAAGTGTAGGTATCCAATAAGAAAGGGTTTTTCGAAATTCGACCCCTAAGAGGGTGAAAAGGGGTTTGAATTTAGTTTGATCACGTGTGTAAGTTGTTGGTTTGTTATTAAGTATTATACTTTATTGTGTAAATAAAAACAAAATGTTGAAAAAAAAAAAATAGCCAATCATATAGCCCCAATTTTTTTAATTTTAACCTATAAATTGAAGGCCGACTTACGAACAGGTAGTACCTTGAGTAGCTTTGACCTTCATAAGTGCGCCCTATAAGGGCCTTAATTGAATAAATGGCTTTGACTTTGACTTTGATTCTCGGTGTCGATTAACTCTAAAATTGGTACACATACTCTTCAATTAAAATTATGAGACACGTGTATCAGATTTTCCAAAATCATCCCCAAAATTCAAAGTCCTGACTAACTCATTAACTGGCTGATATTTAGACATATGCACAGACTAAACTGCTGGTCCTAGAGACATTAAATTTAGGGCGTGTGTTCTTTGTGAAGTGTAAGTATCCACTAAGAAAGGATTTTTCGAAATTTTTCCCACAAAAGTGTGTAACGGGGTTTGAAATTTCTTCGAAACTTATCGATTTGTATTAATTTTTTTAGTTTTATTGTTTGTATCCTTTGGATCGATTTCAAAATCGTATTAGTAGCTAATCGTAGAAGCGAAATTTAATAGTACCAAAATTTACCTTAATTTTCAACTTTTTTATTTTTCGGAATTTTCCCATAACTTGTGCTAAGACCTTGCTTTTTGCCAAATTTCGTGATTCTAGGTCAACGGGGACAGCGATATAGGTTTTCGACCCAAAACCTATAGGGTACCTACTTCCGGTTGACTTGAAATTGACAATTTTGGTTAAAAGCAAGGTTTTACAGCACAAGTAAAGGGAAAATTCCGAAAAATAAAAAAGTTGAAAATTAAGGTAAACTTGGGTACTTACAAGTTTTCGCGAAAATCTAAATTTACCCATATCTTTTTATCGTGTTGAATCAGGACCTAGATTTTTGTATAATAGGGACTATAGACCTCAGTATCTGGTATAAATTTGAACTTGCTAGGTCCACCCGTTCCTGAGAAAATTGGTGGTGACACACGGACAGACAGACAGACGGGCAGAAGAGTGATCCTATAAGGGTTCCTTTTTTACCTTTTGAGGTACGGAACTCCAAAAAGTATATTATGATATAAGTGTGACTTTAGTAGTCTCTTTCACGCCGTGCAAAGTGTGTGCGCTTAAGTCAAGAGTATCGTATAGGTACTATTTTATAACACGTGTGTAATAAGTGCGGGTTTTTTACACGCAGTAAAACAGATAATTTTAAAGGTTTATATAATTTGAACTGTTTTACAAAAAAAATAAAGCGACTTCAAAGTACACTAAGAAGTAATCAAATCCTGATCTGATGACATTTCGTCTCATGACAATGAGACGAAACGGGAAGTGTACCCTTCCAAACAAAAAAATAATTTTCCAAATCGGTTAATAAATGACGGAGTTATGAGATAACAAACATAAAAAAAAAAAATAAAGAACCTCCTCCTTTTTTTGAAGTCGGTTAAAATACGTAATTGGTACTGTAAAAGTATTAAAATGAGTCCAGACTTCATCATTCTATGTTTAGTCACTGAGAAGATACTTTGTCTACCTTCCGTCTCCATCCTCAGTTCAGCTCGCTGTCACCATAATATTGTATTGTCATCGGAATTTGACAGGCGTTTCGTTGTAATCAATATAAATTATTTATTATCCACTTCTGGCTGTCTCCTATTTAAGTATTTTCACACACGCTTCGAGTACTCTCATCCCAGAGATTAGTTTAGTTTTACGGAGAACTTCGTCATTATTGCTTTCTTTAGGATAATGATAGTTTGTATATTCAATTGAGAGGGAGTGAGAGCGCTTATAATGTTTGTTTGAGAAGAAAAATATATCATTTGTTTCCTGTAGGCCACGCGGGCGAAGCCGCGGGCAGAAGCTAGTTCAGATATATACAGCTTAATTATTACTTGAGTGGAGACGAGATTTAGATTTCTAATAATGTTATTGGTATATTCCTACATGCCTATCTACTCTCCGCTAGTCACCGCTTCTGTAGAAAAGCACCCATATACTTATAAAATCTATTGTGAATGTGTGCTACTGACAGTGATTAGTTTTGCAAATCAGATGACGACCCTGTATCTCTTCATTGTCAGATATTAGTAATAATTCATATTCATATCTTATCTTATCTCGGAATAAAATCGGCTTAATATTTAAGGAAATTAATTTGAAGCATTTTATATGTTTGTAAGTGCAGATTTTTCAATGTTGACCATTGTATTTGCCGGGCTATCTTTGGTGGTAATCGTAGCAAACACCATCCAAATACACGCGGTAGAGTCTCTAACTGTTAACTTGGAATTAGAACAGTTTTTGTATAGACTTCAAAGGAATATTACAACAAAGGACTATCCGAGAATTAAGTGGGGAATGAAAAATTTGTTATAAGAGATATTTATTTAGCAACTTAAGTTTTTACACAAAGTTTTTTTTATGTTATAAAAAATTGAAAATCTTAATTTTATATTATCTCGTTGGCTCGCAGATAGCACGCGCGTCTTATCACTAAGATAAAAAAATTACTCCAGAAACTGCTTTGCAAGTGATTAATATATTTTCATATAAATAATTTACTTTTACTTTGCCATAATTATTATGTTTATCAACATCAACTTTTGTCATTTGCGCTACAAAACCAAAATCGTTCGAACAAGTAAGACAATATTTACGACTTTGCAAAAAAAAACTTTGTCGTTAGGTTATCAGAGCCAGATAACTTCAGCGCTACGTGATCCGTTCAGAACCAACTGGCCTAAGTTATCCTAACCCGTAGGACGTGACTCCCTTCCCTTTACACTTATTTTCATCTTGACTGTTTAAGTTACATTTTACGTAACCCAAATCATTATTTTTAATTTAGGTGGATAAAAAGTTAACAATAATAATTGGACTGTTTTACAAAAATCTTAAACCGACTTCAAAGTACACTAAAAAGTAATCAAATTCTGATCTGACAATGGGACTAAGCGGGAACCCTTAAAATTTAAAAAAGATTTTTCCAAATCGGTTAATAAATGACGGAGTTATGAGGTAACAAACATAAAAAAAAAATACAACCGAATTGAGAACCTCCTCCTTTTTTTTAATTCGGTTAAAAAGTATGGTACCATTGTTATTAATATGAACATTTATTTTAATTCCATTTAAATCCAAAATGTAATTTATCCATATTACCTAAAGCGTCAATAACATATTAAGTAACATGATTAACAAGCTAAGCAATCAATAGATTTACTTTTAGAATGAATAATAACAATAAATTAATGAAAAACGTAACAAAACATCTCAACTAAAACCCACAACAGATGTCTCATAACTTACAAACCGCATCCCAAAACTACCATTAATAGCTTTTCAATTCGATTGATACAAAAACAGTAACGCGTCTGCAAAGTTATATCTGAAATTACGGACTGAAGGTCCCCCGGTCCCTTTAACTCGGTTAACCGAGTGTATCCGAGTTTTTGTCAGATTTTTAGCTGTCCAGAAGTCCGGAAATCTGTTGTATTAGTAAAGCAATTTGTCCCGGATCCGCTCGCCGCTGCGCGAACTTTTCTAATCTAAACTGTTGGCCTCCACGTTCAATCTTCGTGAAAACTCGTTCACTATCCGAACACACTCACATTGTAGTACAGAAGCTAGTGTTCGATAGTAGATGCGTTATTGTGTCTTATTGTTATGTGTTTGCACTTGTTGCATCACAATTATTTTTTAATTGTAAATTATTCTCTATTACTTTCCCATTTCATAAAGTTTTAAGGTACTTATTATAATATGCTGCAGTTTAATCATTGCATATCTCTGTATCAATTATAACATGGCTATTATGGATAATGAAAACAGACGGTATTTACCACAGAGTTTTTTTAAAATAAATTACGACAATCTACTAGCTACTGGTCTAATGTCGGAGAATGTGACTCACTATCGATGAAAATGGCCACACGCTGTATTGTATCGAGACCGCGGAATTTTCGTGCGAGTTCCCAATGACCAAGAATTTACTAAGTATGGTGACATCTCAAGCTAGGATATTCGGTTTATTTGCAAACATTTATCGTCCTAAATACCTAGACCCCTTGGTTTATCCTATTCCTTGGATAAAAGTTACCGCACGTTTTTCTCCATGCTTGGCATGTGATTCTCACAGTATAATAATAAGAATTCATTAAAATAAACACTTTTTGTTTTAAGAACATTTTTTATTTACCCTTGATTAGCAAACTAAATAGTTTTTTTTTACAAATTTTAATTAAAAGAAATACGGTTCAGACATTTAATTATGGAAATTTTCACAGAAACCCTTTTAAACTTTGAAGTGAGAGTAAATATTTAATTACAGCAAATGTATAGCATAATTCTACTTATTAAAAAAAAAATTAATTCTATTAAAAATATCATAAAATGTTAAATTATTACTTGATGAAAGCGTATCTATCAAGATCACAAGTTTTGGCTCTGACACAATTTGAAACTTGTTATTTCATGAGTTGAAACTGGATTCCAATTGATTTATTGTCGTCGGGCCGTTAGCGCAGTTGTTTAAGATTCCACCTATCGCGCCGCAGGTCGTGTGACCTGTGTGGCGAACACACGTTCGATTCCCATACAGGACGTACATTTGTGTGCATCAATATGTCTCGAGTCTGGGTGTAATTATGTATATTAAATTTACGAACAAAATGTAGTAGGTATATATATTATATCAGTTATCTGGTTTCCATTATACAAGCTCTGCTTAGTTTGGGATCAGATGACCGTGTGTGAGGAATGTCCCAGGATATTTATTATTTATTTATTGTGTTAAAGTATTAGATTCTATTGCATTAGCTACCACAATGATTAAGGCTTACTACAAAGGTTTCTCGCTCTCTAATTCTCTCTAAACACAATACGCTTGCATCACACCCTTCTTACACATATAGAAATTCTCTGTAGTTAGCCAGCATGGCGTTCTTTTGTGCGAGTTGGAAATTTCAACATTTTTCCGTTAGCTAGATTTGTGTGGCTCACGTTTACAAATATCTACGGAAAGGGAGAATGGCGGTAAACACAATTGCTCGCTTCAAATTAGCGAGTTGCCTAACGAGCGTTTTTCGTAACTTCCTTTTACCTCTTTCGTTTTCCGCGTACTACAGTTAAAGGTTACTGTTTGCTTACATTCAATTAATACCACAAATCCTGTTCATTGAAGGTATTTAGCTGTGTAATGTCGCATTGTTTTTTTTTATATATGAAGAAACGTCATATTATTTCTACATTTTAGTAATGCACTAAAACAACGTATTATAACCTATTAACGTATGCTGTTAAATGATAAAATAAGAAATACTTCAACGCGTTTCATGAACACGCGATATAAGCAGTGGAGTTGCTCTAGAGCAGCATAAAATAGAAACACGCGACTAAATAAGACAGTATCAGGGAAGTTACTGCGTCTCGCATCTGTAGCGATGTTCTATCGCTTAGCATCACAGCCTTTTACTTCAATGCAGTGTGCATTGAAGTAAAAGGTCGTTGTAGGTTCAGGCTTTAAATATAAATATTTGTAGGTTTCTTTTTTATTTATGGCTTACTTATTTGATTGCAGCCTAATTAAAAATTAAATTTTAAATATTTTTATATATAAATTATGCCTGCGGTACTCTGGGAAAAGCGTGAATGAAACTGAGGATATTACTCGATTGCTCAAAAGAGGCCTCTACACTTGTCTTGAAAATGTGAAGGTGCAAACAAACAAAAGTATTACTTTGAACATAGATAGTTCAGTTAAACAGATAAGAACACGAAAAATATTAACGCGATAGAATTATTCGACGTAAGAAAACCAATAAAAGTTGCCGGGCAATGTCTGTCACATATGTTACACAAGCGAATGATATATGATACATCTTCCAGTTTGTTATGTTATGCGACGTAACAACACTTAAGTCGCCCATCCGGAATGTAGAGGCTTTGGGCGATCGTCCTATTGCTGGCTGTAAGCGAGAAGCGGTTGACAAGCGATTAGAGACTTTATATTATATACTATTTATATCTTAAGTGTAACAACAGACTTATTTCTTTAGCGTCTGTTTCGCGTTAATCGATTTGCAACCATATTTTACCTTATATCCAAAATCTTATCTCGGTAATCTATGGACAGTTACCATTATAATATGAATGAGATAAGTGTCGTTAAAATCTAATAGCACAAATACATCTATGTGCCCAAAAAAAAGACAAACATAGTGCGATAAAAAGAGACACCCTCTTGTCAAAACGGGCCTAGTTTAGGCTTCTTAATACCAGCTATTTATTCGCTATCTAAGTGATAAAAGCCTTATACACACCGCTAGAATGTGAGCCAGGTGTTTGAGAAGCCCCACACGGCTTGGCCGACGCTAATTGTCTCTTGTTTATGCAAACAAATTGATGTTACGCATAAGTTTCGTCATTTCACGTAGTTGTTAACGTTAAACTTAACAACCCTTTGCCGTGGAGACGAGTTTGTGTAACACGAGTTAATTATTATTGCGTATGTCCCGTACATCAACATGGACTTGGGAAATCAATAAAGTAAGTAAATAAAGAATATTTTTACAAGCTTTTATTTAACTTGCAATGTATGTATGTATGTTTGTTCGGGTGGAATCTTGCAGGTCGAATTTCACCCACTTCCAGTGGTCGGATTGACTTAATATTTGGTATACATTAGTATATTCGATGACAATGTAAGTACAGTCTACAAAAAGTACAGTCACTCAAAAAAAGCTTATATAAAAAAATTAATTTTTAACGAAGATCTTATTTTATTTATTAAATAGTTTTATAAAAACAAAACGGATGAGTTATGAGTTATAGAATCTATTTACTTCAACAATTTCATATGAATTGAACATAGAGCATCTACATTACACTCTTCAACCTAATGTAACTTACAATTTCGAACAATTTCAGATAAATAAAATTCCTCCAACTCATGCAGTTAGTTCCTTATAGTACAGGAGCCCACGATCAAAACCATGACCCATTGTTTTACGGCTAAGACGGTATAAAATGTATTACTAAAAAAAAAATTGGAGAGAAAAGTTATCTGATTAGTACGGTGATACACAGTCTAGAATATTTTTTTTCTAAATCTGGACAATATTTTCTATTATTTCCAATAGTTTTCAGTCATATTGCAATTTTACCGATAGATAAAAATTCTCAATGGTCTCAAAGTAAATGCTCGCCTCTACTGACCAAAGTTCACTTGAAAACAAGATTTTCAGTCGGTTTACTATGGGGGTTTTTTGGCTATTTTTTTAAATGGTCTCCTAGAAAATCACACTTTCTGTCACCAGTAGCATAGCAAGTATGCTATGCTACTGGTGACCGAAAGTGTGATTTCGTTATCAAATACCTAGGTATATATCTATCATCCAACAACATCTCGAAAATCATACAGATTGCTACGAAACAGTACGGTATTTTTTGACACATTTGAGGCTGTGGTGTGGCCGAAAATCTCGGAAATATTTAGTTTGGATTCATAATAAAGAAATATATCGATATTATATGATTTAGTCCGTCAAACTATGAGGCAAACATTTTGTCCGTGGGCTCCCGTACTATTAATAAATTACTGACAATGGATTGTGACGTCGGATCGGGAATCGTTCTCTAAGTTATTGAGACGCAAATGTGCATCAGCAGGTTCTATTCTGCCTGTATGTACTACCTGTGTGTGATAATATTTCTGTCAAATGGTATGTCAGTCAGTGTCTCAGGTCAGTGGTATTTTATCCAATAAAGATCAATCCATGTGCACCAGTGAAGTGAAATGAAATGAATTATGTGTAGGTATCCTGACTTTTCAAGATGTCTCAAAAAGTCCGTGAAAAGTGTTAGTACAATGACAACCATTGTAGTAAAACATGACTGGAAACCTGTGCTGGAAACTATAATATATCTTGACATTGGCAGAAATAAGTCCTAATTTGGATTTGGTTGCCATAATAAAAAAATCGTATGTTAGTAATAGGCATATAGGCATAATAAGTAAATGAATTATCATCTGTGATTATCATATATTTATTTTTTTAACTATTAATCAGTGACACAAAATGAAATCTCAAGCCAATTACAATTCCTCCAAGAATACATAAATAAAAAAGCAAGACCAAAACGAGAATCCAATTCTGAAGCTTCAAAGTCATTAGGAAACGTTAATCCGACGTCTGGGCCATCAGAAAAGCCAGCCAGTAAATAAAGCCTCTAACTGAACACTAACATGACTGCGAGAAGTCAGAACTCGTTAGTGAGTCTTTATCGAAAATAAAGTTTTTCGGCTAAGAATTGAAGCGAGAACAGTATGTGGCCAACCAAAACAGATAACGAAAAACTTGCCCGCTACGTGATTCTTTGGGCCAAGTTTCACAATGTACCCAACGCTTTCTTGGCGTTAAACCTTCCATCGCTTTTCATTAATACGTGGCCATTGTGTACTTAGTTTGGTGTGAACGATTGGATTTATATTGCAATACTGAACTGAAATTGTATCTTAATAAGACACGTTATTGCTATTTACGTAAGAGCTCTCGAGTCTTACAATTGAATTCTAAAATTCATTTCTTTGAAGAGTTTGGTCAGTTTTATTTGTACGTAGTATTTATATACTCTGAGGTTTTATTAAATTTCTTGCATTTGATATCTAATAAAAATCAAAGTCTTTTTCCTTATCGAAAACAAAAAAGCGTATACAGGTTGTTGTTTAGGTCAGCGACGAGCGACTCAGGGTCGATAAAACAATTGATACTGGTGCTAAAAAAAAATACTTTATTTTTTTATAATAATAAAAATAAAAATAATATTATTTTGAAAATCATGTAATAAGCTAAAATATAGACGTAATACTCAACGGGAGTGCGAGGGAGTAAAGGGATGGGGCAATGGCGGCTTGCGCCTAGCTCTAGTCAGTGCACGTGGCTAGTGACCATACTTTGCGTTAATTTTATTTCAAATTGAATAAGGTATTTCTCAGCGCATTTACAGTATTTAATGGAATTAAGTATATTTTTGGAAAATGAATTTTTTGTACTACCGCTCCTGGGTCGCTTGTCGCCGACAAAAAAAACAATCTGTATAATACATTATTTTATTTGAAGTAACATAAAGCGTTAAAGGCAACTCAATTATGCAACAACAAATGCACAAAAATACATCTTATATTTGTGCATTTGTTGGTTTTCGGACGACGATAGGTCAGTTATGACATTGAAAGAAATGTGGATCCCACCAAAAACATTTTCATGTAAAATGTTGCCAACATGAGACCGTATGGCTCCCACTGTCAAAAAATTATCAGATCTCATGTAGAGCCAAGCTTATAACTCTACACGCCCTAACTTCACAAACTCTACACACCGTAGGCAAAACATGTGACTTGGCCATTTCGCTACCATCATATGGGCGTAAGGTGAAAAATTTAGTCTCTGTTTATAACTTTTCTGTAGTGCAATAGTTCTTGTAGTAGCCAACAAAACGATAGGGCTTGGGTTTAGTTATATTAAGAAATTATATGTAATAAAGTAAGGTAAAAGTGTAAAGTTAGGTTACGATGGAGCTGTCATAGTCTTTTAATAGAATCAAAGTACCTAAAAAAAAATTAAAAAAAAAAAAAAACCGGAACCAACGGCTTTACGTGCCTTCCGAAGCACGGAAACGCTCGATTTGAAATACCACTAGGCGGTCACCCATCCAGGTACCGACCACGACAGGCGGAACGGCTAATCATGCTACACCAAGAGCGCTTGCTTCTTTTGAAATATAAACCGATATAATTGTAAAAAATTTACGTCTTGTCAGTTTTGCTGTAATACAAAACGCCCTTTGATATCTAAATTTGTAAAATCTTATGAAACCGCGAATATTCGCAAAAGTATAAAGATTCTACTCATTTATTTATAAAACGCACATGCACATTATCCTGCGACATCTAATCTTGGTGATATGACCTCGTTAAAACTCCTGGGACCGGTGTGTAAAATCACGTAGCTGCATGCATATTACGTTTTTATACGTAGCTTCTGCAATCGTGCTACGCTGATTGCTTGCTGAAGTGTGTTAACTATAGTTTTTTTCTGGAATATTTATGGTTTTGTTTTATTGTTGAGACTTTTTCTTCAACTCATTTTCAGTTTTAGTAAGTCGCCGCCGTAGTCGCCTTAAGATCATCTTAAGACATCAAAAATCCTACTCTAACATCCAAGTGCTACAAAAATCCTACTCTAACATCCAACACTTGAAGCGTAAAGATTCATCGATGTAGATACAATTATGTAGATGTCACAAACCGATAGGTACCGGTTACTCACTCAAAATAGACATGTGGTCTCAGTATCTGATATGATATTGTAGGTGACATTATTGTGGATCAAAGATGATTACCAGATGCAGTAATAATTAATTAAACCGCAAACAACAGCTGGTGTCTGCAATGGCGCTTGGCGCAAGTGCTACAAAGCAGCGCTTACAATAATTGCATATACAAAATATATGTATGTATGTTTTTGTATGTATTAATATATAAATATATATTAATACATACAAAAACTCACTCATTCATACACACACATCCCTACACTTGCACACCCCCACCCACACTAACATACTCACACACACATACAGTCTCCATTATTTCATGCACAAACTAATTGTAAAATTTTATATGTTTTCTATAAATACTCTGCTCATCGGACACATTCTGGTCTCTTCCTTACTTTAATTAAAAGATAAGGTATTAAATTGTTAATCCGTAATTGGCTATAAGATGTATTTAGTAAGATAAATGTATTTATTTTTAAGAGGTGTGGATTATGTAATAAATAAATAAATAAATACCCGAAGTACGTGTCTATGAGCAAAATTATTTTTTGGGATATGATTAACCTACATAGAGCTAATATATATAGTATACCCCGTAATCGTATATAAACTCTAGTTTTTTCAATACTTAGGTGTTTTATGACAGTAAACGCAAAAGGTTAATTTAGCATCATCTGAGATATTTTAGAAATTAAAGGCGTTTGATACTTAAACATTTAATCAACATATTTAATAATAAACCCTTTACATTAATAAAAATATATTTTAATTCAGTACAATTCCTCAATTGATGGCATAAAATTTTCAGGTACCTGAGAATTATCTATATGACGCTTTCTAAATACTGGTAATGTCATCACCGTCGTCTCAGTAGTCGTAGTAAGTTTAGTTTTGTCCTTATCTTTCTTGCTCCTCTTATTGACTTTCCTCCTTGCAACTGTCAAAATTAAGTCCCCTTCAGGAGAATCGCAGGTGAATGATTTCTTAACTTGATATACAAGACACGTCGTTACAGGCACACCCTTTTCATTCTCACCAGGAGTCAACGGCGTATTAGTTTCTTTAACTTTCAAAGCATATACTTCACCATCTAAATTATATTTTGTCACTATCACAGATTTGTGAACTTTATTCTTTTTGGTTTTAATTTTCTTAGTCTTACTGTCCATGTTAGATGCAATTTCAGAAACATTTGCAGCTCTTTTATTCCTTTTATCACTGTAATCATCTAGAATATCATTAAGTATATTGGATTGTATATTGTAAGCTTGAATGGCTCTATTCATACAAGCACTACATTCACGACATGATCCATCAGTAAAAACGGGTTGAAAATCACCATGCATGTACAAACCATTATTTGTGTTCAAGAGAATTTTTGTATTCTTTGATGCGTCTTTATTATGTATCTTCGTATGATTCAAAAGTTTTCTACTTGATATTCCTTGAAATATAAATAAAAACATTAAACATTATTGTGTGGATACAATACTTCATGTAGAAATGGCTTGTAAAAGCATTATTAATATAAATTTTGCAATATCAAAGCCGAAAACAGCTCTATCAAAATGGTCTATGTAAATGGAACGTATTCAAGCATCATAAAATATTTACACAAAAATTGTACTATAATTGTTATGTAAACTGCGAGAGATATATTATTAACTAGCTTCTGCCCGCGGCTTCGCCCGCGTGGCCTACAGGAAAAAAAATACATATTTTTCTTCAAAAACACATTATAAGCGCTCTCACTCCCTCTCAATTGAATATACACACTAACATTATCCCAAACCAAGAAATAATGACGAAGTTCTCCGTAAAACTAAACTAATCTCTGGGATGAGAGTACTCGAAGCGTGTGTGAAAAGACCGAGTCGAAGTGGATAATAAATAATTTATATTGTTTACAACGAAGCGCCTGTCAAATTCCGATGACAATACAATAATATGGTGACCGCGAGCTGAACTGATGATGGAGACGGAAGGTAGATAAAGTATCTTCTCAGTGACTAACAGTAGATTGATGATGTCTGGACTCATTTTAATCCGCTTACAATGCCAATTACGTATTTTAACCGACTTCAAAAAAAGAAGGAGGTTCTCAATTCGGTTTTTTTTAAATGTTTGTTACCTCATAACTCCGTCATTTATTAACCGATTTGGAAAATTCTTATTTTTGTTTGGAAGTGTACACTTCCCATTTGGTCCCATTGTCATCAGGTCAGGGTTTAATTACTTTTTAGTGCAATTTGAAGTCGGTTTTTTTGTAAAACAGTTCAAATTATATAAAAGCCTTTTATCTACACCCAAGCTATGAATCCTCTATTAAAGTTCCTGAAACAGTTTGCTTATTGCCAACATTAAAACATCCGGTGTCATGATAACCATTATATCATCCAAAACAGTGTATAATGTTGTACTGAATTTCATTATGCAACTCTTTTTTTTTGCTTTTTCGGTCCATTCCTTACTCATCAAACAGCCACATTCTCCGTGGTATCCTTATAAATTTCAAAAAAAGAACATTTTCATGCAGGCGCGTTTCACTATCAGAAAAAAAACGTAGAGGTTAATCGAATTCACGTCGTATCCCGCCATTTTGGTTAGATATTAGAATTGCAGAAATTTATTACTTTGTTGTTTACAAAAATAATTGGACTGTTTTACAAAAAACTTAAACCGACTTCAAAGTACACTAAGAAGTAATCAAATCCTGATCTGATGACAATGGGACCAAACGGGACGTGTACCCTTTCAAATAAAAAAAGAATTTTCCAAATCGGTTAATAAATGACGGAGTTATGAGGTAACAAACATAAAAAAAATAAAAAATTACATTCGAATTGAGTGAACATACATTTACTTGTGCTGTAAAACCTTGTTTTTAACCAAAATTTACAATTCCAGGTCAACCGGTTAGGTTTTGGGTCGAAAACCTATATGGTAGATCCTGTTGACCTAGAATCACGAAATTCAATTTGAGTAGGGTTACATTATTATTATTATTGCACGGAACCCTCCGTGTGCGAGTCCGACTCGTACTTGGCTTTTTAAGCCCTATTTGACTCTGTTGGGAGATGATTTTGGAAAAACTGTGATACACATAACATAAATGAAGGGTATGTGTACCAATTTTCGAGTCAATCGATCGAGAGGATACGAAGTTTCACAGAAATTTCAACCCCCGTTTCAAAATTCCGAAAAAAACCCCCTTCTTAGTGGACACTTCACAAAGAACACACGCTCTAAATTTAATGTCTCTAGGACCAGCAGTTAAGTCTGTGCGTTGATATATCAGCCAGTTAATGAGTTAGTCAGGACTTTGAATTTTGTGGATGATTTTGGAAAAACTGATAAACGAATGTTTTATTATAAACCTTTGTTGTTTTTTTATGAATGATAATAAACTAATCCTTATGTATGATATTTTTTTTTGATAAAAAAAAAAACTTGTCTCATAATTTTAACTGAAGAGTATGTGTACCAATTTTCGAATTAATCGACACCGAGAATCAAAGTCAAAGTCAAAGCCATTTATTCAATTTAGGCCCTAGTAGGGCGCACTTATGAAGGCCAAAGCTACTCATGTTACTACCAGTTCGTAAGTCGGCCTTCAATTGAGAAGAACAGGCAAGAAACTCGGCAAGTTACATTTTAAAATTTTTTTTGGTGTATATGAGTATATTGGCAATTTTTTTCCATTTTGTTTTTTCAGTGAGTTCCCATACCTAACTTCGTCCCGCTTTTCATCCCTTCGAGGGTAGAATTATCTAAAACGCTGAGACACGTAAAAGCATGGCGCATAGAGCATAGCGTTTATTCACTCAAAGAGCAGCTCGATGGGAAGTACCTCCAACTTACAGAATACCGCAGCCAAATAACAAATAACTTTGTTGTGTTTCTGCGCGTGAGTAAGGTCGCCAGAGCTCATTGGGGACGGGGAAGGGTCGGTAACGCGTGAGTGATGCCTCGTGTATTGCAAGCGTCCATATGGCTACGGTAATCGCTTACCATCAGGCGGGCCGTATGCTTGTTCACAGACTTTGTGGTATATATATATATAAAAAAAAACGAATAAATTATTTTCAATCGTCAGCCTTAACACAAAATTTGAAGATCCTAACTTCGAAACTGACGGACTTTAGGCTGTGCGTTGATATATTAGTCAGTTAGTTCTCATACACAACTTAACCCTGCATTTCATCCCTTCGAGGGTGAATTATCAAAAGCGCTGTGACACTTAAAAAATAATTTTTAATCTTTTTTTTTACTGTTTATAGGCCTGTGTTTGACCGCAATCTTCAGCCTAAACACAAAATTTGATAATCCTAACTTCAAAACTAACGGACTTTCATACAAACTTTCATCCCCTATTTTAAGGGTGGAATTTCAAAAAACTCTTTCTTAGTGGATTCCTACTCTTTACAAAGAATACATCCTCCAAATTTCATGTCTCTAGGACCAACGGTTTAGGCTGTGCTTTGATATTTCAGTCAGTTAGTCAGGACTTGGAATTTTATATTCTGATGATTACTATAATATATTGGCTTTTTTTCATACCTTTTTTTAATTTACAAAATAAAGTTAATATGATATAATAAGCAATCATAAAAACGTATGAAAAAACCAAAAACTCACGTGTGCAATAATATGTTTCTCAGAAAATTCAACCCCCGTTTCACCCTCTTAGGGGTGGAATTTCGAAAAACCCTTTCATATTTGATACGTACCCTTCACAAAGAACACACCCTCCAAATTTCATGTCTCTAAGACCAACGGTTTAAACTGTGCATTGATATATCAATCAGTGAGTTCCCATACACAACTTCATCCTGCTTTTCATCCCTTCGAGGGTGGAATTATTAAAAACGCTGAGACACGTATCAATTAATTTTTAATCTTCAGCCTTAACACAAAATTTTAATATCCTAACATCGAAACTGACGGACTTTCATACAAACTTTCATCCCCTATTTTACCCCCTTAGGGGTGGAATTTCGGAAAATCCTTTCTTAGTGGATACCTACTCTTCACAAAGAATATACTCTCCAAATTTCATGTCTCTAGGACCAGCGGTTTAGGCTGTGCGTTGATATATCAGTCAATCAGTCAGTCAGTCAGTCAGGACTTTGAATTTTATATATATAGATTCATAAAATACATTTCACTTTGTTTGCAAAGAGATACTTTATGGCTGCGATCCATTACGAGTAGATATTTATAACGTTTTTTTTACTGTTTATAGGCCTGTGTTTGACCGCAATCTCACCATGATAAGTGATGATGCGGCAGAAGGTGGCAAGCACACAAAGCCTAGAAGGAACTGGCTCTCAAGTGCAGCTGTCGGAACACACCGAAAGGTGCTTGTGGGTACTACAAAGTACCCTACCACCGTGCTATGGTTTCTTCACGATGTTTTCCTTCACCGAAAGCTCAAGCTCATTGTAGGATTCGAACCCGGGACCCGGGACCCGGGTTATCAACAAAAAAGATAAAGAAAAGGTATATGCCTTTGTTTTTACAATCTCACCATGGTAAGTAAAAGAAGGCGGTAAGCACACAAATCCTAAAAAATAAACTAACTGTCATGTGCATTTGCCGGAACAAACTACAAGTAAAGTACTTCAAAGTACCATTTTACCGTGATATGGTTTCTTCATTATGTTTTACTTACAGCAAAATCTCAGACAATTATGTGATTTGTAACTACAATAATGTCACGGCATTTGTCATCACTAACGCTGTGTTATGGCTCAGAGTAAATAATATACTACGTACAAGATATAAACGACTTCAAAATCATACCTTTATTTTTGGCATATGTTATCAGCAGATTATAAATGTGAAGTTTGTATGGATGCGAGAATGTGATTTAGGATTTGTGAAGCACCTTCACGCTAGACTTATTGAACCGATTTGGATGATAGAGTATGATCTGGATTAACAGATAGGATACTTTTTATGCCGGAAAAACATATTGGTCCCTCGGAAACGCGGGGGAAATCGCGGGGGATAGCTAGTTATTAATATAAATCAAAACAAACCTTCAACTGAGGCTTGCGGCAGCATCAGAATCTCACACAATAACAGTAAACTCATTAGTTCCATTTTCTCAGCCCTCGTTCAGTGCAGCAGGAGACAATCTTCTTAGAGAACGCTAACAAGCTTCGTTATACCGAGGAGTTCAACGCGGACTGTTGCTTGCTGACGTGGACGCGTCGCACCTCCTGTTAAATGTTTTCAAGTGCACCTTAACTGTTGCAAATTAGACAACATAGAACTATGTTTATGGAAAGTTATAATCTGGCATTGTAGGAATATTGTTTTATATATAGTTGGTACATGAAGAGAAAACTTTATTCCCCTTTTGTTAGTATTCCACCCAAAAAAAAGTAACCCTTAGACTTCGGGGTCTTTGGTACTTTCGGTCCACTCTTTGTTCGGTCCGCGTACCGAAAAGCCTAAAATGTTGATGTCTTAAGAAGGGGAAGATTCGGTCCGCTGGAAAAAAATGCTCTAAAGGACAATCAAACACAAAAGTTTTGAAATTTTGCCCGACTGCGGTAGTGCTAAAAGAGGGCAATATTTTGGCTATGATCGTGCGAAGTGCGAGTCGGACTCGCACACGGAGGGTTCCGTGTAATATTAACTAACTCACCTTTGCTATGAAAAAAAAAACGCCAAAAATATTGTATGAAAGGTAAATTGCGGTTTACAATTTATAACGTATTAAAAAAAACTACTTACTAGAAAAAACTACTTTCTCGTTCAAACCAAGTTTCGGTGGAAGTTTGCATGGTAATGTACATCATATATTTTTTTTAGTTTTATCATTCTCTTATTTTAGAAGTTACAGGGGGGGGGCACACATTTTACCACTTTGGGAGTGTCTCTCCCGCAAACTATTCAGTTTAGAAAAAAATGATATTAGAAACCTCAATATTATTTTTGAAAACCTATCCATAGATATCCCACACGTAAACACGTTTGATGAAAAAAAAATTTTTGAATTTCAGTTCTAAGTATGGGGAACCCCCAAAATTTATTGTTTTTTTTCTATTTTTGTGTGAAAATCTTAATGCGGTTCACAGAATACATCTACTTCATCATCATCATCATCATCATATCAGCCCATTCGATGTCCACTGCTGAACATAGGCCTCCCACATTGATTTCCACTTCGAACGGTTCTGGGCCGCTTGCATCCAGCGGCGCCCAGCGACTCTGACCAGGTCGTCGGTCCACCGGGAGGTCGTCCCGCTCGGCGCTTTCCAGTACGTGGTCGCCACTCGAGAACCTATCTTCCCCAGCGGTTATCGGCTCTTCGAGCGATGTGGCCTGCCCATTGCCACTTCAGCTTACTCACTCTACAATGTCCTAATTTCGGACACTGTCACGTAGAGATATTCCGAGCATAGCTCGTTCCATAGCTCGCTGAGTGACTCTGAGTTTATTTATACGGCCAGCAGTGAAAGACCACGTCTCTGTCCCGTATGTCATCACTGGTAACACGCACTGATTGAAGACCTTTGTCTTCAGACTCTGAGGTATTTTGGACGTGAAGATATGCCGTAGCTTCCCGAACGCTGCCAGCCGAGTTGGATTCTTCGATTGACCTCTTTGTCAAAGTTGGACCTACCTAGTTGGACAATTTGTCCTAGGTAAACATACTCGTCTACAACTTCGAACAATTACCGGCATTGGCGGAATATGAACATTAGACATAATTTTTGTCTTGTCCATATTCATTTTGAGGCCTACCTGTTGAGAAACTCTGTTGAGGTCATTGAGCATGATGTTCAAAGCTTCCAGCGATTCCGCCATTATGACTATATCGTCGGCAAATCGAAGGTGAGTGATGTGTTCGCCATTGATGTTGATGCCATATTCCTTCCAGTCCAAGAGCATCCTCCATTGCAGTGGTGAAGAGTTTTGGGGAAATAACGTCACGAGTAACCGATCCAGTTGCAGAAGGGTATTAGACAGAATACCCTTCTGCAACTGGATCGGTTTCGTATTCTCGTCCTGGACCCGAATTGACATGGTGGCTTTGCTGTACAAGCACTTCAACACTTCGATATAGCGATAGTCGATTTGGCATCGCAGTAGACTCTGTAACACCGCCCATGTCTCGACTGAATCAAAGGCTTTCTCATAATCCATATACGCCAGGCATAATGGCCGATTATACTCCTCAGTCTTCTGTATAATTTGGCGGAGTGTATGTATGTGGTCTATGGTGCTAAAGCCTTTACGGAAACCGGCTTGTTTATCGGTCGGTAGTTCTTCAATAGGGCCTTATCGCCTTTCTTGAAGAAGAGCTCCACCAAACTTCCACTCCATACTTCGGGCGTTGTTCCTTCGTGTATGACGGAATTAAAAAGCTTCTGAAGGACTACAAGTACCGGTTTTCCACCCGCTTTCAGGAGCTCTGTTGTAATTCCGTCATCACCCGCCGCCTTGTTGTTTTTAAGCTGTTTCAGAGCCATTCTAATCTCGTATAGGCTGACGTCCGGGATATCTTCGGTGTAATGTCGGGTCAACTTGGCTCTTGCGTCACTAACCGTAATTGGATCTGGTTTCTGTGACGAGGTGTACAGCTGTCCATAGAACTTCTCGATCTCTCTCAAGATCTCCAGCTTAGACGTAATGATGTTGCCGGAGTCGGTCTTCAGCGTGGTCAGTTGACTTTGACCAATAGACTAGTCTCTTGCGAACACTGTGGAACCTTTGTTCCGCTTTATTGCCTCTTCAATACATAATGTATTAAAGAGGCGTAAATCGTGTCGCATGGCGTTTGAGACCTGCCTATTTAGCTGCCGATATTCGGCTGTATCAGCTGAAGACTGCAACTTCATTTCACGTCATCGCTTCATGAGTTTGAGTCTCATCCGAGAGTTTTTGGGTTCTATTCGTGCGCTGGGTCTTAAAGAATTTCGATCCTACCGCATGGACAGTTTCCACGAGCCTGTTGTTTGTATCGTCCACCGTCACGCAATCATCCAGACATTGGAAGCGATTATGAAGTTCGACCTGAAAGCTTTCAGGGTCTTGGATATATGCAGATTGGGATCGGAGCGTAGACTTTACCAGACGACATCTCTCCACCTGGATGTTCAGGTTCAGTGTACCTCTGACTAACCGGTGATCGCTGCCGGTCTTAACCCTGTTGATCACAGAAACATCACTGAAGATTTGCCGTTTTGTCGTCAAGATAAAGTCTATCTCGTTTTTGGTGGATCCATCGGGGCTACTCCAGGTCCACTTCCTGTGCGGCCGCTTTTTGAAGAAGGAGTTCATCATAAAGAATCCCTCCAACTCCATGAAGTTGGCCAACCGTTGCCCCCTAGGGTTCCTTTGGCCAATTCCAAACTACCCCACTCTCAGCTCATCGTCATTCCTAATGCCTAGCTTCGCGTTAAAGTCCCCCATCAATACCATATAGTGAGTCTACTTACCAAGTTTCAACATTATAGTTCTGTGGAAAAAAGTGGCTGTCACATACGGACGGACAGACAGACAGACAGACATGACGAATCCATAAGAGTTCTTTTTTTGCCATTTGGCCCTTTCGAGATAAACAGAGAATATAGGTTCAATTATTATTTACCATTATTTTAAACGGGTTTTTTTTTTTTACTGTTATTATTTATTAGTTTATTAGTCTTACATAAATACACTTAATAATTAATCATACCATTTTTATTATGGTATACCATTTTCTCACACAATCTCACATTCCTTCACATTTATAATCACCACTGTATTCCACCGCTACACTAATTTAGTTCCAGTTCCTGCCCTCTGACTCCATCATCAGACCCTGAAAACCATATGCACTCTAATACGATTCCCATACGTCCAACACAGCTAGGATACGCTGCTCCACTATGGAATTCTAGCGCCTACCCTCCTACTCAATCATCAGACACTTAAAACCATATATTATATGGTCTAAGTTCATCTCATGACAATTCCAACAGCCCCAAATATGGCTAGGATACGTTGCTCCGCTATGGAGTTCCAGTGCCTACCCTCCTACTCCATCATCAGATTCAGAAAACGAGCAAATTTCATCTCATAACAATCCCAACAAGGATACGTTGCTCTGCTATGGAGTTCCAGTGCCTACCCTCCTACTCCATCATCAGATTCAGAAAACGAGCAAATTTCATCTCATAACAATCCCAACAAGGATACGTTGCTCCGCTATGGAGTTCCAGTGCCTACCCTCCTACTCCATCATCAGATTCAGAAAACGAGCAAATTTCATCTCATAACAATCCCAACAAGGATACGTTGCTCCGCTATGGAGTTCCAGTGCCTACCTTCCAGATCCATCACCAGATCAGCTCAATAGTATCAAATTATTGTTTTGTCATTGGTCTTTGATAAGCATGCAAGGTTTCAGTTCAATGTTACGTTTGGAAGTTGATGAAAATTAAGTTTGAAGATTTCGTTACATTACATACATAAATGTACAATACAGGTGAAGCTAATAAAAGCGTGTTAAAAATAAACTGCTCTACGATTATTATCTGTATTTATATCACTGAATTCAACCTCCAACTATCCATAAACCGATCCATCACAAATAATAAGCAATCGAGACGGGAAATTATACCAAAAAAATAATAAGAAAACTTACGTATACATTAGTTACACACAAAAATTAAGACAAAACTTCAACCGTGTCTTTCGTGAACCTGCAAGAATACTGACGTTTTGTGCTTATAAATCTTTCTTATATCTCTTCACACGACCCATACTAAACTATAACATTACGTATAGAACCTATTGTGTAGATGGAGGGTGTTTACACTTGGCTGAACCGCAGATATTCTACAATCGTATGTTTACCCTGATTCTGAGCTACTGTGATCATGTTGATATGTTTATCCTCCAATAACCGGAAGGTAACATCCGTGTAGCCGATGCCTTATACAATGGTCCAGTGGTTCCCAAAGTAGACCCACCGGCTCATGCGATTCAGGTTTCCTATAATTGTATTAGCTGAGCATTAGATCGAATTGCGATCAACAAAGCGATTGGTTTAATTATTATTTGCTTGATAAACCGACATTATCTTAATAATTGTTGCTAAGTAATGGATCCTAAATATCTAAGTCTAACAATGCATAGAACTTAGATACTAATAGGTATGTAGTTAAGTATAAACGGGTGAGATCTATTAATTTAGTTTAACTATTCGTAATTTTACCATCAATTAGTATTTGATTGATTGAACCGACAAACCAATATTGGACAAACTTAACATAAGTACTGAAAAGTTGTGGCACTTTTTAGCTATGAAAACTAGAAGTATGTCTAGTATAATAATACCTAAAATAACTATACAAGTATATTCAAACGAGATGAAGATTCTATTTTATTTCCAATGACTTCATAGTAAAATCGAGATCTAAAAATCTCTTCAATATCTTTATGCGATGCTAGAACAAACAATCACAAGAAATCTATAAAATATTCATTCCTTTGTCTATTCATACATTTTACCTTTACCATGAATGATAGTCTCCTTAAAAACTAATTTTGTTAATCTAAAGACACCTAAACTGGTTCAAAGTCAAAGTGTTTTTTTTTGTATTTAGGGCCTTTATTAGTGCTCATCAAGGTTAAAGCTGCTGAAGTTACCACCGACCGGCTCGGAAGTCAGTCTAAAACTGAAAAGAACCAAGTAGCTCTGCAAGGATACATTTTAAAATATTTTTGGACAATCTGACTATATTCCACTATACAGGGTGTTGTTTTGGTCGGCGACAAGCGACCCAGGAGCGGTAGTACAAAATATTTATTCCCCAAAAATGGACTTAATTCCATTAAATACTGTAAATATGTTGAGAAATACCTTATTCAATTTGAAATAAAATTACCGCAAAGTATGGTTACTAGGCACGTGCACAGACTAGAGCTGGGCACAAGCCGCCATCGCCCCAGCCCTTTACTCCCTCGTACTCCCGTTGAGTATTATGTCTACACTTTAGCTTATTACATGATTTTCAAAATTTTAATTTTTATTATTAAAAAAAATAAAGTATTTTTTTTTTATATTTTTTTTAGGACCAGTATCTATTGTATTATCGACCCTGAGTCGCTCGTCGCTGACCAAAACAACGACCTGTATAAACAAATAGCTGTTCGTATCCGGCGTTGCTCTGGTGAAATTATATATAATTAATTGTTTATTGTTATTCTGTGATAAATTAGCTTTCACCTGGTGAAAGAATTTTTAAAATTGGGCCAGTAGTTGTTGAGTTTATTCATTACAAACAAAAATACAAAAATCCAAATCTTCTCTCTTTATTATTAGTGTAGATACTAGCTGTCCCCCGCGGTTTCACCCGCGTTCCCGGGATAAAATGTTGCCTATGTCGTAACAAGGCACCGTACACGTACAAGTTTATATTAATTTTAATGAAAATTTTACAAGATCTTTATATAAAATATATTGAGGCGCTAAAAGCTGGTTCAAAGTTATAAATGATTATAATTTATTAAAAATTAAGACATTTTTTTTTTTTTTTTTATACAACTATGTCGATAAACAAGCATACGGCCCGCCTGATGGTAAGCGGTTACCGTAGCCATATGGACGCTTGCAACACACGAAGCATCGCTCACGCGTTACCGACCTTTCCCCCCTCCCCTGTGAGCCCTGGCGACCTTACTCACGCGCAGGAACACAACTTTACAGAACATAAAGTTATTTGGCTGCGGTATTCTGTAAGGTGGAGGTACTTCCCCAGTCGAGCTGCTCTTTGAGCGAATATTACGCTATGCTCTACCTCTCTCAAAACACATCGTACACTTACAAAACGCAACGAGCATGACGTGCCGTCAAATAAAATCTGTCACTCCCAATCCTAAGTAGAGTTGAAAACTATCGACTTCAAATTAAGAATTACTAATTTTGGTCAACCATGAAAATGCAATAATTATAAGCTTCGCATGTTTGGAAGAAAAGAAATGAAAAGATGATAATAGGGTCTTTTAAAAAGTCCATAATTCATGCATTTATGTCGATCGTCATGTTCATGTAAGCTCAAATAAAATTACCATAAAATATGATGGTAAAGTGTAGCGTAGCATAAAAGCGGTAGCAACTTATTTTTTGCAACTTATCTCGTTATTCACAAAGATGTGACTTTTATGACGCAGTCGGACTTTTAGGTTATTTGTATGCTACAAATACCTAAGATTTCTTCGCTTTTACGATGAAGTGGAGGGTGTTTTTTTTTCTCTAACCTCAATTTAAAAGGAATTTGGCGACTAGCTTAAATGGCAAGGGCGTCTTTAAACTTTGGGAACTCTATTTGTGAAAGTTCTGAGAAATACTGTGTTTGCTGACAGAATACAAAAAGTTTTTTATACCTACCTCTTTCTCACAAATAACGGACAACACACAAACGCAATCCACAAGACATATTTTCATGAAGAAGAATATAATTTAGAGCGTAACATAACTTAATGTTGTGTTCCTGCGCGTGAGTAAGGTCTCCAGCGCTCATTGGGGGGGGGGGGAAGAATTAGGTACTTACGAACTAAAACATTATTTCAGTGTACATAACAGTATAATGACAAAATATGATGACAAGTATACACATTGTGGCCAACATAAAGCTGAATTGTCACCTTATTAAACTTTGAAACGCGGCGAAATGATTTCATATGCTATTAAGGATCTAATATAGCAATAAGAGTTGATGGTAGACCTCATAAGCGTTTAGCAAATGCTAAATTTCATTATTTAACACGACCCCAAGGAGCTCTTAATATACGATTATATTCGAAATTAAACTTTATTTACACTACAAAGGCGCGTTTATTTTACCATACATTTTAACGGCATTTAATTGGATTCTATAGTATTGTTTAAAAATAAATACAAGAAAATCCTTTACAATATTATTATTTTATTGTTGTTTAGTATAACTACAATAGCTTTTATCTTTATAAGTGCCCTCCTAGGCCTATGGGGCCTAAACTGAATAAACAACTTTGACTCTAATAGAATAGAAGTTTATTCGGAATAAAATATAAATAAAGACAATAATATTAAGTTTTATTCCAAGGAACTGAAAAGGCCTCCCACGCATACAGTCGCAACACTAAGGATTTAAGTTGCTACTACACAGAGGAATATTATAGTATTATTATTATTTATCTGTTTTCAATATACTATGTTGACATAAGCCAACTACTTTTAATTTTAAATCACTATTTATTTCAAAACTAAGAAATGTATCGTTCTCAATTTCCGAACGCACTCTAAGCAGCGGGTACTGTACCCACCGAGATATGAATTCGTCATTATATATGTATTTCATTATCGAAAGGACGACTTTAAAATCTACCACAATTAAGTGCTCATGGTAGGATTTCAACTCACGTCCTTAGTGACAGTATTTTTGCTATAATTTATTGACCGAATGTCGTATTCATAATAGGTTTATTTCTGGAAAAAAAATAATGAAATTACCCTATAAAACAAACGTAACTTTTTCTGAACACAAATATTTATTATGATAATAAATAGAGTTACTTAAGTATTTTCCTCATCAAGGAAAATCATTTGTTTGGTATACTTTAGTACGTATCAACCGAGCGTACCTATTACTATATAACAATGTACAGTGTAGCATTAAATTAAATGAATTTCCCCAGACCAAACTACCGGTGCTCCCAGAGGCTTAAACTCATTCCGCTTATCGGCCGCTTTGAAACCGCCTAGCTATCTCCATGAACCTATTACTAACAGCAATTTTATAAGTTATATTTTGTATTAAAAATATATTCTTTTTAATTTAAACTCGTTTTTGCACTTAAAGGATCATGGCGAGATTTGTACAAAAAAATAAAGATTTTTAGAGACGTTTTAATGACTTTATAATTGATCCTTGGTGCCTAAGGAACAACTTGAGCCATTTAAAATATTTTTAGAACCCCGGGATAAAAATGCGAATTTCTATGGCATGCCGGCAAATCGTGTCTTCGCGACCAAAACCGTTATGTTGTTGTTATGTTTTGCGAGGTTTATAAAATATTTCATATATTAACATGTTGCTGATAATGTAATCTCAACATTGGAAGTGATTCAAAACCCTCTATTTTTTTTTGTACAAATCAATGTATGGAGCTCGCCATGATTCTTTTATGTGCTGGATTTATATTAGTGGAAGGTATATAATAGAAAAAAATTAATACAATTTTGATTTTTATAATGTTTAAATAGTAGAGCATGTATAAATCTTATGAATTATGATATTTAAGTATAATGAATACATTTTTTTATAGAAAATAAAAATGGTTTATTACATAAATGAGTCGTAAATTATACTGGCCAAGTGCGAGTCTGAGTCTGACTCGTTCACTGAGGGTTCCTACCGTATATTTCTTGGTTTGGGCCATAACTAGTTTGCATAAAAAATTATCTGCATAACTTAGATTATTTTAAAACGAATTTAAATAATTTCGCAAAAACTATGATATATTTTTACTGTAATATTTACATCAATGTTTATCAACTGTAAATATTTCAGATTATTCACTTTGCCACTTTCGGATATCAGGGGAACGGTATTTTGTGGTAACTTTTATATGTCAAAAACTATGCAACATAAAAGAAAATAAAAACCTGTTTTGGAAATTACAAATAAGACCCTCTCACATGATACCCTATTTAAATTTGTCGCCTTACTACCTTGTGACCTACCTTCGAAACCTTAATGGTTTCTTTTTTACCTCTTTAGTTCTTAACCCAAAAAATACTAATAAGATACCTAGCTGCGAGATCGTAGGCAAATCGTAGACGGTCTACGAAATGTCTACGATAACTTCACACGAGCTCCAGTGATTTGGAAATTATTAATAATATTCGAATTCTGAACTACATCAGAACAAAAGCTGTATTATCAAAACAAAGATAATGTTTATTCTAT
Source organism: Polyploca ridens (assembly GCA_951394255.1). NCBI lineage: Eukaryota > Metazoa > Arthropoda > Insecta > Lepidoptera > Drepanidae > Polyploca > Polyploca ridens. The sequence goes on along the minus strand of OX596259.1, from coordinate 10,206,580 downwards.
AAGGGTTAAAATAGCATGCATTTTAAATAATTGAACTAATTGGACTCGCAAATCAATTTTGAATGTGAATATACGTTTATATAACATCAGAACTTTTTAATATCTATCTTGGAATTGGTGATATTTTATCGGAGGCGCACTCAAGCGCGCGTGTAATAGCTGCTTGATGCTAATCCGATTACCCATAGAGAAAATTTTACCGTCTCATCGCCATTCAAAACGAAATATATCGAGATTCAAATGTAACGGTAGGCAACGCTCGATTGCCTAATGGTTATCTTTTATATTTATTACGTCGATTTCATCCGCATGGATTACATAATAAGGTACCTATTTGGTTAATTGGTTTTAAAATGTTAATGAATACTTTAATTGAATTCTGAATTAATTTCTGACATTCCCTTGTACACACGACTGATACGACAATCAAAACCTATATACTTCTTTTCACAATAATGATTATCAGTATAAAAACAAATTATACCTAAGTATAAAACAAATAATACGTCGTTTTTTTATAATTACAAGCTTTTATTTAACTTGCAATGTATGTATGTATGTTTGTTCGTTCGGGTGGAATCTTGCAAGTCGAATTTCACCCACATCTAGTGGTCGGATTGACTTGATATTTGGTGTACATTAGTATATTGGAAGACAATGCAAGTACAGTCAACAAAAAGTACAGTCACCAAAAAAAGCTTATATTAAAAATTAAATTTTTAACAAAAAAAGTATTATTTATATACGCACTAATATTGCTGATGCTTATTTAATATTCCATCGCAATCGCTAATCTATATTTTGATGATCAAACTAATATTACGTATAAGCTCATAAGATTTGGCACAATGATGGATCATTAGATCCCTTGGGAACACGGGTAAAGCCGTTGGGCAAAGGCTAATCTATCAACGCAGAAACTGACTGCTTGACAGACACATGCACAGCCTAAAACGCAGTGTCTAGAAAATATTACACAACCTTACTTATAGGTAATCTAAATTGGCTATAATTTTGTTAGAAATAAAAAAATGGCTTTGTTTTCACGGAAGGTTCATTCGAAGGTGTACAATTTATGTATATAAATTTAATATCGGTCAACTCCTGAGTTGATACACATTTTGTGCTCGTTTTACAGCATTTTAAATTGTTATTCGCAAAAAATCTGACTCCGAATTGGTGATTTCTTCAAGACTTGTAAGGTTTGTGGTTTTTTGTGGTAAATGCGAGATTACAAAAAGAAAGAAGATCTGGCGATCTGGCCGGCCAGGTTAAGTCACCAGGCAGCGTAGAGTAGGCCCAAGCTACCGGTGGGCCGCAGAGAGAGGAACCTGCAATGACGATGCGTGCTGTGTCTACTATTATAATAAAATTATTATTGTCTTAGCCACAGGATAAGCAGCTGGTCACTGCACAAAAAATTTAGCCTTATAGCGGTGATGATTGAAGTTTTTCGATTGTATACGCATATGAACACTATGGTGTTGTCGTGAGCGTGTACTGTGTGTATAAACGTCTAAAACTAATACCAGTCTGTACGTCCTATATTGATGGTGACCCACGAGATAATCCATCACAGCGGGCACATTTTCATTGAAGGGTTAAATGTCACTATTCTGGACATCGATACTAAAAGCTCTATCTTGACATCCGATTGAAACAGGTCATGCTAAAGCCATGCAGTCACTCAACTGAATTATAATCATTGAAATTTAAATAGGTTTGAAATGTATTTTTTTCACTTAAGACTCCTCTTAAGGATCAGGGGCTCTACCGCGTAACTTTGGTGGTAATCGTAACGAATACCATTAATATGGTCATCGTCGCGTCATAACGCGTACGCGTCATTGGATGAAATAATTAATGGTGTTCGTTACGATTACCACCAAAGATACGCGGTAGAGCCCCAGTTGACACCGCGTCGCGACGCGCCGCGCACTTTTTAGATAGTGATAGGTACAATATAAAACTTTATTTACTACAATAAAGGTACGTGACGGATCGCGTCGCATCTCGGTATGAGCTAACCCTAAACTTGATACGTGACAGGACACCCACCTACATGAATCACTATCAATACCCAATCGGTGTCTACTAGTTCTATAAAAAATGCAATATGAGCCAAAAGCTCTATCATTCATTTGGACTGGCAATACCTACTGAGGTAATTTATTTTTAACTCGCTTTATATATTTTCTGGTATCTAATTCCCGCAATAGAAAGCCTCTAATTACCGCAATAGAAATACAAATACGAATCTAGAATTATAGAATAGGGAGGCAAGGATTAACGCGTGCTCCCGGCCACATCGTTCTTTGCGGGCGAGAATTATTAAACTGTCAGTTATTGACATGTTTCTTGTTATTGCTAACGTTCGTTCCTCTACAGTTTTACGTTTCAATTTTCTCATTTTCACTTTATTTCCAACATTTCCTCGTAATAAAGACTCAGCGTGAGTCATTTCTTTGGATTTTATTGTTTAGCTTGGCAATAAATGAAACAAAAACATTTCGAGTACCTACCTATTATAACGACAAACGTTTTCAAACCCTAGCTTATATTATAGAAACAACAGTGCCATCGACTTTTTGAGCATAATAGCTAGCAGGCCGGACTGTTATATTGAGAATCATTGCTTTACAGTTTCAGCAAGTACCTACTGAAATTTTGAAGCAGTAATTAAATTTGTACCCATTTCATTTTCACCCCATTATTTTTTCAAGTAGTTTTTCAATGACAGTATCGTTATAATGTTACATAAAATAAAATTAAAAGCCGGCCAAGAGTCTGAGTCGGACTCACGCACCGAGGGTTCCGACCTTCTTAAGACGTATAATTTCTTGGTTTGGGACATAACTGTAGAGAAAAACTAGATCGCATAACTGAAGAAATTTTGTAGATTTCGTTTGTTTTTCTTTTGCAATAAGATTAGTTAAAGAATATTTATAATATTCCAAATTTTAAGTCAATAGCCATCAGTGGTTGCTGAAATATGGCGCTGTGACAGACGGACGGAATGGCATTATAAGGGTTCCTTTTTAACTTTTTGGTTCGGAACCCTAAAAATCTGTATTATGTTCAAGATATAAATATAATTTTGTAAAATATTGTTTTTTTTTACCTATATTATATTAATTATTTTCCTTTACTTATTAAATATAGATTCAGTCTACTTTATAGTTTTGCAGCCGCGCCGGGCACGCAATTGTTGTCAGTGCGATTAGAATGTAAATATTATGTAATGAATCTAAGCTTGTTTTGAAAAGAGTAATTGCTGAGTTTATGGACGGCTCTTCTCAGCAAATGAAACCTTCCGAACCGGTATTAGAGTAGGTATTAGAATCAGACTTTTCATAAGTGCCTGCGAAGGTCTATTTGAATAAATGATTTTGAATTTTGGCGTTTAAACATAATTACAAACCATTGTTCATGTCTAACATATCACGATAGAAAGTTTTCACAATCAGACTTATGGAACTTCTGTAAATTACTGCCGAAATTACTTTATCACTCTTTTCTAAACAACAAACTTATGAGTCCAATATATTAATAAAGTTATAAAATGTATGTGAAATAAAATGTTTCACATACAGAACTTCCATTAATTTACGTCGTGTAAATCAAATAATGCAAACTTATACAATCCCCTAAGATATAGACGATCGTAAATACCGTTCTTACAAACTAAGAAACGACCAAACGTAAGCGTTCACATTCGATAGAAAGCTTAGTGAACGTGCATTTTCCGACGAAGGTATCTATAAATTCTTTGCTCATTTTATCGGAGGTGAGGTCATTTATTCGTCTTATAATGGGAGACGTGTCGTACGCCGCAACTATTTATACATGAAATGGTGCAGGTACCTTTATACTGGAATGGCAATAGTTGGTCATACTTATGCCCAGTCAAGTGTATACGAAGATGATCTAATATATAAGATTCTTGGTGCGGCCCTACTATATGAGTATGTTAAAAATGTATACCATATCAAGCATGTCAATGTGTAAAGGACGAATGTCGAAGTATGTCATTCCATTTGTTATAAACCTTTACCGTCTTATTAATAAATAAGGTGTAAGTCAAGTATAGTTAAACCTAGGATTAAAATATATCCGTCACTTCCTAATGTCATATAAACAAAAAGGGATGAGGCTATCTTAATACCTGGTTATTCCAAGACTAACTTACACCTTATTTATTAATAAGGGGGTTAGGTTTTATTGTGAATGATTTTATACTAATCCCTTATGTATGATATTTTTTGTTCGACAATAAAAATAAAAACATTGGTACCAATAGTTATATTGTATATTGTTGTATTAAAATTCTTACGATACGAATGCTGTGCATTTTTTCTCTTTTCATGCAATAGGTACATTTTTTTTCAGTTATTTCTAGCACTTCACTATTATTCTTTGGTTAGTGCGCGATGTGAAGTAGAGCGAGGCAGTACTTCACATCGGGGCAAAGGCTGCAACTTTATAAGTCGCAGGTCCGGCCTCATATGGAGTACTGTTGTCATCTATGGGCGGGAGCACCTGGATACCAGCTTGGGCCTTTAGACTCGGTTCAGCGACGTGCCATCAGAATTGTTGACGATCCCGAGCTTACAAGCGGTTTAGAGCCCCTTAGTCTGAGGAGAGACTTTGCCTCCTTATGTGTGTTCTACCGCTTGTATAACGGAGAGTGTTCTAAGGAATTGTTCGACTTGATGCCCACAGCTACTTTCTACCATCGCAACTCTCGCCTTCGACGGGGAGTCCATCCTCACATTTTGAAACCAGAATTGTTTCGAACTGTGCGGGCTCAAAGGAGTTTTCTTCCGCGGACGCTCAGATTGTGGAATGAGCTCCCCGCCGTGGTTTTCCCATTGGAGTACAGCATGGGGTTCTTCAAAAAGGGTCTGAAGAGATTTCTTCAGGGTCGGCAACGCGCGAGTGATGCCCCTGGTGTTGCAAGCGTCCATAGGCTACGGTAACTGCTTACCATCAGGCGGGCCGTATGCTTGTTTGCCACCTTAGTGGTATAAAAAAAAAAAAAAAAAAAGAATAGACCCGATACATTAATATTACATATTCTTTGGTTTATTATATAATATTTTATGAGTATTTAAAAAAAACCTATTTTTTTTATGTTCACCGATTACTGTAACGGCTTATCCGACTGGAATGGTTTAATAAACTGTATTATAAGTAGATCCCACGGTGTCCCATATAAATTGTACCGTGTGTAATTGAAGTATCATGATGGAATTCCTCAGCGGAAAAGAGCACATACCTACATCACGATTCCAGCATATTATTCAATATTCCCTAATTTACCAATGATAATGCATATCCTCGGTACGTCGGCCAGTGACAAATATTTCAAACTCAAAATTGAAAATAAAAATCTTTTTACACAAAAATTAAACCGATTTCAAAGTACACTAAAAAGTATTAAATAACGACATCGTTACTCTAATATGGCTTTGTTTTGAAGTCAGCGAAAGAGCACGATGTGGTACCGACTTCAAAACAGTGTCAGATTTAAATTAGTACGTCGCTAACAAAAAATTTTGCGCACCGGCACCCCGTTAAAACATGTCTGTAAACTCTTTAATGTATGATCATCTGCGTATTTTGGCAAATAAATTTATTCTATTCTATACCTAATTCAATTTTGATTAAGTGCAGAATATCACTTGAGCAATTGCTGGAAAAATTTCAAAAAATTCAAAACTCTATCGTCGTGGTCATTGATCTACTATTATAAGACTAAGCTATTTGAGCCCGATTTGGTCTTTGATATGAGTTATACTTGTTACATGCATAAAACGATTGCATAAAGTAAATTCATCTGTTACCTACAGATATAATCTACCAAAAAATCATTCTTTTGAATTGGCAAAACAGTGTATTGTAGTAAACATCATAAGAAAATGTATATCTTCCATTGAAAATCTTTTCTGACGATAAACAAAAGACCGTCTGAATATTGTATATAAACGAATATTAAACAAGTTAATCCAAAAGGTATGATGGATGCACGAGTTTGGAACGCCGTCGAGACTCCTAGATTAGGGCTATTCATCACTATATCAGGGTGCGGGGTGCCACCCCCGCTTATACACCACCACCCGCCCGTCTATTGTGCACCGCGTAATTGTAAGGAAAATATCAAATTAAGTTTTAAAAGCACCCATGTGCAGCTCAGTCTAGTATTGTGCTCCTTTGACCGTTTGAGGTCGAGGTGACATTGGTAAACTTAATCGCATTTGGACTAACTTATTGCCTTTAGTAATCAATTTATTGTATTGATTTCGTGGGTGCATTATGTTATGATATGAATTTTATTATGATATTGAGATACTTTAATTAACTTTTTCAACACACTCGCTTGTAAAGTCACATTTATTGTCAAGTCTATTTTTTCCTCGCAAGTGTGTTGAAAAACGTCGTATAACACGCGTGTGCATACTACACTCTCGGCTCGCCTGCAGGGGTATTTTAAAACGCTCGGATTCGATATCGGGAACGGATTCAAAAATTGACCGAGGCGATTTTCCGCAATTACTATTTTAATTTCCGAATTCGAATATTTTTGATGTTTCTTTACGGAAATATCAATTCGATTCATCGAAAAGTTATCGGAAATTAAAATAGCAATTACTTAAATTCACCTCGAAATTTTTTGAATCCGTTTCCGATATCGAATCCGACGTTTTAAAATACCCCTGCAGGAGTGCTAATAACCAACTTTGCACACATGTATCATAATGTACTATTATAAGTACCTACTTCAAACTCTTTAGTCAATAGTAATAATAAAATCAAAATAAAACAAAACTTAAATAATAAAAACTACTCTAAACTAAACCTAATCTTTAAAAATAAAAACTATTCTAAATCCGTGCCAGTGGGTAACGTTAGTCAATAATAATATATTATGTACAAATTTTCGCCCCGGAGTTTTATCTGCGTTCTCTAGGGATCTAATGTTTTTCTAAGTTACGATCTATTTGTGTGCAAAATTTTATCACGATTGGTTGTACCATTGAGTTATCAAGAGCTACAAACAAATTCTCTTTCATTTATTGTATTAGTAGGATAGTAGGATTATCTTTGTTATAGTCTACTTACATACCGTTTCAGCTACATCTTTTGTGTCCTTTGAAACTCATGTAGTCCAATAGAATATATTTTATCCTCGAAGGAATTATCCAATAAGCTTACCTCTATAGTATTTTCTCATTTTGATACTGGCCCAGGGTCACCAGAAAAAAAATAAGATATCCTGACAATATCCCGTATTATTCTTGAATTCGCGTCACGTATGCCATCGGTGCGGTGACGAGTGAAAGAACTTTTTGTGCAAGAATAATGTAACATACATAATAATTCAAATAAAAAAAAAAAAAAACTGTTTAAAAATATGCCGACATATTCCGTGTTATAGAGGATCTTAATTCCTGATATAACAGGAAAATTCCTGCGTAGTGGTAACCTATATATATAGGTATATTTTTATTCAAGTATTATTTGCGTTTAAAACGTTATCAATCATAATTTTGCTCATTTTCTCACTGGTTACTTTATGATGTATGAAACACGGTTATCATGAATATTAATGTGTGATTTATAGTTGTCTACTTCAGCTGGTTGTGATTTAGGATGTGATGAATTGTTGTAATTTCGCCGTCTGCCCGCTGACCGCTGCTTACCCCCTAAACTTTACATGTTACCCGTAGGCATTTAATATATCTAGGTTTAGGGTTTAATTTAATTTGCCCAATTAATATGCCATATTTTTTAATTAACATTATTTTAGAGCTCTATATTTTCATTATTTTATGATGGTTACTTAAAACAAGTGTTTATCGACATACATTATAATTCATCGTTATCATCATCAGCCTATAATGCCAGTCTATAGTCCCACTGCTGAGCACAGGCCTCCACCACGCGTGCCCACTGCGGATTGGTGGAGGTAGGCTAGTGGTCAACCTACCGTTGGAATTTTTCAAGCCGCTTAGGAGGCATCCAACTAGCTTAACGACTATCACAATTAAGTGACAACCGGGACCAACGGCTTTACGTGCCTTCCGTAGCACGGAAACGCTCGATTTTAAATACCACTAGGCGGTCATCCATCCAAGTAACGACCACAACGCTGGTAGCTTAACTTTTCCGTTCGATTAAGAACGGCTAATCATGCTACACCACGAGTGCTTCATTACAGTTAAAAATTATAGATAAAGCAACAAAATGTATAATTTTAATTCCAGTAAAAGATTCCAGTACCTAACTCCAAGAATCATTCTTAATATTTTTAATTCGCCCGTTTAGCTATAAAATATTTATTGCATATAATTAGAACAATAGTTAATGAACAACAACTGAATGACAGGTGAATAAGAGATTTATTAGAAAAACAAAAGTTCCCAAAAAAAATCCCAATCTTTAATCGTGAATGTGTACTATATCAAAATGTGAGTGAGTCAAAATCATTAGGTAGGTACTTCTAATACGAGCAGACACTTTAGTTCGTGGTACTTCGTCCATTTATTTTCAACATACGAGCAGAGCCATATGGATCAAAAAGATTTCAATTCCGGTAGACACAGCCTTATTGCTTATGATTGCTGCAAAATATTACGGAAACGTAGCAGTGTAAACTAAATTTAGAGCTTGAACTTTATTCATGCGACACTTTAGTGAACTTGCGGTGGCTGGACTTAAATCGAATAAACGTCAAATGTGGTGGAGCTACCCGCGTTGGACTGCGAAATTCCACGCCAAAGGAAAACAGGAAACACTAAATTTCATCCACTATTTGTTCCACTACTTGTTCACCACAACTATTCCGTTTGCGCAATTTGTAAAGTGGTCCTCAGATTTATGATTCACCTCTGATAAAGGCGTTGTTACAGCCATGTTTTTTTGCTTTATTTATACCTTAACCTTTTATACGTATTTTTAATCGACTAGGCTACGTTCCTGAAAAAATCTACTTAAATATTAGACACGTATTTTTTCTTTTGTCAATTAAACAAAAAAATACGAGTGTATGGTGTGAAGTTCCGCGTGACGTCACGGTGTGGTAAATATTTTAGGAACAAGTCACGACACGAGCCTCCACTCCCGAACTTAGTCGCTCTTTATCTTCTTCAGTTGTTAACGATTTCGTAAAGCAAAAAATACGTGTCGAATATTTTTTGATAATCTAACTGACGGACTAATTAGAATTATATTTTTTTTAACCCAGGAAACATCCCTATTCGACACGTATGTATGTAATATTATTGGAACTGCAATGTAATGATATTTTTAGGGCATTCAATCAAAAATGTCATAGGTGTATGTATGTGTCATATGTGGGTTTAGGTATATTTGTCCACGCATATCTCCGTATCTGACATAAAGAACATGTTTAAAAGTTCCCCTCCAGGTATAAAACTGTCCCTGGACAGAAATAATACGCTCGAATTCCAGGATCTATACAAAATGTCCCGGTAATTAAATGCTCCACCATTTTATTACACTGCAGTATTTGATGAAGAAAATTGGCAATCACGTCGTATTCATCAATAACTCTTTGAAGTTGTCCCTTTATTTTTAATGTGCAAACATTAAGGGTGATTTTCAATTGATTTTTAAAATTAATCTTACCTACTGGTCTGTCATGGTCGCTAATGAATATATACCTGGATTATTTTATGGGGAGATATTGACGGAAATTTAATTACAACGTATCAATCATCCGTGATTGCTACACGATAATTATTTATTATATAAACACGTTGCGATGGAACGATTGCTTTACAAAAATTATATATTGTTCGTCGCCGTCAATCGAACGTTAATTTCGATCGGCTTTGTTCCCAGCTTCAATTGGTAAAATTTTAATTTTGCTTTTCATAGCCAGCTACCAATTTGATTTTTAATTTTAATGAAATTTCGTTTGACGGCGTAGCTTTATTATTAACTGTTAATATACTTTTATGATATTTACAGTTTGCAATAAAAAATTGCAATCAAAAATTACTTTATAAGTAAATGACAATCAGTGCGCTTGGTGTTTCCATACCTATAGCGACCTAATTAAACTGATAAATATGATAAAAACGTTTACTTAAATTAAATGGATTGACTAGGTATTCTGTGTAATTTTAATGAAACATTTCTCTCTATACCATATTGTAATTGTATACTAGACAGTTTGAAGCAGGTATCGCGGAATTTCAGTGAAACTCCAGCAAACAACTATTAATTTCTCATCGGGCCAGAGAATGCATCGCACAACTTTTGACATGCACTTCGACCCTACTTTAAACTCGTGATATATGGTCTATAATTCGCCCACCAAGCTCCGACTACAAGCTTTTTTGAACGTATAAATTTTAACTTTAAAGCGCTCTTGAAGATGACTTGAACATGACAAACACCTTTGCGCTGGGAATTGAGATCGCCTGTCAAGATAGAAGACAGGGTTTAGCCAATTTCCGGAGGTTTAACATCTTCGTAATTTCTTTCTATAAAATAAAGTCACCTAATAATAATTTGGGCAATAGACCGTTAACTCACTTATATTCTTCATGTTTACACTTCATGCTTATTACGACAAGATTTTGTTGAGATAACTCAAGAAGTATAACTAGGAATAATTGCTGCAATATTAATTATTGAATTTTGTCATTGAATTTGAGTGTAATAACAAAAAGTAATAAAGTGAAATTACATTACAGACAGTTAAAAACGCAATAAAATTATATTAGTATAAATTATAACATTAGTTCTAATTCAAGTAAATTAGTACCTACACCTCTTATCTTACGTTATTCGTCCCAATGAAGCGTCTGTTATTAAACATATTAATGGTATTAAATAGTCGGGAAAAGGTATTTGCTCATAGGTGTTTGTGTGTTAAATAAATCATGTCAACTATGCCATTAGGGTAATTTATATATGGAGGCACGTGGTGCATCGTGAACGGCATTTGTAGAACTTCGTAAAGCACTTGAGGAAATCTCCGTGAAAAAAAATATATACGTCTTATGAGCTTAAGCCATGCAAGAGTTAGGTACTTGTAGTTTCCAGTTAGAATAGCAATTATTTGATACTTTTTATGTAGTAAATATCTAAAGTTGGGAGCCTGTATTTTACAAGGGCTTATATTAAATCTAATAATATATATAAAATGCTTTTGTGGGTACGTAAATACGCAGTTTTCTCAATCACCACCAACCTCAATCAACTTCCCGTTGGGGTGGTAAATACCCCTTGGTCTCCAGGTGGTAGTAAGGGAGTCTGGTCGCGGTGGGTGGAAGGGGGTGGTTGTGGGTGGCGAAAATGTTAAAACATATATTGCTGTCCTTTTCTAACGCATGAGGACTTCTGAAAAAATCTCAAAATTTCTGGAATGGAAAGTTCCAAAATGTGTAAAACGGTTATAATCGATCTGGAATGTTCTAGAAAGTTCAACAAATCTGGATAAATAATGATCTAGAAAATTCTAGAGTAAATGCAAACTATTATAACCGATATAGCATGTTTTGAGAAAGTTCTACAAATTTCTGGCTTCATCTAGAAAGTTCCAAAATGTCCAAAACTGTTATTAACGAGTTAGAATGTTCGAGAACGTTCTAGAAATTTTCGGAATGATCAGGAAAGTTCCAAAATGAGTGCAATTTATTATGATCGATTTAGAATGATCGAGAATGTTCTAGAAATTTTCCGAATGATCTGGAAAGTTTCAAAATGAGTGCAATTGATTATGATCGATTTAGAATGTTCGAGAAATTTCTTGAATGATCTAGAAAGTTCCAAAATGAGTAAAACGGTTATAATTGATCTGGCTTCATCTAGAAAGTTCCAAAATGTCCAAAACTGTTATTATCGAGTTAGAATGTTCAAGAACGTTCTAGAAATTTTCCGAATGATCTGGAAAGTTACAAAATTAGTGCAATTGATTATGATCGATTTAGAATGTTCGAGAAATTTCTTGAATGATCTAGAAAGTTCCAAAATTAGTAAAACGGTTATAATTTATCTGGAGTGTTCTAGAAAGTTCAACAAATATCTGAAATGATCTAGAAAATTCTAGAATGAATGCAAACTATTATAATCGATATAGAATGTTTGAGAAAGTTCTACTAATTTCTGGCTTCATCTAGAAAGTTCCAAAATGTCCCAAAACTGTTATTATCGAGTAATAATGTTCGAGAACGTTCTAGAATTTTTCCGAATTATCTGGGAAGTTCATAAATGAGTGCAATTTATTATGATCGAGAATTTTTGGAAAGTTCCAAAATGTGTACGAGTGTTATTATTGATCTATAAAAACCAAATCGAAGTGATGTACATCTAAATATTCTAGAGTGATCTGGTACTGGAAATTTCGGTATATAAATCGAAATTCAGTGACTTTTCGTCAGTTCAATTGTGATTGCAGTCGAGTAAAAAAAAGAACAAACTATTTGAATGTTCTGGAAAGTCTCTCAATATCGAAAATAGTAATCCATAATATGTTAAAAAATGTATCCTTATATATTTTTTATACCATTAAACATGCGATGTATTTTAACCCGAGCAACGCCGGGTTTCGCTGCTAGTTTTTTATAATATTTTAAATATAAATATAACTGGCTGAAATAAGTTTAACCTATTTAACTGCTAAAATTATTAATAACTGATAATAAAGATCCATTCGCTTCTTTCAACAAAATTATCTTATCATATTAAGTTCACCCAAAAACATTTCAAAGTTTATACGGCCAGAATAAGCCGTTATTAAGTTCCAACGAAAACAATAAAACTTTGGGGAATCATTTTGGGTCGTTCCCACCCGAGACAATTCAATAAACTAAACAAAAGACAGCGGACCAGACGCCGCGGAACAAAACTCGGAATATTTCCACATCCATTACCCGGATTCAGTGTAAAATGTACCGAAGCGGTGCAACTTGGTACCTACCTAATAAAGTGTCCCAATTGTTTTTACAACAAAGCCTCGTGGAATACCTAACAGCCTTCTGGAAGATAAAACGCGGTATACGGCGTGTTTTGACGTTTTCATTTTCACCAACAGTCGCGTTGTGTTGTGACGTATCGCAGGTGCATCAATGTTGTGCACAATACGTCACACCGAACTGAGTTCGTAAATGACGTTTCATATATCACCGCTTTGAATTTCGCGAGCAAAACGTACAAAAATGTGACACCTTTGTGTGTCGAATTCAGAACGAATTACGTTACATCACATGTTCTGCAACTCAGGACTTCAATATTTCCTGTAGTTGGTCTTCTTGGTCTTGGTTCTAAAATTGAAAATTTGTTTTTTGTAGTGGAAACCTAATTTGATATCTGGAGAATCATATAAAAGCATAGTTTTCTTTTTATATTTAGCCAATGACAAGAAATATCAAGACAGAGAATATATCATGGTTGGCCAAAAATGCTTGTTTAACTCTCACTACCTGCTTTTATAACTTCCCTCACCCCACTTTAATCTTAAGACACTAACTCCACAATACTCAAAGATTAATAACTTCGTACATAAGCCTTACCTTTCTTAATTCATATCATAAACAGTAAATGCTGAAACTGCCACCCGGTAAATAATGGGGCACTTTATGACGTAATTACGTGACCACTAGCGTAAATATCTTCATGTTTTCTCACTTTAATTACTTAATAGAGATAAAAAACTTACTAGTTTCATATAAGCTTTTTGAGAGTTAGATTTGGGTGTTATCATAATATGCTGTTTTTGTCAGATATGGTTTTTGTTCAGAAAATGTTTTGTGATAATTACAGCTTAAAGTAATACAGTATTCACATTATAGCTACAGCCTATTATCCATGCTATTATGTAGTGTACAACGTGAGCCCAGTTTGCATAGTCTCTAAACTTTTCCTTTATCGACGAGCCAATGTAAAATTTCAACGTCAGTTTAAAACTCATACGAGCTACGGCCTACGCTTAAAACACAAATATTTTTCAAAATATGGTGTCTTTTTAGTCGTGTTTGTAAACGAACTAAACTGTTTTCGTTGCTTATGACAGGCGTTTATCGCATTTATTTCCTGGAGATTTTTTTTAATTTCCTGCTTTTCGCTAGTCAAGACATGTTAAATTATATACACCTACACCTAGAACTTGATCTATTTTGCTTCTATTCAGTTTTCCATATTTCGCTTTCACCTTTTTTTTCTTCTTCTCTCAAACCCCTCTTAGACGTGGAGACATTTTGCGGGGTAGGCAACGCTTTCCATCAAGCGGCCCGTATACTTGTTTGCTACTAGTAATATAAAAAAAAACTGCTACGCAAATTTTAGCTTTTTCGTCGACTTAAGGCCAGGTGTGAGCTCAAATCTCAAAAATGGGATTCTTTGAGAGTCGAGTATGACGTAATGCAATGAAATACCTAACACAAAAAAATACTGTGGATAGAAGAGGGTTTTGAAAAAAATGTTAACCGAATAGAATATTAAAAAGTGCTTTGATATTCCCAATAAAAAATTCGTAAGTTACGACTAAAAAAATCTTTCGCATCGAAATTCTCCGTATTTTAGCGATGACAACAATTTTATTTTTAAGAATATATAAGATACAGAATTATATTAAAATGTTAACCGGACACTTATTCAATTTAATGTGTATATTCTGTATAATCTAAAGAAAACCCGTAAATAGCAGTCCATTTCATAGAGTCGACACATTTATGATTTACCATTTTCAACCCTATTCCAGTGAAGAACGAGTGCTGTCAAAATCGTAGTGGGGTTTTCATTCAAGAACTCGTCTACTTCCTCCACTCAAGCACCTACTACGGAGCTCCCTAGCAGCAATGACTGTCTTTTATTAACTGAATGTATTTTCACATATCCGTTATATATACCCTGTTGAATAAGCAATCCAAACTAAATAAGTTATACAACAATCGGAGTTAATACAATTTCTGTGGGTATCTTTTGTGGATATTATTTTTTGTGGTGCCCACTTGAATACAGTTATTCGGAGACCCTCTCTTCGTTACAATGAACACAGCAATTTGAATTTCCAATTTTGTTTGTAAATGTCTTTTTTACTTTGTTGATCTTCAATAAATTCTTTATATTCAAAAATCGCTTCCGACTGCCTACCCATGTGGTGTTTACATGTACTTTAGGATAAAAGTATATATTTTATTCCAAGCCATGATTTAATCTCTGTGCCTGGTTTCATACCTAATCCTTTCAGCCCTTTGAGTATGCGTAATTGAGGCACAAATATACAAGTTTACATTTACAATATAATGTAGGTATAAATGTATATAATAATAATTCTTATAAACATTTTAGTTGGATTTTACACTTGTATGTAAGGCTACATAAAATAAAAGCTTTCCAAGTATTTACTTTTGCACTAGACTTCAAGTTTACAGAGAAATCTTGGCGATCAACTACTGTAGCTTCTAAAGTAATGACTGGTACACTATTATACCTAAGAACTAAATGTAATACTCAAAACATTAAAGTAAATGTTGCTGTTTTATTATTTTTCCAACTTTCCTACATCCGCGTTCTTAATACCTACAGTAGTAGAAGTAGAAACGCAACTACTCGTAGGTGTTCGTTCATACATTGATGAACAAATTTAATCTCGCTCCGACGCTTCTGTCTGGATGTCGGTTCCACTGCACCGAGGACAGATGGACAGCGACAGCGACTAGCTGGATGGATGACACCTATCTACACTAAGGATTTCACACAATTTTCCCCCGCACTATCCTTGTTTTGCTGACGTCTGCGGATCCCCAAACGAGGTCATGTTTGATTGGAATAGAGATATAGTGCTTTCTTTGTTGGATGACAATAGAATCTCTGAGAAGGTGATATTGCTGAGTTTTCTTGAAATAAGAATTTAAAGGTGCACGTGGTCTACGGTGGAATAAAATTTAACAAACAAAATTGTACTGTAATATAGGTCATGTTTAGGGTGAATACTTTATTGGCATTTAATAAAATTAAGGTATAAAACAATATTAATCATAGCTGGGATATAAAGATCAATTTAATTATGATGTTCTGTCCTTGTAGCAAGAATTTCTTTCATCATAAAAATGAAAACATCTATTCTTATTCCGAGTAAGATATTCCACAAAAGTAGTTTACGTCCGCTCTTCTCATACAATATGCGACATCCCTAATCCCTCGGGAATGTTACATGAGGTCGAACAAACATTCGCAGGTGTGAACTTGACATTTTCTCGAGCCTCTTGTAAAAATGGCACGGATTATCCCAACCGAGCACACCGTGGAACTGGAGTGGAGTGGTAACGCTATTATTTGTAAAGATTATTTTATACCTGACGATCCATCAGTCTCTTATTTTTATACTATGCATAGTTTTGTGTTCTGCAAAGTTAAGCAATCACCGGTGTAGACGGTATCCGGATGGGTCACTGCCTAGTGGTATTTGAACTCGATTGTTTTCCGTAGGAGGGCTTCGGAAGGCACGTAAAGCCGTTGGTCCCGAGTATCACTTAATTGTAATAGTCGTTAAGCTAGCTCGAGGCCCCCTAGGGTGCTTGAAAACTATAACAGAAGATTGACCACTAGCCTATTACCTCCACCGATCCGCAGAGGGCACGCGTGGTGGAGTATCTGCCCATTCCCTTTCAGCCTCATTTGTGAAAGAAGGCCCGTGCTCGGAAGTAAGATACTATGGGCTCATGATGATAGGTTTGTGTTTGACCACAATCTCAACAGGGTACAATAGTACCCAACTGATATGGATTACCGATATACCTGCGCAGAAGATACATTTCCAAAGGGCGGGAAACCGCTATTTGTCGGCAGCTGCCGCCATGTTAGCGCGCGCCGTGTGAAGGGGCGTGACTTGCGAGTGAGACGGAACTAATAGCTGCAGTGTATTATGAACCTTATAGTAGTGGTCTAGGGTTGATTGTACGTTTTAAGCATTCTTTCATTTATCTTCGGGGCCATACTTTCTTTTCTGTGCGAACGAAGATTCACAACGCGCCTTATCAGCCCCCCTAGACAAGATGGTTGTCGACAATCGTCATCGTTAGTAAACGATCAACCTTTGTATTGGATTGACATTTCAAATCGAAATATCACATGATTTTTAACAATATCTTATGTCAATCCCATACAAAGGTTGATAGTTTACTAACGATGACGATTGTCGACAACCATCTTGTCTACTGGCCCAGTTGGGTACTACTATAAATTTTAACAAATTAAAAAAATATTAAAATTTTACGTATAAGCCTAAATAAATAAAGATCAAAAATAATATCAAAGGTTTTTCGTCTGATTTACATCAAATATATTTCAAAGTTAAAACAACGCAGACATGCCGCATTTAATTCTAACACAAAACGTTGACTTTGTCGATATACTCAAACAATTTTAGTGTTACTCGACGCGCTAAATTGTGTTTGTTTTAGTCTGGCAACGCATCTCGTCTTTATTGTTTTTGTTCTTATACGAGAGAAGTAATACTAATTGGAACTGAAGTGGTATGTGTTTTGCTAAGAGTTTACACGCTGTGACGTGAACACTGGGTTTCACTTGCGACTGATACTTTATAAACGTGAATTCTACAGTAAACTACATTAATTACAAAATTGTCAATAACGATAATGATGACCCAGTTTAGACATCGTTTGATAGATTGTTATGAAATTACTAGCCATCTCCCGCGGTCTGTCCCACGTTCCCGGTACTAGCGGTCTCCCGCAGTTGACCCACGTTCCCGGGACTAGCTGTCTCCCGCGGTGTGCCACACGTTTCCAGGACTAACTGTCTCCCGCGGTTTGCCACACGTTTCCAGGACAAGCTGTCTCCCGCGGTTTGCCACACGTTTCTCCTCTTATTCAAAAGAAGGACAAACCAACAAACGTATTGTATGTAACGTAACGTATAAACAGTAATCCCATCAAAAACATTCTGTAAAAAACTAGCCAAGTCTCGATGAAATGTCTTGTTTATCTCTAAAAAGTACTGAAATCTAGACAAAGTCGTGCCAAGTCTAAGGTTCCTTACTGCGATTTCTTTATTATTATAGTTAATCTTGTGTGACTTGGCCGTTGAACATTCTTTATACGTTAGTGGGTACAAGTACAGATTGGTGCAATGGTGTCATGGAACACCTGGTTTTGTACCCTTGTGTTCCCTTCAACGGCCAAGTCACACAACATTAACTATAATAATAAAGAAATCGCAGTAAGGAACCTTAGACTTGGCACGACTTTGTCTAGATTTCAGTACTTTTTAGAGATAAACAAGACATTTCATCGAGACTTGGCTAGTTTTTTACAGAATGTTTTTGATGGGATTTCACTTATTTTTGTAGAAAATGAAGCGGCCCACCAAGTTGAATATTTTTTGTAAAGGCGGTATGTCGATATCTCTAATAGTTTGGTTGGGCTCTTGTGTTTTCTAATCAGGGTCACCAGGTACTCCAGATCTTCGATTATCCTAATTTTTATAGTTTTCCCTTTATGTGGTCATTAAACCCTAACTCTGTACCAAATTTCAGCTCTCTGAGTTTATGGGAAGTACTAGTTCTATTTTGATGATCATAAGTGAGTGAGTGAGTGAGTGAGTGAGTGAGTTTCATAAATGTGAAACTTTGCTTTCGCTTAACTTCGGAACTAAATGACCTACAGACTTGAAATTTTGGATTTGAAGTATGTGATTATAGCTTACTGGATGACGAAAATTTCTGCGTTCGGGTCTTATCCAGAGGTTCTCAAATAGGGGCCTGAAAATGCGGCGAAATGGTTCCAGTAAAGGATGGTACGGCAGTGTTTGCTTCGCGCTCGACTCGGCGGGGGCACTGCCGTGCCCCCCGATTATGCACGGAAGAAGGGCTTTTCGCATTTTTTTTAAAGAAAGAAAGAACAAATAAAAGTAGAGAGTATTTTAAAAGCTTGCAACGTTTCCACAAATCTGAGTGCTTGCTATAATAATAAATACAATCACGACTGTAAAGCAATTCTGAACTCAGCTCAAGTGCCTTGCTATCCATCGTAATGATCAGAATAGGTTTCCTATTGAAGAGGCACTTTAAAACAGCTCCCAACTTCACTCCTCCACAGACCCAGCGAACTTTGTGTTTTAACTCAACATGGTATCATGGAATCTTATAGAAATTATTTAATACTGTGACGGACCAAATTTATCAGCCAAGTTTGAGTACGAAGCAAACATATTCTATGAGCCTAGTTAACCAATATCCAATGGTAATATCCCTATCATAAACTCTTGGATCAAATCAGTCTAAAACAGTCAGTTTTTTTTAAAAAAGACATCAGAATATGGCATAGAAAGGAATAAGTGACGTTTAACAAAAGACCTAAGTATAGACCCGAACTGTTCAGTGTTGTAATGGTTTTCTAGCCCTCAATGTTGGGACTATAGCTACTCTATATCTGCTTCAATAAGTAGGTACGAATCACTACAATGTAACGATGTAAATAACAAAGTTTATTTGCCTTTGTGGTGGACCGAAGTAACATTAATTACAACATTATATACAGATTACGATCACACAAACAAACAAGCTTGTTAACTAGAATTTCATCGTCAAATAAACCCTGAATGCATTTTCGTTTGCATCCTTTACCGAACTAAAACTGAAACTATCATAAACCAGTTCTACGCATTGTTCTCGACGTGAAGTTTATTTTGTTGAATTTCCACTGGTTACAGTTAACTGTTTACATCGGGTCAATAGCTCTCAATTGTTTTGATCAACTTCGCGTTGAATTTTACTCACTATTTTTATTGTAACTATTAATTTATTACTATCATTTCAACGCAGAGGAATTGGTTTATATTAGAAAACGGGGTAACTTTTTCGTATCATTAAAATGCAAATAAACTTAGTAAAGATATGCCAGAAAAAATATCGTAGGGGAGAGCGGGGCTGGAAGTTCCCGTGGTAAGTTGTTCCGATGGCAATAACTTTGTAAGGAAAAGAGATATCAGTATATGAAAAGTACGTCGCTAAAGCGTCAGGTGACGTGCCGCGACGGCAGCCATTTTAGTCACTCCGACGACGATGGTTATGTGTCTATGTGCATTGAGCTGTCAAAACACCACGAAAGTAAATTTTTTCATATTTATACTTTTTGGTCTATCTCTATTTATTATGAACCGATTCTTACGAATTTTTCCTAAATTGTAGTGACATTAGTAAGGTATCTTATTGTTTGAGTGTTTTTAAAATTGATTCTATTACTTTGCCGGTATGTTAGCCTTCGTATAAAACGAAATTTGGGGCTATAGGTTCCAAGGGGCTGGTTGTTCCCGGGAACAACTTACCCTTTTTTTTTTGCGTGGGGAAATTCTCATAGGATACCCGACCGCCCTAGGGGGGGAGCGGTCAGGTTATGCCGGACTTTTACCGGCTAAAACCCCACGGTGGTCGTCACCTGCGCTATAGAGAGGGGGGCGGGCTCTCGTATCGAACGCGTACCTGCTCACCCCTCCAAGCGCGGCGCTTAGATAGCTCGTCCCGGGGGAGGTCTGACACCTCCCCCCAGCACCCTCGCTGTGCTATGGCACGATGAGTCGTGACCACGTCGACTCATCGTCCTCCTTGGTGTCGCTTCTGGGCGCGCAGAGCCCCCGCTCTGATTGCCCACGACCCAAAGGCCCCGTTTAGTCGGCCCCTTTTACGACAGGCAGGGGAACACCGTAGCTGTTATTCTAAGCCCGAGCTACAGGGCAGGGGGGCCACGACGAGGCACGTTTGCGCCCCGGCGGCTTCGCCTCCGGGTGGGATCGGCCCTCTCCCGATCCCGCTCAGCAGCCGCCTTCTGGACCATTACGGTCTCACAGAAGGAGGCTACGGCCCTCCACGCCGTATCCCCGCTCAGCATCGCTGACACGACTGCTGGCAGGGAGAGATTTCGTCCGATCTCATGGATCAGGATCCGCGGCTCGGATTCCCACGCAGGGCACACCGCGAGCGTGTGCGATGCGGAATCCTGGTCGCTCCCACCGCAGTGGAAGCAGGCCGCCGTTGCCTCACGTCTGATCCTATACAGATAATCACCGAAGCACCCATGCCCGGTGATTATCTGTGTAAGTCTGTAGGTGAGTCGTCCACCTTCTCGCTGCATCCAGGCCTCGAAGACCGGCAGGACTGCTTCGACGACACGTTTGTGCGCAAACCGCTCCTGATGAAGCCTTGCGCGCCACGTCGCGAATGCGATAAGTCGCTCCTGCCGTTTGATCGCCTCTTCTGGGTCGCCTCCACCGCTCTGGCGGACGATGCGGATTCAGTCATAGACCCTCGCATCCATGTCCGCCAGAATATCCAGTGGCAGAAAGCGAGTCAGAATAGTTGCCGCCTCAAAGGATACGGTACGGTATCCCCGTACGATCCGTAGGGCCATCCTACGCTGGACGCTGTAGATTTTCGCTCTACAGCGACGGATGGCCAACCTTTTCGCCCATACGGGCGCCCCGTAAAGGGCTACGGATCGTATGACCCCTGCATAGAGGCGGCGAACTTCCTCCCTCGGTCCCCCGAGATTAGGCAGCAGTCTGTGCATCGCACCCGCTACCTTCTCGATTCGGGGGACAAGGCGATCAAAATGCTCTTCAAAGCCCCAGCGACTGTCTAGGGTGAGGCCCAGGTACTTCATGTACCGCCCCACCCTGACTTCCGACTCACCCACTCGGACGCACGAGTCGGGTGGTACCCTGCTTCTTGGCAGTTTGTGGAACCATAGCGCCTCGGTCTTGTGAGGCGCTATTTTCAGACCCAACTCATGGATTTTGGCAACGATGACCTCCACCCCAAGCTCGGCGAGCTGTTTGGTCCCCTCGAAGGAATCCCCACTGGAACTTACCCTTACCCTTCAACTGTACTTAAAATTCTTAACACTATTTTTTGAAACAGTCCGATCGGCCATTGTCAGAAGCTACTTCATCTTAAGCTGTGTCAAATGAACAATCTTCCAAGCCAGCTCAATTTTGGCACAATATTTTGACCAGTCAATACCATCCAGCATTCCAATATTACCACAGACTGATGTGCAGACCAAGCCTTTGACGACTTTAATATCAGTGCAGAATGGTGAATAGCTTCAGCATTCAACAATAAATCACAGTAATGTCCATCAGACTGACTCTTTGATACTGACTAATTGACCAAAAACTTCAAGTAACGCCAGCAAAGATAAATGCTACAGTTTTGTTTAGCCCTGAAATTGTGAAACCTTTACCAAAGGCACCACCAAGATTGCAGACGTATAAAAATGACGTATAAGGAAGATGGCTATTTAAACTGACACCCCAGAAAAAAATGAATTGGCTGAAGAACAGGCAAAAAAGAAGACAAAAAGAATGAAGACATTGTAAAGAAGGAAAAAAACAACGATAAAAGTAAGGTAAAAAGAAATGGTAAAGGCAAGGGGTAAGAGAAGGGAAAATCTTTAGATAAAGAAGACTATTACCAGAAAGCAAGATTGTCAGAGATAACATTCTGGAATGGTACTGCATCATTTGTTGGGATTAAAATTCTGGGATTAAAAATAAAACAACTCGCCCCAAAGCGGGGCTGAATGTTCCGTTCCGAAATTTGACAATAATTTGCTTCTACAACAAAAACTATTAAGATATTAGTGGAAGTGACTTCAATATTACAAAAAAAGATAAATGTCTGTTATATATTTGCACATTTTGAAAATCAAACCCTTCATCTTCATAATAAAACTTCATGTTATTTGAAAATCGGAACGTCCAGCCCCGCTCTCCCCTACTAGTCTCCCAAATACAGTTATTGTCATGAGATAAACATGAAACTGTATCTTAAACCTTTACCTCCTCGAAGATATAATATAAAGGCACTCTACCACTACCGTTTGTGTAATACACGACGCAACGTCTCCTTCAGGCGTCGTTCCTAGGCGTCGGTATCGATACTCTGCGGCGCAAACGTTCGTATCGTACCCGGGTGATTTGCATAAAGCTCCGCGGACAACGTTTTGGCGTCAGTTCAGCTTGTACCTCATTAGCATAACTGCTCAATTATTTTGTGCTGAATAGTCACTTTACAGACAAATTTTGGTTTTGCGCTACGTTGCGCGCTTTATTGAGCGATGAGCTCTTAAAATGTTTCGTTTTAATGTAGGGTTAGATCATAGCAAAGGTTAGCGGGGAGAATTATGGTGTTTCGTGATGCATTAACTTTATATTATAGTTATAAAGAAAGCACAGGCTTCCCATATATACAGATCTAAGATAAGTTTTATGAATATAAAATGTATGTATCAACCTAAATCTAACTAGAAACAAACAGTTGAATTTACCACCGGTTAGGAATACACTTAAACTGAGAAGACTCGGCAAGAAACTCAGCAAGGCTTTTTTTTAGTTGTGGAAGATCTTTTCATGTTATAGTTTCCACATGTTTATAATTTATATAAAATCACTACATGGGAAATCACTAGTCTCCTAAGATACTGAATATAGTTCAGAAGCTAGGGCTATTAATGTATTATGTACCCATATCAATTCAAATAAAGACATTATTATCATTACTGTATTCTGAAATATGCAAAATTTTATGTAACAATTAAGTAAGACTTGTTTAAGTCTTACTTAATTGTTACTTTAAAGTCACTGTAACATTATTATTTCCTCTTTATAAACGAAGTTTGTTTTGTTATTTTAAAGAAACAACAAACTATATTACGCCTCCACAATGATAACAAAGTTCAGTTATATCTCATTTAAATACTATAGAATTACCAGAAATATCTAAATTGTTTCAATCAAATTAAGCCAATGCAATTAACATCTGTTTGTATAAGGCGTAACAAATAAACAGAGGCCGTTAAACTCCCCACGATGGAGATTAAAAGCTATATAGTTTTCCAATTAACTTGTAAATGTAGATATAGATGACAATAAGCCTTTGAATTTCAGCTGACGGTATATCCACAGCATAAATTGAGTGACATTGTGTCCTGAGACGTGTTTGTTTGTAATGAAAACATCATCATCGTAGACAATAAGTATTTGCGCGAATATGGCAATATTCATAATGTACAACAGGCGATATTTGATAAAACGACCTTCAACTGAAGACTGTAGATGTTTTTGCAAAAGTACACTGAAAAAAATGGACTAAAGTGACAACAAAATTTTATTTAACAGTAACACAAAATTTTACGACCAATAACCTAAACAGAGTGTGTTTAGGTTATTGGTCGTCAAATGTATAATAACGCTAGTAAAGATATCATTGCAATGTGGGTTAAAAGTCACTTCTGTAGGCTTGTGTAAAATGTGTATTATATAAAAGGCTAGATTTTAACTCGCAATTCAATGAACAAGAAGCAAGATCTTCGTGCATCATGCCTTAATTATAATAATGAATCCACTATTGTAGAGGCTGATTTAAAGGACTTTTCCTCGAGAATAATCTATTTTCTACGACACAAAGGAGTCCTTTGATAATATAACATTATAAGTAGAAAGCGAAAGCTACAAAAGGCAAAAATAACATGTATATGGAATACATAAGTGTAACATAATTCAATATTTTTGCAGACGAACGTAATATCGTTTAACATAGAGCACTTCGACTGAATACCGCTAAAATTCATAATTTTATGCGAAACTCAGTTTAAAGTTGAAATTAAAACAGAATTAAGCCCTCGTCCAACGAGTTAGCTGCATTTGTTGCGCGACGCATCCACCCTCTGGGCACTATATCACGCGACTGTAAACTACTACCAAAATTGTAGAAAAAAAGTTTTAACACTCCCAATGCTCAGCGCGAGAATCCTCCAGTGATTTGTCGCGGAGTGAAATGCGCAATGGAAGTTAAAAAATTTGGTCCGGTTTTGGAACACGATGATAAGCCTCAGGGAACATTTACATAAAGCTCCATGCTGGCACTACTCCCGTGCGGGATTACCATAAGCGCTTAATTATTTTGTTTATCTGACCACTAAACTGCTTTGACTTCTCTCTGAGAGACGTGGAACGGAGCCAGTGTACTGATATGTGGACCTCGGTATAACCGAGTTCTTTTTTTGGAAACGGCATGACGAGCTAGTATTTGTAGCGCTTTATTGTTGCCAAGAATGTATTAGTTGCTATACTTATATTGAAACTGCTTTTTTTTGCTTTCGTTTACTGGTAGAGTGAAAGCACTTTTTAACAGATTTGGCATTTTACTATTGAACTCGATAGTAATAATATATTTACGACTCAATCTCAAAGGGTGTGTAGAGTCATATTTAGCCATTATAACAGGTGGGGATTTTGAGATGGCATATTTTCAAAACCTATGTTGGGTTAGTCATGCTGAACAACTTTTACTATGGGACGAATGGGGAATTCTCAAAAAAAATATTTATCTTTCCATAGTAAATGTCAACCTTGCTCCATGATAATGTATAAAAAGTATTTTTTTTTAGAGTATTCAGCGTTATTCCCGTAGTAAAAGGTGTTCAGCATGACTAACGAAACATAGGTTTCGAAAATATGCCATCTCGAAATCTCCACCCAGTATAGCCATTTGTGATTAAAATCACAAATGGCTATATAAACTAAAGCTAAGTTAGAAATATGTAAATATATGATAAAAATGTAACATACTTATATGTAGTATCACAGTATCACAAAAGAAAACATAAATGTAACATAATCTGGAAACTCTACGCCCCGCCACAGAAGATACGCCCGCAGTGCTCACTGAGGGATCGGACCCGTAAAACTAAGTACGTGCTGCCCTAAAATCAGCAATAAATTCCTTGGATTTGACCAATCTTTAAACAATTCCTAGTATTTTAACGAAAACAGCCTTTATAACTCATAATGTAAATAAATTCTCGCACCCGTTGAAAAGTAAGTTCATTAGTACAGGTAAAATGTAAAATTGAAATAGTTACGTGAACGCGTGTGAATATCTAGTTAAGTGTCCCTGGCGAGGCTAACCCGAAGCCGAACTAACCCCCCCACTCCTTCACCCCTTGGTAAACTTAATTACGCTACCTACATCAAGTTTTCTTTAGAATTACGTGTTTAATTTCTCTAGTATCCTCAATTACCCTGTAGCCGGTACCAGGTAGCTAATCATGAATTCATTAGAAATGTTTTCCACCAACGATACCTAAATTAAATACTGCCAAATATTGGCAATTTTTAAATTCTTTTACAAACTGTGTTTGCTTATTGAGTTTGTTTATAATGACAGATACTGGGGCACGATTCTCGCATCTTCAATCATTATATCAGCCTATGGATGTCCACTGCTGAACATAGGCCTCCCCCATTAACTTCCACTTCGAACGGTTTTGGGCCGCTTGCATCCAGCGGTGCCCAGCGACTCTGACCAGGTCGTCGGTCCACCTGGTGGTAGGGCGTCCCGCTCGGCGCTTTCCAGTACGTGATCGCCGCTCGAGAACCTTCAATATCAATTTCTAATTCGACATCTTAAATAATCTATATATTTAGCAGAATTCCGCCATGTTTTCAACACATCTCTATGACGAAAGCGCGAGAAAGATTATAAATTGAGTTCTAAAAGGCATATACGACTAAACTAGCGACAGTATAATGTCTTTTTGGACTTGCGGATGTCTCTTCTTATCTCGCCATGCATATCTCTTTTTGGCTAAGGTATATGGGCTGTCAAAACCATCCATCATAGCGTGCCACTACAGTCAGTAGAGATAATTTAAAAAACTAAACACTAAACTCATTTTAGGCACATCTCATCTCTTTCTTACAAACATTATTGAAAAAGGATAGAACATATTTTAAGTTGTCAAATTAATCTTTGCCGTCTTATTTTGAGTGTATTTAGGCATAACCGCGATAGATGGCGACTAAATGTATATTGAAAACAAGCATTGGACTAATTTGACAGGACTAAATTTCTTACATCCTTTTCTTATGTTCTGTGTTAGAAAGAGACATAGTGAGATTAAAATTAGTTTAGTTGTGAACAACAGAATCAGGGCCAATTACAGACACCGGACAGGTGAAACTAAATAAAAACTAGTAAATACTATTTTTATATACAGAACTCATTCTAGACAGCGCCCAGATAATAACTACAGGAGCTACACCAGTAGAAATCTTATAACCGAATCCCAAAAGATGCCCAATAAACTTTTACTGTAGACTTTACCGATCAAAATATAGCTCGTTGACTATTTTAATGTAAAAAGTTTCTTAATTTAAAGTTAAAAAACTGAAACCTTAATAAGGCTTTTTGTTTATACAATTGAATATTCATAGAAAATTAATGTACCTATATAATTATAGAAATACTGTTAGGTATGGCATGCCCTAACATACTTCCTACTAAATAAATAATATAAATGCGAAAGTAACTCTATCTTTGTTTGTTACACCTTCATGACTAAATTTCTGAACCGATCGTGATGAAATTTGACACGAATATAGCCTTTGGTTTGGCTAAATACTGTTCCGGTAACGCATATGAAAGGGCGAGGGCTAGCTATTACCTATATATGATTAAAATAGCTGTTATAAAAATGGCAAAAGTACTATTTTGTTTTTGAAACAAAAAATACATCATCCAACTGACCGTGGATAGCGTATCTTTGTTGGAATTAGTTTCAATTACACGCAATCATAGAAATATTACAATATCGAAAATGGTCCAATTTGTTGTAAAGTACTTTTTGCATATGCACATTATTGCACATACCTGAACGTACAAAGTAATCTGAAAATCGATATATGAACCGGTTTCAATGTGAAACTAATTGCAACAAAGTTACGTAATAGTGTTTTGTTATTTTTATATTGTGTGTGTTTTTGTGTAAATAATAAAGAATTTTGTATTGTATTGTATTGTATTGTAATAGCTACCATGGTCTACAGAAGTATTTCTAAATGAGGCAAGTAAAAGGAAAGTAAATTGTAAAGCCGTTGGTCCCGGCTGTCACTTGGTGACCCAAGTGATAGCCGGGACCAACGGCTTTAAAAACTCCAACAGTAGGTTGACCACTAGCCTACCTCTACCAATCCGCAGTGGGCACGCGTGGTGGAGTATCTGCCCATTCCATATAAGACAATGGGACATAATGGGCGGATGATAATGATGCAGATGATACATGAATGACCAGATACCTATTGTTCTGATAACACAGATTCTCAGATAGTATTTGTAGAGTCAGTAATTTATTTTGCAAAAAGATTTTCATTTTTATTTCAGATCTGCAACATGCTGCAAGATTTTAAATACCTGTAATTCTTTATGGGTAAGGTAGTATACTAACAAGTATACCAACATTGAATGGTAGAAGCGAATATTGTGATCGCAATTAGAAATAACGATAGAAATACTTTGTAATTGTAACTCGCATTAACAAGCAGCCGGTAGGTGACTCTGTAGATTAGCCATCGCCATTAAGTACTGCTTCCGGACTCCTCTAACGACTTGCAAACCCATTCCCTCTTTCAACTTGTAAATAAAATAAATAATTCAGTAACCCAAAGGAATTTAAGCGGCGACATTGTTGTTTATACAATAAAAAGTTTGTCAACTGTGTGATAATTCTAATTAATTTATGTTTTTTTGGACTTACCCCCTTATTTATAATAAAGTAATCAAACGTTGATTAGCTAAAATTCCGAAGTCTTTATCTGACAGGTGACATTTGGTGATCGAAAGAGTGAGACGGGGCACACTATTACACTGATTTATTTTAAAAGCGATTATGAATAAGGGGGTTAGTATTTCGCCCTAAGATAAATAAACAGAGATAAAAAGAAACAGAATCGAAACCACGAAACACTTATTATTTTTAAGCGACAAAGGAAGAGTTATTGTAAACACATAAAAAACTCAAAATTAAATAACAAGAAATATAATCGCCTTCAAATCAGTTTGCACTAAAGTACAAAATTACGATGTACGTACTCTAATCTGGTATTATGAAAGAAATAATTATTCACGAAAAAGCCGTAAAGTACTGTTTAAAGTGATAACAAGCCGACCTTCCACAATTTTTGGGCTAACGAGACAACATTTGTTTTGAAGCTGAAATTAATTTGTTTTGCGGGTGCGTGTGCCCACTGGGCTGAATTATACAGACACAAAGAAACGTGATATGGGTCTCTTAATGGCCAGCACAAAGGATCGCCTTCCCATGTGCAAATTACCGACGTTAGCTAATTAGCCACCTAAAGGAGTTCTCACAACCCTTGCACATTTTTTTCTACGTACGTTATTACTCTGAAATAGAAAAAACCAGAGTGGACCTTTTGATTTTATAAGCTTTTATTTAGTTTCACCTGTCCCGTTGTCTGTAATGGAATTTTGCAAGTTAAATTTGACCCACTTCCCGGTTTCCGATTGAGCTGAAATTTTGTACGTATATGCAAATCGCGTGGCAATGCTATTGCATTGATTATGATGACGCGGAGCTGATCTGATGATGCAGCTGGAAGGTGGCCATAGCAACTCCGTAATAACACCACATAACCCCATCGAGTTTGAGCTCGTTTGATTCGTCTTGATGAGTACTTTGTCGCAAGTACAGTCAACAAAAAGTACAGTCACTCAAAAAAAAGCTTGTATTAAAAATGACATTTTTAACAAAGAACTTGTTTTATTAATCCTATTATTTTATTTCTTGAGGAAATTTTCTATATATAGATTGTATTTTGTACATATTTGTTGTAAATAAAAATTAATCCTATATATTTACTAATATTATAAAGAACTAAAGTTTGTTAGTTTGCATGATTCACTAATTGAAAGCTACATTACTTTTTAACCAGGAAATGCAGGTGAAACCGCGGGTAGAAGCTAGTTTTATTATAAAAGTTAGCTAGGGTGTTTTTTGTTTATGTAATATCCATTATTTATAGGTCTATTACCTCATTATCGCAAAGATGCCACACTTTGGAAATCATACGCTTGATACAACAGAGGAAAAGTGTTTGTGTACATATATTATATCTACTGTATGTATGCGACCTGAATACTCCTATTTATACACTATAAAAATAAATTATTTTCCTCACAAACTTATCTAAATGGTGTATTTTTTCATACAATAAATTACACCACTGCCCTTCCACTTTCACTATCCTTCCACTATCAGACGATGTAATAAAAGTATACCAAAACCCTCATCAATCAAGTACCGCAGAAAAATACCTACATATATATTTTATTCATTAAATATTTCATAAGCATATACCTGATGCAAATTTTCATTGTAATGTAAGCAGCAGAAATTTAATTAACTTTCACTTCAAAGCCCCCGTTAAAGGTCAATGAGCGCTCCAGAGGATTCCCCGTTTTGTGTAAAAAGGGCCAACTCCGAAGTCATTTCCGACCCCGACTTAAGTATTTTATAGCAACATTTCACTCTTGATTATGACATTAAATTGCTTAATTGAAGGATATATTAATACAACGGTAAGAGTCGAAATTATTATTTTAAGCGTCTTTCGTAAATTGTGTTATTACTACGATTTAGAACTTTGGGAGGGAACGGAAACGAAATGGAACTCCTATATCTTACGGAGATAATGGCTTTAATATTTATGATGATATATTTAACTGTAATAATCTGTATTATATAAAATTCATACATGATAATCTTTTTGGCTGTATAACATTTCCAATTTTAATTTGGTTTTTGAGTGTAAATGCTTGAGCGAGTCCATGTTTTTTACAACAATAGACGACATAACGATAAACAAAATGGTTTTAATAAGAGTCCTAAGCATGAAAAGAGTGTAATAATCAGAGTTCCTTCTTTGCATCCTTTTGTAGTAGAGACACAACTATATTATGGAGGTATCCTGTTCATCAAGTCATATGGTTCGTATATTAGGGTTTTCGCAAACATTTTATGTTAATCACGACTGTGTGGGCCCACAAAAAATGTACCCACGACACTCATGACAGCCAAGAGCTCTGTGTCCGCTATTCACATGTAAATTGGGATGAAGGGCCGATTTTTTGTCGAATAGACTTTGGCTTCGGTCGGGATTAAAGTGGATTACTATACCTATAGGTGGGTAACAAAAAGATGGGGACATAAATCTTCCAGCATTTTTACAGCATTTATAAAGAGGCAATAAAGGGCTTTAGCACTTTTCAAGATAATCATAAAACGGTAGCGATAAACCCTTTCCAAGTGTGGCGGCGGATTATGAAATTAACTGTTGTTTTTAATTATATATTTAGTAACTTTTGCGAGTTGATGGTTATTAAAAGTTGAAAGCAAGATTATATTAACACCATTTTTCGATAAATTCGTTTTATTGGACCGAAAATA
The DNA here is from genome assembly GCA_951394255.1 of Polyploca ridens. Classification (NCBI taxonomy): domain Eukaryota; kingdom Metazoa; phylum Arthropoda; class Insecta; order Lepidoptera; family Drepanidae; genus Polyploca; species Polyploca ridens. The sequence goes on along the minus strand of OX596259.1, from coordinate 10,175,279 downwards.
TTCTTTGTTGAATGTGGTGGATCCATGCTGCATGAAGCGAGCACGGGACGAGCACATTTAGATCACCGATTCGCGTGGACAGTCTTGAGAGTTTCGAACGAGCACTCATCTTGCGCTCGACTGACAGTTTTTTCACGAACACAGTGATTCGCATCGTGCTCGTTGTAGATCGATTCGCATCGATTGACATCGCGCGCAAACGATTGCTATTCGTTCGTGGCCCGGCACGTGCTCGGTTCGCGTAGCGCGGACGCACCACAAGTACAGTATTACCCAACTGATATGGCGCGTCGTGAATCTTCGTTCGCACAGAAAAGAAAGTATGGCCCCGATAATTAACGAAAGAATGCTTAAAACTTACAATCAACCTTAGATCACTACTATAAGATTCATTATAATACACTGCAGCTCTTAGTCTCACTCGGAAGTCACGCCCCTTCGCACGGCGCGCGCTAACATGGCAGCAGCTGCCGACCAATAGCGTTTCCCGCGCTTTGAAATTGTATCTTCTGCGCAGGTACATCGGTAAGCCATATTAGTTGGGTACTACTGTACAAGTTATTGTTTTAATAATGATTCAATAAATAACATAAACGTAATTCAAAGAGTATTAATGCTCTGTTTCAGTAATGTTGCGACAATTTCAGAAGAGCTATTGTAATAACAGTTTATTGCTATTTTCAGCAAAGTACGTGTTCGAGTGATATATGCGTTATATACGGTCTAATTTTTACAGTAGTTTCGTGCGACATCCCTGATATATTACAAAAGAGGGTAAATTAATGGAGTGAACATGTAAAATGGGTAACTGGTGTTTTATGTGAGCGTTCTGAATTGCTTGTCGGAAGTTTATGACATCTTAGGGACTACAACGTATATCTTTAAAATAGCATGACGTCAAGCTATAGTGCCACAAGCTTATCTGACCCGGTGAGAGAGTCGCTGTTATTGCATTTGATGGAGCAAACAAATAATGAACGTAGTGTTTATATACTATTAGACCATCACTCCATATATTTTTTTTTCCACTAAAATCATAAAAATTACATAAAGTGTCCGAAATGCAGAGCCAGGATACTCGTCCAAAACGCTTCTTATAACTAAGAAAGAGATCACATCGTTACAGTAGCTTATCTTACTAATATTATTATATGTTTGTTTGTTTGTTTGTTTGTTTGCATTGAATAGGCTCCGAATCTACTGAACCGATTTGAAAAATTCTTTCACTGTTGGGAAGCTACACTAACCGCGGTTGACATAGGCTACTTTTTATGACGGGAACGCGGGTGAAACCGCAGGGCGGAAGCTAGTTCTAAGATAAAATAATTGCCTAAATATGTATAACATTAAAAAGAATAGCCACGAGTGAACTTTATAAGAAAAAATATGGACTAATATTATAGTATTGGTACATAATACTCAACCACATGAAGAAATATTAACTCACAAATGACAAAAGATATTTTTTATTGTACGAGAAAAGGCTTCTTTCATATGGTTTCTATTTATAGTTAAAGAATCCAAGGAAAATAACACATTCGGACTCGTGTTTCAAATAATGTTTCAACTATATTTTTTCTGTTTATACAGGATGTTGTTTTGGTCGGCGACAAGCGACCCAGGAGCGGTAGTACGCAATATATATATTCCCCAAAAATGGACTTAATTCCATTAAATACTGTAAATATGTTGAGAAATACCTTATTAAATTTGAAATAAAATTACCGCAAAGTATGGTTACTAGGCACGTGCACTGACTAGAGGTAGGCACAAGCCGCCATCGCCCCACCCCTTTACTCCCTCGCACTCCCGTTGAGTATTATGTCTACACTTTAGCTTATTACATGATTTTCAAAAAAAAAATATTTTTTATTTTTATGATTAAAAAAAAAAGTATTTTTTTTAGTACCAGTATCTATTGTATTATCGACCCTGACTCGCTCGTCGCTGACCAAAACAACGACCTGTTTGTAAAAGGTCATGGAACTGGGTAAAATTATCAAATTCTAATGTTATTTATTACCCTCTGAAATATACCAACAGTTTTGTAGGTCTTCAGTAGAATGTGCCTATTACACAAAGTTCAGATGGAAAAGAATACCAACATGTTGTTCGGAAAGTAAAACATTTCATATTAAAGCAAAGCAAGTTTCAGCATCTGTTGAAAGCAATGCGGCTGTGCTTTTCGTTTTTTGGCGTTTTTGGGAATCAAAAACCTAAATCAGACATTTATAATTAACGTTTTTTTAATGCGGCGTTTTGAATACCATTATATTAAAATAATTTGGAGAATAATAATAATAATTAATAATTTTATATTAATAATTTTCCCTTTGGGCGTACGTATTGGCCCTGGTACCAGTTCGGACCCACAACCTTGTAGCCAGGCAAGTGACGCATCGCGAGAAAATTTATTAAAATGTGAGCAGTGTCCGGAACCTCGATATTTTCGTGGCAACCGTGGGTTAAAAATTCATGTCGGAAAGGTACACAAACCTATTCCAAACCTTATCCATCAAACCGGCTCCACCAATTCGGACGTATATATTTCGGCTCCAAATTCTTCTTCTACTGACCTCCCGTTTTCGCAACTAATTTGTTCGCTAAAGAATAATGTCCCGGTATTAAAGCGAATCCCACGCGGAGCACGTATCTGCGTGGCTTCAGCTTTAAGTGTATGTATAGACAAAATTCTCAGTATAAATTCATTAAGTGCTTGGGAAGACCTGCTTACTTTTTCGTACAGAGTGCTGCATGTCCCTAGTCGCCAGAAAAATGAGATTTCTCTCACACAACAAATTAAAAATAACTGCTCAATATTAGACTCAACTGATAATATTATTCCAAATTTTCCCAAAATTCAAAAAAAATATAATCAGGCAAACACTATCAGGAAAATCGAAACTAAAGCGAACGATGGCGATTTCAAGGGGGCAGCACATCTGCTATTTTCGAGTGATGTTGTCGCTGCAGACACACCTGAAACCCTGTCTGCTTTAGAATCAAAACATCCATCTCCGCTTTCAAATATAAACCTCCAGGATCCCCCATCTTTAGACCAAAATTGTCTAAATTGTAACGCCCAAGATCTTTTGAGTGTCATTATGTCATTTAAACCTGGTTCTGCTGGCGGCCTCGACGGTTTTACACCACAGCATTACAAAGATCTTGTCTGTGGTGCCGCCGGAGACGCTGGTACCAAATTATTATCAAAATTAACCTCTCTTATAAATTTAATGTTGGCAGGAAAGGTGCCAAGCCCATTCACTGAGATCATTTATGGGGCCAACCTTTGCGCGCTATCCAAAAAAGATGGCGGAGTAAGACCCATCGCTGTGGGTAATACTATCCGTCGTATGGCCTCCAAAATTTGTTGTCGTCACATTCTCCCGAAACTTTCGGAAATATTTCAGCCCATTCAACTCGGTTTTGGCTCAAAGGGAGGTTGTGAGGCAGCTGTTCATGCGGCTCGGACCTTTCTTTTAAATAACGGAGGTGAAGTGCTGCTTAAAGTTGACATAAAAAATGCATTTAACTCTGTCGATAGGGGTGCTTTATTGACCCAAATTCGGGATATCTGCCCTGACATATATCCTTACCTTTGGCAATGCTATGGGCATCCATCAAAACTTTTTTTCAGAGAACACCCACTTATTTCCGCCATGGGTTGTCAACAGGGCGACCCTCTCGGTCCAGCTATCTTCAGTTTGGCCATCCATCCAATTATTTCCGGGTTACAATCAAAATTTAATGTATGGTATCTAGACGACGGTACGCTGGGGGGTGATGTGGCTTCCGTTCTCAGTGATTTTAAAACATTGACAGAAAATTTTAAAAAGATTGGCCTAGAATTCAATAGCTCCAAATGTGAGCTCCTTATTTTAGATTCTTTCCCAGAATCTGAAAAACCAGAATTAATTCAAAATTTTAATGTTTTGGCTCCCAATATTAAGTTACTGTCAAAGGAGTCGCTTCATCTTCTTGGAGCCCCAGTCTTAGACGAATCCATTCCTAGTTTCTTTGAGAAAAAGATTCAAAATTTTAATGACTCTTCAAATAGACTTTATGAAATTAATGCTCACTATGCATTTTTTATTGTTCGACTCTGCCTTTTCGTGCCAAAGTTTACCTATTTGCTCCGCAGTACGCACTTATTTAAATTTGATCACATATTAGATACTTTGGATAATATGATCAAAACGTCACTTTCCAAAATTCTAAATTGCAGTTTTTATGAAAACAAAGTGTGGTCTCAGGCCACCCTACCCGTGTGTTATGGTGGCCTAGGAGTGCGGAAAATTTCAAGCATATCAGTACCGGCGTTTCTATCCTCGGTATACAGTGTGGGCAACCTCGTCAGTTCTGTTTTGGACCCTTCTATTGGATCTGTTGAGGTTTCTTACCTGTCCGATGCTAGAGACGCCTGGCAGGCAGCTTGTCCAGGCACAAATATTCCGACCTTGAGTCACTCTCAGAGAGCGTGGGACAAGCCTCTTTGTGAAAAAACCTGGCAAAATTTATTTTCTAACTTTTCTATAGATACAGACCGCGCGCGCTTGTTAGCTGTCTCTCAGAGTGACTCAGGTCACTGGCTACAAGCTATTCCATCAACAAATACTGGAACAATGTTAGACCGTATAACATTAAGTCTGTGTATTTGTCTTCGTCTTGGTTGCAGGACCAATCAACCTCATCGCTGCCGCTGCGGAGATCTCGTCAACGAGCTCGGCCACCATGGGCTTTCGTGCTCTCTAAGTGCTGGTCGAATATCACGGCACTCGGCTATTAACGACATTATCCGCAGGGCTCTTGTTGTCGCTAACGTGCCTTCCGTACTGGAACCAGTCGGTATTGCGCGGGGCGATGGCAGGAGACCGGATGGTATGTCTTTGATCCCTTGGAGTGTCGGCAAGTCGCTGGTGTGGGATGCCACATGTGTCGATACACTCGCGCCATCTCACTTACCGGCGACTTGTAAAGCTGCAGGGGCAGCTGCGGCCAGTGCGGAAAATTCAAAATTCAAAAAATACGCATCGATTGGACCCAACTATATTTTTGTGCCTTTTGCGGTCGAGACCATGGGACCGTGGGGGTCCGAAGCTCGCCGTTTTGCTCGCACCTTGTCATCAAAATTGATCGAGACCTCCGGAGACCAGCGGGCGGGGAGCTTTTTCCGCCAACGCGTCAGCTTGGCTATCCAAAGAGGAAACGCTGCCAGCCTTCTGGGAACCCTGCCGTTAATCGGAAGCAGCGGCAGGCTTGAGGAAATTTTCTATATATAGATTGTATTTTGTACATATTTGTTGTAAATAAAATTGTTACAAAAAAAAAAAAAATTTGGAGAATGTTACCAATATTAAATACATATAAACCATTGTAGCTTGCAATAAGATGACAAAGGCTCCAAGCTTATTGTTTACTACTAACACACGTTTCAAATACTCGCACTGTATTATTGACTGAGCGTAATCAAACATGCTTCTGAGCCAGTGCATTGACTGTCTGCCTAGAATCTTCTTTGTCCCTTTCAGATTTCAATATGAAAGGATTCTATATGGATTCTTACACAGCTAGACTTCATAAGACTTGTATTAGAAATTTCAAGAAACGTAATACTCCTACGCCCATATCTTTAAAAACAGGTTATGAAGTAATAAACTAAAGATTTTCTGAATGTTACATCTTCAAGTTTAAAATGTTTCGCTACATTTTCAGCTCGCTATCGAGATCCATCTCTGTCCGATGGATTAGGGGTCGAAGAATGATCGTGTAAGCATACATTGAAAGCTGGCAATGGATGTGTGAAAATAGCACATTTGAAAATCTTGCCATGGATACATCAATTTTTATATAGCTACAAATTGCAGTTTTTTTCTATCTGATTCACCAAAAGTACATACTTGATGTTTCCTTCCATTTCGACGGGCTGATTGGGTGAAGAGGTTAGAAACATTAAAAAAATATCCTTGCTGATTTTCTATGTAAAGTTATCAAACGTTGATTAGCTAAAATTACGAAGTCTTTATTTGACAGGTGACATTTGATGATCGAAAGAGTGAGACGGGGCACACTATTACACTGAATTGGTTAAAAAGCGATTATGAATAAGGGGCTTAGATTTTTACGTAAAGTAAATCTGTTATTTGGTTTCCTTTGTACAAACTCTTAGTTTGGGATCAGATGGCCGTGTATGACGAATTTCCCCTTAATATTTTGTTCCACCAATGACTAAATAGTAAAACGCCACTTTGCATTTATATGTGGCTTCACAGTATTTGGCCAGAAGTCTTGCAAAGTTCATATTGGCGCATGCTAACATTCTTATTGGAAGTTCAAAGCCAAACGCCAAACTTTTTTCGAAGCAGCGTTAAGCGTAGCTAATATAAAATAATTTAATCTTATGGTTATAGCCTCGTTATAATAAAAAGAGAGTTTCAAGTTTGCTCAAATTGCAAATACTGGTGTCTGCGCAATATTTTTGATCTCAACTTTGTTTTACAAGGTATCAAATACCACTTGAAAAGTATTTAATAAACATTGTTTCATTGTATAAAGCTAATACAAGTTTTATATACTTTTGAGAACAGATTTATTGCCAAAAGATATTCGTCAGATATTGAATCAATCATGAGTCGCAAAGAGAATTAGTAAAAGCGTTTAAAATAAAAAGTGTAATCATTTGAGTTCAAGGATATTTTCAGGCAACAAAATGTCTGCGATAAAACACGTATCGTATCGTTTGACATACAATTGTGTAAAGAAAATATAACACAATGTTTTTCTTTTTTATTTGTACAGGCCGGTGTTTGACCACAATCTCACCATGGTAAGTGATGATGTGGCCGAAGGTGGTAAGCGCACAAAGCCTAGAAGGAACTGGCTCTCAATTGCAGCTGTCGAAACACCGATAGGTGCTTGGCAACAGATTTACAACTTGAGGGTGGTAGCCAGCCAGATGGGTACTACAAAGTATCCTATCACCGTGCTATGGTTTCCTCACGATATTTTCCTTCACCGAAAGCTCAAACTCATTGTAGGATTCGAATCCGGGACCTTCGTCTCGGTATCCGACGTCACTACCACTGAGAATTTTTATGAATTCCAGCCCTAAAGGGATTATAAAGGGCATCGCGGGAAAAATCGTGGGGCGGGTAGCTGGTAACTTCTAAAGTAAACAGCAAAGAATCATTAAGAAAACGATATGTAATCAAGAAAGTTTGTATGTGCAAGGATCTGTCTTGCACGGAGTTACACCTGAGCCGCATTAAGCTCTAAGCAAACACGCATGCGACGTGACAGGGGTAGGCGGCCGGGCAGGGGCGGGCAGGGGCGGCTGAATGGTGTTTGTCGACAAATACATATGCATCCACCGCACCCTAGCCCGGATTGTTTGCAAATACACATTGTATTTGTGCGATTTCATCGAAAACATTTACTTAGATTGAATAGTTTATTGTTCTTCAGAACTTGGAGATGCCTGGCGATTTGACCTTCGAGACATTCCGGACAGAATAAGGATGTAGGTAATATTATTAACATTAGCCTTGAATATATAGAATTGATTTTCAAATAAAACTCCGAAAATTGGTGGCAAATATTTGTTAAATATTTCGTTTATGAATGTTAAGGTGGCCCTCTGTGGCCGGCGCAACTTCAACGCAAGCATAGTCTAAAAGCTTGTTGTTTCATCCAACGTAATGTTTGACTGCGAAAAAAGAGAGACAGCATCAGGGCCGTCGGTTATCAGTCGGTAAATTCCGCTGATCACTCGCGGCCGCTTCGCTAGGTCGTCATTCATGATTTCGCATTCATAAAACTTGTTCCAGGAGTATACTTCTTGTGAAAAAATCTTACAAGTTTGTGAAAAAAAAGTTAGTTATTTTGAATCTCCAATACATTTGCAAGCCTGGTATCTAAATGTTTTCTTTACTTTTACAATTTATAGGTACATTAGATATGGCCAAAGTTCAGGCAAAAACGCTGTTTTTCGGAGGCTTTGATTGAATTTGTTTCACACTTTTTTTAAATTACGCCTAGATACACGGCTAGATATAGCGCACAAGATACTAATTTGTTCAAAACATCTAACGAAAAATGTTTAACAACGCCATGATAAGTACAGAGGTTTTGTATGAAAAGTATGACGAATTGAGTCCTCTTAAAGGTGAAATTTGTAAAAAGTAATTTTCTATTTTGACTACAAAAATACATGTTTTTTGTCCAAATCCTCTCATGTAAATCGTGAATCCGGATAATATAAAATTGTAGGGATACACACGCAAGCATAAACCCGCGCTGTGCCTACAACATAATATAACTCACGAAATTAAATGCATGCGTTGACTTTTACGATCCCGTCGAGACCGGAAAGTCATTCCGCTTATCCTGTTCCGGGAACCACTTCATTTGAGCCACTTCCTCTCTACTAGGTGTTTTTTTCTGTAGGCTGAGTTGCGATACTGTATTCTTGTTTATTTTACCGAAATTAAGAGAGGTAAGTTTTGTTAGAAAACCTTTTCGAAAAACCATAATAGGTAATAATAAAAAAAACGTACAACATTTACTAATTTACCATATGCGTCTCTGTAATGGTCCAATGGCTTATTCAATACTAGCTGTGCCCCACAGTTTCACGGATATACAGAGCTATATTTATAATATTAGTAGGGATTTTAGCAACACAGTTTTTCAAAAACAAATACTACAGTAAAGTCAATAACGAAAGATAACAAGCTTGATAACTTTACAGTGACATTTAACATTTGAAGCTTACCTTCAGTTTGACGTGTACTTACGTAATTAAGTCAAAGCCTCTAATTAGCCTCGGTACAAGGATCTCAACGTAGACCAAACTCAAATAAAGGGAACATAAGTATTAATTATTTAAATTCAGAAGGAAAGTAAAACAGACACTAATTGAGTGAACTGTCGCTCTTACTTTGGCTTGACTCTCAAGTGAATGCTGCCTCTTTAAGGATTTATATCAGAAAGGCATATTGTATGAAAACAACACAGATTGAAAACAATAACATTTTCTTTAAAATAAATAACTAGACACTCCCTATATAGGTTTTAATGAGTGAGTTAGCGAGTATTAAAATATTTTTGAACGACCTATCCCATGACAACTCAGACCATGGGTTAGACGAGAAAAAAACATAATCACTTTACGTGTAGGGTAGTGTGTATCTGTAATCAAATCATGCAAGTAAATTTTGACCCACTTCCCGGTTTCTAATTGAGCTGTTTGGCATGCATAATTATGTAAATCGGATAAAAATGCAATATTAATATGATATGGAGCTGATCTGATAATGGAGCCGGACAGTGGCCATGGGAACTCTGTAATAAAAACGCAACCCCATCATGTTTGGGCTCGTCTAATCCGCCTTGATAAGGACTGGTTCGAGGGTATGATGATAAAGTTGGTCGACTAGTAGGTATATAAAAAAGCTTGATTTATAAATTAAATAAAAATTGAATTTTCTTTCGTGACACTATGTGCTATAAATCCAAATAATGGTGCGTCCATGCTACGCGAAGCGAGCATGAGCCGAGCCTCGAACGAACAGGATTTGTTCATTGTTCGCGTAGCGTGGACGGACTTGCGAGCCTCGAACGAGCATTCGTCTCACGCTCTACTGCGCTCCGCCCGAGTTACAGTTTTTTCACGAACACAGGGATTCGCATCGCGCTCGTTGTAGGCTCGTTGAGTACGTCCACACCGCATATCCAATTTCTTTGGTCCACACTTGACATCGCGAGCAACGAACGAATTCTGTTCGTACGTGGTTCGGCTCGTGCTCGCTTCGCGTACCATGGACGTACCATTAAGGTCTTGACGAACGGACTTTACAAAGTAATCTTATAATGGTACAGTTTTTCTTTTCGGTTACGGAACCTCCAAAACGTATTTCCAAACAAACTGCTTTTATATTCCTTTGTCATGTTTATATTCATGTGTGCTTTTAAACATAACCAGCAAGATACTTTCAATTAGCTAGTAGATTAGATGTATAATGGAAATAAAATGTGCACGAGAAACTTTCAGTCGCCTACAAAGCGGAACAATTTCCCTCGTCCTAACGAAGTAAGGTTTGTTTAGAACTAATCTTTGCAAGCACTTAATGGATGCGTTTGAGACCTTTGTTCCTTTGTAAATTCTATTAAAATACGACCGGCATCGGGAATCGTATTTAATCGTTGTTGGTTATAATATTTCTGAAATTATGTAGTAGTTCAATTGTTTCCCAATTAAGGTATTTTTAGAGATCTCAGCATCTATGATTACGAAGAATTTATCTTATAATTTTTATATACGGGATAATCATTATGTAAATATTATAATTTACCTGACATGACGGTTTGATAATCATCCATCAGTAATCTTTATCATTCATATTAGTAACAGCTTAGTTCAAGAATGATTACTTTTTTGTGTTCAACACCTTACTACAGTGAATGTAAGACGAAACTGTTCGAGAACACATCCTTATTGCTTCTAAATCCAACAAACACACCTTCGACATCCCAATAAAAGCTTAACACACGCCAATAAGTCTGTGTAGCGAACAAATGGCTTCCGCCATTCTCATGGTAGTGTAGTAAAGCATGTTTTGCGAATACGAAGATAGGGCGATATTGTAACAAATAACACTTATTTGGAGAAAAACGAGAACTAGGAAGTTATGAGTTAATAAAAACCTAATGAAGATGATGATATATATTAATAATAAGCCTATTAGATTATGATTTTTTCGGATGGCATATAATGTTTGATACATTAAATTATTCTTAGTACATATTATATTTTAGCAGATCCTATGGAATTCTTAAAAACCGAATCTGTTAATGAATTGTGGTGACTATTTCACCAAAAAATATTGCAATAATCTCCTGAAAATTGGGGAAATTAATTCTATATATAACTCGAAAGTGGACGAAGCTTTCCCAAGCTTACACACACTAACAATAAACAAATCCATAGACAAACGTTTTTATTGTCCTACGAAACATACAGCCCGCCTCGTGGTAAGTAGCTACCGCAGCCTTATAGACGCTTGCAACACACGCGCTACCAACCCTTTCCCCCTCTCCCCTCCCCAATGAGCTCTGCGACCTTACTCACGCGCAGGAACACAACAAAGTGATTTGACTGCGGTATTCTGTAAGGTGGAGGTACTTTCCCATTCGAGCTGATCTCGGCATGAGGCGATTTTTTTCAATTTTTTATTGTTTTTTTACCATCGTAAAACAATATGGTTAAATATTTCAGTGATTCGCGGCGAAAAAACGCTATGCTCTACCTATTATAAATTTTAATGAAAATTATTATATTGTATTCATCAGTTGAAACTCAGTTTTGTTTTATGCCCCTGGGATATAAATGAATTTATAGCAGCATCAGATTCCATTAACCTTAATATTCAATCGTTAAATTAAATTAGTTTGTAACATTGTTAATTTATGATCATTAATGATTATCATAAATTATCTGAGCGTTTGGGACCACATTATGTAATCAAAGCTTTTGAATATGAATTTGTGATGCTTGCGACAGAATCGCTGGGGAGTTGCTTTTTGAGCGCCAAAACATGTCAAAAATGAAGTATTAAATGCAGTATATATATAAACTACTTATAATAATCTTTGTTTACAATAAATATGTACAAAATACAATCTTTATACAGAAAATTTCCTCAAGTCTGCCGCTGCTCCGATTAACGGCAAGGTTCCCACAGGCTGGCAGCGTTTCCTCTTTGGATAGCCAAGCTAATGCGTTGGCGGAAAAAGCTACCCTGCAACTGGTTTCCGGAGGCCTCAATTACTTTTGATGGCAAAGTGCGAGCAAATCGGTGAGCTTCGGACTCCCACATTCCCATGACCTCGACTGCAAGACATGAAAATATAATAAAATAATATATGATAATATCAATGCTTTAACAATATTGCGGAACACAAAGTAAGTGACGTACACAAACGTAAACAATACAAACAAAAAGTGATAACAATTAAGCTACCTAATCGTAATTACTACTTTCTTATCACAAAGTGACGTACACAAACGTAAACAATACATACAAAAAGTGATAACAATTAAGCTACCTAATCGTAATTACTATTTTCTTATCACAAAATTATTTTCTACTTTTGAGTAAAAGTATCATAATATACAAATAGCTCAAGTAGGTATAACATATTATATGTGTTTACGTATGCTATCGATGAAAACGGACGTTATTCAAAAGATTACTGACATGTTCTTATAGATGATAAATCAGTGTAATGGACTATTAGTAATCCCCTATCTATTAGCTTCTTCCGGTATCAATAACGAATGTTTTGTACGACATAAATAACATAATCAACTTGGGTAATAACGAAAAGCATGACGGGAAATACTGCGATAAAATGTTCAGATATTTCGGGTAGTGATCGCTTATTTATATTATAATATAAAATGATGGAAAAATCCCTAAATATATTTGTATATATTACCATGCAAACAAATGAGATGTATATTTTCGCATAAGTAAATAATTTCTCTTTGTAAAATACAAACAAATATTAACGTAGGAACATATCAGTAATTGGACATGTTACTCCATCAGTCTCCAAAAATCGGGGGGCACGGCAGTGCCCCCGCCGAGTCGAGCGCGAAGCAAACACTGCCGTACCATCCTTTACTGGAACCATTTCGCCGCATTTTCAGGCCCCTATTTGAGAACCTCTAGATAAGACCCGAACGCAGAAATTTTCGTCATCCAGTAAGCTATAATCACATACTTAAAATCCAAAATTTCAAGTCTGTAGGTCATTTAGTTCCGAAGTTAAGCGAAAGCAAAGTTTCACATTTATGACACTCACTCACTCACTCACTCACTCACTCATGATCATCAAAATAGAACTAGTACTTCCCATAAACTCAGAGAGCTGAAATTTGGTACAGAGTTAGGGTTTAATGACCACATAAAGGGAAAACTATAAAAACTAGGATAATCGAAGATCTGGAGTACCTGGTGACCCTGATTAGAAAACACAAGAGCCCAACCAAACTATTAGAGATCGAGACATACCGCCTTTACAAAAAATATTCAACTTGGTGGGCCGCTTCATTTTCTACAAAAAGAAGTGAAATCCCATCAAAAACATTCTGTAAAAACTAGCCAAGTCTCGATGAAATGTCTTGTTTATCTCTAAAAAGTAATGAAATCTAGACAAAGTCGTGCCAAATCTAAGGTTCCTTACTGCGATTTCTTTATTATTATAGTTAATGTTGTGTGACTTGGCCGTTGAAGGGAACACAAGGGTACAAAACCAGGTGTTCCATGACACCATTGCACCAATCTGTACTTAGGTATACCCACTAACGTATAAAGAATGTTCAACGGCCAAGTCACACAACATTAACTATAATAATAAAGAAATCGCAGTAAGGAACCTTAGACTTGGCACGACTTTGTCTAGATTTCATTACTTTTTAGAGATAAACAAGACATTTCATCGAGACTTGGCTAGTTTTTTACAGAATGTTTTTGATGGGATTATGGTTTTATTCCTCTTATTAACGTTGTTTTATTGAAGATTTCTTGATGACTTATTTGGTTAGTAAATAATAAAACCCGCACTAACTCATTAAGTTCCTAGTTGAATATTGACTTCATTCTCGAACTGCATTAAATTTGTAATCATCAAATCATCATAAACAAGAACTTTCATAATTCTCTTATCTATCAGTAAAAACTATGTTTAATTAATTATTTAAAACTAGTTAATTCGGTCAACTTCACATTCACTTCCATTTTTTTACCACCCCTGTATTTGAGAGAACAAAACAAAAATATACGTTCAAATCGGTCAAGACGTTTTTGAGTTTTAGCGAGACTAATGATAATTGATTTTTATATAGATGTAATTCTTTAGGTTAGAATTAAAACAAAAATGAGCATCCAAAACATTTTAACAAATCCCATCAAGTGCAGGCATGCTTTTAACAAGACGTTCTCTAAGCTAGGTTTACACAGTGAATGAAACTTAAACGCACTCATGCACCCGTCTCTACGCGATGTTTGCTATTCACCGCATGCATGCATTTCACTACAGAGTCCCGAGTCGATACTGTGTTTAGAACGCCTTAGCTGGAAATTAACGCTAGTTCAACAAATGTTACAGACATAATGTTTGCACAGCACGTAGAGACATCACGTCTTGGCAGCAAATATTTAACAACGCAATAAAAACATATGGATGGACTTTTTACACACCATTTCTTATGATAAGTGTAGTTTGTCAACACAATCAATATCCAATTTCAAAGATAAAAAAAGATTAGTTATATTTGATAAAGGTATGAGAATACTTTAAAAAGTTACGAAAGGTGCGCTCACCTAAGAATTTCTCATAAATTAGAAAATAAATGTGCCTTCTCTTATATATATGTCTGTGTAGATAGACAGACTCAGTTGTGAGTCTTGCCTAAAAAGTGGAAAGTTGCCTCAGGGAGTGTTTTCACAGATTGTTTTACCTTTTACAAAGTGTTTACTATTTTTTGCTGGAAAATAGTGACTAAGTGCGGAATAAATAGGGTGTATTTTTTTTTAAATATGCTTTATAGGATGAGGCTAATTAGGTACATTATGTTTAGCTTGGTGTTTTGTGGAATTTTATATTGTGCCGCTTTCAAAATTATTACGCTTGAAAAGTTACTCGAATTTTGACGGGCCGTTTGGTATCCCCTCATTATACATATCGTGGATTAGATTCTCATCCGACATTTGTTACATATGTTTATTCAAAAAATAATTTCGTCTTTCCAAATCATTTATCAGTCATCTGAATGTGCCGAGTGTGAAGAAAATTCCTGGTCATTATTATGAATTTTGCATATATTTCATTTTTAATCACTTGAATCGCAGTTCCTGAAAATCATTTATTTTATTTTATAGTAATCTTATCTTCGTGTATTTCTATTATACCATTCTAGCATGTGATAAACTCAAGAGCTGTGTAGCGTGGCGTGAGAAAAACGTAACCAGTGTCAAACCTGCTGCCGGTTTGAACGATTAATTGGCACCGTTCGATTTTGAAATTCCCATACGCACTCGATACGAATACGCTTACGATGGATGTTCGAGATAACCACTGTTCTATTTTCCCCAAAACTATATATATTCGCTTCTCAATTTAGTTTGATAGAACACGGTGCAGTTTACTCAACGCATATTTCCCGCGGGCACCTACCAGATTGATTTGAAGGGAAGTTGTAACCAATCTAGACTATCTAGACAATCTAGACACCAATGATTGCATGTTCTCTGCTGTTTCTATATTTGTGTTGCAAGCACATTACATTGATTCCTGAGAAGGGTAGCCATGCTAGTGCTGACGTAATCTCGAAATCTCTAGAGCCGGATAAATCATTATCATGGTAACGTGTATTGTGTATATGCCTTGCTGTGTTTCTTGCCAGAGTATTCTCAGTTTATGTGTATTCTGAAGCAGTGGTAGATTCAACTGTATTTACTTAACGTTCATAAGGGCCGGACCAGGGCCTACACTGAATAAATTACTTTTAGATTTTGATTTTGTAGGTTCAATGGACAATGTCTTATATGGACAATGTTTTGGCATCGAATTTTTTGTAGCGATTCAGTAGATTTAACATTCGCTCACATAACCACGATTTTGCACCGCTACTATCGCGATACAGCAGCTTATATATATATATCATTGTCTGAACCAATGTCTGCTCATCGAAATATTTTACCAAAATAGTTTTTTTTACTATACAGGAAAAAATGTTTCCCAGTACGGATATTTTTTTTGGTGGTTCAGTATCAGTAATAGAACACATTCCATTATTTATTCAATACTTTTTTTTTTCTTTTTGACTTTACTTGAAAACAGACAAATATGGACATTCTATTCGTAATCATATCAATGAGAGTAAGGATTGCAATCCGGATACTTCGAAATTCGAAAATGACTGACAAATCCGGATTTTTGGGCCTATTTATAAATCCGAATATTCAGAATCAAATCCGGTTTTTTCGAATTTAAGGTTAACATCAGTTACGAGGCGGGAAATTTGATGTTTTTCGAGTTTTTTTTTTTTTACCTTCATAGAACAATATGGATAGATATTTCAGTGATTCTCGACCAGTAGTTCATTTAGCATATTGTAGAATTGATACTTTTTGTTGAAGATTAACTATTTTTGTACATTTCCCAAAATAGTAAGTTTTACGGTTTTTAGAGAAACCGTGAGAAATGTTCAAATATTGCTCATATTATACAAAAAAACATTCATAACACAATGTGCCCAATGAACTTCTACTGTCGCTAATCACAGAAACATCTATCCATATTGTTCTACGAAGGTAAAAAAAAACTAAAAAAATCAAATTTACCGCCTCGTAACTGATGTTTACCCTTAAATCATAATTGCCAATAGTTGATGGTTAATTACAATTCTCATCATTGAATATCCAGTACATGTACTGGATATTCAATGACAGCAAGGGAGTAGAACTTGCTTCCGGCCGGCGTCTGTGTTACCTGACTCTTACAATCTAGGCACTTTCAAGGCCATGGTTTCATCTGGGTAAGCGTGCTCTAACTTAGGTTTCGTCATTATCCTTAATGACGGCTCAGTGGCCAAACGCAAGTCCATATTTTTTTTTAGAATATTTCCAATTTTATTTAATTTTTATTCAAAAACATTGGAAAAACAATAAAATAGAACACCCTTCTTCAAACTACTAATAGTTTAGCATAAAACTACGCGTACAATTTAAAATTACAAAAGATTGCAAAAAAAATACCGAAATTCGAAAAATCTGGATAATCCGGATTTATATGTGATGATAAACTTGGAATCCGGATTTGAAAAAAATCCGGATTTTGCAATCCCTAAATGAGAGTGTGTAGCGGCCGCCGGCCGCGCGGCGGGTGTCGGAGGGGGTGAAACTCCCTTCCGGCCTTCCTGGCCGGCCGGTGCTCGACCGACAGTCTGCGCATGCCCACGCACCGCGTAAGTTGTCACGTGTTTCGTTTCCGCGCAAGGACCGCGCCGCGCGTGTTTCGTACATACCTACACCGTCCGATCACGACACGATGTCTTAATGGTGCGAGTTTATTACGACGAATGTATGTCAGTGAGAGCATACCTCGTATGCAAGCCCATGGGATCCGTAGCCCCGCGGTCCCTAATGAAAATACCATTTTAGCAGCCACTGAAGGCTGCTTGATCACGGGCAGTTCAGGACCCCGAATCACGCACAAGGGTCTGGCAGACTTCGACTGGCGGTCGAAGTCCAAGAAACAATTTTTGATTTCTTTGGGCGAGATCCAAGAGCCGGTACCTACGATGCGGTACGTCCTAGACGAACGAATTTAAACGACTTAAAGTTAAAAATAATGAACGCCTTTCATGAAGTGAAAAGTTACACAGTGTTCTGAACAAAATGGCCATTTATTCAAACGTGCACGTTTATGCCTACAAAGAGGAGGACTTGATTTTGAACAATTATTACAATACAGTGATTACCCCCAGGTAAGCAATTATTTTTAATTAACAAGTTTAGCGATAGGTTATTTTTGACTGATACTTAGTTGATTCCTTTTTTTTTAATACGCCTTGATGCAGAAGTACCCAAGTAGTAGTATGCATACCATACCATTAAGTAATTTTTCAATTTATTATTTTTATTTTGTTTTTTGTATAAGTGCCTTAATTTAACTGATAATGCTTTATTTTTTGCATTTTGATGGTCTAAAGCCCATGAAATCATGAAGAAATAATTGGAATTACTTTTCAAATAACTACAGGTCATAGCCAAAACTTTAAAATGCTAGACATTTTCGAAACTGATAAATAATCCGCGCACAGCTGATAGTAGGGGCCACGCTCCGCCGCCCCCGCCGCGGCCGCCCGCTGCGCGTTCACCATAAAAAAAGTTTCAATTTAGACATCTTTCGGTACCGATAACTTTATTTTTTTGTACTAAGACATATATAAATAAAAAATAGGTTTTTCATAAAACTCGTTTAAGTTTAATTTGGCAAAATTTCCGTACTGGATATTTTTTTTTCCTGTATGTTATTTGACCGTCGTCGCATCGCCAAGGTGAGAGCCAGTTCTATTAAGGCTTTCTTGAAGGGATCTGGCTCTCAAGTACAACTGTCGAAACATACCCTTTAGAATATTTCAACAAAATACAATTATTTTATCTTCATGAGCAAAAGATACATAAACACTTGTCCTATAATTATTCTAGAGACGTTTACCAAAATCTACACACATTGGTACATAGTTCGAAGTATTCCCATTTGCGCACCGATTTTTTGAGCACCGATTCTATTCCTTTTTCAGCACCGATTCATATTTTGGATCGGTGCTCAAATGGGAACAAAATTTTAATACGAAATCATTCCCTTTTGAGCACCGACGGTTTTGTAGCTTCTAGTGTTGTGGTGTTTAATAAAACGTATCGATAAAAATTAACAGTTTTATTATAAAAAGTAAAAAGTATTATCGGTTAGAGAACCCATTTTTAGAGCATCAAAACTATTCCGCTTTGAGTACTGATCAATATGTTAGGTTGGTTGTCAATTGCTGAACAAAATATACTTACTGTTGTTGATATTACCTTAGTAAAAATAATAAATTTATTTCTAAATAACTAATCTTTATTTATATATTTTTGGAATCTCCTTTTAAGCAAAGAGTAGCTTGTGTTAGAAAACCTAGGTACTGACTAATTATGGAAACATAATGTACTCTCCACTTTACTTATATTAAATCTCTCTCTTAATACCTCAAAAAATGTATATTTATGAAAATATGGTACCAGGATAGCATAAGCTCCAAGAAGATATTTCCAAAAAAAATTAAAAACAAAACCTGGTAAAAAATTTTCATAAGTAATAATAAGTATACATTTTGTGGAAAGAATATATAATAATATATGTTGTTTTGTTACTAGGGAGAGCTCCTTCAAGCTTCTGTTGTACTGGTACTATTTAAAACTGTGGTGTTTAAATAAAATATATCGATAAAAAATTAGTTTTATTTTACAGAATAATTTAATTGTTTATTATCAATTATAGATGAATATTAATTATTTATTACTTTCCTAGACTTAAATTTACTCAATTTAAACAAAACACAAACAATACAAGTCACCATACGTTTTTTATTATTATGAAGAGCTTAGGTAAAATGATCTGTGATGATTTTAGAGCATCAGCTAATATTTTAAATTGTACCAGTATAACAGAAGTTTGAAGGAGCTCTCTCTAGTAAAAAAAAACAACATATATATTCTTTTAACTTAAGAAAAAGGAGAGAGCTACTTCGAGCTTATGTTATACTGGTATAATTTAAAATATTAGCTGATGCTCTAGAATCGGTGCTCTAATGGGAATATTCAATAAAATAACGTAAGTCTTGGTACCATTTTTTCTTTAATTACCGAGTATAATTTTTTGGAGGTATTAGAGAGAGATCTAAACACCACAACACTAGAAGCTACAAATCCGTCGGTGACGTGGTCGCCGATAAGAATCGGTGCTGAAAAGGGAATAGGATCGCTGCTCAAAAAATCGGTGCTCAAAAAATCGGTGCGCAAATGGGAATACTTCCATAGTTCTGCTACGTAGCACTGTTTGTACGATCAATACACTAACTCACACCTAACGTACTTCATTAGATAGAGCAAAGCAATAATTACACGTGCTAAGCACTTCGATAATAAAGTTAGTTCTCCTTCAAACAAGACGTTGCCTATTTGTAAAATATTAATATATATGTCGGAGAGTTAGATCGTTGGTCGGACTCAGTTGGATTACGATATTATTGTGGTACAAGGGTTGGGTAAAATAATAGCAACACTGATTTGACTTTGACGTAAATAACAGACTAAATGAGGGTATGCGTAATAGTAAGAACATTGATTTGACTATAACGTGAATAACAGAGTTTATAAGGGGATGCGTATTGCTTTTGGGATAGTTAGTTTATCACAAGCGCTCGAGCTGTAGACATCTCAGTGCAATCATTGTTAGACTCGGTTCTGAAGCCTATAATTGTTTAAGACTATACATGTGTGAAGTGAAGTGAAGTGATTATTTAATTGTAATATTGTGTCGTAATAATAACGTAATAAACACATTGGGCCCATGAGGAGTTTGTTGCGTCGCTTCTTCTCCTCATACGGGACTTTTACGAAGCGATAGTATAACGTTGTTTTATTGCCTGCACTGCGCCCACCGAATCCCGATACCAGTGAACCCTAATCGTGGTTTTTGTATCGCTTGGCTGTCGCTGACTGCGACATATATATCAGTGTTTACACAATTATTAAGTTTTTGATGGACTAAATTGATAGCTACTGACTTTGAGCGATTATTTTAAATTAATTCAGTTTTCGATAGCTTCATTTATTATATCTTTTTCTAGCTCACTTTTTTCGCATGAATGTCATTTCTAAAATGAAGTGGAATAAGCTTCCCGCCTTGGCTTTCCCAAGAGGTTCTTCAAGAAGGGTGTGAAGAGATTTTTGCAGATGGGACATTATGCTTGTTAATAATATCTTCCTTATTAGTATATAATAAAATCGGTTCATAAAAGTTGTAACCGAACATATAAAAATATATATACGGACGAATTGCGAAACACCTCCTTTTTTGAATTCGGTTTCCAAAAGAGTGATTGAATGATTCATAATCCTGTTTCTGTATTTGCGAGTAAATATAAATCTATTTATGGCATAGGTAACTAACGCGTTCGAGGTAAAAACCTATAATATCTGAAGTAGGTAAAAATGAAAAGAACAAATCTCCTTTCCTCACAACTCTAAATATGATAAACATAGAGGCACATTTCCATCGCAATCTTATTTGCTAAGTCGATAACAATGTACAGCGTGGTCCAAATTCCAACCAAAGGAGCCAGATCAGTGGTCGGCGATGCGAAAGACGAAATCATTCCGTCCGGTTTGAGCTGACCATCGCCTAGTATCGATGCTCTAGACAAGGCTCGGCTCGCATCGCTAGCGCGTCGGACCGTGTAATCGTAGGCACGTAAGTACATACAGCCTGTATGTATCGCTGTATTACGTAAATTGAATTGTAGAGGATGCTGTCGGTGGAAATCGTGATGGCACTTATCCCATTGACATGGTCACATATCTAGAGATTATTCGGTATTTTACAAAGTGAGCAAATGCTTCGGAGCTAATTTAGGTTGATATTGACAACGCATACGGAAACAGCTCTCTTTATCACAAACAGGTATTTTTTATTTTTTTTTACTGTTTATAGGCCTGTGTTTGACCGCAATCTCACCATGGTAAGTGATGATGCGGCCGAAGGTGGTAAGCACATAAAGCCTAGAAGGAACTGGCTCTCAAGTGCAGTCGGAACACATCGAAAGGTGCTTGGCGACTTACTATTGATTTGGAGCTATATGAGACCCTGTTACATTATAAGTGTTCCTAGGTACCATATTACTTATATTAAAGACGGCCCCCCTACAAGAAACGTTTTTTGGAACTCTTAGTGTGCGTGCCCTCTGAAGGGGATGTCTCCCCAATACAAAGCAAACGCAGTTAAATCGAGATATACATATAATGTACCTATACCTAATAAATTAGATTTTCGTGACATGTCATGCGGTAAAAAACTCAAACATATTTCACGTTTTAAATAAGGCCCATACATTGTACTCGTAATGTTTTACATAGGTAGCTAGCCAGTAGTTCAATTACAATAAATAGTACATTGTGATCCTTGTGTGCAAAGTTGCTCATTACAGATGAGGCGGTATTAAGCGAGAGTGTAATGATCAATGCACACGCGTGTCATACGACGTTTTTCAACACACTTGCGAGGAAAAAACAGACATATTTTTTTGAAGTAGATATTTTGATAATCATCAACCACACAATGAGAACGTTAACAAATATGGCGTGCAGGTTTTTTTTTTATGACAGCCATGCGCTGTCAATCTCTAAAAGAGATTGACAGCGCAATCCGGTTAAATTAAGTATGCTTCGTCTACACACATATCACTTACAGTGAGATACAAACTTAACATAATCGGGATATCATAAAACACTAGTGCGGTAATGTAAAGTAAAAAGCACCAGTTCGCTGTCTTATGATATGATACTAAAATCGGTGCAATAAGAGCCACTTTATGAGCTAGTGTGTTGAAAAATGTTGTACAAAAAGTCTTACTCGCACTTGGTAGTTTTTATATTTGTAGGATGACAAGTAGGAAGACGAGCCACTTGATGGTAATGGCTACCGTTTCTTTTACTAAGGGATGCTGTTTCCGACCTTACACAAAGCCAAACGGTAACTAGTCCTCAACTTCTCAAGTTGAGTTGCCGATATACACCATTGCACTTTGTATTGAACGGTTCATATATGCAAACTCTTCAATTTGATACTATTAAGTAAAGTTAATACAAGCTTTTTATTGTGACTGTACTTTTTATCGTCTGTACTTGCAATATAGTAATGTATACCTTTCAGCTCAATCAGACACTGGGAAGTGAATAAAATTTAACTTGCAAGATTCGATTGCAGACACCGGACAGGTGAAACTAAATAAGAGCTTGTAAAATAGGATTTATTTATTTAATGTAGTTGAGGAGGTGACCAATATTAGTGCAGAATTTCTTTGGCACCAATTTATTTTCTATCAATTAAAGACAACAATACTTTTTCCAGTCGATTTTATTATGTGTTATTTATATTCTAATAAAATTCATCAATATTTACTAATCATTCTGCAATTCTAATCCTAATGAAACATTAATTATCTGACGACCTGTATAAAACTAATCAGGAGCCGAAATGTAGTCTGTATAACTTGGGCATCGATAATTGATCTGTAGGTGTCTTTCGTATTGAACTTTGGGGTCAGACGGTGACCTTCACCACCTTCGACTTCGACGTAATTCGGTCAAATCAATCAAACGAATTGATGGAGTTTTAAATCATAACAATTTCCCTGGAGATTATATTAATTTGTTTCGATAGTTATGGAAAAATTTAAGCTTCATGATTCATATATTTTTTAATACTAGTAAGGTAACGGCTCGCCTTATGTTAAGCGGTGGCGGTGACCACTAACCTTACATAGATAACATTATATACGAGTATGATTAGTCTTCTAGGCCTAGTTACTATATTTGACGGGCCAGTTGGTCGTGGGTTCGATTCCCACACAGGACATGCATTTGTGTGCATGAACATGTCTGTATGTTTTTTTTTTTTTTATACCACTAAGGTGGCAAACAAGCATACGGCCCGCCTGATGGTAAGCAGTTACCGTAGCCTATGGACGCTTGCAACACCAGGGAAACTTGCTTGCTGTATGTCCTGAGTCTGGGTGTAATTATGTATTTACAAATAATAAGTAGTATATGTATTATGTCAGTTATTTGGTTTCCATAAGCTCTGCTTAGTTTGGAATCAAGATGACCGTGTGTGAGAAATGTCCCAGGATATTTATCGCATTATGTAATCTATTAGTGCATATCAATAAATAGAAAATTATCCACTAATTCCCCTTTCAAGCGTAAATTATACAGTGCTAGTCAAAATAATGTCTATATACTAAATTATTACATTTATAGCGTCAAACAAACAGCGCGCTCCGGACGACAAATATTTGCAGGGAATAATTACGGTTTAAACTTATTTGTCGAATTTCTACAGAGAATGTAATCATGCCATTCAGTGTTTGCGACAGATTGACGGTAATTTCATTGTCATTATACTATCGGAAATGTAGTAATGTACAACGGAAATGGAGGCTATACCGCTTTCAACAAATGTTTTATTTATGGTAGCCCGTTTTATCCCGCTTTGTGAATCGCGTTTGGAATTGAAATAATTAGTCAAATGAATAAATACCTTATTCTGTTTGTTTGTAGTTTTCAATTCAATTATTTTTATAGTTCTGCTAGTAAGCTATAGAGCCTGATGATGATGATTGTAGTTTTGCTAATAGAAGAATAATAATTATAAACAAACTTATTTCTTTTATACTAAAAAATACAGATGGACGGACGGACACAAGAAAGATTATACGGGAGTTATTTTCCTTTTAAGGTTTGGAACCCTAAAAAAATTATAAAAAATCATTTTAGTTTAATTTCGGGGGTCAGTTAGGAGTTGGACCTAAATAAAAAAATGTTTAGAAAACATATCAAATTCAAATTCAAAATTCAAAATTCAAATTCAAAATTATATATTTGTTAAAATAGGTCAATGAGGATGTTACAATGTATATGTCCCACTATTTTATGCCTTTATCAAGCGTACAAATTTTCATGAGTATCATGATAATACATAATAGAGTATCGTGTGGGGAGACAAAGAGAACCCTTATAAGATCACTCTGGTATCCGTGTATACGTCTGTCACAAAGTTTCTTTTTTAGGCAAATGAAAAAAAGTTGAGGACTCCAACTGACTGCTTTTTTTAGAACGGCCGGTACCCCAATTGAGCAATCCTGGCTGACTTTAGACCGGTTTTTTGAAATAAAGGAATGCAGAGCTATCAATGAAAAACTGGGTTCTTTTTTTAAACCACAATTAAATTTAAATACCATTTATTTAGAAATTAATTGTACCTAGTGTTTATAATTCACGGAGCGGAAACTCGGCTGAGTGTACTAGAACAGTAACGTACGGCTCTCCGAGGAGCAATGCCGGATCGAATTATAGCTATTTGTTCGCTCCTAACGTTGTATTGCACAATAACCCATGTCTAATGGAAGTTCTAGTGCTTGCCTTCGCTTCTAACTGCTATATTTGCAACTATATTTGTTTATTTGCGCTTTCTACATATGTAATGTTGCTTAAAGAGTTCAAGATAGTTCGATAGGGTTGGTTTTCTCAATTGCATTTTCATACGAGTCGTATCTATTTTTTTTTTATTCTACTAATGTAGCAATACGACCCGCCTGATGGTAAGGTTGCTTTTACACGTTTGCATCAACAGAGGTGTCAGTCGCACGTAGCCGACTCTGCAAGAGTCTCTCCACACCCACAAGAGTTATGAGGAAAGTCTGAGAGAAGTAGCTGTGCCGACAGCGGAAATACAGTGCAGTGTCATACATACACTGCTAATTCACCGCAGAAACACAGCATTTTATTTATACTACGTAGTCGGCAAACAAACATACAGCCCGCCTGTTGGTAAGCGGTTACCGTAGCCATATAGACGCTTGCAACACCCGGGGTAACACTCACGCGTTACCGACCCTTCCCCCCTCCCCGATGAGCTCTGGCGACCTTACTCACGCGCAGGAACACAACAATAGTTATTTGGCTGCGGCATACTACAAGGTGGAGGTACCTCCGCAGTCAAGCCGAAAACAACTCCACTTAAAAAAAATTGGCTGCGAACTTCTTAATGATTAAAGACTAACTAACCCTTATTCATAATCGCTTTTTACTATATCAGTGTAATAGTGTGCCCCGTCTCACTCTTTCGATCACCAAAAGTCACCTGTCAGATAAAGACTTCGGAATTTAGCTAATCAACGTTTTATAACTTTATCAAGGGGGTTAATTAATAACAAAATCCCGTGTAGCTAATTAGGTGCCAAAGCCTTTTCATAATTATGAAAACCGAGCGGTACCCATATAACATACAGACAAGCTGGTTTACAGTTTAGTAGTGCATTCAAAGTAAGTAATAAAATATTACTTATCCTCTTACCAACATTAGAACACCTTTTGGAAAGCAAAAAATAAACGCAAAAGCCTCTAAATCATAATTTATATTAAATACATATTTATTAAAGTAGGCAAGTACGTAAACAAATAGAGAGGCGGCTCCTTTGAGTAAATCTCGTTACAGATTTAAAGGACCGGCTTTTACAGGTGAATCTTGTTTGTTCGTGCTATTCAGGGCTTTATATTAATAAACTAGGTAGCAATAAGTAAAGTCTAACTAACACGCTTTTATTTATTTATTAAAGATATAACTATCTTTATATGAATAGTTGTGGTTGGATAAAAAAAAACTAATCTTTTGATCGAATATAGTTATTAGCTTTTCGCCCCGCAGTTTCATCCCGAAGCAGTTGGATATTAGGTACCTGAGGGCCTCGATAGTCCGATCATCGTTGTCAAATATTAACCAATAGAATTGCAGCAAAACTGACGAGACGTAAATTTTGACCAATTCTATTGGCTAATTGATTGACAACGATGGATCGTGTATCGTTTTTCGTAGTAGGCCCCCTGCTTCGGGGTCGAATTTTATAAAATTCTTACTACAGTACGGACGGCTACCTAGAGATTGCGTTTCTGACACTTGTAATTTTGGAAAAGCGTGTGATAAGTGCGGGGTTTTTACACGCAGTGCAAAAAAATACAACTCTATGGTCTTTTTGTCATAAACTTGTCCATTCATATTCTCACCCCCTATTTTTATCTCCTATAGGGCCGAAAACTCGGAAACTGGATCCCCTTAAATTACTAACCAAATGCCTAAATACAAAGTTTCATGAATCAAAAATGATAAAATGTACGTTCCCCTACGTTACAAAAGAAATATATCCACAATATTTTATGATTCTATGAACAGTAGTTTACTTTATGCTCTCTGTAAATCAATCAGTCAGTCAGGACTTATTCTTTTATGTACACTGATGCCAGAGTTGGTCCTTCAGTGCGACGATAACTTAGGTTTCAGAAAAATAATATTTAGAGTATTTTTTAATTAGATTTATACAATAATATTTATCAAATACAATGTAAGAACTAACTGCTAGTGATAAAAATAATTTAACTATAAGAAAGAAAACATCAGTAGACACCCAAGAACTGATACGGTGACTATAAGAAGATAAAACGCAAATTAGCGCATCGACGCGACGCCTGACACAGCACCAAGTTTTGCGATATCGGAATTAGCTGCAGGTAATGTTCCTAACTCAACTGGCGAACACTCCGGCAAAAGTTGGGAATTCATTAAAAACAATAGCCGTTCGCGGGATAACTCGCTTCTTACAAGCCTGTAGCCGCAGGCTCCTAGACTACCGGAGCAAGTATTGCTCATACCTGAGGTCACGTTGGAAAACTTCATCTATCGCCTTAAATAGTTTCACAATTGAATCACTCAACTTTCAGAATCGAAATGGACCCAACGACTTGCGAGCGCCACATTTTTTTCTAAAGCCTTTAGTCTAATATACAAAACAGAACCGCTAAGGATTACTGCTCGTATTATGTGACGTTTATAAAAAAAAATCTAATAATATTCAAAGATATTTCAAATATTATTATACTAGACTCACATAAAAAAGTGAAGGGCGAATTCTTAAGAAAACATTTTGTTCCGTAGTCAAAGTAATCTTGGAAAGTCTGTGGCGCATCTGCATTGCAAATATCTCCAATTTTATCAAGAAAGTGCAACTGAGGACTGAATTTAATTCACCATAACGCGTTCACAAATTATGCGCAACATTAACTTTACTTAAGTCAAAAACAATGGTTATGCAAATTCTGTCAGCTGGTGAAGGAATAGAAGTATGATGAAACGGAATTATTCTTTTTTTACTCCTGTATTTTTCACTTAAAGCATTTCAAAGGAGAATATCAATTCTTTATACCTTCGTCTTTTCAGTAGCAATTGTTCAACGTTTTCCTTCACAAAATAATTGGTGATTACAACTTGGACGACATAATCTTATTCAAAATTAGTAGCATTTCCCTTTGTGTTTAGTGAGGTGCATAATTTAGTAGGTTGACTACTAGATCCTACCGTACTTAAAGTGTTAAGCCGCGATGTGATAGCCGTCATTAATAACTTACAACACTTAAGCTCAGCTCGTTACTTATTCACAGTTTACGTACGTTTTATATAATGACACCCGCATTTGATACTGCCGAAAGCTTTAGCTTGAATTGTATGATTCACTTCCCGACTTGAGTAAGTCAACTTTATCCGCTTTACTTGTTTCTCATTGTCTGGTATCTCGTCTTTCTTGCTCAGAAATTTCGTAAAAAAATTCATTCTTGTTCCAAATTATTTCACTTATTACTTGTCGACTTATAACAATGATGTCTAATTCTAGATACCTACTAGATTTTTTATTAAAAATAATTATTAGGTGCGTTTACGGTCGGGTTCCTAATTCCACCACAAGTACCGAAGGTTTAAAAGAAAAGGCAATAAGATCAACATTTGTCACCGCGTCACAAAAAAGCTTTATTGCGAGCACCTTCCACGCGAGATTAGACACAATTCCATATAATCCGCGTGAGTAGTCTACGAACAAAAACGGCAAATGAAACCACTGTGAAAAAGGTCGTGACCGCAACCTGAGAAATCTTAAAGTTTGTGTGTGTAACCTGTATTTTTTGGCAACGCAGCAGCGTACTCGTGACCAATATGAATGTGATACAATTTGTCAGGTTTACGTGGTTATTTGTAGGAGGCGAGCGCAGGTGTGGATCCGGTGGGCCCGCGGCACCGTTTCATGGAATAATAATGACGGATTCGACTTAGAGAAGACTTACAGGGTTACGCCTCTACGTTCGTGTTGCCTAAGGCGTAGCACTTAGCCGCTTTGCTCATTTGCACGGCTTAAGTTACTTTGCCGAATGATGACGGTAGCTTTGGCTGATAGTGTGCGTCTAGTTTGGTCTATTTTGAGCTGAGAAAGGTCTCAATTAAGATTTTAAGATAGAATATACAACTGAGTGTTTATGGAATCATAATAGAGTTGTTACAGATTCTGATTCCTTTTATTTAAACGTCAGAAATTCTCCAAAAACAGGTGAATTTAATTCTTCGTATAGGTCATCGAAATAGCCCAATATATCGATGGTATAGGTCGTCTTGAAGCGCTCGTGGTGTAGCATGATTAGCCGTTCTTAATCGATCGACAAAGTTAAGCAACGCCTGTCGTGGTCGGTACCTGGATGGGTGACCGCCTAGTGGTATTTCAAATCGAGCGTTTCCGTGCTTCGGAAGGCACGTAAAGCCGTTGGGCCCGGTTATCATTTAATTGTGATAGTCGTTAAGCTAGTTGGATGCCTCCTAGGCGGCTTGAAAAATTCCAACAGTAGGTTGACCACTAGCCTACCTCCACCGATCCGCAGTGGGCACGCGTGGTGGAGTATTGCCCATTCCCTTTCACCTTCATTTGTGAAAGGAGGCCTGTGCTCAGCAGTGGGACATTATAGGCTGATGATGATGATGATGATGATGAGGTACGTCATAAACATTGATTTCAACATTAAATAAAATGTGAGCCATATAAAATTGCTACATATCTTGTTCTACGTCGAAAGCAAGGTTTAATATTCCTTTCGGCGTTTATTTTTATATTATTTTTTTATTTATTTATAACACACAGTAAACAATCAAGTGTAAGTACATACACTATAAAAAGCTTTTATAAAGCGAGCGAAAACCTTTCTAGGTTTATCTGTCACTTTAATATCGTCGCTTGAAGAAAATTTAACAATATAAAGCCGTAATATAACTACTTTCTACATACCATCCTCCATTTTGTAGTGTGGATCTTTTTAGGTAATAATAATGTTTTTAGAATATACTTACATTTATGGAACTAGGAAGTACCTAGTTCCTCGTTTGTTATAGGGTTTTTCACATCAATGTCATCATTAAAATTACGTCTATTTTTAAACTTTTTCATTGTAATACGAGCCTAAAACCCAGGTTAACCAACGCTGACTAACTTTTATCCATCGTATAAGTTGTACGTAGTATTTATATACTCTGAGGTATAAGTATATGACGGTTTGATAGATTCTCAATATAAAATTATATCACAGAGCCATATTTACACCATGTTTAATGTTCTATCCGACATTGGTAAAATTGGGCCTTAGACGCAAATATAATAAATAAATAAATATCCTGGGACATTCCTCACACACGGTCATCTGATCCCAAACTAAGCAGAGCTTGTACTATGGAAACCAGATAACTGATATAATACATATACTACTTTTTGTTTGTAAATACATACTATTTTATTAGTCCTATGCTGTACAACAGAATAAATAAGGAACTAAATATACACCCGCTACCTTCATATACGTGCAAATTAAAATGAACCGAATGGCTCAAATTGTTGTCCTATGAAGAGACTGAAAACTTATTATCGCGTAAATAGCACTATAAATTCACAAAACTCACACACTACATACATTCACACACACTAACTTACACTCACTAACACACACACTAACATTCACACAGTTCATATAGGCACACTTTACAATTACACTCGACAATTCAAAATAACATCTTGTCTTGCATGATAGTTTTAAGGTCATCATTTCTTACTGTTTTAGACTCTGTTCATGTTTGTAAAACGGAGGAGGGCGTTGATATCTGCGACACAGTTTTATACTATTGTAGATGTCATCGTTTCAAATGTAACTTGTAATAGTGTTTTATGTGCCTCAAATAAATTTTTATCTTATCTTAATATACATAATTAACACCCAGACTCAGGACATACAGACATGTTCATGCGCACAAATGCATTGTCCTGTGTGGGAATCGAACCGACGACCTGCGGCGCGTAAGGTGAACCTTAACCACCTGCGCCAACTGGCCCGTCAGTATAAATATATGACGGTTTGACAGATTCTCAATATAAAATTATATCACAGAGCCATATTTACACCATGTTCAACATTGGTAAATTTGGGCTTTAGACGTAAATATAATAAATACCCTGTATCTTTAAATAGTAATATTTTCGAAATAAGGGAAATAAGATCATTTTTTCGATACAAACTCCCAATATGAGCCAAATTACATTGGGCATCATGAGCAGCAATATTGGAATAAGCTTTCGTCGTCTCTTCTGCAATACGATAGTTATATTCAAATCTGCATTCCCCAAAGTACTTCACATATAAGAGATTTAATAAAAATTCTCCGGCATCTATGTTGAATCTGAATCTCAGCTGTGCCGACTGATCTCGTATGTCGTTTTATTTCACTTCTATGAACGACATTCTTATGCGTCTCCATTTTATTCTAGTCTAGTAGTTATTACTTTACATGAAACCTACTTTTATTTGATCTGTGCCTATTTATTTTATTGGTCAGCTACGAATAGACTACCCGATAAATAGGAATACGTTATTTATTACAAAAAAGAAATATCATTATCAGTATTTCATTTCTAACTGTAGATAGATAGAATGTTGCCATTTCACTTATTAATTAGGTTTGTTTGTGAAGAAATTTTGATGATTTTGTGAAAACAGTGCTAGTGGTATTTACACCATAGTAATCTACTGAAATATTCAGATTTTTTGCTTTGCTAACTTCGGAAATAAGTGGAATGGTATTTTTTGACCTTTTTCATCAAGTCAAAAACTACACAACATAAAAGACAATAAAACCTGTTTTGGAATGTACAAAAGAAGCCCTTATCATATGATACCCTACTTTGAAATTCCCCCATTTCGGCCCCTTTTTCAAAGTCACTAAAAATATTTTTATTTTCATTTTAAAATTCCAAATCGATAGCATCAGTAGCTGCTGAAATATGTATACCGCTGCGACAGATGGACATACGGACTAAGTGGCACCATGAGGGTTCCTTTTTACCTTTTTGGGTCGGAATCCTAATAATCACAATTAATTCAATTTTATCGAAGTGTAGCTGATCTCAGCTATTGCTCAGTATAGTTACATACAGTATACTTATTATTATTTTTATACGTTATCGCTCTAGGTTCGTAAAGTATAATTTACATACCGCTTCTTAGATACTTTAGGTCTATCTACTTTCAGAGTACGAGAGATGAAAGTTATATTTACTTACTTCAATGAGATCCAAATACCGAGTTCCATAAACTCTCATAATTTCTGTTTGATTAACTAATATTCAAATTACAAATCGAATTGAATCTATTTAGTATTCGTGGCAAGGCAATCGTTTCAATTCTAAACACAAACAACCAAAGATATCCGAACACAGTTAAGTTTTATTAGAAGTCGGCAAGTTCCGAGATATCTGACGCCACAAGACCCTGAAGTCTGTCTTAATTAACCAGGACTCGATTATTAATTTCTAGCCATTTAGCTGTTGAAGGAATCCATAACGCTCTCGACCTTTGAGACGGGATGAGCAAGAAGATAATCAAGATTCCTATTGAATCTCTGAATTCGCTTATAATGGAGGTTCGTTTAGTATATAATTCAATTTCTTGGTGAATTATCTAATATTTATAAGGTTCAAATAAAGTTTCAACAATAGTAAACCTAATTTTGAAATTGTCTTTATAGTGGATAACAGCAAAACAAATGTTCTTGAAAAAGTAAAAAAAGTATTCTTTCATTTTAACCAATACAATATTGTATCGACATGTATTGTTAATTTCTTACTTCCTATACAAGTTTGAACTTTCAACAATGGCATTAAAATCGTAAAGTTTCAATGGACGCAACAATTATTGTCGCTAAAAGATTTTTATATCCCCGCAGAGTGCTTGTAGTCTAATTACATCAGTTCATTACATTCCATTTTTGATATTCCACAATAGACCGAGAATTTCCGGGTTACTGCTAATTACACAATGCTCTTTATAATGCGCTAATTAAAAATATATCACGTTCATTGTACAGGAAATGGAAGGACCTTTTGTTTAAGCTGTGTACACACATAACTAACGACCTAATGCTGTTGTTAATTTAAGGAAAGCATCACATAAGACCTTTGTACATTAAATAAGATGCCTTAGAAGGTTTGTTATGACGATAAATATGTAGTTTAAGTGAGTAGGAAATGCAACATGCTCGACCGACCAGATATAATGGTGCGTCGATGCTACGCAAACCAAGCACAAGCCGAGCCATGAGCGAACAGAATTCGTTAGTCGCGATGTCAAGTGTGGTCGTTACAACGAGCCTACAACGAGCGTGATGCGAATCCCTGTGTTCGTGAAAAAACTGACAATCGGGCGGAGCGCCATCGAGCGCGAGACGAATGCTTGTTCGAGGCTCGCAAGTCCGTCCACGCTACGCGAATCCGATCTCCACGTGTGCTTAGCTCGTGCTCGGTTCGCGTAGCATGGACGCACCATAAGGGGTTTGCTTCACAGAAATTATACAGCACCATAAAAGGTACTACGGATCGGAAGCGATGGCGACTATTTTGCCAACGACACTAACTTCCCAGGATGACTACGCATCATGTCATGATCGAACAACCAAGGGAGTAATTCTGCCACATTTGCAGGCAATCATAGCATATTTAAGATCTCAATTAATTAATATTTATTAACATAATATTCTACCATATTTT
The DNA here is from genome assembly GCA_951394255.1 of Polyploca ridens. Classification (NCBI taxonomy): domain Eukaryota; kingdom Metazoa; phylum Arthropoda; class Insecta; order Lepidoptera; family Drepanidae; genus Polyploca; species Polyploca ridens. The sequence goes on along the minus strand of OX596259.1, from coordinate 10,141,939 downwards.
AATTCAAATCAGATCAGAAAGCTAACACAATATTATATTTTTCAATGTTAGAGATTTTGTAGTCAAATCGTGGACATGTCGTAGGCACTATGTAGACGATAGGCTCTGCTTAGACATTTTGTAGACGTAAATGGATCCATCTTAGTCACAACGTAGACATTTTATAGGCTCAGTACACAGTACCGTAGGTAATAAGTAGACATTGGCCCTGATTCTGTTGTTCAACTAACCTAATTTTAATCTCACTATGTCTCTTTCTAACAAAGAACCTAAGAAAAGGTTGTAAGAAATTGAGTCCTGTCAAATTAGTCCAATGCTTGTTTTCAATATAAATTACACGCAAAATAAGACGGCAAAGATTAATTTTAAAACTTAAAATATGTTCTATCCTTTTTCAATAATGTTCGTAACAAAGAGATGAGATGTGACTAAAATTAGTTTAGTGCGATTTACAACAGAATCAGCACCACTACGTAGTTCACGCATTAGCATAGTAGACACTTCGTAGAGCTGCTACGATAGGTACTACGCAAACATTTCGTAGGCATAACTACGAAGTAGTGAGGCCATAGAGTTAGAATATTAATAGAGCGAATGTACCGGAGTACGGGCAAAATGCCTTGAAACGAAGTATACGTGATAGTTTGAAAAACTAAAATACATAATAATGAATGCCAATTTCTCGAAACAACACACAATACTTTTACCGAAAAACTTACAAAGAATCCATATCGACATTTTGTCTGACTGAAAATCAACTAGGGTACGATCTTGAGTACGATATATCTGTAAATGCATCTTTATGGATATTGCTCACGCTTCGCTCAAGGTATCACTCTATAATATTCTACTCAATGAGTCAGGCGTACTTTAGAGTTTCTAGAGACAAGGAGGTGAAGGTATAGTATTATTTATAGTTAAGGTACTAACCTTCACAAGCATCAATATATTATCTTCTACAAGCCTACGAATTGCACAACTCTGGTAAGAAGGTTTATTTGCATTTTTTTCTGATATTTTATAGATAATCTAGTCATATGAAATGGTTGAGGACTTTTTGGCGGAAGCGTGTAGTAAAGTAAAAAGTTGCGTTTTCGTTTTATTTTCACAAATTCGTGTATTTTGAGTTTTATTGCATATTATCCGTGGTGTTTTATCCAATAAAGATCGATCCATGTGCATCATTGAAGTGAAATGAAGTTAATTAAGTGTACGTGACTTTTCAAGTTGTCTCAAAATGTCCGTGAAAAGTTTTACTAAAACATGACTTTTATGGACAGACTAATAGTGCGAAAGTGATTTATTTGTATGTGAAAGTGATTTATTGAGACTAGAACTTATAACTCGACACTGGCAAAAATATGGATTTGGTTGCAATAAAGAAAAATAAGAAAATGAGAAACAGTGGCTGACGGAAACAATCACAGTATAGATCGTCACAATTGACTCTACATGTAGAGTAACGGTTAGTCGGAATGCTGTGTAATTTATGAGTTCAACCCACTTTGTGGTCGAGCAATGAACGCTTTTGTTCCCCGGACCAAACGTTTCTAAATCACTCGCAGATACTATCGATAATATCGCATTTTTGAGTTAAGTTGTAACGCAAAATCTAAATTTTGTATCCACAGATTAAATTGATATATAAACCTAAAAGTTATCCAAACTAGACTAGATAAATCTTTCGTTATTTCCTATGAAAACATCTTGTTTGTAATGCATATCATAATCATACCTCCTTCATTATAAGAAGAAAAATATAAAGCAGCAGTTGGTATAGAATTGGCGGCCCTCTTGCCCTGTAGCTGGGGCTTAGAATAACAGCTACGGTGTTCTCCTGCCTGTCGTAAAAGGCGACTAAACGGGGCCATCAGGGCAGGGGCTCTGTGCGCCCAGAAGCGACCCCAAAGAGGACGATGGCTCGATGTGATCACGACTCATCGTGCGATAGCACAGCGAGGGTGCTGGGGGGAGGTGTAACACTTCCCCCTGGACGAGCTATCTTAGCGCCGCGCGTGGCTGGGTGAGCAAGTACGCGTTCAACACGAGAGCCCGCCCCCCTCTCTATAGCGCAGATGGCGACCACAGTGCCACCGCTACCCCCGGGCGGTCGGGTATCCTATGAGGATTTCCCCACGAAAAAAAAAAGACCAGAATGAAAAAGAACGACGAATTAGGAAGAAACGGAATGAAATGGTCTCAATATATGAACTGAATTATTCATATGATAATTGTATGTTTATTTTAATTAAACCTTTCTACAGCAGTAAATCTCTATACAAAAACAAAACACATAAACTCAATTGTATGTAGGTACGTAAAAACCTCCACCACTTAAAAGTTTTCCTACACTAAAGCTTTCTATACAAATAAAATGTTTGAAACCGTCAATGCACTACTTCAATCCTTACTTGATCACTATTTTATTCGTGTACTTTCCCATACCTCCACACTTGTTCGTATTTCTTCCACAAACTCTCCTTCTCCTGTAACAAAGAGACTGACTTAGTAATCACGTGAGAACCGAAGCTACGTTAATTAAAATAAAGAGTGTTTTGTTTTATTGCGTCAGTGTTAAGTAGATACAGTATCGAAAGTTGTAAAGATGCTTCCTTTTGTTTTTACTTTATAAAATACCTGCGTAGAAATGTTTTAAGTGGTTGCATATAAAATGACGATGATGAAAAGGAGAGATGGACTTATCTTTAATATCAATAATATAAATAAGGCCAACTACTCCATTTTAGATGAAATGCATTATAGGAGACGTCCTGGAGTACTGAAATTGTTTCTGGATGAAAAAATATTTCAATATCTACCGAAAACAAATAATAAAAACTCATGAAAAAATATAACGTGTGTATAACCTTTCGGTGTGTTCCGATAGCTGCACTTGAGAGCCAGTTCCTTTCTAGGCTTTGTGTGCTTACCACCTTCGGGCACATCATCACTTACCATGGTGAGATTACGGTCAAACACAGGCCTATAAACAGTAAAAAAAAAAAATAACGACCCACTTCTCAGTTTAGCACGCATGCAGCATTTTAGTGTGTAGTTGGCAACATGCTGGACATTAAAACGCATGCAAGCGCCACGCGCCATGAGAAATCATGCAACCTATCAGAAAGATTTATTTACACCGCTTTGTTAGTTTCACGGTGCCGCTGGTCGAATCTCAGATAAACTAGGCCCGACACAATCGTGTTTTGAACCCAAAATTTCACATGGGAATTGTACGTATCTAGGACACTCCGAGAGATTTATCCGATTCTGTGAAACGAATCGTATACATAAATTTGATATGACACAATAGAAACCGAGTACTGAGTAGTTTAGGCCTTGAATACCAAATGTATATGAAATAGTAAGCTTTATGTGGACACACAATTTTTGTGTAGATAGGCTTAATGTTTGTGACATAAGAAAAGTAAAGTAAATCATGCGTGATTTTTATTGTATTGTTTTAGGTAGAGAGTTAATTTCAAAAAGTCTTCACATTTGTTTTAAAATATTATAACTTTTCAGAGGAGCATAGCTTTTATTCGCTCAAAGAGCAGCTCGACTGGGGAAGTACCGTCACCTTACAGAATACCGCAGCCAAATAACTTTATGTTGTGTCCTACGCGGGAGTAAGGATGCCAGAGCTCTGTGGGACGGAAGGGTCAGTAACGCGTGTGTGATGCCTCGTGTGCTGTAGGCGTCCATATGACTACGGTTACCGCTTACTATCAGGCGGCCCGTATGCTTGTTAAACGACATAGTCGATGATGGCGGCGCACCTAATGGCATGTGACCACCGTCGTTTAAGGAAATTAGTAATACAGTAGGGAAAGTCGACTGCTTTACAAAGCCTAAAAGGCACCTGCAGGGCTATTTTAAAACGCTCGGATTCGATATCGGAAACGGATTCAAAAACTACCGAGGCTATATTCCGCAAATGCTTTTTTAATTTCCGAATTGAAATATTTTTGATGTTTCTTTACGGAAATATCAATTCGATTCATCGAAAAGTTTTCGGAAATTAAAATAGCAATTACTGAAATTCGCCTCGGAAATTTCTGAATCCGTTTCCGATATCGAATCCGACGTTTTAAAATACCCCTGCTATAAGCCTTTATATTTTTTTATAAATAAATTCCATATTGAATAGTCCCTCCTTTTAAATGCATTAAGGTTACACCTAACAAATCCCTAATTCCCGAAAGTCTCCCTCGTCGAAAGCGAACTACTAAAAATCCTACTCCCATGTGAGCTAATCATAGCTTCCTAAGCTTATTTATTTCTGTTTACTGTAGATAGTTTCAACAAGTTTAACACGATGCTGTAAAACGCACAACACAGTTCGTTTGTCCATCCCTGGGTACCAGAGCTACCTTCCAACAAAGAAGTCATAGACATACAAAGACGCGGAAGCGCTTATTCTAAAACTATGATTGTGTCAACATTTTCGCTTATAACTAGTGAAAAAGCTGTTTTACAAAAAAAACTTAAACCGACTTCAAAGTACACTAAGAAGTAATCAAATCCTGATCAGATGGGACTAAATGGGAAGTGTACCCTTCCAAACAAAAAACGAATTTTCCAAATCGGGTAATAAATGACAGAGTTACGAGGTAACAAACATTTAAAAAAATACAACCGTATTTTGTACCTCCTCCTTTTTTGAAATCGTTTAAAAAGGATTATCAAAACACTCCTTTATTGCACAAGTTCAAGAAAATAGTTCACCTGAGCACTTGTCCAACATTCTACATACAAGGTATCTATTCGTTCTCAGGTATAGAAACGGCTAACGGATGCCCGCATATTCCAAACGAAAGCTTTTACATTCGATTCATGCGGAACTCCACCTAAAGGAACTCGATTGCAGCAAAGTGCATATGCTGAGTTCTTTCGCACACACTCTTTGGCGATCCACAAAGTTAGGCTCCAAACTTTGCATACGGGAAACGTTACAGAGGTTTTTAAACAAACAATCGATTCACATTGTACACAACTTTTTCTATTCAACGCATTACTAACGATGTAATTATATACGTTTTACATTGCCTTACTTCGCTTATTTACATTTCAATAGGCAATTACGAAACACTAAACTCGACGGATGAAGTTTATAAACAACCGTATTCTCGTTTCTGTTTTATTCGGTCTCCTGTTTATTCACTCTACCTACTTAATAAATGGTCTTAAAAAGTTTTTGAGTATGAACTTAACTGCTGAAGTTTCAATAGTAAAATAACTGCACTACAACATTATGCACAGCGCACAGCTAATGTTATCGTAAGATTTTAGACCCTCACTCAGAATGTAAACAATCTAAAATCAAATACAAATCTTACTATTCTGAATAGGCATGTATGTCAATAGCAACTCAATTAAGCTGAATTTGGTTAAATCAAATATGCTGATGTCTGGCTGTGCTGTGGGTATAAGAAGCGATGACTCCGGTCGTTTCGACAACTATTCACTTTCTGGTGCGGTGTGAAGCACTCAGATAAGACAAATAGACCCCAAAATTACACGGAGCCGAATATAACCTCACCTGAAATAGCCAGACTCGCTTCATCGCACCTCCTCTCGCCCGAGTGCAATGTATAACAATCCAATTAGCATTTAACACTTGACTCTCCATACTTAAATGGCTAACCTCTATTAAAGTTGTAAACCCTAAATCCACGGAGCTTAATTTCTTTGCACGTTCAGGGTCTCTCGGAAAGTCATTTCGGCAAAGTAATTGCTTATGAGTAGAAGCGGATAAACGAAACGAGCTCCACTCTGCTGGGGCTCGTAAAATGGACTCAGGGGCTTGCATTTAATTAATACGACTAGTTGAAGTACGTGAGAGCACATCGCCTGAAATGGAATCATTCCTTTTGACCGCCGAACTGACTCTTCCGACGAAAAATTCGCCAAATTACCACGTCGGCATCAGCGTTTTACCGTCCAAAGCTGAGCGGAATTGCACGACGTGTATTCACTAACTCTTTTAGAAAATGTTTCACCTTTCATATTGAATACGCCCTCAATGTATATTTAAATCCTAGTCTCTACATTGACCGATTTAAAGCAAACGTTAAGGTTTACTGCTGTATTCCCTACCAATCCTTCAAATAGAGTGGGAATACCAAATAATTACTTGACATCGAAGGCTGGTGAATAATACAGTAAATAAAATATTTAAGAAAATAAATCCGCAGTAGCTTTTGTTGTAATTACAGAAGTATTAAACAAATATTTAAATTATACCGAAAGAGTATTATAATGCAAGTATCTATATTTGTAATTAGTCTTCACTGGGGTACCGAAGGGTAAAGGAAAAAGTTAGGGTCAATAGTCTTTAATTTAAAGATGGAACAAAAGAGACGACAATAATGGGAGAGACAAGAGCACGATTACAGAATGACTTCCCCGTTACCAAGCTGTATTTCACGGAGTACGATGCAATATACATCTCTGCGTTCTGATCATTTAAGTGTGCCATTTATAACATTAAAATTATGTAAACATTTCATAATTCTAAACCTGTCTTTTTTTTCCAATACTGTGTTTGATACAATATGTGTTAAATATTTTCTGCAATAGTTTTTATTTCGATTAAATAAAAATATTGGTTTCGTATTTTTGGATCTACTTTCATTGAAGCCTAAAAAGAATTTTTAAAATGAAAAACGTAATATAGTCCATAAGGACTATTATTTGAATGTAAGTATCAAATTAAACGCGCTTAAATTGGAGCGCTCGTGGTGTAGCATGATTAGCCGTTCTTAATCGATCGGCAAAATTGTGATAATCGTTAAGCTAGATGGATGCCTCCTAGGCGGCTTGAAAAATTTCAACAGTAGGTTGACCACTAGCCTACCTCCACCGATCTGCAGTGGGTATGCGTGGTGGAGTATTGCCCATTCCCTTTCACCCTCATTTGTGAAAGGAGGCCTGTGCTCAGCAGTGGGACATTATATAATGATGATCAAATTAAAGAAGAAAGAAGCTCTACAATGGCGACCACGTACCAGAAAGTGCCGAGTTAGATCTTTAAGCGACTCTAGATGTTTGACGTAGGAATCCATGGGTAAGGACTATGTTCTGCAGTGGACAACTTTATGCGGAATGATATAAAAATAAATTTAAAAAAGTTTTAAGTGAAAATAATTAAAACTTTTATCTGCCATCTGACTCCAAACTAAGCAAAACATACTATCTAATTTTGATAAAATATTTATTTTATTTTATAGTATTAGCGACTAGTTCTTATTTGGGATAACGTCAATACGAGCTAACCTCTTAAAAATGTGTAATTTTCTTTTACAGCCATTATCATCTCTTGGAATATCCATATTTTTTTCTACGGTCGTTGTCGGTATGCAAATTGTGAATTCATTAAATGATTGTACGTCCGACCCGAGTTTTCTTTTATTTTTTCTTTCATCCTTGTTAAGAGTCACTTGTCCACCAACACTAATAGAAGCGTTTAGATGTTCTAATAATGAAACGACATCTTCTATTTACATTTCGTTTGTGCAAAATGATCACTCATTTCTTTGTCTCGATGAAACGTGGAGAAATTAAATAGTACATTCAAATAAATAAATAAATAAATGAACGTTTATTTGTCTCCAATTTAAAAATAACATAATAAAACAAAAGAAAAAAGTAATAAATAAAAGCAGAGACAAAAAGGTCTAGTGCTCAGCCATGGCTGTGGATAGGTATATCGCACAACCGCTGATATTCTGCACTAGCCTGACATTAAATTATGTCTGCATTAAATATACAATTATATGATTGAAATAAATTTAAAATAAAATAAAAGTAATAAACCACAAGTAATGAAGTCCTAAACTAGGCCATAGATTGCTTTGAGATAAGCCAGTTGTAGCATTTGACGCGGAATGCTTCCAATCTGATTACATAACTCAAAAATTAGCAGTAGGCTCTTTGTTTTTTTATATTATTATCATAATATAATAAACCTTAGATATTCATCATCAGTTTCATGTGCCAAAGTGCAGACCATGATTCAGTGGTTTAAAGAGATACTTACAGCTTTGGCCCGTGGCCAGCAATTTAGTCTGATTACGATATAATTAACTATACTGGTTTAAACCAAACATTAACAAACTTTACGCCAGGAAAAGATCATTAAAAATAGTACCTGACCTACGTTATGATATGCCGGGAATATATTCCCGTAGAGTCATAATTTTTGTCACATACGGGAAAAGTTACGACTTGAAAACTAGTTTGAAAATAAAAGAGCGATATATCATCATATGACGGATGGCTGCATTTGTCTCGCTCCGGACACGCAGGTGGATCTCGAGGCTATATATCACGAACTCGACAGTGACACCCCTAACCTGCGCGACTAGCTTAGTTTCGCCCCTTATTTGTCATAACTGTTGGAATTGTTTAAATGCTTGTATTCATGCATAAGCTTGCGTGTTGTATTGTGTCGCCTTAAAATGTGGGAAAATTAAAGGAGAGTGTAGGCAGGTATATAAAGGTGTTTGTACATTAAAAAGTTTGAAGGCATTTTGGGGTGAATGTCAAACGAGTAATAATTATGTCATCATCATCATCATCATCAGCCTTTTATGTCCAACTGCAGAGTACAAGCCTCCTTTTACAAATTAGGGTGAAAGGGAATGGGCAGATACGCCACCACGAGCGCTTCTATCATAATTATTAACCGACTTCAAAAAAAGGAGGAGGTTCTCAATTCGAATGTATTTTTTATTTTTTCTTTTCCTCATAACTCCGTCATTTATGAACCGATTTGGAAAATTCTTGTGTTATTTGAAAGGGTACGCTTCCCGTTTGGTCCCATTGTCATCAGATCAGGATTTGATTACTTTTTAGTGGACTTTGAAGTCGGTTTAAGGTTTTTGTAAAACAGTCCAATTATATAAACACGAAGATGTCAACTTTATTTAAGGAGTTAAAAATGGTTTCAATAGAAAATCTAAAAACAAATCTCAATTATTCTGTATCACGCAATCACCCTCGCAAAAGTCCTTAATTGACTATAATGCAGATTAAACATGAGAGAAATTCTCTAGAACCTATAGTCGAAGATGACTGTTAACGCGAAACGGGGAAGTGTTCACACCGGATGAATACTAAGCGTAAAAAGACCAGACTAGAATAGTTATAACGTAACACTCGCAAATAATCATTTGGAAATTGAAAAATTCCGAACGTGTCAGATGTTGGAACTCGTTCAAAACGTCTCATCACTCCGCGAAATTGCATCGGCTACCTAATTTGTATTCTAGAACACTTCAGCGCATATTTGTTCATAAGACGGAGGCGCTGGTGCTAGCTATCACTTCGTATTCTATCGCTCCAACCAATTGTTAAACTCTTTCTGTTATTTGAATTTAGAATAGCGCAGCTATTATATAATAATGCATAACAGGCAATCCATAAATTACGTCACACGAGTTTCATGATTTTTGATCCCCCGTCCTTGTCACAGCTGGTCACATTTAATTGTGAGAGAACCTAGCGTGACTTTTTTTTTTTTTTTTTTTTTTTATACTACTTAGTCGGTTGGGGGTTGGTGTCACTCGCGTCCGTAGGTAGATAACCCGAAGACACCCTACACGTGACCCCTGGGTGGTGCCAAACGAGTTGACAACGCCGAGCCACAGGCGGCGGTCAATTAGCCTGTTCCCGAGCAATCGGAATGGTTTCTGGGGACCAAGAGGATGGAAATAACCTCTGAACAACCCTCCGTGGAAGGACGTGGGAGCCCACCATGACGTATTTTCCCAAGAAAAAAAACCCCTATGAACACAATTACGCGTTTCGAAATGTGGTGTTGGAGAAAGATGCTGAAAATTCCCTGGACCGCATTCCGCACCAACGTGTCCATATTACGGGAGCTGAAAGTGGAGACGAGACTATCCTCCATGTGCCTGCGCAAAGTCCTGACATTCTTTGGTCACATAGCCAGAAAGACCGGAGACAACCTCGAACAGCTGATGGTGACCGGGAAGGTTGATGGCAAACGTCCAAGGGGGCGGAGTCCACTCAGATGGTCGGACCAGATCCGCAAATCCCTGGAAACGAACTTTCACGACGCTCTTCACGCCGCCAAGGACAGACACAATTGGCGTAACGTAATACGACATAAAATTAGTTCACGGGGGATTCACGACCCTCAGACATGAGGAAAAATGACGCGAGGAGGAGTCGGTAAACAAGCATACGGCCCACCTGATGGTAAGCGGTCACCGTAGCCATATGGACGCTTGCAACACACGAAGCATCGCTCACGCGTTACCGACCTTTCCCCCCTCCCCTATGAGCTCTGGCGACCTTACTCACGCGCAGGAACACAACTTTACACAACATAAAGTTATTTGGCTGCGGTATTCTGTAAGGTGGAGGTACTTCCCCAGTCGAGCTGCTCTTTGAGCGAATAAACGCTATGCTCTACCTCTCTCAAATAACCTCACATAATTTTTGCAATTTTACATCTAGAAATTATGAAATTAAAACAGCAGTTCCGAAATTAGTTTTTCAAAATATTTTTTTATAAAATTAACATCAAATACTACATGGAATAGAGTTGGATTTTTTTTTCACTTTTTCTTTAACAGTTCTAATTTTGCGTTTTAATACTTGGATATATTAAATTTTGAAATGTGACGTCACGAAACTTAGGACCCTCCCAACCCTTGTCACACAATGTCACACTTCGTCGAACCCCCTCCCCCCACACTTTACGTATGACGTAATTTATGGAAGGCCCCTCATCTGAATTCTTAATTTTAATTCTGATTGGTTGTAGCGTAAAAAATAAACAGAATTTAATTCCTAGCCCATTTAGCAAAGATTATTTCGTTGACTCGTGTAATATCGTAAATTGAAAACATCAATGATCCAAACAAAATTTAATCTTATAATCGGAATTTGAAGATTCCCTATCAATATCGTGCATTCGTGGAATCCACCAATCAGAAGTTTTTAAAATTCTCCGAAACAAAACATCGCCCGCTTGTGTTTCTTCATAATTCACGTGCGCAGTAAACACAACTTCATCTCAAAAGAAATAAAATTTAATAAAAGAATTCCTTTGCGAGTTTCCACGTTGGAGCGTGGCGTTTACTTACATTACGTAGTTGTCAGCCGTGACGGTAGCAGTTCATGTAGACATGCAAAAATGTTAAAAGAGCATTCTTTATACGTTTCCGTGGCATTTTGCGGTAGTTGCAGTTGGGGCTGCGGGATACCTGATGCGGGTGTGCCTGACGTGATAGATTCCCTCCCTGTGCTAGATTTAAAAGTTTTCTGCGTATTAGATAAAAATAATATGTGTTCATTAGTGTCAGAAGAGTTATGATCCTCTCTCACCTTCCTATTCTACCTACGTATGTCATATTTTAAAGTATCCTGTACCTATTTTTTGTATTCATTCTATATAAAGATAAAAAGTTCATACAGTAATTACTAAATGTACAAATTGCTTTCCGTTCCTTAGATTCACTCCGTATTCTCTATTTTTAGTGGTGGAATTTCGGGAAATCCTTTCTTAGTGATCATCTACGTTGTATAAGCATCTGTGCATAATTTCATACTTCTAGCTAGACCCACCGGTGCAAGCTGTGTAATCTAACCCCCTTATTCATAATACAATTATCAAACGTTGATTAGCTAAAATTCGGAAGTCTTTATCTGACAGATGACATTTGGTGATCGAAAGAGTGAGACGGGGCACACTATTACACTGATTTAGTTAAAGAGCGATTATGAATAAGGGGGTAAGAGTTTATCATGTAAATAAAGGTAAATTCAAGTGGCGACGTGGTGCAAAAAAGAGACTGACTGGCTCGAGCCACTGAGCCGGGAAACATGCACGTGGAAAACGATTAAGTCTGGTAATTTTTATCCTTCATTCGCGAGCTATCCGGCTCCGTTTTATCTTTTGGTTCCTGCTTGATTTAGTCTATTGATGCTTCATATTCAGAATACTGAGTTAGAAGTGAAATATAGGTATAATAACGTCAATTCTGAGAATATAAACGGAGAAATAATGGGTAGGATGTTCTTATTTTTTAAGAAAATCATACTCTTTATGGTAAATATCAATATCATAAAAAGTAAATAAAAACAAACATATATTTTTCTCTTGAAGCTTTCTCGAACTAAAATCATTGTATTATTACTGTATGTTAGGTAGTTAGAAACAATCCGGTTCATCACAACGCTAATTCCCGTCGTCATACACGTCGTAAAGCAAACGTCGAGTTTAGTCAAAAATCATATTTTGATAATAATCTGAGCGCAAATAGACCCGATACATTAATATTACAATATCTATATAAAACGTATGTATGTATTTATATACCATACACATAGCACGCAGGTGTTAGCTACTATTGTGGAGAATTTAACAAAATCCGAATATATTTTATAGCAACTCCAACAAAATAAACTTAAATATAAAGCAACAAATCTGAAATACCATCGGGTAAATACTAAAGGTCTCGTGAGTATTTGTAAAAGCACCAACAGACTTTGCGCCAGACTGGTGCCAATTGTCAAGCGATTGTATTTTGTTTCCTTTACATTCACCACTTGCTTTGAATTTACAATAAAATTCAAATTGTATTCGGAAAACCGTACTTGTAAGAAACGTTCCTTCAATTTTGAATAATATAAACATTTTTAATCGTTGTAGCAGATGGGCACAGAATAAATACCTAGTGCACGATGGTACTTTGAAGTACCCGGCTGACTGGTTACCACCCTCAAGTTGAGAATCTGTCGCCAAAGCACCTTTTGGTGAGTTCTGATAGCTGGACTTGAGAGCCAGTTTCTTCTAGGCTTTGTGTGCTTACCACCTTCGGCCGCATCATCACTTACCATGGTGAGGTTGTATTCAACCACGGGTATATTCTTAATAAAAAAAACCTACTTGCGAGTAGCAACATAAAAGATATAATAACTTAAAACTCAGGTAAAGGCGCCGATCCCACAGACAAGAGTTCTAGAGTTTCGCGTTCCGAGTTCTGCATTCCGCGTTGACTGTAAGCTATGTGGGGCCTTTGAAAGTAAAAAAAGTGTATGTTGTGCGATCAGTAGCGAATATTGCAGAACTCTAGACTGCTTGCTGTGTGCACAATAGTCAATACGGAATACAGAACTCGGAACTCCAGAACTCTCTCAGTGGGATCGGCGCCAAAAAAACTCAGACATGTAACTCACTAAGAATTTTCAGGTACTTATCAAAGTAATTTCAGAAATTACGAGCCCATATCATTTTCCAACAACTTAATAAATAATACTGATTCACAGAAATTGCTCGACTATAAAATATTCGGATTTACTTCATTCAAAACACATTAGTTACTCGAGTCGAATATATACCGACTGTTCCATTTTAGAGCTCCCTTGAATATAATTTATTTTGTTGAACGAGCATTCTCAACGAAATGGACTCCTTTTACATGTCTTCCCTCTCAGTCATCAAGAATTTCCCGTCAAAGGCACAATAGAAGAATTTTGATTACGGACATTATTATGAAATATTGTTTTTCTCGTCTGTTTATTTAAATCACGAAGGAAACCGACGAATTCGTTAATGTACCGTGGCATTGGCATTCGTGATTTTATTATCGAGAAATAGGAATAAGTTTGGTACTTCCGAGGAATGATATCGCGATTTATTTATTGGCTCATAATGTGGTCTTTACAATTTTGGTTTCAGATAGATTTGTACGTCCCTTTTATTTGTATGATTCGCGATGTATATTTTTATCACAACTAAGTTTCTGTACTCAATTCTTGGTATCATACATTAAGAATTTATGTTATTTCGTTTAATCATAGTTGTATAATAGAAAGTTATTTCTTGAAAGGTAAACAATTTGATAGAGACATTTCTATAGAAAAATATTTCTACTTATACCTATGTTATTTAATTTGCCATATACTTTAGATAGGTACCAGCATTGGCAGGCATGAAAGCCTATCGACGACCTTTAACCAAGTAATTATCGCAATAAACGAGCTCTGTGTCGAAGTTATTACCGCACTGGCCAATATTCATGACGATAGAGATTATATCTCGGTCTCGGATTGTTCGAGGGTAGGAAACAAATCATGTACGTGTATACGATAAGATTCGATAGTTGTGGTAATGGACATTCGTATGTCTGTTACACTAAAGTGGTTTATTATTTTTCAATTCGTCATTAAATTATTTCAACGTCATTAAATAATGTTTAAAGGCATTTACCTCAGTGGCTGTATTGAATGTTTTGGCAAAGGTGTGGGTTGCAATTGAGCTTTCGTGAAGGAAATCATCGTGAGGAACATTTACAACCCTCCAATCACAGATCACCCACAGTGGCACCCTACTGAGCAAGCAAGCTTATTACTCCCTACAGGCAAGCAGTCACAAAGCAACTTCGCCTCAATCAGGTCCACCGTGCTTTCTGGTCCAGCAAGGCATCACTGCGACCTCAGAGTAAATAAATACTACGTACAACTGCGATTAAGCTCATCGCCCGCACAGTCCATCGCAGTACACGCCTCGATCATCGCTCCGGCGCGCGTGGCGGTTTCTGCACTACATATGGACTGGCGGAAGACCTTTCCTTTTAAATGGAGATATCATCCACTTTGCACCTCCATAATGACATATCTAACGACGATGTGAAACTGCAAAAATACATATGCCCATTTGAAATTCATAGGATATTGAGCTATCATGATCTCAATGATGTATTTTCAGAAATTAGACTAGAAAAACTAGATGTTTCATACTACCTATTTGTATTTTAGTAATACACCACAATAGCCAAAATAGCGTATTTCACAGTACACAATACAAATGAAACTCAAACGTATCCTAAGTCAGGTATCAGGTACGCGAGATACCTTTGAGCACAACAGAGCAAATAGACCTATACCTACCTGCATTATCTAATTTCAAGGGAAGTGATGAATCAAGGATTACAATGGATTAAATTATTGTATAACTGTCCCCGCGGTTTCACTTGGGTTCTCGCGATGGAGGTATCCCTCGGAGACAAGCTACCTACTATCAGTGCAAGATTTTTTTGAATCAGATCAGTAGTTAATTCTTAGCAAACTTTACCTCTTTATTTACTTGTGTTATGATTAAAATAAAACTAAAAAAAAGTTTTTTTAATGGCTTGTGTTGGACTACAATCTCACCATGGCACAGATTGAAGACGTAACAGATACTTCTCCACCTTGAACGAAGTACGCTATTTTGGTGTCAATTGCGTTGACGCTAAAATTCATATTGATTCGCTCTATATCGGCGAGTCGGCTAGATGAGACTAGATTAGATTAGACCACAAAGCTTTGAAGGATCTATAGGTCTCAAGTGCAGCTATCGGAACACACCGATTGGTATATGGCGACAGATTTTCAACTTGCTGTGGTCTCTATTCTTTTTAGAGTAGTGACATCGGATACCTGACGGTCCCGAAATATTTTCAGTCATTGAGCTATTATTGTAATAATAGCGCAATTTGGTACTATCGTATTGCGTTCCACAGATACAAACACATCGTATATAACATATAAATAAATAAAATAAGAAATAGTTTGGTGGAAAAATGATATATAACAGCTATAAAGTTGGTAATAATGCTCATAATTCTTTGTTACAGCTCCCAACGGGCGTCCATATTGAGGCGGCCGTGTGGACAAATCCTTAAAACTTGAAACAACCTCGCTACAAATACACAAAATGTTATTATTAAAGACGACTATAGAAATAACAGTGTCGATAAATCGCCTTTAGCTATTAAGTTAGCAGCTCGGAGAATTTCGAATACAACTTACTTGTTACCTTAACTTGTTTTTGCTGGATTTTCTGCCTATGTTAGAACGCCAATCTAGGGGTCGAGATGAATTCAATTGAATTTGATACTTGTACCTATGGCATAAGGCTAGTTTTCGATCTATTCTTGAGACTAGACTTAAGTTTTGATACTTGTAACTCTAGTCGCGAGTCTGAATGGAGTTCCATAAAATTACCGAACCTGCTCACAAAAATTCACGAGAATATGTTAAGAAGTGCGACCTGTAGAGGAGAAGAGCCGAAAATCCGGACATCTGGACAGACATACGAAAGCATTTTGTCCAAGCTGAAACAGAGACGGTGCAGAGACGCTTCGCTCGCTCGGTCAATACTACGGCTCTTTCAGAATAATCTGTGAGAACTTCCATAGCAGACTAGGTAGAAACAATATTTCTCGAGTGTTTTTTCACGAACACAGGGATTCGCATCGCGCTCGTTGAAGGCTCGTTAATGCGGTACGTCCACGCTTGAAGGCATCTTTCGTTCGAGGCTCGGCTCGTGCTCGCTTCACGTAGCATGGACGCACCATTATGTTCTACAACTATGTAAGGTAATGGTATAGATTGCAAAATGTAATATCACTAAATTTCAGCATAAACCATGTAGAGGTATTCAAATTTAGCTGTTTCTGTTCTATATTAGTTATAAGAATATACTTCTCACATAAATATTGGTACCCAACTTCCAATAAAAATGTAATTTCCTATGATTTCGTCTCACAGATGGAGCAAACAAACATCATACAACTAACTAGTCCAGTTTCATAAACAAAATTTACATTTATTGCAGAAGTATAAGGTTGGTTATATCTATCTATAAGTTACTTATAAAGTACCAACCAAGTGCGAGTCGGACTCGCACACGAATGTTCCGTAAAGATGTTTCATGTATGGTATTAAAAATTAAAAGAGCTGTGGAAAAAAGAAAAAAACATTGTTATTATTTGTTGTTATATATAGCGGCAATAGAAATACACATTCTGTGAAAATTTCAACTGTCTACCTATTACGGTTCATGAGGTACAGCCCACTGACAGACAGACGAACGGACGGACAGCATGTTTAGTAATAGGGTCCCATTGGCACCCTTTGGATACGGAACCCTATAAACAAGTCGGTAGAAAGAAAAGAAGCAAAACTTGGTAGGTAGCTATAAAGTTTCACAGAAACTCAGCGCGTCCTTCTATGAATGTAAAAAGTTACAAGATTTTGCGCTGAATTTAGATAGAAAGGTCTCGACTGATATATGATTTGAAGTTCAGGTATGTAGTCATAATTACCTAGATAGAAGTACCTAAGCTACACCTATGTATCAAATAAATCCTCTGGTAATATATTAGCTGTACCTCACAGAATGACAACAAAAGAATTAAGACCTAATTTCGGTCTAGATTCCCAGATGTGCACGTCATTCGCATCAGGTGGAACATATATCAGTGGGAAATAGTAATATTCTTTTGTTCCACAGATTTGCTGAATAAATCTTATGGGCGAGGTAGGAAACGAGCCCGTCCAACCAACTTATCTGAGAGTGTTTTATGGTACATATTATTGTAGTCACACTCATTTTTGTTGGGGGTACTCGAAAATAGTTGTGTACAGATAGCTAACAGATAAATGCCTAGTATTAATAATAAAATATTTTTTAAACATCCAATACACTATTCATTTGAAGATGTAGATTACTTAACTAAATCTTAATGTTAGTACAGTCTCTATAGAATACGGTGCAAGCTCAAAACAAGGTTTCATGACAAAGTTCCCGCTTCAGTCCACTTGAAAATTGGGAAGTTTCAACTTCAAAGGAGCGCTCCATAACTATTAAAGCGCAGATTTCCAAGAATAAAGGCGCATCTTATTCAAATTACTGGTTTTCCCAGACAGAGTCATCAGCTATTTTCCTATCATATTTCTAGGAATTTAAATTGAACTAGCGAACCGCCCCATCTTTGCTCGGGATCTAATAATATGGCGTTATTATTTTCGGGATTGTTTTTTTTTCGTATTTAATACTGTGTGTTGACCACAATCTCACCATGGTAAGTGGCCGAAGGTGGTAAGCACACAAAGCCTAAAAGAAACTGGCCCTCAAATGCATCTGTCGGAACACACCGATGGTATTTTGCGACAAATTTTCAACTTGAGGGTGGTAGCCAGCCAGATGGGTGCTACAAAGTAGCTCAATTGTCAAGCTCATTGTAGGATTTCAACCCTGGACCTTCGTTTCAGCATCCAACGCGACGATTACCAACCACTGAGCTATCTACGCCTTAGTAAAAAATCCAAAGTATCTTCTAAGCTATTCATTTATATTGCATGGTTTTTGATTTAGGTGCATTTATCATCCAACAAAGAACCAAATAGCTCAACGTCTAAGAACGGATGGTCGATGGAGTAGATGAGTCTTTGAGTAAAGAACACGTCTTAGCTAGCCTAATGTAGGAATCCCCCCAGCCCGACGAACTGACGACCTCTAAAAGATGGCCGGGTTGTGCTGAAAGCGGATGGCAAGGAACCGAAAGAACAGCGTGCTTTAGGAAATTCCTACGTCTAGCAGCAGACTAAAAAATACTGATGATGATGATGAAGATCTCACGAAAGCTTTTTGGTCTCTTTTACGGAAAAAAAACGATATTATTTTATATGCACATTGCTATAAAATCAGCAGTATGTACATAACCTAAACAGCCACTACTAGCATACAGATGTCCGTACATTCGACAAATTCTCTTAACATTTTTATTTCAGAACTTCAAATAAAACTCCTATTAGAATATATTAGTAGAAAGTTTCACTTGTACATTGCACAGAGCAACTCTCCCGCTACAGTTTTATTATAACCACTTAGAAAACGTCTAGTTTTTACCTCGACTCTTTAGTTAAGTTTTCGATTTTGTAATACAATCTTGAAAGTCGTTGATGTTAGCATAGCAATGTTTCTGTAGAAGCTGTTTCATTATTGCTTGTTGTTCATCATTAGATACTCACAAAAAAGTAATTCCTTAAATGGTATCGCCTTTCTTACTCCATTGCCTCGACAATCCGAAGAAGATCTTAACCTCGACGCAAAGAACGCAAATCTTTCTATACTTTGGTTTCATACAAGGTAAACATAATCCAGAACAACGCTTTCCAGTACCACTACTACGTGTTTGCTAGGGTAACTGTAACTCACTAGCGACTACTGTGATACATTTTGTATTTAATTCCTTGATTACAAAATTGGCCACTATAGGTGCTGCTCAAATCGTCATACATTATGTTCACCGTTGAATCGACTCATGGTAAAGTGCTACTCTTAATCATCAGCATGATAATGTCATTTATCTTCTTAATTTCCAGTTATTGCTAAACGATCGATGTACTTACGTCAAAACTCGTGCTATAGTTCCCTGCTGGCGAATAACTCTAGAGCTATAAATATTTATTCAAGTTGAAGTAAATATTGTGGCAAGAACAAAGATATGCCAATTTATGTAAAATTCTTGTTATACTTAAATCTGTGGGAGTATTTGCTTCGGTGCATCCGCAATTAGGAATATTGTTAAAGTAAATTGCATTGTTTATTTTGTAGTTTCTCGTTTAGAACAATCCGCTTTCTTAGTAGGTATTGTTTATGTTTGTTCTTCATTTAATCAGAACTAGTGGCTCTGTAAGCTGTAGATCTCGCAAGTCTGTTTTTGCATAGCTAAAAACAAAATCCTTAAGTATTTCAAACACCATGTCCGCCATTTTGAAATTTCCAAAAACTGAATTGACACAAAAAAGCCATATAGTCACTAAGTAATAAAATGATCGATGCTGCTAACAAAATTTTACGAGAATCGGTTTAAAAATGCGGCCTGTAGGAAATCCGCCGGACAAGGGAGGTGGGAAAAGTCGGTAACGCGTGAGCAAAGCTTCGTGTGTTGCAAGAGTAACATGGCCACGGTAACCGCTTACCATCAGGCGGGCCGTATGCTAGTTTAACGACTGTCATATAAAAAAAAAACCTTACTGTACACTATCGCCTCTCGCTGTGAATTCAAGCATTCATATTAGGCATCAGAAGGGCACTTCACTTATTACAAAACTAAAGTTACCCCGCACCGGATCTCTGAACTGCCAGAATTATATCTTGTATTGATCAGAAACTTCCCTCTACAATCCTACTACATAAACAATACATTTATCAAAGTTCATTGTTTGAATTAGGACTGACGCGCTAGCTACTGACGTTACCACTGGTTCATGCTTCTACCCTCAAATGAATAACTAAACAAAACTCAAGGCCCTTAGAAATCACAAACATTGAAAGCAAAGCGACTCTACATATTTCATCCTATTAAGGCTTCGCTCAACAGAGAATTCATTCACCATACCTCGACCGTTAATAAAGTTTAGTACACAAACCACATGGTCCTCCCAACATTTGTAATTATGTCGTAAGAATCCAACCTTTGAGCCATTGCATTGTTCAAACGGCGATGGTTTCCCCTCTTTATTATTATTTCCGTCGAAAACATTCCGTCAGTGGCCCTCAATGTCCCATAATACAATACATATTTTCGGAGCAGTCCCATTTGTATTTCAATATGGTTGGGTACTTATTGTTCTTGCTTTTTGGAAGTTAATAATTCTTATGCCTCTTTATATAATAATGAAAGGCGGCAGGTATGAAGTGGGTATAAAATAAAAGCAAGTTATTTATTCGCACACATTTTAGTCATCTGAGCTCGGATTTTCTCTACTCGACACCAGAGTCCGTAATATCCTGGGACCTGGGACCTGGGACATCGTTCACACACGGCTAACTGATTCCAAACTAAGCAGAGCTTGTACTATAGAAACCAGATAACTGATATAATACATATACTACTTTTTGTTTGAACATACATACTTTTTATACATAATTACACCCAGACTCAGGACATACAGACATGTTCATGCACACAAATGCATGTCTTATGTGGGAATAGAACCCACGACCTGCGGCGCGATAGGTGGAATCGTAACCAGAGTCGCCAACTGCCCCGTCGAAACTTAAAAAGTTTAAAGACATTCTTAGGTCAAATAATGACTGAAATAAAGCAGAAATTACTGACCCAATAAACTTCTGGGCTTTGTGTGCTTCTTACCATTTCCGCTACAAGTGGGGACTGACCGACACGTGACGGGGCGTAATGTAAAGTATTACAGTAGTACCCAACTGATATGGCTTACCAATGTACCTGAAGATACTTACATTTTCAAGCGCGGGAAACCGCTATTGGTCGGCAGCTGCCACCATGTTAGCGCGCGCCGTGCGGAGGGGACTGACTTGCGAGTGAGACGGAACTAACAGCTGCATTATGAAACTTATAGTATTGATCTAAGGTTGATTGTAAGTTTTAAGCATTCTTTCGTTAATCTTCGGGGCATACTTTCTTTTCTGTGCGAACGAAGATTCACGACGCGCCATATCAGTAGGGTCTGTAGTACTGTACACAGCGAGCGTTCGTGCAGTCAGTACGAGGAAACAAGGCGCTCGCAACAAGCATGTCACACAGATTTTAGCACACGGGCGTAACAATCATGCTCGCTGCGAATAGTACATTAGTCAGTACCCACCTCATAGGCATAGCCAGGAATCTGTTCAGTGGAGAATTCGTGAATTCGCGCAGCCGCGAGGCGTAATATGTTCCTGAAAATTACAAACATTAATTTAACTTGCAATGTATGTATGTATGTTTGTTCGGGTGGAATCTTGCAAGTCGAATTTCATCCACTTCCAGTGGTCGGATTGACTTGATATTTGGTATACATTAGTCTATTGGATGACAATGCAAGTACAGTCAACAAAAAAAAGCTTATATTAAAAATGAAATTTTTAACAAAAAACTTGTTCTATTGTTATTTTAAAAAGTGCGCGCTGCGTATCGTCACGTCTCGGTATGAGCCGACCACAGACATAAATCTAAATAGATAACGCAAGTCCCTCCATCCGTATGAAAACCAATCGTGTAACTTTTTTTGTACCTACCATAATGTCACACTGGCATTCGATTTTTAACGTGAAAATGAAGCTATCCTATTTGTCAGCTCAACATATCCCTCGCTTCACATCTCTGGTGGACATGCAGCCTTATGCGAGTTCCTTGTCTGCGCGAAACAGTTTCTAAAGAAGAACATTGAGCCCCATTTTTGCACAGATTTTAATACGCAAAGTACGTACACTTGCGTCATCTATTTAGAGCCGACCCTTAAATTGTTCGATGGCCGACCCTTACCTACATCTTGTACAGCACACATAGCGCCATCTGTCATTACAATATGTTACCACTTGAACACATACAAGCTATCAATATAGTGTAATTCACTCATTTTCTGTTAGATGCCGCTGTATAATCACAATACAGAGGTTACAGAGGTGTCTCACAATATTTTCACCAGAGAATATTAAATTCTTTAAACATTTAAAAACATCCTATGACTACCAACAACTTTTTGAGTTTCGTATACAATATACTTGTTGCTGCAACTCTATTATGTCCATGTCTCAAGCTCTATTTCACCAAGTAGTCTTGAAAACACACAAATATTTCTAGGGCCCAAAAGCGAAAAATTATTAAAATTAAGTTTTGAATGGGGCATATAAACCATGAAAGTATGAAATCCTCCATGCCCAAGTCCAAAAGAATAATGTAGACCATTATTATTACTATTGACCAAGTACGAATAAGCCACCACCACCACATAAACTACTCAGATAATTATGTCTTTAAATATTATTGTGATTAAAATACATACCTATGTTAAAAAAAGAATAAAAATCATTGTATGGTCAATATTTATTTTATTACATAATAACTACATTTTACAAAATAACTAACTTCTCAAACCTACTTTGATTTTGCTTGAACATTTGATAACTTTGTGGGATCTAATTTGTATGTTTTTTGTAGAGGCCCTTTGCCTGCTTTTGTGAAGATCATCTCATCTATTCTCTGTCTATCCGCAAGCTCTCTAGAAATCTTTATATTCGTCCATGATTCTTTTGCTCCAGCCACAAAACCTTTTTTCTTAATTGGCAGGTTATCTGGTGCATGTGTCATCAACTTGGGTATCTTGAAGTAGTCTCTTACAGCTGGCACTTTAAGAAGACCAACTTGAAGCAGTGAAATAAAGTTACTGGACACCCAGTAAACAAGGATGGCTCCAGGGAAATTAATTGTGAATGGTAACATGACAACTGGTACTGCTCGGAGGACATAACGCATCATCTGCATATTTGCTGCATCTAAACGCCCACCATCTACACCCAGCTCTATAGTAGCCCACATTGTTGCACTAGTGATCAGTGGCAGTAGGAAATATTGATCAGGTACTGTTAAATCAGTAAACCACCACAGTCCTCCGGTTGACAAACTCTCTACAGGGCAGTTTGACATCCCTCTCAAACCCATGAAGAAGGATATAAAAAGTGGTGCCTGAGCTAGAGGTACTATAACATTTTTCAAAGGATTTAAACCTTTTTCTTTCATAAATGCCATCATTTCTTGTGCATAGCGTGCTGTCTCTAACTGATTGCCGGTCTGTCTTGCTTGTGTCATCTTGAGCTGCAAGTACTGTATTTCTGGTAGATTATTATTCATGACAGCTGTGTTTCTTTGTGACATAATAACAAGGGGGAACATACAAACTCTGACGCATATGGTACCTATAAGAATAGCTCCCCACCATGGCACGTCTAGGGAAATGTGTAGGTATTCTAAACAGTGTTGTACCAGACCGACGGGCGTCCAGCCACCAAGACCGAGACTGGCAAACGTAGGCTCTCCATTTGCAGCAATTGCCTGTACAGCCTCTGTAAGATCAGTGATCGTCGAAGGATCTGGGACGGGCGGAGGTTCTGGTATGTTGTCCACTATGGTTGCAGTTTTTCCCACATCACTGATACCTGTGGAAGCAAATCTCACGGAGCTGGCTGATGAATATACGTAATATACCTTTGCCGTTCTAACCTCATATTTTTCACAGAACAAATTCATGACCGCACTTCGGCGACCATGGCGACTAAGTAATTTGAACATAATTAATTATATCGTATAGATACGTGCTTGTTTTATGTAAAGATTAGTTACAATTTATATTTTATATTAAATAAATATCGGCACATTTCTGACACTGACACTATTGACAGCTGTGTTTTTTTTTCCATTTGTGTCCAAAGCATAGAATAAAGGACTAAAGCTTTAATCTAAGGTTCAAAGATTGTGTCACACGGCTTGTGTATTTTGCCAATTTCCAGTAATATTTAGGTTCTAGTCACAATAAATCACTTTTACATAGTCCTCAGTCAGTCATCGTTCATAAAAGTCACGTTTTACTACAATGGTGGTCATGTACTAAAACTCTTCACGGACTTTTTGAGGCAACTTGAAAAGACACGATACCATAATTCATTTCATTTACTTTTCTGGTTGGTACACATGGATTGATCTTTATTGGATAAAATATAACCGATAATATGCAATAAAACTCAAAATACACGAATTTATGAAAATAAAAATGAAAACGCAACGTCACTCTCCAAGTTCCCGCCGCTATTATGTCTGTGGTTCCCGCGAAAAAGTCCGACAGCTATGTTTGAGCTGTGATTAATATGAACACGAATATCGCATCCTTTTCCTTTTTTTTAAATCTTCGTTTATCCATGTGGAATAAGCTCCCGCCGTGGTTTTCCCAATGAAGTACAGCATGGGATTCTTCAAAAAGGGTGTGAAGAGATTTTTGCAGGGTCGGTGACGCGCGCGTCCCTGATGTTGCGAACGTCCTTAGGCTACGTTAACCGCTTACCACCAGGCAGGCCGTATGCTTGTTTGCCACCTAAGTGGTATAAAACATATTGGCTGGGCTGGGCAGAAGAGCAGTATTTGAATTACTATTACTTGTTCACAAAATCATGTTTTACCATATTATTTACACACTATTATTTACTAGACTTTTTATTGGGTGATTTTAGGCTATCTAGTCCCTAATAATGAAGAATGTTCACTAATTTACAATTTTAGCTCTCCGCATTAACTGTAGAAAATAAAAAATACATGTGAAAGAATTATTTTGATAAGTCAATTAGTTTCTGAGATATGGACTTTTAAAATGAGCGACTCGGGATTCCACCGGCCCGGTACTCGATGCGATGACGTCATGTTCCACCGCTCGCTCAGCCAATCGCGCTCACAGAACAAATACCCTGACGGGTCGCGCTCTTCCGTATGTTTTCCGACTTTTTGGTTTATAAATGTCCAATACAAATACTAGAAAATCATGTGTTGTGCCAAAATGTAAACCACCACCAGCCCAGCAACCACCAGTCACCGGAAAAATTGATTTTACTCGTTCCAATGGATGTCCAAATGCGAGAGAAATGGATAAAAACTGTGAAGGGTTTGGATCTATTTAGAGATAAAAGCAAAGTTTAATGCTGTGAAGATAGTTTTGACGTAAGAATAGTGACAGTCTAATATGAACCTAAATATTGGCCCTGATTCTGTTGTTCACAACTAAACTAATTTTAATGTCACTATGTCTCTTTCTAACAAAGAACATAAGAAAAGGATGTAAGAAATTTAGTCCTGTCAAATTAGTCCAATGCTTGTTTTCAATATAAATTTAGTCGCCATCTATCGCGGTCACGCCTAAATACACGCAAAATAAGACGGCAAAGATTAATTTTGTAGTGTGCAGTTATTTGATACCCCAGCGCAGCCGCGGTTTTACCCGCGCGTAGTGTTTTATGTTTTAACTAGCAGCGAAACCCGGCGTTGCTCGGGTTAAAATACATCGCATGTTTAATGGTATAAAAAATATATAAGGATACATTTTTTAACATATTATAGATTTCTATTTTCGATATTGAGAGACTTTCCAGAACATTCAAATAGTTTGTTCTTTTTTTTACTCGACTGCAATCACAATTGAACTGACGAAAAGTCACTGAATTTCAATTTATATACCGAAATTTCCAGTACCAGATCACTCTAGAATATTTAGATGTACATCACTTCGATTTGGTTTTTATAGGTCAATAATAACACTCGTACACATTTTGGTACTTTCCAAACCAATCCAAAAATTCTCGATCATAATAAATTGCACTCATTTATGAACTTCCCAGATAATTCGGAAAATTTCTAGAACGTTCTCGAACATTCTAACTCGATAATAACAGTTTTGGGACATTTTGGAACTTTCTAGATGAAGCCATAAATTTGTAGAACTTTCTCAAACATTCTATATCGATTCTAGAAAGTTCCAAAATGAGTAAAACTGTTATAATTTATAGAAAATTCTAGAATGAATGCAAATAGTTTGCATTCATTCTAGAATTTTCTAGATCATTCCAGATATTTGTTGAACTTTCTAGAACACTCCAGATAAATTATAACAGTTTTACTCATTTTGGAACTTTCTAGATCATTCATGAAATTTCTCGAAAATTCTAAATCGATCATAATCAATTGCACTAATTTTGTAACTATCCAGATCATTCGGAAAATTTCTAGAACGTTCTTGAACATTCTAACTCGACAATAACAGTTTTGGACATTTTGGAACTTTCTAGATGAAGCCAGATCAATTATAACCATTTTACTAATTTTGGAACTTTCTAGATTATTCAAGAAATTTCTCGAACATTCTAAATCGATCATAATCAATTGCACTCATTTTGGAACTTTCCAGAGCATTCGGAAAATTTCTAGAACATTCTCGATCATTCTAAATCGATCATAATAAATTGCACTCATTTTGGAACTTTCCAGATCATTCTGGAAATTTCTAGAACGTTCTCGAACATTCTAACTCGATAATAACAGTTTTGGACATTTTGGAACTTTCTAGATGAAGCCAGAAATTTGTAGAACTTTCTCAAAACATGCTATATCGATTATAATAGTTTGCATTCACTGTAGAATTTTCTAGATCATTCCAGATATTTGTTGAACTTTCTAGAACACTCCAGATCGATTATAACCGTTGTACACATTTTGGAACTTTCCATTACAGAAATTTTGAGATCTTTTCAGAAGTCCTCATGCGTTAGAAAAGGACAACAATATATGTTTTAACATTTTCGCCACCCACAACCACCCCCTTCCACCCACCGCGACCAAACTCCCTTACTACCATCTGGAGACCAAGGGGTATTTACCACCCCAACGCGAAGTTGATTGGGGTTGGTGGTGATTGAGAAAACTGCGTATTTACGTACCCACAAAAGCATTTTATATATATTATTAGATTATTTCGCAAGGAACTCCTTATAAATTCTAAATTCTTAATTTTATAAATATCTGAAATAAAAGTAGCTTAAGTTATTCCTTATAACATTCGCTATCTACCAGTGAAAGTCTCGTCTGCATCGGTCCAGCCGCATTTTGCGGGGAAAAATATTTATTCTAAAATAAATGTAACGTATGTTACTTCTTATAGGTACCATAAGCTAACTGAGAGTAAAAATCCAAAAATGGGGAAATCCTCGGGGGGGAGCGACCAGATTATGCCGAACTTTTAGCGGCTAAAACTCTATCGAGTGTCGCCAACCGTATATAGGTACTTTCATGTGCGTTTAATAAAAAGCTGTTATTTTGATATTACATAACAGACACTTCAATTTTAACTTCAACTATATGGCTACGGTAACCGCTTACCATCAGGTGGGCCATATGGTTCTTTACCGACTTAGTTGTATAAAAAAAAGATAACACATAAAAAAGGTTAAGGTACATCTATTCATTTGCAATATATCAATGTATTTAGTTAAATTTACTAAGAAGAGTATAAAGAGGTATAGACAAACATTACTAATTTATCTAAACTAATATTATAAAGAGGAAAGATTTGATTGTTTGTTTGTTTGTTTGCATTGAATAGGCTCCGAAGCTAATGAACCGATTTGAAAAATTCTTTCACTGTTGGGAAGCTACACTATCCCCGGGTGACATAGGCTATATTATATTTTCAAAAAAATGAGGGATCCTTTCTAAAACTCCAATAATGTAACCCAAGGTGTAAAAAAATTACCTAAAATATTCATTTCATCGCGTGCGCTGCGAAAACTATTGATGATAGAATAAAATAATGTACTACGACTTTGTAGAACACATCATTATTTACAAAAAGTGTCGGGACAGTATATGTCTAACTATTATAGTTATGCCACAATAAGTGTTCTTTTATTTTAAAAAAATTATTGAAATGTCGCCGCTAGAAAAAGCTCTTTATTTGTATTTTGGTATTAATCCTTATCAAAATAAATTACTTCATATTCAAGACTGCTTCAATACCTTTGTATAACTTTTTGAATTATTCAATTCGGACATTCCATTCGAAAGATATCACGAGTTTAAAAATGTAAGTATTAGAACAGTGTTTGTAAAAAAACTCCTCCGAGACGGCTTGACCGATTCTTATGAGATTTTGTGTGTATATTCAGTAGGTCTGAGAATAGGACGTAAACTATTTTTCATACCCGTAGGGTAGGGTAGGGCAGGGTAGGGTAGGTTAGGTTAGGTTTGGGTAGGGCAGGGCAGGGTAGGGCAGGGCAGGGCAGGGCAGGGCAGGGCAGGGCAGGCAGGGTTTTAACTCTCTGCCTTGGGACGCAATCAGGAGGGCTCTGGCATACCATCAGGTGCCCTCCTACCTGCAAGATATAGTCAGGGACTACTTGCACGATAGGTACATCTTGTACGTGGTCCAAGACGGTAGGAGAATCCGGAGGGAGATTACGTGTGGGGTTCCACAGGGGTCGGTGTTGGGCCCGTTGCTGTGGAACCTAGCGTACGATGCGGTTCTGCGTATCAATCTCCCCGCTGGTGTAAAAGTCGTTTGCTATGCAGACGACATGTTGGTGGTCGCCAGTGGGGATACCTTCGAGGGGACCAAACAGCTCGCCGAGCTTGGGGTGGAGGTCGTCGTCGCCAAAATCCATGAGTTGGGTCTGGAAATAGCGCCTCACAAGACCGAGGCGCTATGGTTCCACAAACTGCCAAGAAGCAGGGAACCACCCGACTCGTGCGTCCGAGTGGGTGAGTCGGAAGTCGGGGTGGGGCGGTACATGAAGTACCTGGGCCTCACCCTAGACAGTCACTGGGGCTTCGAAGAGCATTTTGATCGCCTTGTCCCCTGAATCGAGAGGGTAGCGGGTGCGATGCACAGACTGCTGCCCAATCTCGGGGGACCGAAGGAGGAAGTTCGCCGCCTCTATGCGGGGGTCATACGATCCGTAGCCCTTTACGGGGCGCCCGTATGGGCGAAGAGGTTGGCCATCCGGCGCTGTAGAACGAAAATCTACAGTGTCCAGCGTAGGATGGCCCTACGGATCGTACGGGGATACCGTACCGTATCCTTTGAGGCGGCAACTATTCTGGCTCGCTTTCTGCCACTGGATATTCTGGCGGACATGGATGCGAGGGTCTACGACCGGATTCGCATCGTCCGCCAGGGTGGTGGAGGCGACCCAGTAGAGGCGATCAAACGGCAGGAGCGACTTATCGCATTCGCGACGTGGCGCGCAAGGCTTGGTGAGGAGCGGTTTGCGCGCAAACGCGTCGTTGAAGCAGTCATGCCGGTCTTCGAGGCCTGGATGCAGCGAGAAGGTGGACGACTCACCTACAGACTTACACAGATAATCACCGGGCATGGGTGCTTCGGTGATTATCTGTATAGGATCGGACGTGAGGCGACGGCGGCCTGCTTCCACTGCGGTGGGAGTAACCAGGATTCCGCATCGCACACGCTCGCGGTGTGCCCTGCGTGGGAACCTGAGCGGCGGATCCTGGTCCAAGAGATCGGACGAAATCTCTCCCTGCCAGCAGTCGTGTCGGCGATGCTGAGCGGGGATACGGCGTGGAGGGCCGTAGCCTCCTTCTGTGAGACCGTAATGGTCCAGAAGGAGGCTGCTGAGCGGGATCGGGAGAGAGCCGATCCCACCCGGAGACGAAGCCGCCGGGGCGCTAACGTGCCTCGTCGCGGCCCCCCTGCCCTGTAGCTCGGGCTTAGAATAACAGCTACGGTGTTCCCCTGCCTGTCGTAAAAGGCGACTAACCGGGGCCTTTGGGGTCGTGGGCAATCAGAGCGGGGGCTCTGTGCGCCCAGAAGCGACCCCAAGGAGGACGATGGGTCGATGTGGTCTCGACTCATCGTGCGATAGCACAGCAAGGGTGCTGGGGGGAGGTGTAACGCTTCCCCCGGGACGAGCTATCTAAGCGCCGCGCTTGGAGGGGTGAGCAGGTACGCGTTCAACACGAGAGCCCGCCCCCCTCTCTATAGCGCAGGTGGCGACCACCGTGGGGTTTTAGCCGGTAAAAGTCCTATGAGGATTTCCCCACGCTAATAA
Organism: Polyploca ridens; assembly: GCA_951394255.1. Lineage (NCBI taxonomy): Eukaryota > Metazoa > Arthropoda > Insecta > Lepidoptera > Drepanidae > Polyploca > Polyploca ridens. Next base: position 10,111,731 of record OX596259.1, on the reverse strand, counting down.
AAAAAAAAAAAAAAAAAAGGGTAGGTTAGGTTAGGTTTGGGTAGGGCAGGGCAGGGTAGGGCAGGGCAGGGCAGGGCAGGGCAGGGCAGGGTAGGGTAGGGCAGGGCAGGGCAGGGCAGAGCAGGGCAGGGCAGGGCAGGGCAGGGTACGGCGCGAAAATCTATCGACACCTCATTACGACATTGCACCCGTGCGAAGCCGGGGCGGGTCGCTAGTTGTCTATAACATGAAACTTAAAAGGTTCAATAAGTACCTACTTGCGTTGCAGCTATAAAATTATTATTTTAGGTATATTAGACAGGCAGGAGAGTAAGCATTTGATTTCTTTCTTCTCGCTTTTCGGCGGCAACGGAATATTATATTCGTCGATAAATAATAAAACTTGTAAAATAATTATATGATTTGGACATCTTATTTAATTATATTGCTTTATTAAATTACATTAATTATTAGATTCAATTTAAATTTATGATTTTGTATGCTATTCTGAGAGGTAGAGCATAGCGTTTATTCGCTCAAAGAGCAGCTCGACTGGGGAAGTACCTCCACCTTACAGAATACCGCAGCCAAATAACTTTATGTTGTGTAAAGTTGTGTTCCTGCACGAGAGTAAGGTCGCCAGAGCTCATAGGGGAGGGGGGAAAGATTGGTAACGCGTGAGCGATGCTTCGTGTGTTGCAAGCGTCCATATGGCTACGGTAACCGCTTACCATCAGGCGGGCCGTAGGCTTGTTTACCGACTTAGTCGTATAAAAAAAAAAAAAAAAAAAGCGAAATGTGTAGACCTTATTTTAAGATTCCACCTAAATTGTACGACATTTCTGGCGAAATAAACAATTTCATTTCATTTCAACCTATTGTATGTAGATTTTACGGTTGCCCTTTTTCAAATCCATAAATCGAATCCAAAATACTTTCCACTAATAGCGCAAGATACCTACGTACCACCGCTAGCGACTAATGCCCGGTTTCAATAAACAAAAACGAATCGTTTTGCTTACCAATGGTAGGTTTTTTTATTGCCAAACTGGGCATATAGATCATTTCGTAAGCTAATTTTACCTGTGATAGCTACTTCCATATGGGAGGGTCTGATGTGCAAAGCTTTGAGGTCTTTGCTTCATTATTGGTATAGATATAAGAGCGGTCCACCCTAGACTACATCTTCGCTTACCATCAGGCGGGATTGCGGTCAAGCGTAAACCCATTAAATATAAAAAAAAAAAAAGTTTTAATTTTAATAAATCTTAACCGATACCGGTCCGTAAATTATTGAAAACGGGCCTTATATGAGTGAACGGAGCGTTGGAACATGACGTCACCGCGGTCACGTGACCGTCAGCGGGCCTCGATATTTAGGGGAATTTTAAATGTCTGTAAAATCATAACCACTTGGTTTTTTTGAACGAGTCAAAAACTAATGTATTTGTATACATAATTGCTCTACTGTTACTTCCTCAAGCCGTTTTGCATACCTATTAACATTCCTCATTATCGGTGCATTGGACCAAAGATGAATATTGTATACTGAATTAAAATTAGACCAGGATAGAATTGGCAACGACTTTTTGGCGGGAGCTTGCAGAGTGACATTGCGTTTTCATTTTTATTTTCATAAATTCGTGTATTTTGAGTTTTATTGTGTATTTTCGGTGGTATTTTACGCAATAAAGATCATCCATGTGCACCAGTGAAGTGAAATGAAATGAATTATGAGTATCGTGACTTTTCAAGTTGTCTCAAAAAGTCCGTGAAGAGTTTTAGTACAAGGACCACCATTGTAGTAAAATATGACTTTTATGGACGGTGACTGACTGAGGACTATATGTGAAAGTGACTGGAAACTATAATATAACTCGACACTGGCAGAAATGAGCCCTAATTTGGGCTTGGTTGCCAAACTTAAAAATAAGAAGAAGAAGACTTGGCAACACTGTTAACTATATTGTCAAACAAAGCATGCTATGCAAATAAAATAATACAAAACCTAGAAATTGCAAATTATTATTTTTCAGAATAAATGATAAAATAAAGCTAAAATCATGGCTCACATATCATTTCCATTCAAGAAAACCAACAAATCCGTATATCTGAAGCCGTCTTCTGTGGTTACAGAGGATTCTGTGTATTGGAAGAAATTAGGTGTAAGTTGACGCACGTTGTTTTATTTACATTCTGTAAAATGAAATAATGCTAATAAGGATTTTATGTTTCAGTTACCAGTGCTAGTTAAGGAATTTGGTGCAATAGATTATTTAGACTTCAGCCCGGTAGAACCATATTATTTTGCTGCAACATGTTCCGTCCGACTACAGGTAAGCTAAACATCTATATAACTTAATAATAAATTTAACATTATATTGTACATTAACAGATATTGCATTATCATCATAATTATTAACCTACATGCAGTGGCGGTGTAAGACCTAAATTTTATGTGGGCAAGATTCATGTTGCGGTGCCCTCTGCCAGCGCAAGGAGATGGATTGTATAAAATGAAAAAAGTAATTAAACACTTGACATTAAGAAATTTTTATTCATGCATAACCAATACCATAAAATAAAGATCAATTATGTACCATTAGTACCAACACCAAAGAACATTTCCAAAAATATTACAATTAAAAAAACAGTCATTTTCTGCTTTTTACACTAAATACCGTGACGTACACGTTTCCGTATACGTTTCGCGAGGCCGTAGGTGGTGGCCCATGTCGCCTACGCCTTACGCCGCCACTGCCTACATGTAACTACACAAAACACCCTGATGGATTTCAAAAATCTTACAATAATTTCAGGTATATGACCCAATAACGAAAGTTGTAGCAAAGAACATATCGAAGTTTAAAGAAGCTGCATATGGTGGATGTTTCAAAAGCGATGGTAGACTTCTAGTGGCTGGAAGTGAAGAAGCTGCTGTCAAACTATTTGATGTCCAATCCAAGAATGTACTTCGAGTTTTTACTGGACATACTGGCCCTGTGAGTATAGTTATTGTTTTTTTTAATATTTAATGGGTTTGTGCTTGACTGCGATCCTACCTGATGGTAAGCGAAGATGTAGTCTAGGGTGGACCGTGTGAACCCATAAGATGCCTGTTGTCTCTGGCCTTGAATAGACCCATTGTTGAAAACTACTTTGTTTAGATTTATTTTTGTTATTGTCTATTATACATTTTTTTTAAACTATTCTGTCAGGAAAGAAAATAAATGAGAGTGTGTCAGTCGCTTGGTCGCCTATTTTTTCCACTGCAAAATTAAAATTATCGAAATCCTCTACACCCATGTTATTAGCCATATGTTATATGTTGATTATATAATATTTACTCATATTGGTTAGGTTTGTTGTTAAATGTAGAAACTGACACTCCTAAAGATATTTTACCTTTATTTTACATAGTATCATTTAATTTAAACTACAATAAAACTTTAATGTTAATTTCAGGTCCACAGGACATTTTTCACAAAAGACCAAATTAAAGTCCTCAGTTTCTCAGATGACAAAACTGTTGCCCTATGGGACATAGCTACAGAAGAAAAAGTTGCCAGCTTCTCAGAACATTCAGATTATGTTCGGGCTGGTGCCCCTAGTCCAATCTCCCCAGATATTATTCTATCTGGAAGTTATGATCATTCAGTAAAACTATATGACTGCAGATCAAATGAAACAGTATTGACTGTAAATCATGGTAGTCCCGTAGAATCAACTCTGTTCTTACCATCAGGTGGAATTTTCATAAGTGCTGGTGGCACAGAAATTAAAGTATGGGACATATTCAACGGTGGAAAACTTTTGTCAAACATTTCTCAGCATCATAAAACAGTCACAACACTCCGGCTTGCAAGCAACAATAGTAGACTGATGTCGGCATCTTTAGACAGACATGTGAAGATCTATGACATAGCCACATTTAAAGTTGTTCACAACATTGATTTCCCAAATGCAGTTCTTAGTATGGCTGTATCAGAACATGATGATATCCTAGCAGTAGGAATGATAGATGGCATAATATCAGTAAGAAAGAGAGAAAAGCCAGCTCAACGATCTGAAGAGAAAAGAGGTTTATTTAAATTTGCTCCTGATCACATCCAAACGGCAACTGTTGATGAAGTAGTAAAAAAGAGGAAAACTCAAAAAGGACCAAAATTTGACAAATATCTCAGAAAAATGGAATTCAGTAAGGCACTCTCTGCTGTTCTGCTAGCTTATGTTTCGACAAAATATCCAGAGACAACTGTAGCTTTAATACAAGAAATGCTAAGGAGGAAAGTCCTACATAAAGCAATGACTGGCTTAAATGAAAAAGATATTGGAACTCTAATGAAATATTTTATGAAACATTTAGGAGAATCAAGGTTTACAAGGACAGTAATAGATGCTCTCAATGTTTTTATAGATGTATTCCAAAGTCAAGTTAAAACATTTTCAGAGAATAATCAACGGTTATATGCCGCACTCCAGAAAGAGATAAAAGCAGAAATAGATGTTTGTTATAAAGTAAGTGAATTAGAAGGAGTCATTAGCATGCTGCTAGCTGGAGCCCAAGTCAGCATGAATAAAGATACAGTAGAACTTAACGATACTCTAGCACCATCATATAAAGCACAACAAGAAATTGTTATTGATGTGTAAAATAAATGTATACAGTACAAGTTTGATTTTCTTCCTTGCCCGTAGTACCTAATACCTTGCACCTTAAGACTGTTATAGTACGGGCCTCTCGAGCCTCATGACCTGGACTCACACCCAATTAAGTTATGGCCGATTCCTATAATTTATGGACCGTTAGGTATTGGTAATTATTAAGACTTGTATCTTTGAAAGTAGACCCTCCCATATGGAAGTAGCCAAAAACTAACTATCGCAGGTATTTGCTTACAAATCTATTTGTATGCACTGCACAGTTTGGCTATAATAGTACATTATGATCATAGATTATGATACATGGGTGCAAAGTTGGTCATTACAGACGAGGCGGTTTATTAGCGGCAGGCAACGCAGCATTCAAGAGAACGCGCGTTCTGTCGGAGTTCCATTCTATAAGGCGCCGATCCCGCAGAGAGAGTTCAAGAGTTCCGAGTTCACTGTAATCTATGCGGCGCCTTTGATCATTGCACACAGAGAACTCGGCGTTTAAGTACGCGAGTTCTGTCGTAGTTCCATTTTCTCATGCATTTTCTAAAGCTGGCAGTTGAGGTGACACATCGAAATAATAAAACAGGTGACACGTCCGTGCTATCCACAGGTGCTATCACTGTCTAATATTGAGTGATACAAGGCAGAAAGGACAATGGGCATTCTGGCGCATGAGCAGCCACTAATGAAACTAATAAACTAAAGTAAGGCCAATGAGACGAGATAAAGAATGTAAACAAAAGGTGTATATATTATTACACCTTTCGGTACGCCAATTTTTGCTCTTGCAATTTTTTTTTCTAAATACGCCAAAGTAATAAGCTTTCATATTTTTTGTTAATATATTAGTGCCTAATAGAAAACAGAAATTATTGCTGGCCGCCAATGGAACAAGCTCATGTGTAGAGTAGTGAACGCGGAATTCTAGAACTCTCTCTGTGGGATCGGCGCCTTAACTATAGTTTTATGCCGCGTCCACATGTTTGCCGTTTGCCGCAAACTTCAAACTCCTACAAACGCTTGGATAAATTAAGGGAGTCAAACATAGGTTGCAGACGCTTGCGAGTGCGTTGGTGTATTTTAGACAAGCAAGTATGACGGACTTCGAGCTCGTGTCAGCAATAACGTTTTCTTCTTTAAATGTTTACGGAATGCTTCCTTGTGTATTTGTTTCTTATATTTTTTCCTTAAACATGCTTACCTATTTAAAAATTTACTGACTTCCATGCATCTTTTTTCTGAGACCAGAAACAATTTTTTTTTACGCAGCAGGTTTATTTTTGACATTAAATAGTTTAAAGGCACGCACACGTCAGTTTGTCATCGGTGCGCATTAAGCGATACTAAATCTAACTACACACAAACGCGTGGATGTATAGCAAGTGCTTGCCGCAATCTTCCTTTGATTTCGGCATCAAAACCGACACAGCTCGGATCGGGGGCAAGCGCTTGCAAACCTTTTGCAAGCCAAGCCAAACATCCATCTACACATTTGAATTTGTGGACGCTTGTCGAGGTTTGGCAAACGTGTGGACGGGGCATTAGGGTTAGGGTAACTTTTTTTAATCTATGGTCAGTTGTTGTCTGTCGGACAAAATGACGTTTCGTAAAAATTCTAAAATCATTTAATTTTCTTGTACTTGCGTGAAACTAATTATTGCATTTATTTATAAACGTAATAAATGTGTCAACATATAATACTGAAGCAAAACGATGAGTGACGCGTACATGCTCAATTTGTTAATCGTAGCAATAAATCGTAAGTTCACTTCAAGGGTTTCATGTTGATCCTTCTATTTTTTATTTCTTACGACATTATCCGGTTTCCTTTTGGGGAAATAATTGTTTAAAAGATAATTTACTCGTTATCGAGCATGAATTTTATGTGTTTATTGAAATCAGGTTATGTATATTTATTTAATTTCTGTCATTGGTATCACCACGAGTTATACTGCAGTTTTTACGTATGCCTTTTTGTAGGTACTTGTTTATAAGAAAAAAATGGAAGAGCGGAGAGTTGCGGACTATTTTGTGATCGCTGGGCTACCGGACGAACCGGAATTACTTGAGGACTCTGACTCAGGACACCTCAAAGGCTACAGCTGTAAAGCTCCCATCACTGATATTGGTAAGTCCTTGATTTAATATAATAAATCTCTTAGACCATAGCTGTGGCTCTGCAAGAGAATACATGATTAAAAGCTCATCATTATTGATCTATTTCACATTAGTTTTGATTAATATATATTTTCTAGTTAATTATGTATCACAATCAAACCTTGTCAGTGAAATATGTTGATGATCTTTTAAATATTTATCTAAGTATATTGAATAATTGGTTTTTCAAACAAGACAAAAGCAAGAACTATATCATTCAATTAAAAACAATTTCAGCTATCTAAATAGGTAAGCATATTTCTGATGAGCTCATTTAACTAAAAATAAAAGCATTAAGTTTAAAATACATCATCTTCAATATTCATAATTAATACAGGAAGTAATTAATTATTGAAGTCCAACTATGTAGGTAATGTATCCAATTGATTCTCTAGGTCAGTGATACATTGTCATTTTGATCATGAGGCCATGTATAATCTTTGCATAATGTGTAGTCCAAACTTTGTAATTATCTTCTAAATTTAACTAATTTAATTGTACTTATAACATCACTAGCTGTGCCTTGCAGTTCTTTGTACAAGGGGCCAAAATGACATGATATTAAAAGATTTTTTCTGATTGATTTTGTTACTGAGGTTAGCGTGTCAGTCATCTCTTCTTTATAACATTATCTATCAGCATAGAGTAAATATCATTATTCTTAAAACCTTAAAGTAGAAAACAAACCCAGAAACAATCAACAAAATCCCAAAATGTTATATTTATGGTTTGTGATGAAAATCTAGTTTGTACGTCTAGTCTACATCGGAACCAATTGCAATGAAATTGGGCTCACATATAGCCTATAGTATGGAGAAGGACAGAGGCTACTTTTTATCTCAGGACCTTGGGTTTTAATACTGGCGAGTAGCATAGAAATCATTTAGAAGCAAAATAAATCCACCAAACCTGATAACTGGCCTTGATTTTTTATTAAATAATACTATAATTTAAATTGGTACTCGAAAATGGCCTTGTCACACCATAAATACACATTATGTTGTTTTAAAACACCTCACTATGTAGTTTGAACATACCAATTACTATAATTATAGTAGGTACAACATTTTTAACCAAATGTACTTATAGAGGCAGTTTGATAGAAATAGTAGTTATGTCAACAGCACCAGTCTTATAGGATTCTTATAAGAATTCTGAATGCAAAATATAAGACAATTATTCTATTTAGGCCTTACTAATGGATCAGATTGCTATAATAATTTAAAATAAGAGCTATATACTATACATAAAAATTATTAAAAATACATCTTAAAATTAACCCAAAGAAGCGCAATGACATTAATTTTGTTTGAAATCTATTCTGTCAATTCCCCACCACTGACAATGCACTCTGATTGGCTAAGTAAAGGACACACTAAATATTTATATGCAGTGATTGGTTGGTACTGTTATTAATCAATTCAATACACTTGTTGCAGAAGAATTACTTATGATGGTCAAATAATCACTAATAACCGTGATGTATTATACAAAGAATAAGCATATTAGCATGCTCCTATATAGTTTAGCATCTTGCCATTTCCAATGGCTTAAAAATTTATATCTTATCTTATTGTATGATTGATGAAAGTGTCTAAGTCTTTTTGTACTACGGTGGGACTCATACTATGTAATTTCGTTCTAAAGAAGTGATATATCATATCAAATTCTAGGAAACAACTTATTGAGTAATGAACACAGTGTAAACTATAATAAGGATTGTGGTTTGGTATCATTTTACGTTGAGTAACTGATATGTAAGTTATCAATGTGTATTTGCTTTTACAGTTATGTTATTATACATACTTATGTATGTATATGATCTGCAATATTGTGATTCTTAATTTGCCTAAATATGAATTAGTGAGTATACGTAAAATATTATGATAATATCTGACTCCTGATTTTAAAAAAAATGCATTATTTTAACTCTGCATGCTCTTGATCACAACCTTCTTTTATAGTAACATGAACTTACACAGTGAACCAATTAATAAATGTATAGAAAATCTATTTTTTTGTGAAAGCCATAACAAGTTCTAGTCACATGATCTCGATCTTGCGTGCTGATTTGTCCACTAATGATCGAAACTGGTTTAATCTGCACTGTGCTTATCTAGGACACTTCCCATATTGAAAGAAACAACATTTTTTCATTCATTTATTTGGAATTCACTCAATTATCTTTAAGATCCAATGAAAGATTTAATTAAAAAAAAAAAACAGCAGGTTATGTAACTTTCGCGGCTGCCAAGAGTGAAGGTCGTCGTGGAGAGTGTACCATAGGTTACCCTAATTAAATTGATAAATTATATATTCTATAATATTATAAAGATATATGATATATATAGATAGATAGTGTTTGTAAGTTTCGATGTAGGGTGTAAACTCCGGAACTATTAATCCAATAATAAAAAATATTTCGCTATAGGAAGCTACATTATCCCCAAATGCTACATATAGGCTGAGGCTGCTTTTCATCTCGGAATAGCGAGTGAAACCGCAGGGCGACATCTTGTATAATTGACGTATGATGAGTGACCCATACATCTACTAGACGCGTCGTGTTTAGATAACTCGAACCCTTACTTTACAGCACTTAAACGACTTGAGAAATTGAAGCTGCAATCGAAGCGTAATTATACCTAGTAGAAACACTAATCACAAAGATTGGGTATGCATATTTATTCGGAATAAACGCGTTTTAAGTATAGGTAAGTAATATTGCTTTACGGACCGATAAAATAGTTTCTCCTCTAAGCTAGGAAGAAAGGAATACCAATACATTTACAAACGCTTTCCATACCATAACATAACGAGAATTCATAGTATGTTTTGTATTATTTTTAGTAGATAATAATATCTAAGCATGTAGTTATACATTATTAATTCACCAATATGACATCTATTATTATCCGAGTGATTTGTAAAGTTAATCAAGCAATTGACAGCATGTCTAGCTGCCTGTATTACCTACGGTTTACATCGGTCGCGATTATAAATAAAGGTGAATCAGCTAATTTAAATATTCATTAGATAAACTGCAAACTATAGCCTTTGCTTGGGTAGCTACTGTCTGTGCTCTGTTTATGTAATATAGACACCTGTCCATTCAAGTTATTACCTAGGTACATAAACATCCACAGATGGTGTACATTGAACCTACTTGCAAATACTTGTTTCAAGGAATTTTTAATCTTATCGGGGATAGGATGGAACACTTTTTTAGAAAAACGATCAATCAATCAGTCAATGATGTTTGTAAAGTATGCGCCTAGCATATTTTAGTTAAGTATAGCTACTTACTATAGGCATGTCTGGTCAATCACATACATTTTATAATTAGTGTAGAATTTACACGTATAGATGTCGCTACAAACATCGTTTGGACTGATTGAGAATTCATTCTTAGTCAAAACGCTACTAAATCACTTTTGATGAAGCTTTGTTGCAAGGGAATATAATTTGAGGTTTAATAATTTATTAAATTCATATGTAAAACTCGTATCTTAAATATTTGCAATTTATGTAATTTTACTTAAATCTTACGACCTTACATAGATGGCCTAAGCATCGCGCGTCAATTTACGCAATTTTGTAAAGGATAATGGGCGGTGTCGTACTTTGTGTTGTAAACCTTATCATATCAAATGAAATCTATGTCATATGAAAGGTCTCCATGAGTATTACATTTGTTAGTATGGGCATACTTAAGTATGTATCGCGTGCAAGGAAAAAGTTATAGTGTTATTCAACAAAATAGCTTAGATTACAAAACAGATATTAAGATACTTTTCAGTAAATAGACAGCTTTTACTCGGCGAATTTGCTCTAATATAGTAATGTCGAGTAGCAGCTATATAGTAACTTCTTAAACATGAAACTTGGGAATCGACAACTCTTTTACTTCACTCATGTGTGGTATAAACGAGAAATGGTAGCTACTATACGACTATTGAATAAATGCACTATAAGAATATCGAGTAAACGTTTACACAACACGGTTAAAGCACTTAAAGCAAAAAATGCTAAAAAGTCGTAATAAAAGCTTTTACACTACATTATGGGTACTACGTAGCAACTACTGAACATTTATTCGATCTGTAGCCGAATAACTCATTCATTATTCGACTGTTTGCTAGTTAGGGAGCTTACTCAGCAACTACATTGACGACAAGGATGTACCGAAGTAGCCTGTCTGCACGTGCTTCCCTTGGCAGTTAATTCAAGGCTCAATTCTAATTAATAATTATGCCTATAACAGGTGGAGATTTCGAGATGGCATATTAATTTATTACGAAAATTAGGTTTATCATGGCATACAGAATCAATCAGGATGTGATAGAATAGTAGATTGTTATTTAAGGAGCTAAAATTACCCATCATACACGAGGTAGTTCTACTTCCGAGCTTTAGAGAGGAGTAAATAGAAACAGAGTTATAATGGGATTTTAGCGCCGTGTGTAACATTCTATTTTTCACTACGATTGCGAGAAAATAAAATCAACCAATACATTTTTTTTTCTCTTTCTCTTCCATCTGTGCATTATGTTCCTTCTCACTATATGATGACATGTTCACTATTGTAAAATAAATTACGGTCACCAACTCAATTTGCACTTATTCTAAAGATTTCACGCCAATGCCTTTTATTTAATTTCTTCTATAGCCGTAACGCAATGCATTAGGTCTGTTTTCCGTAGTCATTTGTTGAATGGATATAAATAAAAGAAACTGAAAAGAAAGCGGATAAATTTATTTTGGATGACGAGGATTATTTTTCAGTGGGTCCAATGGAAGAAACAACTTTTATTGGACTTGCTGAACGATATCAGACCTACTCGCTACATGTACAATCAATTATTTATTTTTTAATATTTTTATTTTTTGGAGAGACTGTTCCATATTTCTTTTGGAATTCTTACGATAATCGTAAATTTTAACAAGAACTAATTTTTCTAAAACATAAAGTAGATGCTCTTTCTTTACACGTTTCTATTTGTATATTTTTTTAATATTATTTATAATAAGGTTTTTAATATTTAATTTACATTTAGAATTTTCAAAAACTTCATAATAAATAATTAATGCCTCCTTAACTATAGAATAGAGCATCTCACTTGGTGCTTTCAGTGTTAGTTCCTTGATTCCATAATTTTTATTTTTATTTGTTTAGGGTCATTCATAATTTCGTCATGTTTTAGAAATTTAAATAATGTATAGATAGCAGACTCTCACTATACTGACGATCTTCAAAACAATAAGCTTTGATAGTATCTCTAAACTAACACTCCGCCCCGCCGTTTTACCTGCGCCCTCTGCTTTACCCACTGGATGTAGGGATGGAATTTCTATAATCCTATCTTCGACTACAAAAGGAATACATTGGTATTAAAATTTTTTAGTTAATAGAGACATAGTAATATCCTCCCCTTAAAACATTATTACCCCTTTTTGCCCTACTAGGGTTCGATTTTCGATTGTTCGATGTTCGACGTCACACGCATCGAGTACCGAGCGGTTGAATCCCGCGTCGCGCGCTCATTTAAAAATTCTATATCTCGGAATGTTATTGTCGTATTGAAATAATTCTTTCACATATATTTTTTATTTTCTACAGAAAATACGATGAGCTAACATTCAGAATTAGTGAACATTCTTCATTGTTGATGAACAATAGCTAGAGTATTTGGGAATTGTCTCAATTAACCGTGGGGTAAGATCCAACTTAAAATCAGTATTTTTAGAATTGAATAATATAATAATAATTCTTTGGACTAGTTTAGGACTTAATGTATGGAATTCTTATCTTTTTTGAACAAAAGTATATAGTAAATGCTACGCTCTACCTCTCTTACACAAAAACAAAAAAAATACAAATGTGCCCATTATTCTTTAAAATTAAATTCTTTCAACAGTGTCATCTGTTGTCATTTACTGAATAACAAACATTGCTGTAGTCACTTAGAAACCCAGAATAGGAATTAGTACCCCAATCTCGCCACCGGCGCTGTACTTGCGCGAGTTATGGTGGTAACTTTTGAAGTATGGGCGCTGTCTCTCTGTTGTACGTAGTATTTATATACTCTGAGCTATAGGTAACAAATAAAGCATGTCTGTTTTATTTGTACTTTGGACTTATAGGTACTATTTTATAAATCGTTAAGGCACTCCCACACAGTCACGATAATATCGGCGTTTATGTTTAAGTTAATATACATATTAACTCAATGGTTTATTTTTCCCACTATTTAAATTCCAAAATTTAAGTACTTATATATATTGAATGAATAATTATGAAAATGATTATCTATGCGATAACGCGGATCAACGGAGCTTTGCGCAAATCATTCGTGTCCTAATACAAATTGAAGTACTAAAAATATGATCATGTGAACGTTTGCGATAGTATCGCATCTGTTTGGGAGACCCTTTATGTTCCCAATATTAGAAATACCAATACAAAAGCTCACGCAAAAAGTTACACTTATTTTTTGTTATTTTTCACTTAAAATACTTCACGAAGTCTTTAGGAAGTACATTGTACAATAGAATGTCAGAAACGTACAAAAAATAAAGGGCCACTTATTTGACCTCGGCATGTGATTCATATTTTATTAGTACCATTGGTTTCTTATTGAAGCATTGAATGAACTATACGCGCTAAGTTCATTGCCACTTAAAACTTTAGACGTTCTCATGCCAATATAGATGCATTGTTGTTTGTGATGTAACAATGAATGTGTCCATTCTTCTCTACATTAAATGGTAATTAGTCTATCCGTCATAGATAATAGGTATAATGGATGTTTACATAATTCTTAAGATATGTTTGAACTTTGTATTTTACTGTTTTTTGAAATATTTAACGGTGAAAATTTAAACGAATAACACAGAAATAGCCCGTGTCTTTCTAATCATCTAATTCTCTAACTGTATATAAACGTATGCCTCCTTATTATGTGTGATGGTTTAAAACGAGTCTAGCAAAACCCAGGTTCAAAATTTTCTAATCATGTAAGAAAATAAGTAGGAACTATCTTAAAACCGCTTTTACTAGACTTGGCTTAAACCATCATAATGTAATAAGACAGATGAAGTTCAAAAGCCTGTTAGAAAAGATTGTTAATGAATTCAAAGTATGTTTTTTTTCTATATTGTTAATTACCTAGACATAGGAGGCTGCTGGGACCTGTCAGAAGACAATCTTACTTCTTAACCTTAATAAAATGAATAATTACAAGCCGTGCAGTCGGATAAATCTAGCCTCGTGATGTGTAATTAGAACTACCGACCAAGAAGAAAGTACAAAGAAAATACTTTCGCCTAAATTTTCAACCCTATTCGTACGTAGTAATGCTCACTACTAAAGCTAAAACTTGATCTAAACACCACGTTAATGCACTATTACCGTGTCTAAACGGTTGACTTTTTTCCTCCCTGAATAAATCTCAAACTAACGTTTTGTTACAGGTGTATTATTTCCCGGCCTCGGTGAGACAGTGCCGAATGGCTATGAGCTGCTTGAGTTGACACCGACAGGATTACCCGCAGACTTGAACCATGGCTCGATGCGATCACCGGAGTGTTATCTATGCATACGGCGGGGCAGAGATCTGCCGCCGTTGGTTGATATTGGTACGTTATATTTTTTTGAGATGTCACCTTTTTGAGACTTATGTTGGGTTCGTTGTGCTAATGAACTTTACAACCACAAGATGGCGAAAATAATTCCAACTTTGTTATTAAAGATCAACCTTGCTATCCAAAATGTTAGAAACAAAAAAAAAACGTGATTTCAGGGCTGGTTGCAGTAGTGATTTTTGCTATAGTGTATAAAAATATCTGGCTGAGCAGATAGACATTTTTGCCTTGTATGGGGGAAACCGGAGCGGAAGCTAGTTAGATAATATTTTACATCTAAACACCACTGCTATATGGAAATGGTAGTAAATAATCATTTATTTTAATAGATTACTGATGATCTTTAAAGTTTAATAGTTCATGTGTTGTTAAAAATAAACCAGTTTTTGTGGTGTCTCAACATTTCATGTGAAACGGAAACGCATCATAAAACTGTTGAATAATTGAAAGAAACTCAAAATGTGCTTATAATTTGTATTTCTTTATTTTATAAAGAAATGGAGGACCTTTATATCTTAACAACAGTATCAAAATGAGATAAGTGATTTCCTCTGCATTGGTATCAGTAACAGCAATGTTATTATTTTTATCCATTACTTTTTTTTTTACCGGCAAACTTAACAATTTTTTTTTACTGTAAAATGTAATCTTCATCCAACAAATAAACTGGGTTCATACTCAACCTTACGTCATACAACCTATGGTAGATAATGGATAGATAACAATTGATATAGTAATGTCATAATCAGATAACGATAACTAGCGCCGCTAGGGCGTGTGCCCGCGTTTTTTGCGTTATATCGCTCAAGTGGAATAATTGCTCTGATTCGCGCTTTTTTGCTTTACACTAAAATATAACTATTTTATATAGTTTTTTTGTCCGATATACCATTGTTAGGTAAATTATAGATACGACACAACTACCAAAGGAAATAACGTCTTCCAAATTAATGTTTAATATGTAAACTCACTATCTTACTTCTCACAAATATTATAAATTTATTCGAATGTTTGGATGGATGAAATTTGGCACGCTGATAGAATATGTTCTGGATTAACACATAGAGTACTTTTTTTATCACGGGTAAACAATATATCCCTCGGATACGCGGTTGAAACCGTGGGGCGCAGCTAGTCACTGTATAATTAGGGCAAAATCAGCCTTATCATGCGTTCCTTAAAGCCTTAAAGTCAATGCCATTTATTCATTTGTGACCCTAGGAGGGCTTAAATGAAGGTCAACGTAGAAGTTACCTACTAAAAGCTAAATAAGAGCTAAATTCAAAATTCATTTAAATTCTAATGGTATGGAATCTATGATTGCTTATCTAATAGTATTTAATTCGTCCATGAATCAATTCCATTTATAATACAGACAAGAAACTCATTTTAAAATAAGTAGGACATCGTCGCGTTAATACGTTATGCATTTGACATTGGTTGTGCTTACAAGGTTGGCAATGCATCGGCAACATTAACCGAGGCTATTTATTGGGTCGATTACATTCAACTTTGGATATAATTCCACCTTCCTGATGTTTATAAACGACGTTTAAACGTAAAACGTCAAGTTTATTCACCAAAACATTAGCAAAGCTAAAACGCAATATTTTGTATTGCATTTTCGATTTGTGTACAAAATGTGTGTAGGTTTTCCTGATAATAAAATAAGATAAAAGATAATGAGGGATCATTGTCGTTAGAAGTATTTATAAAATGTTAAAGCCTGTTTTGGTATGACCAGTATCAAAATTATGTAGCAAAGGTAAGACCCATGATAATCTTTCTCGTTCTCTTTTCTTCTCTCTCTTTATCATAATCATCATTTATTCGCTAATATGTGTACATGTGGGTGGATGATACAAATAATATAGAGTGATCACATAAGCCTTCATATAGGCATGCAAAAATTTTCAAAATACATATTTAATAATAATATTCTAAAATGTACTAATTATAACATGTTAATTGGATAAAATAATAATATGTCAATGAATGAGTCTAAAATGTAATTTCTACTTCCTATTTTTCTTGCAATGTGCAAAGTATTCAGCAATGGAATAAAAATTATTGAACAGAAGCAGATTTTCGGATCTGAACATGAAACTTTGCTCTAAATGTCGCTCGTCAACTTCTTTTATATGACGTTCTGTTCGCTCATCCTAAATAATCTCAACAGGCGTCATGTACGATGGCAAAGAGCGTCTCATGACAGACGCAGAAATGGTCCTCAAATCTGTGGACGGTCGACTAGCCAACGTGAACAACTCAACGGCAAAAACCTTCATTACGTACAGACGGGCCCATCCTGGCGCGCCTTGTAATGCTCTAGTCGTCGTCGATGTGTGCGTTATAGTGGCCAGTAAGGGAGAGACGCCACCTCATGCCTTCTGTATGATTGCGAAGAATTTAAATAAAGGTAAGTTGCTGATGTTGATCTGTGGATCTTTGCAGAGTAGAGTACTGGATGTGTTGAGGCAGGTCTTTGTTCAGCAGTGAATATCTGCATTATGGTAATGATTAGAAAAGCGTACTTTGTAGAACGCCTTATTCAATATACAATTCATCTGTTGCCTATTATAAAAGCAAGAAGTTTTTACACAAATGTTAGGGTTACAAAATCCTTAAAATGTATATTAAAAATAAATAAAATGCAGTAATGTCCCAAGAGATAGAACATTGTCGATGTCAAAACATTCTGGTTGTTTTATTTTGATAGTAAAATGTATGATAACAAATTGCGCTCTTGGTCATCTATAAATAGTGTTACATCAGCGTTAAAAAATGCCCTTGGGTTTCGCGTCATTGGAAAATGACCCCAATTGAGTTGTTAATACAGATCCGCCACGTGAATAATATTATATTTTATTTTAATGGTCTGTGCTGACCGTCATTTATATGTCGTCACAGAACCCAATAAATCCTTGCAAACTATTAAACTTGGTTATTGCCGCTAATTCTTAATTAACTACGACAATATAATAGATATACATAATCATAACAAGTTAACAGCACCAAAGGTTACATAATATGAAATATTTTATCTTAATTAGTAGGAAAGTGCAAGTCGTTAAGATATATTTTGAATTGCAGGCTTAATGGGCAGCGATGTCTTTTTATGTTACAAGAAGTCAATGAACCGTCCACCTCTAATAGCTTACAAACCAGATGTCTTATTCAGGTAAGCTGAAATATTTAGATACTTCTTTTGATCTGTCTGGGGTATCCAGTATTTTAAATGGTCATTGGTACTGTAAGTACTCGGGGCCGTCATACTGTTTTCGATACTGTTTTTTTTACACGCTGTATCGCTGTATCTTTTTCTAACAAATTACATATCAAAAGGATATAAGAAATGTCGTCCAATTTTAGTGCGATTTGCAACAGAATAAGCACCACTATGAATTGAGGTATATATTTATCGTGTGGTTCAGTATTTTTAAATAGGCGTTAATTATTGTAACTTTCACAATGCACGTAGGAATTAGCGCCTATACTCCGGCTGAAACGTTCCGTTTTGTGTGCTTAATTAGTCATACAACAATGAGGTGAACTTTATTCAAGCTGTTTGTAAGAAGTTCAATGTATTTCATTCACAAATAGTAATTAAGTTCTTTAATATTTATTTTATGTTTGATATTTTGTTGAATGAATACAGTTATTCCCAGTTATTCAAGTACTAATAAAGTCAGAGTACATAATATTTTGATAAATCCGTAAAACATAAATCTTTACTGAAACAGTTAAAGCTAATGCCGCTATCAAAAATGTAGTGAACCTCTAAATAAGAATGTAGCTATGGAGATTGACAGATTTATCTAATACTACGGGTCCTAACCTGGAGGTAATTACCTCTGCGGGGGTAATAAGCTGCTAATAGGTAACAAAGATTAGATGTTAAGACCGAATCTAGCTCGCCCATGCATTTCATGTTCTGTGTAATCAAATGACAAGGTTTAGTAAGGCCTGTAAAGATTATGTATGTAGATAGGTACCTAAGTGATTGTAAGAACTTACCCAATATTTTTGAGTTCTGTTTTCTTACTTAAGTAATAGGGGTGTCTAGTTGATACGTAGGCCCCAAGCCTAGGAAATGTTGAAGGTCGGTACTGAAGTTACACTGGTTAGGAATTCAGTCTTTAAGAACAAAATCTTCGACTTCCTAACCATTAATATAAAGATAAATCTTTTTACAATAACAGGTATCCAACAACAGATCGTCGTAGTTTAGCGTTTCCATCGTCAGTGCCGCTGTTCTGTCTGCCGATGGGCGCCACTCTGGAAATGTGGCCGAATAATGCGGCCATGCCGAAACCTGTGTTCTCAACGTTTGTTTTGACCGTTGCTGACGCTACTGATAAAGTAAGTCATTTAAACGTATCAATGGAGGGAAATTGTGTCTATTAGATGATTTTTGTACCAACTTAAGATGGTTAGATGGTTGATGGTTGATGGAAGAGTTTCTTACCATCAAGAAATAGTCGCCGAAAAATCTATGTAAATAAAATGATGTTTGCTCGATAGCGCATCACTTGAGAACGGCTGCACAGAGATGGGTATTTTTTCAAATGTTTGTTATAGTCTGAATAAGGTTTTTACGGAAATAATTATTGGAAAATTTGCCCAGATACTTGGAAAATTCGGGATAAACTGAAAGTGACTTTCCATGGGATTGACATAGGTTCCTTTTTATTCCTGACGAAAATGCGGGTGGAGTTCAGCTGGTTGTGAATAACAATCACTATTTTGGACGAGTAGGTCGGTTGGTTGGGACGTGGGTTCGATTCCCACTCAGTACAAACATGTATGTAAAATACCTATTAATATAAGTATCTATAGTTCTACTTAGTTTGAGATCAGGTGCAGTGTCCCAGGATATTTATAATTTTTAATATTCCAGGTATACGGTTCAGCGGTAACGTTCTACGAGAGTTACCCGCATACGCAGCTGACGGAGTACCAGATGGAACAGCTCGGGTGGAGGGAGGGTGTCACACACAACACGCATAATGTACACGCTAATAAGTCTGTCTGTCTGTTGTCACGGTGGCCTTTCAGTGAAACATTTGAACGGTGGCTTTTGTATATACTTGTAAGTATTTTTTTATATATAAATAATTGGACTGTTTTACTAAAAACTTAAACCGACTTCAAAGTACACTAAGAAGTAATGAAATCCTGATCTGATGACAATGGGAACAAACGGGAAGTGTACCCTTTCAAATACAAAAATAATTTTCCAAATCGGTTAGTAAATGACGGAGTTATGAGGTAACAAACATAAAAAAAGAAAAAAAATACAACCGAATCGAGAACCTCCTCCTTTTTTTGAAGTCGGTTAAAAAAGGTGAACATAAACATACAGGCCTGAAGGTAAGCGGTTACCGTTGACGCAACACCAGAAGTATCACTCATGCGTTGCAAAATTGTCTTCACACCGCGGTGCGGTGGGAATCGAATAGGGATGATGGCTTATGTTGAATATTTTTTTAGTGACGTAATTTTTGAGTATCAATTCGTATAGGGTGTTTTCGACGCGGTCTTACTTTGACTCTCATTTCTGACTTTTGTAGTGCTCTTTTTGCAATTGGTCCTACATAGACATTTGGTCCCACCAAAAATCATAATCGATTGACATAAAAATAAATTAGTCATCTAGCCTACTGTCTACTTCAAACCTTATCTGACTGAAACCTGAAATTAACAAAATCAATAGTTTGTAACCCAAATATTGATTCGAGATTACATAAATCAAAAACATATAAATTACATCAATCTTGGTTTTGATATTGGGCTTATATTCGATTATCCGTTTTAATTTCATACTTGTTCCAAAATAGCTTTAGATACAGATAGATACAGACAAGTATTAAGAAACAGCTAATGTATATGAATTATATTGCAGGAAAGGTCGTGGAGTAAAGAACCTCTAAACATACCAATCGAAAAGTATATTAAACATTTGTTAGAAGAAGTACCTTTCCCGGAGACGAGTATGTTGTTACAGGTAACCATTTTACATATTTTAAGCTTCACCCGTTATTTTTACTGATTTGCGTTTAAATTATATTTCGAAATAGTATGAATTTTTTGTACCGTATTAAACTTATGGCGTCTATATTACTTTACAATCATCATCAGCCCATAAATATCCCACTGATGAGCACAAGCCTCCTTTCACATATCAGGGTGAAAGGGAATGGGCAGATACTTCACCACGCGTGCACACTGCGGATCGTTGGAGGTAGGCTAGTGGTCAACCTACTGTTGGAGTTTTCATGCCGCCTAAAAGGCCTCCAACTAGCTAGACTATCACAATTAAGTGATAACCGAGACCGCGCTTTACGTGCCTTCCAAAGCACGGAAACGCTCGATTTGAAATACCACTAGGCGGTCACCCATCCAGGTACCGACCACGATTTACAGTGCGCCGTCATTTACACAAAAAGTAGTATATGTATTATATCAGTTATCTGTACGTGGATTACGTAACTTAATTGCAATGAAATTCAGATTGAAATAACCTCTGAATCGGTAGAAATATTACAAAATCGGAAATGGTTCCATTTCTAATGAACCACTGTTTGTATTTGCAGTTAACAGAACGTAAAAAAAATATCAGAAAACGGCTATATGGAACCGATTTCAATTCGAAAATGATTGGAATTTAGTTACGTAATCGCCCCACTGGTTTCCATAGTACAAGCTCTGCTTCGTTTGGGATCAGATGAACGTGTGTGAAGAATACCCCAGGATATTTATTTATTTTATTTTCAAAAAATATCAATATGTCGCCTGATTGGTATGACAGGCTTCGAACAAAAATCATCGAAAACCTTTGCTTCCCTATATCAATTTAAAAAAAAATGTTTTTTCAGCTATCATCATCAAGAAACGAGCACGTAATAATAACGCGGCGGGACGACCAGCCGCTAGTCCGAAGCGGCGCCAGCTTCAGGCAGTTGCTACTCAACTTGGGACCTGATAACTGTCTACTGTTACTAGCTTTAGCTCTCACCGAGCAAAAAATACTAATACACTCGCTCAGGTATACTAATGAAGAATGCTTTCTTCTGATTTCATGTACTTTTTGAATCGGGTCGTTGTTCCCATTAGACACAGATAATTCTTAATTCTTTTTGATCATAAACTTGTTTGCTCTTTGTGAGTGTTCGATTAAAAAACTAGAATATGCTTCATCTTTGAAGGAGCTTCCTTCCGCGGACGCTCAGACTGTGGAACGAACTCCCCACCGTGGTTTTCCCAATGAAGTACAGCATGGGGTTCTTCAAAAAGGGTGTGAAGAGACGGCAACGCGCGCGTGATACCCTTGGTGTTGCATGCGTCCATAGGCTACGGTAACCGCTTTCCACCAGGCGGGCCGTATGCTTGTTTGTCACCTTAGTGGTATAAAAAAAAGCTCATATAAAGATTCTAATACGAATGAGTATACTATGTTACTTGCGCAACGCGTGCGAAAGAGACGCCGATAGCCAAATATATATTTGTTTTTAGATGTTAGAGTGGTTTGATCAATCTAGATAGTCCACTAATTGATTTAATGTGAGACCCCTGATTGTTACACTAAAGATAAGCGTTATCCAGTTTTAAATTAGTTTTTAAATTAGAACAGTTTTCGTATATCAAACAAACAGCTTATCGCTTTAGGACTTCTAGATAAACCCCTTGATGTTTGCGTTGTGTGGTTTTTATAATACACTGTGTTTTTTACTGTATTTTGAATAAATAAATTAAAAAAAAATATATATTATCAGAGAATAAAACAGTCAATTTGCACCTTATGCCCATATTATTAGAATAGTTAATAAAATTACAACTTTGTTTCCAGGCCTGACACCCTAACAGCTGTCTCAGAAGCAGTATCCAGTCTTCTATTCCCTTTCAAGTGGCAATGCCCTTACATACCGTTATGTCCTCTAGGCAAGTTCATCGATAACATAATAAAATAACCACTTTAAAGCTAATGAAATAAGGTCTAAAATGTATTGGTTTAATTTTCAGGATTAGCAGAAGTATTACACGCGCCGTTACCTTATCTAATTGGCGTCGACTCTAGGGTTTTTGATTTATTAGAACCTCCAGCCGATGTAACGTGCGTTGATTTAGATACAAATAATATAACAGTGAGTATATATATTATTATTTATTTAGATCCGTCCCCATAGTTTTAAGCTATGTTATTACAAGGCGGTTTCATCCGCGTTCCCGGGATAAAAAGAAGTCTATGTCCTTTTCCATACCATAGACATATTTAAAATAAAACATTGCAGAATATCCGATGCTAAACTGTTAGTTTATTTATTTATATTTATATTTTATTAGGTAATCGAAACGTTAGGTCACAGAAACGTGTAAACGAGATGCAGATACAACTATCCCGTTCTACGCCTGTTATTTTATGCTTGATTTCTGGGCTGGACTCTCATTTAACCCGATGGTTCTCGCGAAGGACGCGCGTCCTATTAGAACAATTGATGTCATTGTTATATTTTAACCGCGAGCCAAGTGATTAAGGATTTATTTTTACTAGCTGTCTTCCGAGTATTCATCCGCGTTCTCGAGATAGAAAGTACCCTATGTCCTTCTCCATACCATAGGCTATCTGCATGCCAAATTTCATGATGATCCGTTGAGTAGTTGAGGCGTGAAGGCGTAACAAACAAACTCACTTTCGCATTTATAATAAGTTAGGATAGGATGCAAACATTGTGAAGCAATCAAACAATCTTGGTCGTTTAAGTTTTTTTTCTTTGCAGTTATGTGAGACACAGCGGCATATATCAATAAAATTATTACCCAAACGGCAAGGAAGAGTGTTGAGACATACATTAGAAGTTCTCTATGGAAGTATAAGACCAGGCAAGTACATATGAAATAGTTATTAATTAATGTATTTAATTTTAAACTAGGTCCTTCCTAATAGGTCACTTATGACAGCCCATATATATCCATGTATCAAAAAGAGACAAAAATAGTGCGGCAAGGAGAGACACCCTCTTGTCAAATATCTTCAATCGACAAATGACTTCTTCCCCCCTAAAAAGGAAGCTAAAGCAATATTGCTAACGCAATTCATATTTTTGAATTTACGGCTGATCTTATGCAATTCATCAATTCCGAATCTTTTATTGAATTGAATTGTATATAATGAGTGACTAGTATACCAAAAAATATAGAAATTACGTAGGATCTGCCGATAATTCGAAAAAATGAATTGCGTTAGCAATATTGCTTTAGCTTCCTTTTTATGGGGGCTTAGCAGTGTAGCCCAGGCCTGATGGATCAGTAAAGTCACTAAACTAAAGTACATACTGATGTTTTCATTCACGTTATTGTTACGACCTCCTAAACGGATCCTAAGCTCTTGTGTGCCCAATAGATTCTGCATGATAAAAGACAAATGATGTGTGTTGAATTATAGAGCTTATACCTTCGTAATATAATTTTAATACGTTTAATATGGAATATAATATATTTATATTTACAGCGTCACCAGTACATCATTCAAGCGAAAGTAAATATAATGGAGAGCCTACAACGAATTTAGATAGAGATTTTCAGAAGAGGAAAAAAGAGGTACATATATTTTATATTGCTGGGCCTACTCTATCAATAATAAATGCAAGATACAAGATCTCTAAATTTTTTGTTTTGATAAAATTAAATTTAAGAAAAGAAAGTAAGAAATTACTGGCACAATAAAAACATCATCAAAAACAGTACATACGATTAAGAGCTATATGAGGCCAAAAAGGCACCTATTTCATATCTTCGGTTGGAAAGGGCCAAAATTTCTCAAGGACGTTCATTTTCTAGCAAGCGCTCGAACTAAAGATACAAGAAGCATTCTTACGGTTCATGGCGGCGACGTTGCAAGGGTACCGCAGTTATCTCATACCTATCACAAAGGCACCTACAGTGGGCACCACCGATCCTGATGCTCTGTTCCATATGGACGCGTTTCTACGGTCGAGAGACAAGGTATGTCTGAACAACTCACCCACAAAGGCCACAAATATAGTGTCCCAAGAAGTAGGTTCAAGTCCGGAACTAGTCAGTGATTTTGCACTGATTTTGAACAGTAAGGACCAATCACTCCATCGTATGTTCTTGACTCGGCCAATCAGAGCGCATTGTTTGTGGTGGGAAATAGGGATGATTCCTAGGTAAAAAAATAATAATTCTAATTAGTCCGTCAGTTAGATTATCAAAAAATATTGGACACGTAATTTTCGCTTTAGCAAATCATTAAAAAATTACAAAGATAAAGGGAGTCAAAGTGTGGGAGTGGGGGCTCGTGACGTCCCTTTTAAAAAGTGTACTCTAACGTTACGTCACACGGAACTTCAACACTCGATAACTTCGTATTTTTTTGTATAATTGACAAAAGAAAAATAGGTGTCGTATATTTTTTGATAATGTAAAAGACGGACTAAAAAGAATTTTTAGTCATCTAGCCCATTGGCGGAATATATTGCAAGGAAAATTCATGTCATTGAGCTTCTTTTGGTTAATTGTTCAATGGTCTCGAACAATGCACCCACAATACAGTGTCTCAAGAAGTAGTTTCAAGCTGAAGTCTCGAGGTACCCGAATCAACCCCATATATAGTCCAATATTTTAATGCCTTTCATTAATATTATTCCACTTATTATCTGCACGCAAATAAACCATTTATTTATACCTAAAAAAGTGTACCAACTATCCAACATTATTTCCATGTAGACCCACCAACGTTTCTTCAGTCTTCTAATGCCGACGCAAATGTTCACGCGTTTCATCGAGGAGCGGTCGTTTGTGTACGACGCGGATCAAGGCCTCACGTTCTTCGACGAGTGTATAGAGCGGGTGGCGTCGGGGGACGAACATCTGCTTGGAATGGATGTTGGGAATGCTTCAGAAAGAACCGTCATTATACCGCCGCCGGCGCCCGAATCTGATATAGGTAACAATATCATCTGATTTACTAATAGAGACCTTTAAAAGAAAAACATTTTGCCGTGCAGCGACGTGTATTTTTATTTGTATGTCGAAGTAAAATGTGGGCTTATGAGGGTTGCATTTGACTGTCAATTTCTTCGCACTAGCGTTCGTCTTCATTCCATTATATCTCTTGCATCATTGCAGGAGAGTTCAACTTCGAATGTAGACGTTGATACCAATACCACTTTGATATTCCTTTGCACTCATTATGAACGTCAAGTATTGAGCTGATATCAAAACTATTTAAATTGCAACCTCGCTCTGAGATCAGAAGGTTTATTTTAGATGAATACTATCTATTTCTCCAGGTTTGATTTAAGTTGGTTGACCGTCGTAACTTTCTCTTTGGAATTGACTCTAATCTTACCTTGAATCTTGACTTTAATCTTTGTGCAAGCCGCCTAATGTAAGCAACTGTATTGTATATCCACAGTGGAATCATACACCTACGAGAAGTTCATATTAGATATGAAAGTGATGACAGAATGCAATACCAGAGGCAAAGGTTTCGGAGTCCAAAGCGTGCCACCAGCAGCTTTAGCATCGGCCGAATCACTTGCAGACTTTGAACCTATGGCCAAACGGACTAAGCATGAGATACAGGCTGCCCAGAGGTATTACAAGGACCTGTTATAATATTAAATCTTTTACATGACTCATTGTTATAAAAAGTCTTGTAGATTATGTTATTTAAAGGATAATAAATTAAATTCAATGATAAGGGTATAACTTTTTAAAATAAATTCTTTGTAACTGGACATAAATCTTATAATTCCTGATAGAACTTATACAGAGATTTGAATACATCGGCCTTTATTAAATTTTGAATCAATGAGTACTGAAAAGACGCTAAGTTACTAGTTTTTTGGCGTAAATTCCGTACATTTTCTTCGATCCGCCGATTCTAATAGTGATTCTGAACAATCAACTTTCAGGATTCTTAGAATGCATACTTTGTATATCTATTTCAGATTTGCTCGTAAGGCAAGTTTATCATCGGAAGCGTGGGCCAAATGTCTCCTGGGTGCTTGCTACTCACTATACTTCCTATCGTTACCGTGTCGGTTAATACTGAACCGCGGTAAAGAACATGCGACGTTGAGAGCTGCGTACGAATTGCTGGAACGCGCTACCAAGTTAAGAGTGCCTTGTGACGAGGTAAGTGAACATTTTGTTTTATGAGAATGAATTTCATGATCAAATACCAGGTGTTGTTTGAGAACAAAAACTTTAGAACGTAAAAAAACATGATTATGGTGTTCGAAGAAGCTAATAAATAATGGTGCCGATTCTGTTGTAAATCGCACTAAACTAATTTTAGTTCTCATCTCTTTCTTACGAACATGATTGAAAAAGGATAGAACATATTTTAAGTTGTCAAATTAATCTTTGCCGTCTTATTTTGCGTGTATTTAGGTGTAACCGCGATAGATGGAGACTAAATTTATATTGAAAACAAGCATTGGACTAATTTGACAGGACTAAATTTCTTACATCCTTTTCTTATGTTCTTTGTTAGAAAGAGACATAGTGACATTAAAATTAGTTTAGTTGTGAACAACAGAATCAGGGCCAATGTCTGAATGACAGGATATGATATTGTAATTTTATAAAAGTACCTAATCAAAAATATTATAAAATCTCAATGTGAAAATTAAGATGTGGCTAAAACGTGTAGCGCTTAGTTTACTTGAGGAACTGAAATATAAACTGCTCTTGAGAACCAGTTCCCTTTTTGGCTTTGTGTGCTTACCATCTTTCTTCAATATCAAACTCTTACAGGACAGCTCGTACAGCATAGTGACAACTTGTTTATGCCTTCTATAAAATTATCTCTCAAAATTATTGTATCTATGGGACAGGTCTGCTATAGAGTAATGATGCAACTGTGCGGTATACATTCGCTACCAGTATTAGCGGTACAACTTCTGTTCCTCATGAAGCGAGCGGGACTACAACCGAATGCTCTTACATATGGATATTACAACCGCTGCGTGCTCGATTCGGACTGGTCGAAGGATTTGCCCAGGTAAATTTATATGCATTTTGATAGGTATATTATTTCAAACGTGTTTAGTAACAGATATCAAATGCGATTACAAAGTTTCGCCTACTAATTTTAATTAATGTTTTCTAAATCGGTCTATTATATAGATTAGTTTTCGTTTAGCAAGTGCGGGAGGGGTCTCTACCTCAGGAACCTACTCAGTTATGTGCTATGCCTATAATGATAGAATGTCTTAATGTAAATTAGTAAGTATACACAGATTTCCCTGGAAATATAGATTATAGTTGCCCGGAGGAATTTCTTTACTAAATATTTTTACACCGTCTATTGCCGTTATTTGTTTGATTTTGGATGTAATCGCAGTGTGCAAACTCAACATAACAATGTATGTAGGAGCGGTTCCCAACTGCTATGGAACAAGCTTCGTAAAGCTGTGATGGGCGCCGCGTACTTCCGCAAAGCGGGACAGTTGCGGTCCAGTCGGGCTGCCGGATCTACATTGTCTACTGGACTTGCTGGCAGTATGTGTTTTTAACATTATTTAAATTCCCAACATTACAAAACGTCCATATAATATTCTTTGATCAGTTTTGGGATATTACAATAAGAATGTATAAAATCCATGGTAATCGATGTACTAGTATAGTATTATGGAAGTGCAAGATGGATGACACCTCCATTTTAAAAGGGAGGATCTTCTGCCAAGGTGGGTCATTATTATGCTTGGGTGTCCCGGTCCAACTGTACATGTGGGACACCTGTATATCATGCAGATCGCCGAATAAACTTCGTAAGCGCGTGGAAGAGGTTGTGGCGCTATCTATCTTTCTGAGTGTGAACTATCTTAGTGTAACTGATCGATGGCTGATACGGTACAATACTGAGCAAACTCAAACATGCACGAACATTATTCTCCTTGGATTGAACCTTTTATAAGCTATTATTTAACTTGCAATGTATGTATGTAACTATATTTGTTCGGGTGCAAGTCGAATTTCACCCAATTTCAGTGTTCGGAGTTCGGATTGACTTGATATTTGGTATACATTAGTATATTGGATGACAATTCAAATACAGTCTCCAAAAAAAGATTTTATTAGAAATAAATTGTATAACAAAAACTTATTAAATCTTAGTATTAATGTATTTGTTAATGTATAAAGGTAGCAGCACACTACCGCGGGTGCGGTCGGCGGCGGCGGTGGGCGAGGGCGGCGAGCTGGCGGGGCTCGCCGGGCTCGCCGCCTGTGGACCCAGCCTTAGCAGGGCCAGCCTCGACTCGGGTACATTACTTACTCGTATCTTTTCTACAATTGATGGCCAAATTATAATAACATGCAAATTTTCTTATTCTTTATCACAAGAAAGGAGTCGAACAACTATCTATAAATATATTATTTTGAGTGCCAATCCCTAAGTATTAGCAAAGCGGTCACCAGCCGAGCGACTGTGGCGGTATTCATATTGTCGGTCGCTCAACAAGTGATCCTCCATGATTTTGGAGAGAAGGGAGGTGATGGCAATAGGCCTGTAATTCGTCGGGTCTGATCATCGAACAATTAACCCAAAGAAGCGCAATGACATTCATTTTGGTTGAAATATATTCCGCCAATTTCCCATCACTGCCGGATAATGCGCTCTGATTGGCTAAGTCAAGGACGCATGCACTCTGATTAGCCAAGTCAAAAACACGATGCAGTGATTGGTCCTTACAGTAGTACCCAATTAATATGGCTTACCGATGTACCTGCGCAGAAGATACATTTTCAAAGCGCGGGAAACGCTATTAGTCGGCAGCTGCCGCCATGTTAGCGCGCGCCGTGCGGAGGGGCGTGACTTGCGAGTGAGACGGAACTAACAGCTGCAGTGTATTATGAACCTTATAGTAGTGATCTAAGGTTGATTGTAAGTTTTAAGCATTCTTTCGTTAATCTTCGGGGCCATACTTTCTTTTCTGTGCGAACAAAGATTCACGACGCGCCATATAAGTTGGGTAATACTGTACTAGTGACAAATCACTGACTAGTTTCGAAATTGGATTGTTCATTATTACTACTCTAAAGGGATCTTTCCTCAATGGGTCTGATCTGCCGCCTTTTTTGGGTACTGGGTGTTCGTGGGCAGTCTTTCATGAAGACGGGACTTCCATTTTGGTATAGGAAAAAGCCAAAAGACTCGTTAGCACAGGATAATTTTGAGTAGTTAAAATAATAATAGTTATGTGTGTTGTGGGACTTTTTTGGCGGGAACTTGCAGAGTGACGTCGCGTTTTCATTTTTATTTTCATAAATTCGTGTATTTTGAGTTTTATTGCATATTATCGGTGGTATTTTATCCAATAAAGATCAATCCATGTGCACCAGTGAAGTGAAATTAAATGAATCGCGTGTATCGTGACTTTTCAAGTTGTCTCAAGTTCGTGAAAAGTTTTAGTACAACCACCATTGTACTAAAACATGACTTTTATGGACGGTGACTGACTGAGGACTATGTAAAAGTGATTTATTGTGACTAGAACTTATAATATAACTGGAAAATGGCAAAATACACAAGCCGTGTGATGCCAACATATTAAAAAAATAGTGTGTGTTGTGTATAGCGTGTGGTCGCGAAGTGGAGGCGCGCGTGCGGTCGAGCGCGTTCGAGGCGCTGTGCCGGCGCGGCAACATCGTGCGCGCCGCGCGCCACGCGCCCAGGAACCACCACCACCTCTCCACCGCCGCCGGGATACTCATCTCTGGTAAACATTGTTACGTCAAGATATTTTTCATCAAAACTACGAGAAATGGAGATCTGGTGACCTGTAACACAGGTTTTTCAACCTACCACAGGCACCAGCGATCCACAACCAAAATCTACATGTTTAGCGATGTCACAATATTTTTAAAAATGTCTGTATTTTGGTAAATTTTGATTTTGAAAATGGCGGCGCACTATGTATCCTGTGTACATCGATTGGGGAAAATTACGAAGGTATCTATGTCCTAAAACGTCACGTTAGAGTTATTTACAGAAAAAAAAATCTTCGAACCCTTTAAGAAAAATATGTTTTTATGATTTATTGATTTAGGCATCATATTAACATATGTTTTCCGTTTACAAATTCGTATAAATTGTAATTGCTTCTCATTATAAAAGCTTTTTTTCAATAGTATTCCCTAAGCATAGCCCATAGGAAGTTGAAAAGTAAATGAATAAAATTTCCCGAAAATTACTTGGTTCTTGTGTGATCTACACTAAATCGTATCATAAAGTTTTTAAGTAAAGTTTTCTGTCCTTTTAAAATGTCATCCGGAAATGAGTACTTATAATATATTAATAGGAATAGTAGTAAGTGGTTTTCAACTTCAGTAACCCGGTATATAAAATCCAGTATTTATTGAATTCAAGCCTCAAAGGCACTTTTGAACGAGCACGGCACAGGATTTAGTAAATTTACAATAATTTTATTATCCAGGTGTACCATCTAATCCAGATTTGAGTGAGACGCCGAGACCTAGAAGTAATTCATTAGGGAATGAAGAACCCAGTGCACCTTTAAGTATTCCTGAAAAGAGACAGGTAAAAACATTAAGCATCAACAATATTACATTTTATAAATAGTAAATAAATTATTATTAACACCCAAGTTCTCACTTCATCGTTCAGGTCGCTCAAACAACTATGTTTTACAGTGTTTGTCTCATGTATTTTTATAAATCATATTTTTTGCCAACAATAAAGAATTAAAGTATTGTATTGTAGTCTAAACTTAATATATTTCAGACAATACATGTAAGTCCGGACAGTCCGTCGGATTTACGTATACTAACGAGGTCGGAGAGCTTTGCCGGTGACGCGCAAATTGTGCAGAACCTGCAGAGGCTAGCATTTTCTACAGGTATGTATTGTCTATACAAAAAAGGTAACGAAATATCGGAATAAGCTATTGCCGAGTTAGTACCTTAAATAATTAGTTTTAAATACAGTCAGCGTCCCTTACATAAAAATCGTGATTTGACAAGTTTGATTACTAATTAGTAATTTTAGTTCGCCATCTATTTACTTAACTAATAATAGATCTGTATAAAAGACATAAATTTCAGGTACTCCAAATGTAAAATCGAGATGTTCGCGAACCCTCAGTTTTCCTGAAGAACCGGACAAGGAGGCAGCGGCGATGGAATCTATTGAAGCGGCCAAAACATCTCCACTCAAGTATGGTTCTATTGATTAACTATTCGTTCAAAAAGCAGTTTGGAAAGTACCTCTACCTCACGGAATACCTCAGGCCTCAATAACTTTATGTTGTGTTCCTGCGCTAACCATCAGGTGGGCCGTACGCTTATTCACCGACTTGATCACATTCTATTATTTGCATAATCGTATACAACATTTTTTTTTTCATTTTTTTTTCATTTTTTATATTTTATGGATTTGCGGCTTGACCGCATTCCCGCCTGATGGTAGAGTTGCTAGCGAAAAGGTTTGCGAATAGATCCGCCTTGTTTTTTGCACTATGGGCCAGTGATCCGTCAGGCTTGGTCAGTGGAGGTAATACGAGCGGCAAAAATTCGCTACAACCGATTTGGCCAGGGACCAAAAAGCCTTACTACCTGTAGGGTAAGTGGCAAGTTTGGAGCCAATTCGGCCAATATGGTTGAAACGAGCTCTTTTATGGTTGAAACGAGCCCGAACATAAGACAAAAGACCTCAAAAAGATTTCAAGCGCGCCCATCCACTGACTCCGCTCACCGCAAATAAGTGTATTCACTTAAACAAACGGGGCATCACTCGCGTGTTACCCACCCTTCCCTCCTCCCCAATGAGCTCTGGGGACCTTTCTCACGCGCAGGAACACAACAAAGCTATTTCGCTGCGGTATTCTGTAAGGTGGAAGTACTTCCCCAGTCGAGCTGCTCTTTGAGCGAATAAACGCTATGCTCTACCATTTTATAGTACTAAAACTAATGTACTTTCCAGGCTATCTCCTCGAACGCCAGTACTATGCGACGACCCGTTAGGGGCACTGAGGCAGCCGGAGGAGGCCCCGCCCCCCGCGCCGCCGCCCCCGCCCCCGCCCGAGGAGCCGCCCCTCCCCAAGCACGAGCTCAGCGTCAGCCCCAAGCTGTTCCACAGGAGAAGCAACTCCTTCCAGGATGAACCCATCGAGGATCACCAAGGGTACAAAAAATCCTTTAACGTTTGTTTGTGAGGTAGCTTGTTGTATGCAGATATGTACAGTCAGCAAAGTAGCTGAAAAAATTAAATTTTTCAAAATATAGTGTGTAGGTACGTGTGATAAGTGGTTAACATTAAGACGATTTTGTTTGAAAGACCATTATTAGTAGTCTGAAGATATATTTCAGGACAAGCCGATAATAGAATAAGGTGACTGAGATGGTCTTATGATTGGGATATATGTTAGTAATCAAAATAAGTCTCTTATTCAGACAATTCATAATCTCTTTGGTTGGCCGTTTGTTGCCGGGTAGGATGATAGAAAAACGGCACACTGTTAGTTTCACTATAAACATTAGAGACAGAAAAATTACATTATAGTATTATGTGTCAGAAATATTGTTTGTCCGACCGGAAATCTTGTGCCGCGCCTTAGATAGGTACGCAGAGATAGAGCAGTTCGATCCGCTATGCTTAATCGGTAATTTTCTATAAAATATTTACCTATAAATATAACCTATGGCGCGGCACAGCACTTGCGGTCACACCAAAAACGCGACATTCTGATTATTCTATAAATTTACCATGTGTTAATTGCATGCAACCCCCCATAATTTACACAGTACATAGATTCTTTCCCCCCTACCCCTACCAAATACCTGGCCCCTTTTACTCGTGCCGCCCGCTAACAATCCCGTATCGCTAGAGCTGCGCCCCGTTGAAACAAGATAACCTCGATAGTTTCCTCTCCGTCAGGAAACTACATAGGAGCGAGACGGTTCCCGCTGGGATGGTGTCCTCTAGTCTTGTCAGCCTCGGGAATACTCTGAAGATTAGTTTCGGGTAAGTAACAGTTTAATAGTACAGTCGAGGAATCATTAACTTGGTAAGATTTTAGATAAAACTGCCGAAAATATCTTTGAATCTGATTTATCCCAGAATATGGTCAGTATGATCAAATATATCGCACATATTGCGTCATAAACCACGTGACGTCGTGTAAGTGGTTCTGAGAGTAATGAGATCCATCAATATTTTCGGTCGACTCGGTGTTTTTTTTTACACTCTTTTTTGTTGGCAGTATTTTTACGGTTTGGTGTAATTTTGAGGTTGATAGTACGTGGCGCCGTCACCTTAAATACGACAAATAACTAAAGCACAACCCTGAATTACACCAAGCTTTAAAATCATAATTGATGTAAATATTCATATTTTACTGTTTTATTGTCATTGTATAGTTCTAACACTGTTATGTTTTATTACTTCACGATATTTACATATTTTTTATTTCAAAATTGAGCATGTTTCATTTCGTGATTTTAGAAATACACTGTGTATTTCTAGCTATTTTGGTGTTTTAGTTTAGCGTTTTTTATAATCATAGCATCTTTGCGACATCTTCAAAAATCTTTCCGAGGATCTAATGTTTTCACTGGAACATGTATGTATACTCTATGTGCCAAGTTTCACTAAAACAAAGAAACTACTGCAAACAAGCGCTACGGTAACCGTTCAATAGCAGATGGCCTATAATATATACCTGTTTGTTACTTTAGTAGTATAAAAAAAACATTAATACTGCCGCTACCGTGATCAAACACAAAAGGCTACTCTGATAAAAACTAATTAGTCCGTCATTTACATTATCAAAAAATATTAGACACGTATTTTTTCTTTTGTCAATTTAACCAAAACAATTACGAATATTATCGTGTGTTGAAGTTCCGCGTGACGTCACGGTGTGGTACACTTTTTAGTAACAAGTGACGTCACGAGCCCCCACTCCCGAACTTAGTCGCGCTTTATCTTCGTCAATTGTTAATGATTTGGTAAAGCAAAAAATACGTGTCCAATATTTTTTGATAATGTAACTGGCGGACTAATTAGAATTATTATATTTTTACTCAGGCAACATCTCTATTAACTCAAAGATTTGAATTTTGAAATTGTCGTCAAAGATCCTAATACATTTAGTTTGTCATACAAATGCAACATTAAAATGCACTTGACACGCCTGTACGCTAGCCTGTTTGTTTTCTTAGACGCTATTCGCCCGCCAGACTGTCGTTGCGCAAAGAAAACATGAAACTCGGCAAGGCCATGATCGAGAATTACTTCAGGTGAGCATGCTATACGCGCTTTGTTAGAATAGGTAAAACAAAAGATTGTTACAGATTATTGTTTATGAAAATTATCCTATAAATATCTTATAATATGGTCATTCTACTTTCCCTGATTATCTTAGGAATCCAAAACTGGACCGGATAATGAAGTTATATGTATTGAAAGATGGACTTTATGTTATTTAGGTGTACATCCTTCGAAGCCCAAAAGGCCTTAGCTAATTGGGTAAATCTAGAAGTTTTGGCGCATGACTAGTTCATACATTTAATTTGCACATTCTTTTTATTTCTAGAAGCATGATTGTGTATAATAGTTAGTATTTAATGAATTACAATGTCACTCAGTACCATTTTCAAAGCATGAAACATATGCTTAAATCGCGATTAATTACATGAAGTAACATGAAAAGTGAAAAAGAAAACAAGAAAAATTTCGCCTAGCATCTATCGGCGTGTACCGACAGTTACACTTGAGAGCCTGTTGATATTACAATTCCTCCGATATTGTTTGGATTTTTTGTCCCACACCAGAACAAATATAAACTATTCTATGAAATTAAACCGTTTTCAGCCCTACAAGTATAGCAGGAAAAAAGTCCAATGAGCTACTGCAAAGTGGACTTAGCAGTTTGAAATCGGCCGCTAATAGTATGGCGAAGAAGTTCGACGAAATGAAAGAGGTTATATCTGCTAACTCGACACCAGTGAAAGGTGCTATCGGCAACGCGACCAGTGCATTCAGCAGTCTAATCGCTGAGGAGGATTCTACTGATGGATCTTCGGAGATTAATCCAGATGGTTAGTTCAATAATATGTTTCACTAATTTATTGGACGTATTGAGTACAAGCTTCTTAACCCAAATTACCAAACCCGTATTATTTCTGAAGTTCTTGTTAGCTGAGTTCCGCAAGATTGCAAATGTCCCTTAGATAAGGTGTAATATGATTTTAAAATTTTATTTATTTCATCTAAACGCGCTGCACTTATTTCCGTGATCTGATTGTCTAAAAAATTTAATATGTTTTGAAAACATTTAGTTAACGCTGTAAGATAATTGCTTCTCATTTAACATTTGTGTTCCGCACTAGAACTATCACATTATAATTCTGAGTCTGTCGCTATTGTCGCCAAGTATGAGATTTTTTCGGCTCTAATTCAAAAGTGGTCCTAGAAAGCCCTGCCAGAAATACTCGTTCTGACAGGGGACCACCTCTTTATCTCAATAACAAAAAGCACCTACCGCAAATTTGTTTGCACTCGGAATGTATCGCTCGCAATATGTAATATATATGTCACCGTATTTTTGTGAAAACCGTTAGTTTATAATCTACCTAGCGAGATTATAAACTCCCCGATATATTGTGAACTGTACCATACTGCTTACAATATTATGTATTCATTTCCGATAGTTTATAATCTATCCATGTCAAACCGTCATATTGCAAACGAACCTGCACTTGCCGACAAGATTCACAATCTGTCCGATTTTAACACTCGTAATATTGTGAACCGTCCCTGATCGATCAGTCTTGGGGGTAGTTCGTACTGTATTCATAGAGTTAGAAAACATACATAGGAGTTAAATAAATTACATTTAATTGTTTGAGATAAAAATTAAATATTTCAAACATTTTTTTTAAGAAACTATAAAATCAATCAATCAACGTTACGTATCGCCAAAGATGGTGGCGCGGGACACATGACGTTTAACCAATCAGCGCGCAAGGTGCGTTCCGACTCATTCAAGTATGATGCCAGTTTACAATATGACGGTTTGTCGCGGATAGATTATAAACTATCGGAAATGAATACGTTATATTGTAAGCAGCATGATACAGTTCACAATATATCGGGGAGTTTATAATCTCACTAGATATAATGTAGTATGTAGAAAAAAGTAGATTATAAACTAACGGTTTTCACAAAAATACGGTGGCATATATATATTGGCGGATCCTGGTTGAAAATGATAAGGGCTCTTATATGGCCCGGTCAGGGAACACTATAACCTGAAACCACTAAGAACGCACTAAGTTATAAAGTATAATTTTAGAGTGGGCAGGAGGGATGGGATTCAGACGCACGTCGAGCGAAGCGGAGCTGGCGTGCTCCATGGAGCGCGGCTCGCTCGCCACGCTCGTCTCGCATCTGCCCGATAACCTTTATCCCATGCAAATCGTGAGTTTATACTTTTTACTTGATTGAAAATACTTTTTATTATTGAGACTGAAAATAATTAAAAATTATAATTACATTGGTTTAATTTAAAAGAATTGTGCTTGACATTTTGGTGAAGGAAAACAACGCACGGTGGTACAGATGGTACCACGAGTGATGAGCACAGATAGGCAGTAGCCAAAATGACACGCGAGAATCCAATAGACGACGAGCATCGACTGGCGAACCAATCGTGTGCAGCTCGGCGCTCCCCCCTGCTTCATTCCGCTAAACAGACCGAGAAATTAACTACTGCTCAGGTGTCGTCAATCTGTGCTCACGACTTGTGAACTTTACTATAGTATATTTTGTAGTACTAACCAGGTTGCCTAGCACCTACCGATGTGTCCAGTGGTTGAAGCTGTCGGCAACGATCCAAATCTGGTTCAACTTCAACAAATTGAAATGAGGATAATTTGAAAGCATCGCCAAAAAAGAATAATTCATCATCAAATGAAAATACCTACAGACTTCTATATTACCTAAGCGATATCGTAGTCAGTATATAAGTCTCTCCACGCCAAAATCATCTCTATCTGTTATAGATAAGACTCAATTTCCATTTCCACACAGGACTCAACAAAACCCAGCAACATAAGCGTAGTGGTCCACATGTCGTCGTGTTCGCAATGCCATCAATGTTTAGCGTTACTGTACGATGAGGATATAATGGCGGGATGGGCGGCCGACGACTCTAACCTTAACACTAGGTGTACCGCCTGCGGGAGGCATACGGTGCCTTTGCTATCTGTACAGGTAACTATTGCGTATTATTTTATCAAGAGGCTGTTCTTGCCGCACTATGCTCGTCTCTTTTTGACACATGTATGCGGATATTTTCGAAAAAAAAAATTTTTGTGTAATCGATCTTATTAGCTAGAGAGCCAGTTTATTTATTTTACATATTTCAACAAACCTTAAATTTTGTCCAGACACTCCTACCTACTGTACATGAGATGGGGACTATCTAAGCCCGATTGCAACAGGTTCCGAGTTAATCAGATGTCAAAGGTACAAGAATCCGACGAACTTCAACAGTATTTCAACAAAGCTGGCATTTGGATATGTTAAAATATACTAACTACTGTTGCTATTGAAAAATAAAAATGGCAGACGATTGTGGTGGTTGTGAAGTCACGGCAGACACTTTTGAACTTATAGTTTTTTGCAATTTATAAAGTATTTTAACAAATCTTATATTTGAATATATGTTATTCTTAACAGTATCATAAGCTTATATTTAGAAATTATTTTGTGTAAAACAGGTAGTAAATAGCCCCCTTCTTCCCCTTACCTAGTTAGTCCCCATCTCATGTACAGTAGGTATGAGAGTGGCTGAACAAAATTTAAGGTTGTCGAAATATGTACTATCTGCCTTTCACTGGCTCTCTAGCTATATCTCCGACAGTGATCAAAGGGCTCTATGGGATCAAGTTAGGTTAGGTAATAGAAACGTCACAAATCGAAAATAATACCATACATTTTGTAAGGATAAGCAATGTGAAAGTTTTTTATTTCATATTCTGTAAATTCCGATGGCTATAACTCAAGGCATAGTCTCCTAAGACCATATTAGCGTCGCTTACTGACCTGTCTAAAACTTCCACTCTGTATGTATGGTCCCACGAACTTATCTGGCCCGGTGAGAGAGTCGCTGTTATCGCATTTGGTGGAGCAAACAACCCATGAACATCTCTACGTTATATTCTCTTTGACCAATGGCGATTGACATTTCAAAATGGCGGTGGTCTCTTTTGACCACCGGGCCATCTAATGATATACGAGCCTATTAAATATTGACAACTTTATCTTCGTTTTAATTTTATTTTTGTAGCACAAGGGAGATGCTAAACAGAATTGGGTATGAAATGTATTACAGTAATATTTCTTTTACAGATTATGCGTACGGGCCAGACTCAAGCGGAAACATTGAGCGTGCCTTATCTAAATCCACTGGTGCTGAGAAAAGAATTCGAATCTATTTTAGGTAAGCAAGGTATCATTAACCAGCCTTAAGTATTCTTTAGGCTGATTTATTATTTTGTTAAACGAAAATAAACCGTATGTCATAGGGTTAGATACCAAATTAATTTACCCAAAGTTTTGGTTGAAGTTCCAAAGTACGGACCTTAGAAGCAGATGTAAAGATTTAATATAATAATTTGTATCGCAGGCAGAGAAGGCGACTCATGTTTAGCCGTACCAGAGTTCGTTGAATCGCATCCCATCGTGTATTGGAATTTGGTTTGGTTCCTTGAACGGGCGAACATTGAGAACCATCTGCCGGACTTGCTGTGTCCTGACTTCCAAGCCAACTATCAGAGTTCAGATGGGCTTTCTGAAGCTGATAAGTCTTGTGAGTATTTAAATTTTGGTTAAATGTGTTATAGTTTTTTTTTTATATTATGTTGTGTTGGATTACAATCTCACTTCATTGCATTCGTCATAACTACTACTGAGCTATCATCGCTTTAAATGACATTACAATAAAAAGTGAGGAAACATGAACGAAGATACATCCACCGCAATAAGGCCGTCTGTATTATCTACCTTTATTTGTATTGCTTCTCTTGATAATCTTTGATGTAAATATCGAACAATTACCCCAAAGAAACGCAATGATGTTCATTTTGTTTGGAATCTAGTCCGTCAATTCCCGACCATTGGAAATGCGCTCTGTTTAGTTAATTCATGGACACATGTGCTTTGACTGGCAAGGTCAAGGAAGGCGCTCTGATTGGTTAAGGCAAGGATACACTAAACATTTAGATGCAGATATTCTTTGGTACTATTATTAATACTAGTTGCGGAATTGGATTTTCGGCATTTACTCTTAACTAAAGGGAGTTTTCCTCGATGGGTGTAAATAGAATAATATGCACCTAAGAATTAAAATATAGTCTTGTTTTTTAATGTTATCATGGAGACTTCGATAAACAAGTCGTTGCTAGGTTACCGGGAAGAAAGGTGAGTTAGGAGGTGAGCGAAAACCGAACTTTTCATCCCGCAGTGAGAAACAAGTATAAGGCTCACCGCTCATTTTAATAGCATGGCTACGCCTCGGCATTTACCTTGCCATGCATGTGGAGGCTGGATTGAGTTCAGGCGGTGCCGGGACGTTGCTGCGATGGAACGGTGCTGATATAGAGGGCGATGAACCTAAAGCTCATCGCTCACTTTGTCAGCACCGCTCCATCGCAGCAGCGACCGGGCACCGCCTCAACTCAATCCAACCATTAGCTGCCAGCGCGTCGCCTGCGAGGTGGCAGCTCGCAGGCGGCGCGGCGCCGTTGAAATTGTTGGCTCGGCTTTGGCAAGATACCGCTTGCTGGCGTCACGCAGCAAGGGATTGGACCGCTCGCTGGAAGCGTGTGGTCAGCAGGACTAGTGGCGTCAACTATTTTATCTAGTCATTGTAAAATTTACTTTAACGTATACGATTTAAAGCCCTCGCTTGCATGGCAAGGTAAATGCCGAGGCGTAGCTGTGCTGTTACAGTGAGCGGTGACCCTTATTCATTCATTCGTCTTTGTACGCGAGGCTGCGCAAGTGGTGCGATATATTTAGAAGCGTCTATAAAGCTCCGCTTTCATAGACAGTCAGTGTATGAAATAACTATATTGAGTATGAATGTTACGCAGGTTGTAGTGTAGAATGCAGATGGGAAGGTCGTATCAGCGAGTGCGTGGAGGCGGGCGTGGCGCTGCACCGCGCGTGGCGCTCGCGCCGCCAGCACCACCAGCGCTCGCTGGCGCTGCAGGCGCTGCTGCTCACTGAACGAGACGACAACCAAAACCACAAGTCAGTTACACTACACTACACACCACCACACCACACGCTAGCGCTGCAGCTGCTGCATCTTTCCTTGTACATATTTATGTGGGATGATATCAACGATAGTACCCACAGAGCAAGCAATCCCGCGCGCCTAGACAAAGTGTAACGGAAAGGGTATATTCATTAGAGTTAGAATATTATAGAGAGATAGAGTTAAACGTTAACTTGTGAGAAGCGTTACATTACATACATTCACAGATATATCGTACAGTATTACCCAACTGATAAGGCGCGTCATGAATCTTCGTTCGCACAGAAAAGAAAGTATGGGCCCGAAGATTAAGAGGACTCAATTCGTCATACTTTTCATAGAAAACCTCTGTACTTATTATGGCGTTGTTAAACATTTTTCGTTAGATGTTTTGAACAAATTAGTATCTTGTGCACTATATCTAGCCGTGTATCTAGGCGTAATTTAAAAAAAGTGTGAAACAAATTCAGCCAAAGCCTCCGAAAAACAGCGTTTTTGCCTGAACTTTGGCCATATCTAATGTACCTATAAATTGTAAAAGTAAAGAAAACATTTAGATACCAGGCTTGCAAATGTATTGGAGATTCTAAATAACTAACTTTTTTTTCACAAACTTGTATGATTTTTTTACAAGAAGTATACTCCTGGAACAAGTTTTATGAATGCGAAATCATGAATGACGACCTAGCGAAGCGGCCGCGAGTGATCAGCGGAATTTACCGACTGATAACCGACGGCTCTGATGCTGTCTCTCTTTTTTCGCAGTCAAACATTACGTTGGATGAAACAACAAGCTTTTAGACTATGCTTGCGTTGAAGTTGCGCCGGCCACAGAGGGCCGCCTTAACGAAAGAATGCTTTAAACTTGCAATCAACCTTAGATCACTACTATAAGGTTCATAATATACTTGCAGCTGTTAGTTCCGTCTCACTCGCAATTCACGCCTCCGTACGGCGCGCGCTAACATGGCGGCAGCTGCCGACCAATAACGGTTTCCCGCGCTTTGAAAATGTACAAAAATTATCTTCTGCGCAGGTACATCGGTAAGCCATATCAGTTGGGTACTACTGTACACCACACCACACGCTAGCGCTGCAGCCGCTGCATCTTTCCTAGTACACATTGTTGTGGGATGATATCAATCACAGTAATACACCCATATAGCAAGGAGTATTCTGTCGCCAAGCACCTTTCGGTGTGTTCCGATAGCTGCACTTGAGAGCCAGTTCCTTCTAGGCTTTGTGTGCTTACCACCTTCGACCACATCATCACTTACCATGGTGAGATTGCGGTCAAACACAGGCCTATAAACAGTAAAAAAAAAAAGAGTCCCGCACGCCTATACAACGTGTAACTGAAAGGGTGTAGAATATTATAGAGTGATAGAGTTAAATCTTACATTGTGTGTAGCGTGAGCTGTTTCCATATATCACAGATATATCGTACACTAGTTGATTTACAGTAAGAAAAAAAATCGATATGGATTCCTTTTCATTTGCCCTCGGTAATAGTATCGATAAAAAACGAGAAACTAACCCTATTTATATTTTAACGATGATACAATGGTGCTGATTCTGTTGTTTACAACTAAACTAATATAGTCCTGTCAATTTAGTCCAATGCTTGTTTTCAATATAAAATTAGTCGCCATCTATCGCGGTTACGTCTAAATACCTGCAAATGAAGACGGCAGAGACTAATTTGACAGCTTTAAATATGTTCTATCCTTTTTCAATAATGTTTGTAAGAAAGAGATGTGATGTGACTAAAATTTGTTTAGGGCGATTTACAACAGAATGGGCACCAGTGTCTTACCAGGCCCTTAACTGAATAAATTACTTTTTGATTTTGATGTAAGTGTTTTTAATACGTAAACGTTTTGTTTAACAGAGTATCACTAGCTGTACTGAACGGCTTGTTGAGTAATGACCTCTCTGACGCGCTGCAGAAACTCGCTTCGTGGCGAGAGAATACTTGTACTAATAAGAGATATCATTCGTTCTACAGGTATGTATTACAGTATTATAGGTAGTAAAGTTGACGGGCCAGTTGGCGCAGTTGGTTAAGATTCACTTTACGCGCCGCAGGTCGTGGGTTCGATTCCTAAACAGGACATGCATTTGTGTGCATAAACATGTCTGTATGTCCTGAGTTTGGGTGTAATTATGTATATTAAGTATGTATTTACAAACAAAAAGTAGTATATGTATTATATCAGTTATCTGGTTTCCAATAGTACGAGCTCTGCTTAGTTTGGAATCAGATGAGCGTGTATGAGAAATGTCCCAGGATATTTATTTAGTATTGGGAATTATTTAAAAACAAAGTAAAATAGTCAAATCGATAATTAAAAAAAATATTACAGGGTGTTGTTTTGGTCGGCGACAAGCGACCCAGGAGCGGTAGTACAAAAAATACACATCCCAAAAATGGACTTAATTCCATTAAATACTGTAAATGCGTTGGGAAATACCTTATTCAATTTGAAATAAAATTCCTGCAAAGTATGGTCATTCGGCACGTGCACAGACTAGAGCTAGGCGCAAGCCGCCATCGCCCCACCCCTTTACTCCCTCGCACTCCCGTTGAGTATTACGTCTACACTTTACCTTTTTACATGATTTTCCAACCATTACTGTCTTATTACAAAATGCTAGTCCTGTAAAATTCAATAAGCAAATCAGGGGGATATATTTAAAATAAAACAGTGGTTTTCTAGACTTTCTTTAAACCATATTTGTTAAATCATTTATTGTGGTGTGTTTTTCAACGAGTAG
This sequence comes from Polyploca ridens, assembly GCA_951394255.1. Classification (NCBI taxonomy): domain Eukaryota; kingdom Metazoa; phylum Arthropoda; class Insecta; order Lepidoptera; family Drepanidae; genus Polyploca; species Polyploca ridens. The sequence goes on along the minus strand of OX596259.1, from coordinate 10,068,196 downwards.
TTCCACACAGAATATTCATGCTGTGTGCGAGAGAGAAGACAATAGTTCATATAATACCTTAATCTCAATTAATTTCAGAGACATACTATTCCTAGCAATGGCAGCTCTAGGCGAGCAGAACATCGACTTCATAGCATTACAACGCGAGTACTCACGAGCTTTGGACCAACTGGGCGGCGAAGCGAGACCACAAGACTTACCACCGTCACCCACTGCTGTGTGCTGCAGGCATTACTTCAAACGACTCCGATTATCGCTTGACGATTGAGATCATAGCTTGACGACTCAGATTGTCGTTTGACGATTAAGGTTGTCGCTTGACGATTCAGATTGTTGCTTGATGTTTGAGGTTGTCGCTTGACGACTCAGATTGTCACATGACGTTTGAAGTTGTCGCTTGACGACTGATATTGTCGCTTGACGATTGAGGTTGTCGCTTGACGATTGAGATTCTCGTTTGACGATTGAGGTTGTCGCTTGAGATTGTCTTTTGATGACTCACGATTGTCGCTTGACTTCTGACTATGCGTCATGAATTTCTACTTAGTACCGCTTCACGAATGAGTTTAATCTAACAATAAGTACCGTTTAATACAACGCGAAAGTCAGTTCAAGCGAGGCTGTAGGATATCATCCTATTAATAATAAACTAGCTGCCCCTGCGGTTTCACCCGCGTTCCTGGGATAAAAAGTAGCCTATGTCCCTCTCCATACCATAGGCTATCTGCGTGCCAAATTTAATTGTGATCGGTTCAGAGGTTTGTTCGTGAAAAGGTAACAAACAGACAGAGTAACTTTCGCATTTAAATAATTCTTAGTGGTGCGAAAGTTTGATACGCAATCACAATGTAATGGTTAAAAGTATATGGATTAGATTCGGCACATAGATGTCTCGGTATGCTGCAATAAAATTATATGATACTTTTTATCCCAAGGTAACAATAGATCCTCGGGAACAAATGTGAAACCAGAAGTAGAAAGTGTTTTTGTTGTATGATATCAGCATAAAATTTTGGCAATAAAAGAGAGATTGACATTATAACAGTTATACAATGCATCAAGAATATAATCATACAGTTTCACATTCGTGCGTTTACATAAGTCATTATATCGAACATATTATTATGTATAACAGATTTGCAAACAGCAAATCATATTTAGTTTTTATCGACGTACCGTCCAAATTATTTTTCGGTAAAAATGCTCTCGAATGATAGCATTTCGCATGAATAACTAACAATAAATGACCAGCGGCGTCCCCCGTCCAATTGTTCGGGAACAAGGTACTTTCGATTAGCTTACACATTATAAGAATGAATATAATATGTAAGAGAATAAAGTATATGTAATTAATTAAGATTCAACGAGAATTATTGTTAATCGTCGTAATTTATACGGCCTAAGTTTCAGAAACGTTGCCCCAAAAGAAAGAGTGTCGTAAATTTTCTTCATAAGCAATTTCCATAAACATTCACTTTTCGGCATATCCATTAGTTTAGGATTGTGGGTGCTAAAGGCTAAGTATTGGTTCGTAAACGTGTACATAGAGATGTTGTATAGAATAGGTTGTAAGGCCCGTAAAATGGCAATTTATTTGAGAGTTACGTAGATAGTATGCTTAATTTGTGTGATGTACCAAGCACGGTTGAATTCGTAAACGAATGAGTGGAGTTTTTAGTGTGTTTTAAAGTCACATTATTTGTGTCACCTTCATGTAGCTGCATTAAAGTAATTCACATTGGGAATATTTGTTTTCACTTATTTATTATTTTATTATAATTACTCACTTGGTTGTATTTTTTTTTAAATATAAAGTCTTCTATGAATTATAGTAATTGGTCTATTGTGCTTTGCTCAGCACGCTTTGAATATGTTTGTTATCAACTTAGTACACTTAAAAAATTGTATGTGATTTATTGTTTTAAATTTTTGTTAGACAGAATAATGTGACTGCCAAAAAAAAGTATTTATAAAAGTGTCAACATAGCATACTATGATAAAATCATAATTTTAACCCCGTTAATAGGTAGCTATGTGTAAAAGCGAAGGTAACAACACCAACATTTTTATGAAATTAAACACACGTTTTTCTCTAGCCATATTTGCACCTAATCCATCACATAAGGTTGCAAAAAAATATAACATTTTTCCCTATTCCCATATTGTAAAAACCTTCAATAAATACAATACTCAAGATATTAAGAACACATAAATAGGTAACCAACTTGGCATATAACATTTCGACAGAAGCTATATATTTAATGTTATTTATTGAAACTAACTGTAGATTAGGTTCGTACATTATAAATGAGGCAGCAAAGATTTTCATAGGGCATCGTGCCTCTACCCAGATGGATAGTCAGCCTAACTAAAGCATGACATTTAATATCACTCCGCTTGAGGGGCTCCTGAGCAAATCGCTATCAGTTCGTATTGCGCACGGCTGTCATCGCGTCATACTCGCTGTACTGATTAAATAAAAAATGACAACTTGCGTATTTAAATACTGTCACAACACTTATAAAAACCAAGGAAAAACTAACCTTCCATGTGTAAGTATTGCGATTTCGACACTTTTAATTACCTAAACTTATTACTTTTAAATACTGTCAATTATGGCTTGTTTATTTCGTGTTCCCATAGAGGCGACTATCCTTCTGGACGTTTTAAATTCTTTGTGAGGCAGTTAAAGAATATCAAACAAGGGGAATTAAATAATGTAGTTTTACTAACATATTTTGGTCTTTCTCGAACAAGCTCCCTATATTGAATATTCATTATTATTCACATTATTAACCATGTCACAGATTACACATGAATATCATGGTGTAGACATTCTTGAGCCCATTAAATAGTTGTATAAAATGGTATTAAGCATCTGAATATAGTCAATATTGTGACATGATTATTATGACCATAATGTATTGAGAATATAATTATTTTATTGAAATGTATATTTTGTGTATTTGAAAATTTAATTATTTTATTGAAATGTATTTTTTCGAACAGTCATATACAATGTGTATGGAGTTGTTATTGTTGGTTCTTTATCCAATGAGACAAAGGTAGCATTATATATTGTAATAAAATTATAATATTAAGTTCAAATTTATTTGCCTCAAGTGATCACCACAAGCCATATTTTTTGTTCCATACAACAAAATGTACAATGGTTATAATTATTTTAATGTAAGGCAATGGTGTAACATATTGCTTTGTATTTGGATCAGTTTGATGTCATATTTTTTACAAAACAAGTTAAAAGACATGCAAGTAACTTCATTTGTTTCCATAACAAAATGGACTAGTTATTTTATTTTGACAAGTATAATGAAATGCATATAATTTTTTAATAAAAAATGTATAAGGCTTCAATTAAAGTTGTTTTATTTATATTGTTAACATACACTATATCTATACCTCCATCCTCCATCTATACCTATCCTACCTAATTAATTCATTCCTAATACTCTATATAGAAATCTTCCATCATGATCATAATAACAATCATTTACTTTATATGTTGCTCCTTTCTTGTGGGCTTTCTTTGGAATTCTTATTCTTTCTGGGTAGTCCATAACATTTGTAACAGCATCATCTTTTTCATTGAATTTTGTAAGTTCTTTTGCTTCATTCCCACTAAATAATTCAAATTCTTTGCTAATATCCTTAGCAGCTTCTATAGACTTGTCACTAACAGTATTCATTATTATTTTATCAGGCATATCTACTGCTTGGCCATCATCTAAACGCTGTTTTATTTTTGTAGTCAACTGGTCTAAAGTTACTCTATTGAAGTCCTTGTTTGCTTCCTTTTTATTGGCTGCTTTTTTAGTTTCATTTCCTTGACTTTTGTTTGTATATTTATTTGATTTTACATTACTATCATCTGTATTTGATTTTTCTTTAGCTGCACATCTCTGAACAATTCTTTCAAACTCTCCTATATCTTCTTTTGGTGTGATATCTATTTTGATTGACTTTGTATTTAGAGGAGGTATTGTTCTGTCTGAAAACTTTAGGAAGTGTTCTACTAAATCTTTTGGAATATCCAAAGAACCCTCTTTAAGTTCCTTCCAATTCCGCATTACTGATGCATCGTGACGTGCGATGCGCTGTTCAGTGGCTGGTTTCCATGGGTACTTAAGTAATTTCTGAAAAAGTCATTTATTTTAGTTAAAACATGAAAATGTTTTTTTTTAATAAAATATTTTAGTTTTGCTGCCATTTATTTAAACAATTAAATCTGTAGGCATTGAATATTAGGGTTTTAAGGCAAAGTTCTACTCAAAAGCGATAAAACCTAAAATTTTACCTTCACAACAGCAACAGTTACTGGGAAGCTCTCGGCTATCTTCTCCGGTGTCCACTCATCAGGTTCGGTGTTTACAAGATGTCTTATCTGTTCTTTCTCACTCCATGTCACAAGGTTTGGCATATTTTCCTTGAAGTATTTCTCTTTGATGATGCGGTGACGTAATTCATATTTTCCAATAAGTGTTTCATTCATGTGTTCATTGTAGGCTTCACCAACCTTTGAAGATAGACATTATGGTTAAAGAAAAATTTACTAAATTAAGTTTGCTTTTAAACCCATAGGTATTGTTATCTGCAAACTATCTGGTAAGGCGTATGGCTCAGTAAGATTTAATGAAATTTGGGTTAAGTGCCTTTTCATACTTTTATAGAGATGAAGTCATCAAAAACAGATTACTATTGTAATGTGTTTTTTTTTATACTACTAAGGTAGCAAACAAGCCTACGGCCCACCTGATGGTAAGCAGTTACCGCAGCCTATGGACGCTTGCATCACCAGAGGTGTTACTCGCAAGTTGCCAACCCTGCAGAAATCTCTTCACACCCTTTTTGAAGAACCCCATACTGTACTCAATTGGGAAAACCATGGCGGAGAGCTCATTCCACAATCTGTGCGTCTGCGGAAGGAAGCCTTTGAGACTGCACAGTTCGAAACAATTCTGGTTCCAATATGTGAGGATGGACTCCCCGTCGATGGCGAGAGTTGCGATGGTCGAATGTAGCTGTGAGCATCATCTTAAACAATTCTTCAGAACACTGTCCGTTGTACAAGCGGTAGAACACACATAAGGAGGCAAAGTCTCTCCTCAGACTGAGGGGCTCTAAGCTGCTTGTGAGCTTGGGATCGTTGACAATTCTAGCGGCACGTCGCTGAACCGAGTCTAAAGGCCCAAGCTGGTATCCAGGTGCCCCCGCCCACAGATGACAGCAGCACTCCATATGATAAATTTGTAAGATACGTACAAGCCAGCTGATAGTTAATATATACAAGTGGGGTTATGTTTGACTTACCTTATAGAAATCGGTTTCGGACTGATCAATAAACTCTTCCGCATCATCATCAGTAATTTTAAAGCCATCTTCTTGAAAAGCCTTGATCCTGCTGTCCAAGCCAGGATTGGGGCCAGGTACGTCTCTGCCCCGCCTTATATTCCGGATTATTGTTTTATCACATGTACGATATAATCTCCGTAAATGTATTCCAAACATTTTTTCATCTATATAAGAGAATTATTTGTGATAGTACTAAAATAGACGAATAGATTCTATTTATTCAAAAGTTCAAACTATATAAATATAACCTATAAAACCAAAACAGAAATGACAGATAGAGATGATTGTTGTTGTTTGAAATATTCGCCAAAAGGCAGGCAAAGGCTAAACCATACAGCCTTGTCCTATTTGAGTTTTCTCGAGTATATTACTAGTCACAAAAGAAATCGCTTTCATATAGTCCGCACTGTCAGTCACCGTCCATAAAAGTCATGTTTTAGTAAAATGGTGGTAATTGTACTAAAACTCTTCAAGGACTTTATGAGACAACTTGAAAAGTTATGTTAAGCATGATGATACACATAATTCATTTCGTTTCACTGAACTAGCTCTCAAGTGCAGCTGTCGGAACACACCAGTGCTTGGCGACAGATTTTCAACTTGAGGGTGGTAGCCAGCCCGATGGGTACTACAAAGTACCCTACCACCGTGCTCTTTTACTCTTTTGTCAATCTTCTTATTCTTTTTCGGAATTATTTTTGCCAGTGTCAAGTTATATTATTAGTTCATTTGTGACTCAGAGACATTTCTCTGAGAAAATTATGGTCACTTTTGATCTCATGGGTGAATCTAGTATCAATAAAACGTCAAAAATGCACCTTTATAAGCAGTAAGTAGGTACCCTGCCCTTAGTACTTCCAATTGGTGCATACCGGGAAAACATTGAAACAGGATTGAACCCCCATTTCACTCCCCCCGTCTACGGCTTAACAATGTACCTTTACTGAAACTGTGCTATATAGTTCCCTCACCGTCTGTCATCCAGCGTTCGACTGGCCATCTAGAGGAGGTGACGTTTGCCAGCCGGGTACTAGCCTGCGCAGGCCCCCCACGATGGTTAGGGGACTTGCCACAATCCAGGTGTTAGGTAGGGTAGGTAGAGAGCCCGCGCAGGCTAGGGGTCGGCTCTTGCGACCTACCTGTAAATACCTAGATAGTTTAAACATACTTAGAGAGAAATGAAACAGAAAAATAATTCCGATAGAATCCCATCTGCCACTATCCCGTCCCGGGCTCCGGAATTGTGGGGAGCCACTTCGACCTTATCGCCCCATTCCGACCCTGCGCCCGTCACCGAAAGCTCAATCTCATTGTAAGATTCGAACTCATGACCACGACATTCGTCGTCAGTCATTAACGCTGAGCACATTTCAAATGTCCAAATGAAGTTCTTTCTTATGATACCCCATGGTATTGATACCCCATTTAAACTTCTAGCCCTACTTTGAATTCTACTTTGAATTTTCGGTTCCCCATTCCGACAATTCCTTGGCAAACAAAAATAAAAATATTTATAAAAAAAAAATTTGCAATATTTTTATTGAACCTCTGTTTAAAAATTACGCAAACTTAAGACTCTCCTCTAATTTACTTATTGCACCTCTAATTTACTTATTGCATATCAGAAAAATTACTGTTCTACAAATTAAACTACCTATTCATCAAAACATGTTCTATCACCCAGACCCGACTCGGGGTACTCCAAATATTGTTGGTTAGGTTTTGTTAGAACTGTGACAATAACTTATGAATACTCAAAGACAATAACGCGCGCGAGACGAGCGAGCGTAGCGAGCGCTGCCGCGGGAGCGGCCGGCGAGTGCTAGATGATCATTCAGTTCAAACAGTTTTGCATAAACCATAAAACTGATACTCAGTTTGATTTATATAGTGTGCGTATTTAGTGTGCAATTCAGTATTTTTGGTTCTAGTTTTGAATTATTTTGTTCGAATAGAGGGAATTAATAGTTAGGGCATTAAATAAATGCCATTTATAACTATTCCAAATTTCAAATCAATAACATCAGTGGTTGCTGAAATTAGCGCTGTGACAGACGGATAGACAGACAGACGGATGCGAGTGGCACCATAAGGGTTCCTTTTTGCCATTTTGGTTCAGAACCTTAAAATCGTCGAACGTGTCCCGCCTACAAAATATACAGTAACGAATACGGCTCGTCTTAGGTCCACGCAGTTTTATAACAATTAAAAACAATTATTATTTTTTTACCGCGAACCAGCGGGCAAGCAAATCGATTTCAATATAAATGTCGACATAGTGTGGTCGCAATTTCAGCATACCCGTTGGTTACGACGGCCGTCCTACCTTCGAGTCCTTAGGTCATGTTTTGGCATGTTACCAAATAATTATTCAAACAACAACCTGTTGTAGAGTTGCAATGAAGATTCGAGGTTATTAGCCACAAAAAACAAAGGGTTAAAATAACCGTTAGTTATTCAAGTATTCTGCATTCCCATACATAGATTTGACCCAGTTTAGTTATAAGTTTGCACCGGTCTATACACATGGTAGCTTGTTTTTTTACCGGCAAGCCGATTAAACCATGTAACTTTGAGTTCCAGTTAATATACGATTGCTTCGAAATTCAGAACGCAGCGAGCGAAACAACTATCGCCAGTTGTTCGCAACACTTTGCGGCCTTTGCGCGCGTTCTCAATTGTGTAGTTTGGAATATTATTTTTAACATTAAAAAGGTAATGTTTATTAATACATATTAATATTAAAATTAACGTATTTAACTCATGAAAATATATAATAAATTAGATTATATTAATTAAATTGATTTAAAGTGCAATAGGTATAACACATATTAATTTAAATGGAATATTTAACTTATTTTTTTTTAAATCGGTGATACCTCAATGATCGTGACGTCGAATGCCCTGACGGAGGTCGTATCTTCTAATCCTACAATAAACTTGACCTTGTGATAGAAAAAAAAGAGAAGAAACCATAGCGAAGTGCAAGAGTACTTCGTGGTACCCGCCTAGCTGGCTACCACCCTCAAGTTGAATATTTGTCACCATTTACCAGTGTATTCCTACAGCTGCACTTGAGAGTCAGTTCCTTCTTGATTTTTGTGTACTTGCCACCTAATGCCACAAGATGTAGCTGATATCTTCAGCAAACAGGCCAATATCTCCTTTTTAAAAAACGAAAATATCTTTATCATAATATATTTTGGTTCTTATACGGATTACGATAAAAAAACAATAAGTAAAAAAAAAAACAATCAAATGTCCATGAAGTTTATTTATCACTCTTGATCTTGGCTCCAAAATTAGGTTTTCTTAAAAAGTAGCTTTAACTAAGAGACATGTTTATTATTATGAACTTAGCTCCGCAATTGCGTTAAAAACAACAATTAACTTTACTGAGTTAAGTATCACAATAAAACGTTATATTCGTAAAAGAGCACATTGATCGCATAACAATAAGTATTTATAATGACAACTTTCTAAAATCTTTCGATAATTTTACGTATGGAACACGCAACATAAAGCAGCCTGCGCCTGCGCCTGAGTTTCGAAAAAGTTTTATTTTGCTGCCGAGCGAAACTGGGACGCAGTTTGCATGTAACACGAAACAAATGTATGAAACTACTCTTTGAGTAGCAATTAACTCCTTTAATACTGTTTAATATTCTTAATCATGATAATTCTTGTTGTCCTATTCCTAGAAAGGTCTTTTATGGCGAGTTGGTCGCAAAAAGTTCGAGTAGAACATCTTTGACATGAGATAATTTCAAGCGATAGATGGCCAAGTCACACAACATTAACTATAATAATAAAGAAATCGCAGTAAGGAACCTTAGACTTGGCACGACTTTGTCTAGATTTCATTACTTTTTAGAGATAAACAAGCAGCTCCATCGAGACTTGGCTAGTTTTTTACAGAATGTTTTTGATGGGATTTCACTTTTTTTTGTAGAAAATGAAGCGGCCCACCAATTTGAATATTTTTTGTAAAGGCGGTATGTCGATCTCTAATATTTTGGTTGGGCTCTTGTGTTTTCTAATCAGGGTCACCAGGTACTCCATATCTTCGATTATCCGAGTTTTTATAGTTTTCCCTTTATGTGGTCATTAAACCCTAACTCTGTACCAAATTTCAGCTCTCTGAGTTTATGGGAAGTACTAGTTCTATTTTGATGATCATGAGTGAGTGAGTGAGTGAGTGAGTTAGTGTCATAAATGTGAAACTTTGCTTTCGCTTAACTTCGGAACTAAATGACCTACAGACTTGAAATTTTGGATTTTAAGTATGTGATTATAGCTTACTGGATGACGAAAATTTCTGCGTTCGGGTCTTATCCAGAGGTTCTCAAATAGGTGCCTGAAAATGCGGCGAAATGGTTCCAGTAAAGGATGGTACGGCAGTGTTTGCTTCGCGCTCGACTCGGCGGGGGCACTGCCGTGCCCCCGATGTGTTTATTAGAAAAAAATCAAATTATGCAGGTTTAGGGCTGGATTGCAAATATTTTAAGACTTAGAACTGTGAGTATAAACTACATTATACCTTCTATCGTCTGTTTTCCGAAAGCTAATATTAACATCCTGTACTTTGTAATCTTTGACAAAGAGAAACAAACAGATAAGTAAGAAAACATCTAAGACTGACTTTAGTATTGATGGTGAAGTTATTTGTGTCAATCCTTTAAAAAACAACACAAAAGTAGTACTAGAATCCAGCCCCGTCTCTACGATTTTTTCTAACCGAGGCAGAAAATTCTTAGTGACACCCCCTCGCCAGCGTCCGAGATAAGTTTAAAAAGAAAATGTTCAGAAACCAACTGGGCGTTTTAAAATCAAATGAATAATAAACGATAGAACAAGATGCGCTGGATACTAGGCGCTTTATGAAACCAGTTTCTTTTCAACCGTTGTTATTTTGCGCCCCCTGCATCTGTCGGCCGGGGCAGTTGCCCCGGTAAGCCCCGGTTTGCCCCCCATAGATCCGGGCCTGCTAGAATCATACAAAGATCGAGCAATATTTGTAGGTATATTATGTTTTGAGATCTCGAAAACTGCTCTAGCGATAATATCACTATTGTATTACCTGACCCATGTAGACATCGATTATTACAGTGAATAAATCTTATTGCAATAAATGAACTTTATGCAAAAACGCAATTGTAATTCTTGCAATAGCATTTCTTTTTCGAGATTCAGTAACAGTTGCAACGTAGGCTGCATATTTTGTAATCAGACTTATTGTTTTCGGTTTATGGGAAACGAATGCAAAGACTTAGTAGTGGGATTCGATTAACGTATCGAGCGATCAGCTAGATTAAGCAATATCTTAGTCTTTATTCGCGTAAAGCTACAGAAGATAGGTGAATGTACTACTTTATTTATTACACTTTATCTGAGATTTGCAAAAACAACCGCGCAGCAATGGATTTTCAAAGCTTATTTTAAAAATAAATGATAAGCATGCAATTCTTTGATAGATTGGTCTTTACGAGCAGCAGAGCAAACGAGCTTCTTTCCACAGTATTAAAAGTTTTAATTCTTCTTCATTTTCTTTTATGTTTAGCAAATCGACGAATCATAAAATAAAATGAATACAGTAAAATATGACAATACATGTTTGTACACCATTAAGCCAAAGTATAGCGGGAGATACAGCCCATTAACTGATAACACAGAATTTTATTGTGTTTTTCAGTACTATGTACCATTACCATATCTATATGCAAATAACGTTGAGTAACTTCTTATCACATCAGATAAATATGGGAATCCAAAACACATGACATGCCTGCAAAAATGTAAGCATTTCATAACGTCCATAGGCTACGGTAACCGCTTACCATCAGGCCGGGCCGTATGCTTATTTGCCATCTTAATGGTATAAAATAAAATAAAAAAAGCATTAGGTTCTTGGTGACTACAACCATTAGAAGTTTATTCATGTTTCTAGAAAGTTTATTTTGTATGGAAAATAAACTGCTGCAAACAAAACCCACACAAAATCCAGAAATCCGGATGTGCAATTTGCTTATGGCTTTTGACTTATAAAGGCTTTACCTGCGTTAGGCCGGATGTTAGCGCGCTAATTTGCTAATGGCATTGTTGTGAGACGTTAGGCGATAGCTGGAATCGAATAAAGTGTGGCCACCCATTTAGTGCATAGTTAAGTCCATCATTAATAAAATGACGACGCTGACGGTGAAGCCACTACAGATAGAATTTGACTCTTTTAATATGTCCTGTAAGTCCCCTTTACTGACATTGCATACAGATTGCATTTTGACTCATGTCAAGGTTGTTGAATTAAACTTTTGTAGCCTACCACCGGCTTTAATGCTTGATGGACCGAGTGATACATCTTAAACTATTTGACATTGAATAGTCAAAGTATCTTACGTGAGATGTAGTAAAGTAATAGAATTCAAAAGACATTCCAAAAAATAAGTAAAAGCCAATATACTGTAGCATCTGTGGTTAAAGATTATGTTCAAACTATTCAGTATGATAGGTGAAGGCATCGCCAGCCGATGGCCAAGAGGGGGGCAAGTTGGGAAAAGGATGAATTGACACAGCACATGAGCTTTATACTTATTTTTATAGTGCTAGTTTTACCTCTACCTACGGAGATTGTTATAAGAACGGTACAAAGGCCAAGTAAGTCAAGTGAGTGGACTTATGACTTTGTTAGCTTTCCATTTGGCAAAAGAAAACTAGGTGCCGGGGGGCTGCTTCTCCTCCCATGGATTTATATCCATTGTAAATACAAATATATCTCAAATACGGAAAAATACCTATGCATGATTTGTAAGGCCATGACATTCTGATTTTTTTAAATGTCACCCAATGCAAGATTGCGTCAAAGTTTGCACTGCATTTCCTTTCACAACCTAGTTCAGCTTTCGCAAAAATATAATCTATACATATAAAATGCTTTGTCCTGAATGACTGACTGACAATCAACGCACAGCCTAAACCGCTGATCGTAGAGACCTGAAAATTGGAGGGTGTGTTCTTTGTATGACGTAGGCATCCGATAAGAAAGGATTTTTCGAAATTCTACCCCTAAGGGGGTGAAAAACGGGGGCAAAGTTTGTATGGGACAACGTGATTCCTTGGTCCGATCTACTTCAAATTTTGCATACACATTCCTTAACAGAATTGATGGAAGACGTGTTTCATATTTTATTGAAACTCATCGCCTAACTGGTTTAAAAAGGGGTAGAAAGTTATTTAAGGGGTGATTTGCATCGAAGTTGATATCAATACTCCTTAGTGCTTTCGATTTAAATATTCTTTGATATTTGACATTCCAATTTTAAATGCATTGCACCGTAGACGGAGAATTACAGGTAGACAGGCCAAGATACGCATGCATATGTCAAAACGTGTATGTGTGAGCAGAATAAGCGTATTTTTTTGTCCCCATCTCGCGTATAAGTTTTTATTGTTTGACCTCAGTGTCGTTGAGGCCAAAAAAGTTTGTGTATATATGATATTTGTTGAAGAGAGCCGCCTGATTGTATGTTTTTTTTTGTTTTATACCTATAAATACGGCCCGCCTGATGGAAGAAAATCTTCATCAAGAAGGGTTTCTTGAGTAACCCCATGCTGTACTCCATTGGGAAAACCACGGCGGAGAGCTCATTCCACAGTGTGAGCGACCGCGGAAGAAAACTCCTTTGAGCCCGCACAGTTCGAAACAATTCTGGTTTCAATGTGTGAGGATGGACTCCCCATCGATGGGGAGAGTTGCGATGGTGGAAGGTAGCCGTGGGCATTAAGTCGAACAATTCCTTGGAACACTCCCCGTTGTACAAGCGGTAGAACACACATAAGGAGGCAGTCTCTCCTCAGACTGAGGGGCTCTAAACCGTTTGTGAGCTCGGGATCGTTGACAATTCTAGCGGCACGTCGCTGAACCGAGTCTAAAGGCCCAAGCTGGTATCCAGGTGCCCCCGCCCACAGATGACAACAGTACTCCATATGAGGCTGGACTTGCGACTTATAAAGTCATTTCTGACTGTATCAGCGTTGCCAGACGTCCCGATTTTTTGCCCAAAATTGAATGTCCCGCGCGTGACAGGTTCAGTCCCGCATTTCGAGGATTACTCGACGGTGAAATCATCGCTGGACGTAGAAGTGGGAAATTATAAAGACACCACTGCACAGTAATGGCACAAGCTTTCCTGTGACGCGTGTTAAACACCACAGTGGTGTTTAAGGAGAACCGCGCCAATGTGCGCTTAATGTCATTGTGATATACAAAAAAAAACTTCTAAGTCAACGTAATCAAAAGATACGGCCGTATATGCCGCATATGTTGACGCTCGCAAGGGATCAAAACCTATAGGGTGGGTACTTCCTGTTGATCTAGAATCATACAATTTGGCAAGAAGCAATTCCATGTAGCAAAAGTAAAGGAAGAGATCCGAAAAGCGTTTTGCAGTTACATTGCAAAAAGAAGAAAAAAATTGCCGTTATATTGCAACATAAAACATAATCGAAAAAAAGGGGAAAAATCTCCGAGAATCGATACCCGTGATTATTGAACTATTAACATACCTACAAGTTTCTACGGAAACCTCGGTGCGTGAGTCCGACTCGCAATTGGCCGGGTTTTTTTAGTATGTCCCGCTTTCGGCGATAGAATCCGGCTTTTTTTTACTCAAGCAGTTACAAAATACAGCTTTGACCGAAAAAAATATGGCGACGCTGCTTTGTAATATTGTTTGGTGTGTAGTGATGGTGAATTGTTGGCTTTTTGTGTTTTGTTTGATGGTGAATTGAAGTTTTGGCTGTAAAAGCCGTAGTGAACGAAATGAACCAAACATAACCTTTCATCGGTCAGTATTTTTTTTTAACTGATACAGTAAGTAAATCAAAGGATTACTATACTCAAGTGTATTTTCTGTCAATATCATGCAAGTTGTATAGATAATTTCTTCTAAATACGATAAAAATCCAAATATTATTTGTAATTATGTCCAACTATCGCTATCTTTTTCGCTATACGCTGACAGCCTATCTACCTACAATTCTCTATCTACACATTGCACCAAGCTTTTATGTGAGTTCAACTTTTTTTAAATAAAATCGGATTGAGTTTTTAAACATTTTTGTCTGTCTGTTCCGGAACATAGTTAATGTTATAAGGAGTATATCTACTTTTATTTTTGACAAATAATTAGAGTTCCAAGCAAAAAAATTCAAAAAGTTCGCGAGTGAAACCGCGGGGGTCTGCTAGTTTGTAATAATTAGAGCAGATAATAATCATGGTTTTTAGGAAATATAAAATTGTGCTTATGTTTGGACATCGCTGTAACAATTTCATGTTTCGTGATACATTGAATTTTAACATAGATATCGTATTAAAAGTGGATAGTTTATTTTATATTTTTTAAATAAATTGGATAAAAAGGTTAAGTCAAATGGAATTACAAGACTATTGTTGATTAATTATTTATAAGACATCTTCAGTTCGAAACAATTCTGGTTTCAATGTGTGAGGATGGACTCCCGTCAATGGCGAGAGTTGCGATGGTGGAAGGTAGCCGTGGGCATCAGCTTAAACAATTCTATAGAACATTTTTATTTTTAACCATGAAGTTAGCAATCAAAACAAAACGTGTGCAAATTGAATTATTGTTTACATCTTTGCATTACATACGTTAATATTTGGTCACTCCTCACGTTATTTAACAAGCACTTTAAAAAAAAACTGAACATATAAAACGTGACTATTTTGGAGAAAAACTCACATAAAAGCTTTGAAAAAATCATAATAATAAAAGTAGGTAAACTGTATTTAAAATACAAGAGTGCTCCTTCGGCCATTTTTAGATTTGCGTGTTCACAAAAACATACATCAAATATTACATAGTGTTTTATCCACTCCAACAATATGTACAGTATTACCCAACTGATATGGCGCGTCGTGAATCTTCGTTCGCACAGAAAAGAAAGTGTGGCCCCGAAGATTAACGAAAGAATGCTTAAAACTTACAATCAACCTTAAATCACTATTATAAGGCTCATAATACACTGCAGCTGTTAGTTCGGTCTCACTTGCAAGTCACGCCCCTCCGCACGGCGCGTGCTAACATGGCGGCAGCTGCCGACCAATAGCGTTTCCCGCGCTTTGAAAATGTATCTTCTGCGCAGGTACATTGGTAAGCCATATTAATTGGGTACTACTGTAAGAGACATTCTAAATGTTGTACTAATCTATCTAATTGCAATTTATGTCCGACATAAACAGTTAAAACTAAGATGAATAATAATTTTAATTAATATCGTAAAAACCTAATACTTCGATAAAACATGCAGCATTCGTGTTTATGTGTTAATTGGTAAAAAAGATTAAGCACTGCAAAATGAAATCATCTTACCTTGGATCAGATTTAGAACTATTAAATATTGTTATTGCTTTTATTATTTTTAAGATGCAATATTTTAAATGTCACGCGGGTTGTTGTTGAGGTTAAATTAATTAAAAAAACCGGCCAAGTGGGAGTCGGACTCGCACATGGAGGGTTCCGTACAATATTAACTAACTCAACAATGTTATGAAAAAGTCGTTAAAAAAGCGTTGCTTATTTGGTCGCCCCCTTTAATTTTTAATTTTTATTATTTGTTGTTATAGTGGCAATAGAAATACATATATTCTAAAAATACCATATATACCATAATAATGTTTGGCTTCTATCCATATTGTTCTACGAAGGTTCAAAAAAACTCGAAAAAAAATCAAATTTCCCGCATCGGTACTAACGTTTAACCTTAAAAGTATATAATGGGTCTACAAATTGTTTTTATACCGTGACTGAGTCTAAAGTTTATATGTGTTAAGGCACTGTACGACGATCAAGTGCTTATAGTCTAGTCACGAAGCACGTGGCCTTACGACTATAAGCAATGACACGCAATCTAGACATCAGTGAACTTGGCCTGACTTGTTATGCGATCCTCCACGTAGGTAACTACTTGCCCATAGTATAGGAAAAAATACTCATTTATGCTTGAGCTAAATATTAATTCGAATATGTACAATGGCGAAAATGTGTTTAGAAGTTGGACGCAGCAACGTGGCGGATTAGCTTGGTTTTTTTGCATAGATTATGGAGAGAGAATAAAATAGAGCAATTTTGATCCTGAGTGGCTTTTACGGTAAACAAGCATACGGCCCGCTTGATGGTAAGCGGTTACCGTAGCCATATGGACGCTTGCAACACACAAAGCATCGCTCAGGTGTTACCGACCTTTCCCTCTGCCCTATGAGCTCTGGCGACCTTACTCGCGCGCAGGAACACAACTTTACACAACATAAAGTTATTTGACTGCGGTATTCTGTAAGTTGGAGCTAGGTACTTCCCAAGTTCACCATCTTGTCATTTTCAAACATTATGACGCCATTTAGGTGACCTTCAAAACTAAGATAGCAGGTATTTACGATTATGATGATTTAATTGATACTATGTTGTATATAAACCGTATATCATGCAGGTTGTTCTTTGAACCGGTACTAGAATCAAAGCCATCCATTTAATTGTCTTACAGCATATATCTTGTTTTTTTTTACTGTGTATAGATTTGTGTCTGACCACAATCTCACTTAAGTAAGTAAGTGATGATGTGGCCGAAGGTGGTAAGCACACAAAGCCTAGAAGGAACTGGCTCTCAGCTCAGCTATCGGAACACACCGATAGGTGCTTGGCGACAGATTTTCAACTAGAGGGTGGTAGCCAGCGAGATAGGTACGACAAAGTACCCTACCACTGTGCTATGGTTTCCTCACGATGGTTTCCTCCACCAAAAGCTCGAGCTCATTGTAGGATTCGAAACTGGAACCTTCGTCTCAGTAGGATACTGATCACTTACACTGAACATTATCACCTCAAAATTTACCTTTATTTTTTACAAGCTTTTATTTAACTTGCAATGTATGTTTGTTCGGGTGGAATCTTGCAAGTCGAATTTCACCCACTTCCAGTGGTCGGATTGACTTGAAATTTGGTATACATTAGTGTATTGGACGATAATGCAAGTACAGTCAACAAAACGTACAGTCACTCAAAAAAGCTTGTATTAAAAATGAAAATTTTAACAAAGAACATATTCTTCATTGCCTTATATTATTATATTATATTTTATTTATATATATTACCTTTTAAAAATATATGTGCAAATAAATGGTATTAGCAGTATAATTAGGTATTATTTATAATCTGATGTTTGTTTCTGATTAAATTATTTTTTTTATTTCGATACTGGCCCTGATTCTGTTGTTCACAACTAAACTAATTTTAATCTCACTATGTCTCTTTCTAACAAAGGACATAAGAAAAGGATATAAGAAATTTAGTCCTGTCAAATTAGTCCGATGCTTGTTTTCAATATAAATTTAGTCGCCATCTATCGTGATTACGCCTAAATACACGCAAAATAAGACGGCAAAGATTAATTTTACAACTTAAAATATGTTCTATCCTTTTTCAATAATGTTCGTAAGAAAGAGATGAGATGTGACTAAAATTAGTTTTGTGCGATATACCACAGAATTGGCACCAATGTCATGTTTACTAAAATTGTATCGTTTTAATCCTGTTAAATTACATTTAATTTTCCACTTATTTTGTATATATATTGAAGGATCAAATTAAAGATTTGACTTGAGGCCGTCATGTATCGAGTTTAGAAATAATAACGTAAAATCGATTGTGTCTATAAAAATTAAAACTAAATTAAAATTAAACTTTAAAATAAAATTAAAATTATTCTCATAAGAATTTACATTCACAAATATAACCTAAGCTTAACATTGTATGTACAGAGCGTGCTGATGCTACTTACATAAAAAAGTTGACAACACTGCACTGCACTGGCCGAACATTTAATTGATATACAATTATCTTTTTATCACAATAACACTAAACAAAATAATACAATATATATGTTAAATGCTATGTGCCAACATAGAATGTAACTTTAAAAATCTAAAGTTTGAGAATCACCGGTGGACTGTTCATACTGAGAAGGTCAAAATATATTTGCCTTGAACTTCATGTTATTTCCGTACTTTACAATATTGTTTTTTTTTGTACTTTGAATAGACCTGTATTTGACAGCGATCTTACCGTAGTCAGATTGTTTTTTCTGTTCTGTGATGATGTGGCCGTAGGTAGTAAGCACACAAGGCCTAGAGAAGGGGACTGGCTCTCATGTGCAACTGACGGGATACTCCAGTAGGTGCTTGGCGACAGATTTACACCTTGAGGGTGGCAGCCAGCCAGGTGGGTACTACAAAGTACCCTACCACCGTGCTATGGTTTCCTCGCGATGTGTTTCTTCACCAAAAGCTCAAGCTCATTGTAGGATTCGAACCCGCGACCACTGAGCTATCATCGCCTTAAATATGAAATTAACTCGGATAACGGTTATAGGCACACACACATTTATGTATTTCGCAAGAAAAATAAATTATTTACACTATTTATCATACCTACTATGTGCTATATATAATTTATGTATAATAGTGTATAGTATTTATATTATAAAGTGATTTATATATTTCAATAAAATAAAATCATTCATTGGACGCGCTCAAAGGTTTTGCTACAAAGATTCGTGCCACAAAAATGTTTCCAATCAATACGGAAGATTAGAAATTAGAACATCCTAGAGTTTACAAAAAGTATTCTCAATTATTATGAAATGAAATGAAAATGAATTTATTTGTGGCAAGAAAAAGTAAAAAAAAAAACAGAAGTTTAACTAAAAATAATATAGTCTTAGTACCAATTACAAATTCTTTGAAAAATAATAAACAATTAAAGTTAAAAGAATAATAATTCAAGATTAAAAATTTCAATTTGATTTATTACATGTGGTATTAAGTACTCATGTAGACCTCGCGAGTCTCGATTATTATATGTAATTCCCTTGCAAATTCAGTTTTTGGAAAACTAGCTCGACATAAAAACTCGATATAATTACCGCACCTGCTCCCAAAATTTCACGAGAATCGGTTGAGAAATGCGACACGTAGAGAATAGCTGGACATCCGAACATATGAAAGCATTTTTGCTCATGCTGAAAAGGAGGTTTCAAATACATCCGTCACTTTCTAACGTCATAAAACAAAAAAGTCGGGGCTATCCTAAAACCTACTTCTAGACTTGCTTTAGGCCAGCCGCATACTAAAAGAAATTTTCGGACGCCCGTGTTAGATATTTGGTTAAATCTGACTTAAATATTTACTTGATGAATTTATTATTTGCAATGGCAACACTATTGAACCAAGTTCTTGATAAATTTATTATTTGCAATGGCAACACTATTGAACTAAAGATTATTGTTTATTATTTAAACTTCCGGTGCAATCATTAAATTGAACTTCCGGTGTAACTTAATGTTATTCTAAAATTATAATATTGATAACAATGTTATTGAAATAATTACAAAGAATTGAAATGAGTACTATGATAATTTAATTGTTGATAAACATTTTATTGTGAAGTAAGGAGATTTGAATAGACATCCGATTAATATTTTATGATGAACAATGTAATAGCTTTGCTGAATCATGTTATTAATCATACCTAAATTCTATAGTAATTATTCCAATAATTAACAACGAATATTATAAATTTTATGATAATGGTTTACTAAAGTTGTTATTATTATGTTAGTGACACTTCCTGATAAAATGTATCCGGTCATGATTTATTTGAGACTTCCGTCCCTGTGATTGGTCGAGACTTTTAGTTGTTGAATAAAGTATTATAAAATAAGCGGGAAGGTCTGGGCTCAGTTCAGTCTTTTGTATTTTGGAAGTGATTGCTTGTTATAATTGTGATAGTGCCCGTCGATATAAAGATAAGTATATTTGATATTCTAATGTTTAACGATTGATAATTTTATATATTAAACACTTGACCGTTATTTGAAACTTTCTATTTGAGATAGGCTTCCTTGTTTTCTGCTTTATATATACCTTCCTTGTCTACCTCATATTGCCGTCTCGCTCGCACATCCCCTTCCATCCACTCCAGGCAGAGTGGCGGGCGTGAGCCGCGCGCTCTCTGGTCATTGGCGTTTTGTTTTCTGCAGCGCACGGTTGTGCCTAGCGCTAGCCTAGCCTAGGCACACATGTAAGTTATTTGTATTGTTATACCTTCTTATTTTATTGAAGTAAATTGTACATCATTTTAACGGTTTTTCCGTTCGATAATTATAATTACTTATTGTTGAAATTTTATGTTGTACATAATGTAATATACCTTCTTATTTTATTGAAGTAAATTGTACATAATTTTAACGGTTTTTCCGTTCGATAATTCTAAACTTATTGTTGAAATTTTATGTTCAAGCTTTGAACAACTAATTCTTAAATACTTATAGTCTACCCACTCTTTATTGATCATTTTGTGTGTGCTCTATACAATTTTTTGTCCTAGGTTTTTTCCTAGGTTGGTTCCAGTTTAGTTCACATGCAGTTGAACATTAATATTTTATTACGTCAAGTGCTAACTGTAATAAATCAAAACGTTCGAATAGTGACGATCTAAAAGGTAGCGTAGACTTCATATTCGAGTAGTTGCTTGGAGCTCAAGTAATTCTAGTTCCTCAGTATCTGAACTAAAATAAATCAAGACCACAGGGGGGTGTTAAGGTGTCATCTACGTGAGCATTGCCGTCTAAGTAACTTGTATAGCAATTCATTGGAAAGATATTTCAATTATGAAGTAGAATACAATTGCCGGAGTCTTCTCGGTTTAAAATGTATTCCGAACCGGTGGTAGATTCAGCTGTATAAAGTTCAGTAAGTGCCTTATCAGGGCCTAAATTGAATAAATTACTTTTTGATTTGATTTAATTGCAATCCAGTTTTGTAGTTTTTGAGCAAACATTTGTAATCCGTAACGTCTTGTGTGCTAAAGTTACGCGAAGTATAATAAACCTCACTGCGGAGGTTCCTGCAATAAAGCCGTGATTCTAACATGAGAAACATTACGAGCTATTTTTGAAGGTAGATTTTTTATTATTTAAGTAGTTTGAATAATTACATCTTATTTGTGGTCTGAAATTATCGAAGTGAGAAATGAGGGTTCGTGAATCGTGATCCGCTTACCAAAAGATTAATTTTTGCTATTAATGCCTGTTTGCCATTAATGTCAGCCGAGCCACTAGGCACTAATTATAGTGTTTTAAAAGGTAACATTTTTGCCTTCAAATTAAAATGATCAAATGCTCCGGCTTCGCAGGCTAGTCTGAGCTGATCCAAATACCAAGCCACGCAGGGGCGGTGACTTGAAAGCAACCCTCGCGGGGTATTGCTCTTGGATGTTGTGTCCGTATGCGCATTCCCTATTATAATTAACCCCTCGCAGGGAAGTGACTTAAAATGTAACCTCGCGGGTTACTCTCTTGGATGTTGTGCCCGTACTCCGTACGCACATTCCACATAATAATCAACCCCTTGCATGGGTAGGTGAGTTGAAATATTACCCTCGCGGGGTAATCTTCGGATGTTGTGCCCGAACTCCGTACGCACATTACCCATAATAATCAAACTCTTGAAAGGCATGAATTGAAATGTACCCTCGCGGGGTACCCTCTTGAATATTTTGCCTCACAGAACAAAAGGCAGATGATGTTCAAATATATTTTTCCTTTCAATAGACTAGAATCAAATGCTCCCAGCTTTGGAAGCTGGCTAAGATTTTCAGTATAGTTTGCCCGCAGGAAAAGGGGACTCGAGGCATATTCTCGTCCCTGGGTATTTAAATAGATATTGTGCAACTTTGCACATTCGCCATCATAATCAACCATCGCAAGGGCAGGTGATTAATGATCCCTCGTAGGGTTCTTTACTTGTATATTGCGCATTTGCGCACATTTTCTAACATAACCAACCCTCATGGGGCCAGATAGCTTTAAATGTATACTCTCAAAGTCCTACGCTCAGTTCCGTCTTTACCATAAGGGCACACGGGGCCCTGAAAGAATATATCCACTACACTATTTTAGATGGCGTAAACCTTTCTAAATTAAAATATTAATCGAACACTATATATATATATGAGCTATAACTTAAACAGTTAAGCATAATATGTTCAGAAATTATTATTTAAGAAGCATTTTCATTTAAAATGATAAATTTAAGATCATAGCAAACAGAATCATCCCTCGCGGGGTTCTTGGCATTCTAGTCATTTGCGAGGTACTCAAACTACATATTTATATCAAAGACCAAGACATAGACAAATCGGCTCAATTACTAATATTCTACCAGAGTAGTGGTGACATCAAAGCACCCCCGATTTACATACAGAAAATACACGGTCTTTGCCTATATAGTTTACCAAAAGCCAACGTTGGTAATGTCAAATCAATCGGTTCAGTACTAAGAGTATATTATCAGATACCGAGTCGAACCTGCACCATCGAAAAATTTCTGCTGATCCAAGTGGCGGGTTTCACTGACCTTTTTTATAACTGTAATAATGGACAAATATTTTTAACGTGTCAGACTTATTTCAACCCTGGTTGTGTAAGGTAGATAGATGTATCAGGCATATTTTCACTAGCAAATGTGTGCGACGCACATACGGGGCTATCGATCAATAATGGTAACTATATTATATATATATATATATAGGTATTTATTTGCCTACCTCTCGGTCTCACAAACTTTCTTACTGAAACTTTGTTTGATTAAACAATTGGGTAACACATTGGGATTAAGAAATATGTATTATCGGTTATTTGAACGACTTTCTCCTGTTTACCAATGTTGTTATGTTTTATTTCTAAAACAAGAATAAATAAAAATTTACAGAGGCTTACTTATCTCTGTTGTAAAATAATCTTGATAATCTAATAGCAATGCTCCAAGTAAGTCTTATCTCTTTTTGGGTGTTTAATCTGATACTGAAAAATTATTTATTTTTTCTTTTAAAAACATTGGAGTACCTATATAATCGGTTTAAACTTATCGAGATTTGTCTTATCCCAAGCGAGTCTGCACTATCTTGAGTCAGCATACTTCTTTGATTCACTTGCAACTACCTTCACATTTTCTAGTCTAATATGTAATCAAATCAAGCCTGTGAATCATTATTAAACAGTTAAGTGTTTTAAAAGCTAGGAACAGCAGTTGCATACAATCACAAAGAATTCTTCATCTTTGAAGCATTACAAACCTCAAATAAGGCCTTCGGTTCGGAACAAGGGTGACGAAATCATCTGATGAATCATATCGTCGTCTTATGAATGTAACTTTGGTTTCATTTATTATTTCATCGTCTATCGTTACTGATTACCGACTACCGTCAGAGTAGCACTTGCGTAGCGGGTACGCCTGCACCAATTAATACTTATACAATAATTATTGTAATAGATTTATTTGCTTATGGATCTTCCATATACGTAGTTGAAAATTGTGTCTTTAGATCGAAGTCATCATTAACAAATATTTCACGAAGGCCCAAGCACTTATCTTGATTTTATTCCCCATAACTGCTACCTCAGCAAGATCGGCTCGAGGTATAAACTTACTATAGAAGATTTCAAATAGCATGAGTTCGGTGACAAATGGTATTTTATTAGATTCTCAATGGTTAATATTCATTTCGATATATTAAAGGAATACTATGACAGAGCGAGGTTTCATGAAATATTATGAGTACTATTTTAAAGTAATCAAATGGAATTTCACTAGATATTGGTAAAACCCCTTGACCTTGACGACTCATCCCGACGAAATAGAGTATAGTAATTCTTCGTTGGAAAAAGTGTATTTTGGAGGGCAGACCTGAAGTGCAGAGCTCTGGCAGCTTTTCTACTTCCATAGATTGATCCACATAATCATTTGTATGCCATGACATATGACCATATTTGGTGCAAACCCCGCTTCTAACCGTAGATTGCTTAAAATGAAATGCTCAAACTTAATCCGTTTATCCCATTGTGGGATATGTAAATAAATAAATGTGCATTGCTGAATCTACATGTAAGTATGCAGTTTTAAGCGCTCATGTGCTGGTTGGACATATTTTGGAAAATTTTACTGCTTACGATGGACTAGTGTAAATTTTTATAAACAAAATCATAGTAACGAGTTGTGTATATCCAGATCAAATGCACTGTTGTCTTACTTTTGTAATTGGGTTCAGGTTGAAGAGTGCATGACCTCACTTTTCCAGTTTTAAACTGCATCGTGTAAAAGTAATAAATCATGTATTATTTTAACCGGACGCTAGAACTTATAATTCGGGTAAATTTTTGAGTAATAATATACTATTATTATTATAATAATAATCTTGTTTATTCAGACAACGAGGCCCACTTGTTAGTATTACAATTATATTATAGTAGTAATGTCGCTGGTGATAATAACATACTACATAAGTAAATTAAAATGGAGTTCACGTTCCGGAGGTAGGATGGCGAATAACAATGTTGGTACACACAACGCCACATCAACCTATACTGATCGGACTTTGGACCATTTGAGGTAGGACGGTGAGAATCGAGCGAGTAAGCGCGATATATTTTTGTTATTTCGTCCCACTCACGCGCAGGAACCGTACGTAGCAATACATCCATACTATACCTATACGTATGATGTATAGTCAATTGTAAAAACAGGTTCGAGCTCGTCTCGTAATAATTTGTGTTATAAGATTGTTTTCAATTTGCGCTGCGCCTATGCACCTATACTAATATCTATACTTTAATAATATAATAAAGCGGAACAGTTATTTTTGTTTATTAAAATGGGCTTATCTCTGGAACTACCAGTAGGATTTGAAAAATTCTTTTACTAATAGGAAGCCACATTATCCCCGAGTATTAAAGAGTAACTTTTATCCCGGAAACTCGGGTAAAACCGCGGGGAACAGCTAGTAATAATATAATAGAGCGGAAGAGTTTTTTGTTTGTTTGTTTAAACGCGCTAATCTCTAGAACAACCAGTCCGATCTGAAAAAATATTTTTGTATACGATAGCCAGATTTATGAGGAATAGTATAGGCTATATATATTTTTTTTTAATAGGGATTCCTACGTAATCTCCAATAATCTAACCCAAGGTGTATTATACAAGACGTATAATCGTAATATCGCGTGCGCTGCGAAAACTATTGATCATAGAACAAAATAATGTTTTAGGGAATTGTAGGTCTTCAAAATATCCATAAAACATTTTCAGGTGGTATATACCTATCTCCCATGGTTGACATACAGTAACCATTTCTATGTTTTAAAAATGAATAAAAAATATTCATATTTAAAACGTTATTTGCTAAGCGATTTTGACCAATATAGTATTGAAATTTGTGGTTTGCGTGAGGAGCGCGACTTACCAATTACGATATATGAGATACGCACTACACTATAATAATATAATAAAGTGTAAGAGTTTTCTGTAAGTTTGTTGAAACGAGCTAATCTCTGGAACAACCTGTCGGGTTCGAAAAATTATTTCACTAATAGGAAGCGATATATTATCCCCAAGTATTCTACATTTACAGGCTACTTTTTATCCCGAGAACGCAGGTAAAACCGCGGGGGACAGCTAGTAAATTTAATAAAGCGGAAGATATTTTTGTTGGTTTAAACGCACTAATCTCTAGAACTACCAGTCAGATTCGTTTCTTTTGTGTATACGATAACAAGATTCATGAGCAATAGTATAAGCTAAGCATATTTTATTTTCAAAAAATAGGGTTCCCGATGAAAACTTTAATAATATAACCCAAGGTGCAAAAAAATACCTTTAAAATTACTAATATCGCGTGCGCTGTGGAAACTATTGATAATATAACAAAATGATATCCTAGATAATTATAGGTCTTCAAATTGTCTACAGAAAAATCCGCGGTGTCATATACCTACCAATCTCTCCTGAGGCCATGGTGATGTTGATATACAGTAACCATTTTTATGTTTAAAAAATATTCATATTTAAAAGGTTATTTTAAGCGATTTTGACCAATATAGTATTGATCCTTGTCCAGTTAAATATATTCGATAGCTTATGCATTTAATGTAGATTAAATGTGCCCTTTACATCATATTTTTAAACAAATACTTTATAGATAATATCACAATTTTAAATTACACGGTTATAATAAAAAACATTGTTTTCTTGGCGAGCGAGACTAATATCTATAGTAATATAATAAAGGTAAAGATTGTTTTTGTTTGTTTTTTTTTTTCAACGCTAATCTCTGACTGATAGTTCCATAGATTAGCGTTGAAAAAAAAAAATGTCACTAATAAGAAACTACATTATCCCCGAGTATTATAAGCTACCTTCTTACCCTGAGAACGCGAGGCAAACCGCGACAGCTTAGTAATTAGGTATATACATAATTTTCAATCTTTATTTGTTCGTGTCTGCAAATGTTTGCTTTGTCCTGAATGACTGACTGATGGATCAACGCACAGCCTAAACCGCTGATCTATATCTAGACCTGAAACTTGGAGGGTGTTTTCTTTGTATGACGTAGGCATCCGATAAGAAAGGATTTTCCGAAATTCTACCCCTAAGGAGATGAAAAACGGGGGCAAAGTTTGTATGTGACAACGTGATTCCTTGGTCCAATCTACTTTAATATTTGCATAGGTAAACATTCTTTAACAGAATTAATGGAAGACGTGTTTCGTATTTTTTTGAAACTCATATCCTAACGGGGTTGAAAAGGGGTAGAAAGTTATTTCAGGGGTGATTTGCATCGAAGTTGATATCAATACTCCTTAGTGCTTTTGATTTAAATATTCTTTTATATTGGACATTCCAATTTTTAAAGAGTATTGCCACAGGTATTGCATTGCAACATTACAACAAGCATTTATGAAAGTTAAACTTTTTTTGAATTAAATCGGATTGAGTTTTTAAACATTTTTGTCTGTCTGTTCCGGTTTATAGCTAATGTTATAACGAGTAATTTATATATGAAAAAATAATTCTTGTAGCAAAATTGCTTTAGCTTCCTTTTTAGAGGGGCAGGTGTGTTTATTTTTTTTTATTATTATTATTTTCTTTGTTTTTTATATTGTATTAACATTCAGACATAACGTAAGTTGTTAATGAATAAATGAATGCCGCTGCTGGATGCAAGCGGCCCAAAACCGTTCATTGTGGAAGTCTATGGGGGAGGCCTATGTTCAGCAGTGGACATCTTTGTGCTGATATGATGACATAGGTAGTGCCAAACCATTTAGACAAAATATATAGCTGAGTGCCTGAATGAAGAGTCAAACTCACAGATTTAGAGTTAGGGTTAAAATTAATTATTTTATGACATAGAATCCGTCGAAATTACAAATTAATTTTAAACATTTATTTATAATACCTTAAGCATTCGATCTTACTTTCACATCGATAAGGTGCAGAGTAATTTACACGAAATAAAAAAGGGAGGGGTCCATTTTATTGATAGCATGACAGCTGTCTTCGAACGATCGCTAGGCTGAAGCTGAATTAACAATCAAATATAGGTAACTATAAAAAATAACATAGCTAATCTAACATAAGTTAACTTAAGAGCCAACATTAGTAGCAAATATGAAATAATAACACAATTTAAATATGTGAGCAAGAACATAAATCATACTTCTTAACTTTAATATTATAAATGCGAATGTGAGTTTGTTTGTTACGCTTTCACTACTCAACCGATCGCTATGAAATTTGGCACGCAATTAGCCTATAGTATAAAGAAAGAAATAGGCTACATTTTATCCCGGGAACACGGGTGAGACCGTGGGGAAAGCTACTATAATATATTTGTGTAATTAGATCATTATAATGACTTAGAAATGAATCAGTCTTTGGGAGAATTAACAATTCAATCTAGTTATTACCTACCTAAAAAAAAATAGATACCTTTCACATAGATTTAAATATTTTCATTAAAAAATAATCATCAATACAAAATACTCCGTGTCAAGCGTTTTTTGGGAACCGACTGATCACAGAACACTTTTACTTTACGCAACCAATACAGAAAACTTGCAAAAGTAAACAATAGTCCAAATAATGCAAAAAAAACGTGCGCCTGTGTGTGTAAGCGCCAAGCACCACACCGCCCGGCGACCTCCCCCCCCACCCCGTGCCGCTACCGCCCGCGCGTCCTGCCACGATGCTTGGTCTTTGTCTAGAGTATTTGTATATTGACTGTAGCGTAGTTATGGTTATATAGGGTGTCGAGCTTGATAAGTGGCCGTGTGTACACCAACTACAGCAATACTTATAGCCATCTGTTACATTGTGTGTAATGTCTCGTTCTTTACACGCGGACAACCACTTAAGGACTGGCAGCCTTTACTGCCAGTGGCGCTCAATTTTAATTTCAACTTAAACCAATTCAAATCTTACCCCTAAACCCACACGTTGAGTCTAGTTGGCAATTTTATAATTAAGTTGACATTGTATTGTAATTGAAACTATATTACTATGTATTTTCAGTAAAGCATTTGTGGATAAAATGTTGTTGTAATTTAATAATAAATTACTGTTTACCAGGTGATTTCTCCCTTTTATTTTACACCCCACGGAGAATTGTAACACATCATAGAAGAAAACCAACTAAATGTTTATTCTATTGAGATGACAAGCCAAAGCTACATCTTGAACAGTAGGTAGGTACTGCAACATGGAATAACTCATCCCTGGAGCTGGCATTATGCATTCCCGGGCAACATACGCCCACTTGCAACTCAAAATTAGTCTGATCCGATCTGATTCTAAATCTGGTCACGTGACTATTGGAGATATTATTATTATTATATGCAATACTTTTAGACAGTTCTATAGCCGATAAAATCCACTAATAGCGGGGTAACAATATCCTCGCATGATTCATTAAATACCTACTTGAATGTTACTTTTTCAATCATTGACATGTTTATGAAAATTATTTATAAAAATGTATTTCTATGTCATTCAATGATTTGATAAGAACTTAGAAATTGCTAGTCATATTATATATTTTGGTTTGTACTTTATAAATAAAATTTCGGTTATACATCGCACATCTTTATATTTGTTGATACCTATTCTGTCTCACGATACCTTTGAACAGACTCATTCTGAAGCCCGTATACACGTACCTACACGTATGTATGACCCACACTGGGAAAATACGTAGGTCACAGGTATATCACAAATCACTACCATTTAACCACTATTACCGAGCTAAGCATAAAATCACATTGGCATCCACTCCTACCAGGCGATAACAAACACGTCTCAAATAGAAAGTTTCAAATAACGGTCAAGTGTTTAATAGAAGCGTTTTACCTGAAATAAAACGCATATTAAATACTTACCTTATTTGAAACTTTAGTTTTTAACTCTGCCTGGTATTTTCGACACAATGACCAGAGAGCGCGCGGCTCACGCCCGCCACTCTGCCTGGAGTGGATGGAAGGGGATGTGCGAGCGAGACGGCAATATGAGGTAGACAAGGAAGGTATATATAAAGCAGAAAACAAGGAAGCCTATCTCAAATAGAAAGTTTCAAATAAGGTAAGTATTTAATATGCGTTTTATTTCAGGTAAAACGCTTCTAATAATGTGTGTTCTGCGTATTTCTGTTATATACTGAGAATAACTCTGAATATGTGTAGTGGCCATACATAAGTCCTTTATATTGAGTTTCTTACCGGTATCTTCTCAATATGGTCGGCCATCCGAACCGGAAGTAGATTTGAGAGTGAATTCATAGTTGTGGCTATAGATATGATGTTTGAATAAATACATTCTAAAGTTTGGCCTAAATGATTATTTATTATTCTGACCCTTTAGTACTCTGATATAGTTAATTATGCCTGATTTTGATTAATGCTATATAATTCGATTAGAATAACTATCCTAACGCTTGAATTACGTAATCTGATACTTATTGTCTATTATCTGAATTGATCAATTTATTGAGAATTATATTAGAATTATAAATGAGTAAAATCAATTTAAATATTAAAGTTCTAATTAGAAACCTAAAGGTGAATAAATGAAATACCTACATTGAAGTGTGGTCTTATAATTTATTTATTAATACCTACCCTACTTTAATTCCGATGTTTCTACATTCTATAAGGTTGAACTTTAAGTAAATAGGGTAGAGGCACCAATAAATGAACGTTTAAGCGTTTTTTCCATCTTTAAATAGCTATAACTCGGTCATTTCATGACATAGGCACTTGTTGTTTTTTTCAATAATACCTTAAATCCTTATCAATTGAAGGATTAAAGTAATTATATCCTACATCTTCATATTTTTTTTTTAAAATTGTAAATGTAAGAAAATTTAGGTTTTACCCCTATAGTTGAACACTGAGCCCTAATTATGAACGTTTTGTACCCAAAAGTTGAACTAACATTTGAATAGGAGTAGATTCCATAGTAGTTCGTTCATTTAATGGATTAATGAACCATAAAATGAACGAATAAAATTCTAAGTGAATATTATTCGTTCAGCTTGAGGCAAATATACCCAAAGGTTGAACGAATAAAATGTGAACCGTTCAAATTTCGACCACCGATCTTAATGGTGATTCTATAGGAAAGTTAGGTTTAAAATAATCAAAAACACTAAAATAATTTGTTCAACTTTTGGTAAATAAGTTCATAAATTTAATAAAATTCATTTGAGTATTTTTGTTTTAGTGTTTAATCGTTAACTTATAGGTTTTAATGGGTATAAAAATTAGACCTTTTTCCATTAGTTGAACGCCGTTCATCTATTGGATCAAGTGAACAAAATTGAATCCATTACTTGAACAGTAAATTTCTATAAAAAAACGGTAAATAATGTAATAATATATATTAAGTTATTGAAAGCAGAATATATCAAGATTTTATTCCAACCAAAACTGCTCTAATATGACATTAATTCATTCTATACGCTGACAATGTTCTTAAATTTGGAGGGACTTATCGTTATAAGGTTTCCATATAAAACCGATTTTTGGCGGGTAACGTAACATATAAAAATTCACCGCAAGCGCGTCTGGGCTGTCATTGTCAATGTTGTTAAGGAATATGGAAGAAAAAATATTGCCTTATGGGGAAAAAAATATTGCGATCATGTAAATTTAGGGATTATATTATATTTTTTGAATTTTCGATCGATCGTTCATCTATTGGGGGTCGGTCATCTTTTGGTGCCACTACCCTAGTAAGTATATAAATAGCTTGGCCTACTTGGCAACTCAGGATTCAAATTTAGTACATTCATATATTGAGATGATATATTAATTTATTCATTTTTGGTAGTAAATAGGTGGTATAATCTTTCTAAATGAGATGATCAGCACTTCTTTAATGATGAAGATCAGCCCTTTCTAACACCCGCGTCTGACGTCTAAAAATGTATGAGCAAGCGGGCGTTCTTATAGTATGCGGCCGGTCTTAAATCTATCAGTTTAAATAATAAATAACATCGGGGAATCTAACATTCATATCACGTAGTAAAAGCAATCACACAATTCATAACGTATGATTCGTCAGTGTCCTTAATCGATAAACAATAGATTCCGAAATATTGGCGTCGCGTCATGTGTCTGCCACTTTCAAGAAGCTGCCATTAGTTGATACTTGTTGATGGCAAATTAACTTGTGCCTTGTTGATATTGTACTTATAAGGAAGCAGAACATAGTCATAAATCAAAAGCCATATCATGAGTCATTTGTTTTCAAGGCGATGATAGCTCAGTGGTAGTGACGTCGGATACCGAGACGAAGTTCCCGGGTTCGAATCCTACCATGAGATTGAGCTTTCGGTGAAGGAAAACATCGTGAGGTAACCATAACATAGTGGTAGGTAGGGTACTTTGTCGTACCCATCTCGCTGGCTACCACCCTCTAGTTGAAAATCTGTCGCCAAGCACCTATCGGTGTGTTCCGACAGCTGCACTTGAGTGCCAGTTCCTTCTAGCCTCTGTGTGCTTACCACCTTCGGCCACATCATCACTTACCATGGTGAGATTATGGTCAAACAGAGGCATATACAAAGTAAAAAAGAAATATCAGAATAGAATCTCTTGATGAGCTAGAATCCTTTGAAAGATTTTTTTATTATGTTCCAGAAACATGCCTGACCAAGAAGTAGACAACAATATGGATCTTTTAGCCATAAAAGATTGGCTCAGCAAGCAGCCACATCTTCCTCATGAAGTTGGTAAGTCACAAAAACACGTAAAATGATGTTAACCAATATATAGGGTGACTGGTAATTAGTAAACGATATGATGATAACAAACAAATTTCCCAAAGACTTTTTTTTTTAATTTACTTAGCACACTTGCCCATAATATTTAGTACCTAACAGGAATAAGAATACACCATTAGCTTTTATTTAATTTAGTTATTTATCCCTATTTGTTTCTTTGGGAAAGTTGTTTGTTATCATGAGTACAATCATGTGTCTAAGTATCGATTACTAATTACCAGTCACCCTATATATAAAATGAGTTTACTTAAAACTTTTTCGTGAATTTTTCTTCGAGATCTGATTTGTTTCAATAATAAATCAATCACGAGGCCACAAAAACTTCGATCACATTTTTTTCTCATAAAAATGCTAATGGAATGAGTTTTTTTTTATTTTTACTTAGCAATATAAGAAATGTTTAGGCTCGGACAACTATATAAAAAACCTGATCTAAACTTGTCTCAACCGGTATATTTACATAAAGATAGGTAATTTCGAAGGTTTTTTTATACCTTTATTTTCATTAAACATCTAAAGCAGTGTTTTTCAATCTTATTGATTTCGCGACCCCCTTACAGTTTGGAAAATTCTGGCGACCCCCTTGTCAGACAGACAAAGAATTTATAAATTAAAAGACTACGATAATGATTTTCTTTATTTTGACACCTTTACTTATTAGTCTGCAAGAAGCTGCGAGAGGTTTGCAACAAGTAAGAGGTAAGTTGGACGCCCGCTTGCGCGAAGTCTACCTTGCCTTTTTCCTTCTGCCGGCGACCCCCCGACTAAGGTAGGGTAGGGGGGGCGCAACCCACAGATTGAAAAACACTGATTTAAAGAAATGATCCAGCTGCGGCGACTAGATACATCCTCGCTATTGAATTGCCTTGCTGAGTTTCTTGCCGGAGTCTTCTCAGTTTAAGTGTATTCCGAACCGGTGCGGTAGTAGATTCTACTGTACCATTCATAAGTGCCTTAAAATTAAAAAATGGCTTTTGGTTTTTGATTTTAAAAGCAGTGTGCAAATCAGGCAATTACCGATAAATATTGTATGTCGGTTGACGTCATAAATGAGGAAAAAATAAGTCAAGGAACTCAGTAATATCAAATAAACGGAATGTGACTTCAAAATGACTTACTTCTGATAGTATATCCATGATTTACACAGGCTTGTCTTCGTCCATATCAAATAGCGAATGGCTTGAGAGTAATAAGTATTTACTCGTATACAGGGTTATTGGTAAAACACTAACAACCTCTCAGGACTAAGTATTAAATAACACATCAGACTTTCATACAAAATAATAATTCAACGCTCTAAATATTACGAACTCTACATATAGCAAAAGACAATGCAAACACGGGGAGTATAGCAAAAAAATATAGAATTAAAATGTGTTGTGTTAGAACAACGAAATCTTGAAAGGTTGTTTTTGGTAAATGTATTGTTTTGTAAAAAGTCATAGAACTAAAGTTGTTGCTTATGATGTTGGTAATACAGTCCTGCAAGTTTTTAGTGTTTTACCAATAATCCTGTATACGATATCATTCGGTTAACCTTATCTGATCATTGACTACGGATTTAATAACTAAGTAAATATTTTGTTGATGTTGTAAATCAATAAATGTTATCAATGTTAACTGGTGGATAATTAATTATGCATGCATTCTTCTCTAAGCATGTCTGGCTCA
Source organism: Polyploca ridens (assembly GCA_951394255.1). Lineage (NCBI taxonomy): Eukaryota > Metazoa > Arthropoda > Insecta > Lepidoptera > Drepanidae > Polyploca > Polyploca ridens. The sequence continues at coordinate 10,033,916 of OX596259.1, read as the reverse complement.
TCTGCATAAGAAATTCAAATTAAATCCATTGCAATACAGATCATAATCAACTAATTAAAGTACTTTCGTAATAGTCGTCTTAACTATCGCTACAACATCGTGTCGATGTAACATTGAAAATGAGTTTCGCAAGACAAGTAAAAGTCACTTGGGATTGAGTGAATAAAAGTCTAAACTTTAGACTTTACCGTCGTTAGCTTCACATCTTTTTTTTCTCGTAGACCACTTACAACTTGTGAAGCCCCATGTTTCTTCAACACTAATGTAGTCCCCCTTCGAGTCTCTGTGGACCCCTGGGGGTCTACTTGGTACACTTTGGGAATCATTGAACGAAACTAAACTTACAAAGTCAAAGTCAAAGCCATTTATTCAATTTAGGCCCTAGTAGGGCACTTATGAAGGTCAAAGCTATTGAAGTTACCACCAGTTCGTAAGTCGGCCTTCAACTGAGAAGAACAGGCAAGAAACTCAGCAAGGTTACATCTTTTAAATATATTTTTTTAACAATATGACTATATTGGCTATTTTTTCCAAAACATTATACATACATACTACACAATTTCGAACAATCATCATCATCATCCTAGCCTATCCTATCATTGTCCTAGCTAATCTGCGTAGGCTCATCATTCAATCATTTATGTGATGCCACTGATATAAACTGTGTTTCGCAAAACTTTTTTCTATATGATATGTAGACTTCTTCTACTTTCATATTCATTTGATTTATGTGTATCTTCAAAATAAATTTATTTTCTTTCTCCTTCTAATTTCTTTTAATATTTTTAGAGATTTTGATAAGATATTTTTCGTTATAGCTTAATTTTTGTGCATGTGGATTTTAGCCTATGTATTTACCCTCGAGTCATATTTAATTAGAAATCGTTGATAAATTAAATTTACCTATACATAAAATATCGCGTATGTACCTATTGTATCTACTTTGATTACAACAGTGGTACCAAAATGACTCCATCGATAAAAATTCTTAAATCACATCAAGTTATGCTAATTGCTACAAGCAGTTTAAAAATATAAATAATTTGATAAATACCAATCTTCTTCTTTGAGGGAAATCTAAAATTTAAGGTTCAACAAATATAAACGCTCTATCATATTATTTTACTAAATATTTTAATGTTAGTAACATAGTAATTAAGCTGTAAGTGTGACGAAATGTGTTTGAGCTTTCAAGCTATGACCAAACTAGTTTTATAGTATAGTGTCTTTAGTGAAGTGAAGTTCCATTAACTATACCACAGATATAGATATACCTAGATAACGCAAGAGCGCCTACTTCGCGTGCTAGATTTGGTGCCAGATACTAACGCACTCCATTGCATCGGTGCACTTGAAATAATTTGGTTTTTCCCATCACTAAATAGTGCTGGTGACGAAATAGTAGGTGGCACGCATGGTTTTTATACAGATGGTATAGTACATCTGTGACCCATAGGTACCTTTAAGATTTTATGTCAGTTCAGGACTTAGGATTATAACTGACTATTATTGTTAATGGTTTTCATGAGCTAAGATCTTTATTTATGTTATTTAGAAATCCTCCCTTTAGTTTTTGAAATGAAATGAAATGTATTTTTTTGTAAACTTTATCTGCTGATATAAATTGATACTTTATTATGTAGCCAACTGTACTTTCCTGAAAAAAACTAATTAGTCCGTCATTTACACTATCAAAAAATATTAGACACGTATTTTTTCTTTTGTCAATTAAGAGGACTCAATTCGTCATACTTTTCATACAAAACCTCTGTACTTATTATGGCGTTGTTAAACATTTTTCATTAGATGTTTTGAACAAATTAGTATCTTGTGCGCTATATCTAGCCGTGTATCTAGGCGTAATTTAAAAAAAGTGTCAAACAAATTCAGTCAAAGCCTCCGAAAAACAGCTTTTTTGCCTGAACTTTGGCCATATCTAATGTACCTATAAATTGTAAAAGTAAAGAAAACATTTAGATACCAGGCTTGCAAATGTATTGGAGATTCTAAATAACTAACTTTTTTTTCACAAACTTGTAAGATTTTTTCACAAGAAGTATACTCCTGGAACAAGTTTTATGAATGCGAAATCATGAATGACGACCTAGCGAAGCGGCCGCGAGTGGTCAGCGGAATTTACCGACTGATAACCGACGGCCCTGATGCTGTCTCTCTTTTTTCGCAGGCAAACATTACGTTTTATGAAACAACATGCTTTTAGACTATGCTTGCGTTGAAGTTGCGCCGGCCACAGAGGGCCACCTTAAACAAAAAAATACGAAGATATCGTGTGTTGAAGTTCCGCGTGACGTCACGGTGTGGTACACTTTTTAGGAACAAGTGACGTCACGAGCCCCCACTCTCGAACTTAGTCGGGCTTTATCTTCGTCAATTGTTAATGATTTTGTAAAGCAAAAAATACGTGTCCAATATTTTTTGATTATCTAACTGACGGGCTAATTAGAATTATTATATTTTTACCCAGGCAACATCCCTATTGAATCTGCAAGAATCATATGTGGAATTATTTTGAGTAGGTGTCTTAATTACGCTAAACCTAATTTCTGGCGAGGTATGTGTACTTTAAGTTGAATGATATCATCATAATACTGATATTACAAAGCTTAAGATTTTGTATGTTTGTGTATATGTTTGAACGCACTTATCTCAAGAACTAACAATCTGATTCATACAATTATTCTTGCGTGATTGCCTGTTTATTGAGTAAGGATCTGTATCAACCGAGAAACTGACTGACGGACTAATCCGCGCTCAGTCAAACTGCAGGGTCTATAAACTCAAAATTCAATCCCTAAAGGGAAAAATAGGACGATTAAAACCGCGGGGCATAGCTAGTTATGACATAAAGGGCAGGCAGAAATCATTATTAGGTACATTGAAGTGTAATAATCAGACTGGTTGTATGTCAAGGCAGTTTTCTATAATTCATACTTATTTATTAAAAACACTAGCTGTCCCCCGCGGTTTCACCCGCGTTCCCGAGATAAAAAGTAGCTTATATCCTTTTCCATACCATAGGCTATCTGCATGCCATTTCATGATGATCCGTTAAGTAGTTGAGGCGTGATGGCGTAACAAACAAACAAACTGACTTTCGCATAATATTAGTTAGAATTAGGATTAGCACACCTAATTCTTTGATATTGCACGATTTACCTATGAGTAAATGTAGCAATGAAGTCTAGTGAAATTATTTCTGTACCGTTACTCAGTTTTGTTGAGGTTATGGACCGTTAAGATAACATTAGTGTTGTGCTTACAAATAGATTTCACAAACGTATGTTTATTTGCAATAAGCCCACAGTAGGTGCTAACAGCTGTTTAAATAGTATTTATTTATGACGCTGGGGAAATAGGTTTATGTAAATTAGACAGTTCGTTGGTAAACAATCGTGTATGTTGTAGGTACGTACACACGGCTACAGATCAAGCTATAAATTTCCAATATAAGCTGACCTCTCATTGTACGGAAATCCTATACAATGCGAGATCAGCTTATACTGGAAATGTATAGCTTGATGTGTTGCCGTGTGTACAAGTGACTATTGATTAATCAGTGGGACTACCGTGGATGAAAATGATAATGCGCCTTAATTGCACTTTATTCCCATTCTCTTTTATTTATGAGACACGCGTATATCAAATGATTTAATTAGGCCATTCTCTGATTCGTCCAGTGCCCCACGAGGAGGCTACATATTATAACCGGATACCGAGACGAAGGTCCCGGGTTCGATTCCTACAATGAGCTTGAGCTTTCGGTGAAGGAAAACATCGTGAGGAAACCATAGCACGATGGTAGGGTACTTTGTAGTACCCGCCTGGCTGGCTACCACCCTCAAGTTGAAAATCTGTCGCCAAGCACCTTTCGGTGTGTTCCGACAGCTGCACCTGAGAGCCAGTTCCTTCTAGGCTTTGTGTGCTTACCACCTTCGGCCGCATCATCACTTACAATGGTCAGATTGCGGTCAAACACAGGCCTATAAACAGTAAAAAAAATGTAAAAAAAAAAAAAAAAAAAAACAGTTAATGGGAGCCAAATTCAATGAAGTTCATTACCGTCGCTGTTCGATCCTACTAGAGTTGAGAGTAGTTAACTATTGAAAAAAGCTCGTCATCCGAATCGGGAACACCACTGACCGAATAATCCCTCAGAAACATTATTTCGGGCTACTTATTTACGATTATGTTGTAAGCAGGCGCCCAAATTCTTTCAATTTCGTCACCTTCAAATTAGTTATTTATTTTCTCATATCATCAGATGAAATACTCCTTCGCCGATTCCTGACAAGCTGCCGCTACAGCCTGGAGCGCACGAAGAAGACCATTGACCTGTTCTTCACTATCAGATCCACGGGTCCTGAGCTGTTTTGCAAGCGTGATCCTTGGTCTCCGGAGATACGACGCGTTTTTGAGATTACGTAAGTACCTATCAATCTACAATGCCGTCAACACGATTAAGTCAAAGACACGTCTCGTTTGTTATTGTATATGTACGTAGTATATTATTAACTCTGTAAACCACAGAGTTAATACTTAGATATTTATCATTGCTAGTGATTGTGAGACTGCACCACATGCTGACCTATACAATAAGACGAAATAGGATCATCATATCCTGAAAATCGGGCCTAACTAATCAAGCTAAGCTATTTAATGACTTGACCACGAAGACTAGTCTCCTTTCGTGCTGCAATTATAGTTAAATAAAACGGTGTTAAAAATTATAGTAAAAAAAAAATACGGCTGTAACGTTTCGCCATTAGTGCCCGGAGTGCAAATATCCGAGGTTAATTTTAATATTTTGTATTTTTTATACTTTGTCTTTGTCGAATTAGGTTCCTGTTTTAATCGCTTGGCTCGCGGTTAAAATATAACAATGACATCAATTGTTATAATAGGACGCGCGTCCCTCGCGAGAATCAACGGGTTAATATAATATAAAGTTTCAAAAGTACAATGGCTCGCAATTTTGTTCCAATTAAATTAAGTAATAGCCATCACACCTCGGCGTCCGCGCACATCCTTTGATTGTTTTCCATGTTAGTGTTACAATCCAGGTACAATCAGCAACACAAGCTGTCTTTTCTATAATACGGAAAGATAAAAGTAAACAAGTATTATGTAAATGTCTTAAAAACCTACATACTATGAATTTTATCAAACTTCATGCAAACTTCATGAATACATCATGCAAACTTGTATATGATGTTTTTGCTGACTGTAAATGATCTCTATTAACAACATGCATACAAACAACTATCACATACCTTATAAGAAATGGATCTCTCGACCTAATAGTTCAAAACCATAAAATAAAAAAGTCTCATTATTTCTTTTCAAACTCACAAAAAACCTTTTGATGTCTCAACGAGGGGCTATTGCCATAACAGACGCATACGGCCTACATAAAGGTCATTTACATCTGGTCTTAACTTTCTTACCTGTTAATGTATGACATTCTGTTCATAAGAGGTGGTGTTATGTGTCGGAAACAGCGAGTATATAGAAATTATTGGCTCTAAGTAATGTTTCGAGAAAACTCGAGATAGAAAGCTGGAATGATTTTCCAACTTACAATTAAAAATGCGATATGTATAATTTATTGAATTTAAAGAGAAATAGAATGCAATTTATGAAATTAATTTTATAACTTACTATTAGTAGTTCGCGCGGTTTCACGTTCCCATTTACGGTATAAAAAATTGCCTATGTCTTTTCTCCAGGCCCCAGGCTCACCTTTCATACGATCGGTTCAGAGGTACGGTCATTAAAACGTAACAAAGAGACAGTCAGACATAGTTACTTTCGCATTTATAATACAACTAGCTGTCCCCCGCGGTTTTACCCGCGTTCCCGAGATAAAAAGTAAGCCTATGTCCTGCTCCATACCATAGGCTATCTGCATGCCAAATTTTATAGCGATCGGTTGAGTAGTTGAGGCGTGAAGGCGGTATAAAATAATTGGACTGTTTTACTAAAACCTTAAACCGACTTCAAAGTACACTAAGAAGTAATCAAATCTGATGACAATGGGACCAAACGGGAAGCGTACCCTTTCAAATAAAAAAAGAATTTTCCAAATCGGTTAATAAATGACGGAGTTATGAGGTAACAAACATTAAAAAAAAACATTCGAATTGAGAACCTCCTCCTTTTTTGAAGTCGGTTAAAAACAAACTCACTTTTGCATTTATAATATTAAGTTAGGGTAGTTAGTATAAAGCCCTTATGATACGCAGCTAATCAATTCTTGGGTTGGCATTCAAATCTTCATCGTATCATTTTAACTATTCCAGGGACATGTTACCCCTCCCTAATAAAACAAAGGAGAACTACAAAGTATTCATCTACCGCCTGAATAACCCTGACATGGATCTGTTCAACTTCGTGGACGCCGTGAAGACATTCTTCATGTTGGCAGACACCAGGCTGACGGAAGAAGACGATATACCAGCTGGAGAAATCCCCATCTTCGATTCAGCGAACGTATCGCTCAAGTTCATAGGAAAAGTCAATCTTTCCGCGCTAAGGAAATACATGATGTATACTCAGGTTGGTGGTTGAACTATTGTTGGTTAAATATTGGGATTTCCATGACAATGTTATGTAATTTGTTTGCAATGTAGGTACTATTTGTAAATGCTCGAAACGAGAAATTTAATAAATGTGCCCTCCCCAAGATATTGGGTTATCAACCCAAAATTCTATATTCAAAAAATAGCTGAAATATGGCTGAACACCTCAAATTGAAATAACTTTCGCGTACATTATATCGGCAGCAGCACACACCAATAGAGATTTAGATATACCAATGCTTATAGATGGAAGCTTAGAAACTTTGCATATAAATTCCGTATAAACTTCAGGTTGGACTAGGAAAAAATTGGAGTAGATTTCATAATTAAAAGTTTTCATTCGAATTTTTTTATTAGTAGGGATTTTTATCAAGATTTGACTTTTTAAATCTCGAGCAGCCACTAAACTGTTGACTTTCGTAATAGTTCCAACTTATGAGAGTGTTAATGTGAGGTTAATATACCATTAACGTCAGTCTTGACTCTTATTTACATAATATGATTTATTTTGTTTACTTTTGATGCAGATTGACAAATAATCCTAATCTTATAAATGCGAATGTGAGTTTGTATGCTTGTTACACTTTCACTACTCAAGTGATCACGATGAAATATGGCACGTTGATTAGTCTCAGTAAAGGTAACCTCGCTATTAAGGTATATTTTGATACAATACTGTCGCCCGCGGTTTCCTTCACATTCCCGGGTTAAAAATTAGCTTATATCCTTCTCCATACCAAAGGTTATATGCATGCTACATGTTATCGTGATCGGTTTATAATATTAAGTTAGGATACGGATATAGATTAGAGTGAAACTATCTTTTGCAACGTTTTGATGGCTCTACTAACCCCAATTGCTCCATTGGCAGTTACGTTAATGTTTACAATATTTTCAGGAAGCGATGCCGATCCGACTAAAGCAAGTCCACGTCATCAACGCACCTTCGTACATCGGCAAGCTGCATGCTCTTTGCAAACCATTCCTTAAGGCAGAGGTTGCCAAATTGGTAAGTGTCACACATTTTATTTCTCAATTAGTGTGGCTTTGACTGGCAATAGCTTTCGAACTTGTCAATCAGGTGTGTTAATGTATAATACTTAATTGCATTCTGACGTAATAAAGGTGTCTAACTATTATATGTGTCCCGTACACTTTCTATCCCATACAAAGTTTACAGTTTATTTGTTAATCACGTTTTCGGTGTTGTAGATGTAAAAGTATAGTTAGTATACTTCGTAGATTTTGACATTTAAAGCTATTAATTCAGACTGTATAAATGTATCTTCCTTAGATATTTTAGTAACATTATCGTGAAGCCTGGCTAAGGCTTGATTGGTAGCAATTTCATTAAAATGCAACATTATTTTGGCAGTTTAACAACTAATGCCCGTTTGCAGATGTTGCTTAGCTAACCTTATAATTTGTTTCCAGATCAAATTCCACGAGCCCAATTCAGATACCTTATACAAGGATATTCCTCTTGAAATTCTGCCCAATGACTACGGCGGCAAGGCTGGTACCGTGGAGTCAATCAAACGGAACTGGATCAAACGGATGGAAGCTAAGAGGTATGCGTGTTCACACTATAGTAATACGTCATAATTTGTACTCCGCGAGTGAAATGTGTCTATGGTCCTGGGATAATTCTACTATCCTACTTATATTATAAACTAACTGTCCTCTGGCATCTCACCCGCGTTCCCGGGATAAAAAGCCTATGACCTTCTCCATACCATGGGCTATCTTCGTGCCTTTCATAATGATCTATTGAGTAGTTACAGCGTGAAATCGTAACAAACAAGCAAACTCACATTCGCATTTAATTTAATATAAGGATGTATGGATGTTTGTTGGTAGTGTTGCCAGGTTTTTTTTTTTTTTTTTTTTTTTTATACTACTAAGTCGGTAAACAAGCATACGGCCCGCCTGATGGTAAGCGGTTACCGTAGCCATATGGACGCTTGCAACACACGAATCGTCGCTCACGCGTTACCGACCTTTCCCCCCTCCCCAATGAGCTCTGGCGACCTTACTCACGCGCAGGAACACAACTTTACAGAACATAAAGTTATTTGGCTGCGGTATTCTGTAAGGTGGAGGTACTTCCCCAGTCGAGATGCTCTATGAGCGAATAAACGCGATACTCTACCTCTCTCAGGTGTCCCGATTTTCAGGGGTCTGGTGACACGTCCCGATTAACCTTTGATCGGGACGCCAAATGTACCCTAACTAACCTCATGAGGCTTTAGTATATTCGAAATTTTGACAGGAAAAACGAAAAACTTCATAAAAATATTTTTGTTTTCAAATTTTCTCACCAAAATCAGACTTTCATGAAAAAAAATAAAATTAATGATTATGAAAAACAAAAATTAGCAGCTGTCCCTATTTGAAACCCAAAATCCCGATTATTTTATCCTTACGTTCCGAAATTTGACACACGGGACCTGGCAACACGATTTGTTGGTCAATCCACCTCAGTCGTATTTGAATAAACATGGCACAACGATAGAAATTACTTTAGAATCCCTCGGAAAATCGGATGAAAAGATAGAGTTTGTATTTTAATTATTTAATAACAACCAATTTAAATCTATTATATCACTAAACAATTTCTGTGACCTAAGTACTGTATTGTGATATCAAGGATTACCACACCTTCAGCCTCATCATTTAGGTATAATTACGATGGTGATATGTTGTTAAAAAAATACATATTATCTTTCCACAAGAAACTTACTAGCAGACTGCGGAATCCCCGCCGTGGTTTTCTCAAAGGAGTGCATGAGGTTTTTCAAAAAGGGTGTGAAGAGATTTCTGCAGGTTCGGCAAAAAAAGCATCTAACAACTCCCAGGCTCTGTGTGCTCACCACATTCAGCCACATCATTCCTTACATGTGGTCCAAAAACTTAATTTAATTATTTGAATATTTCAGAGATTGGTTCGTCACAAACGACAAACGGTGGGCAGTCGACGAGGCGATGCGACCGTCTGGCACTGAAGACGAACGAGTTGACAGAGTCAAAGACCTTCCTGGATCGTTCAGATCACTTGCACTTGATTAGTAGAGTAGAAAATACAGCCACTTTATAAGTAGGCTGTTTTTTTTTTGTGGTTGACTCCAGCAAGGCTATTTTAAAACGTCGGATTCGATATCGGAAACGTATTCAAAAATCTCCGAGGCGAATTTAGGCAATTGCTATTTTAATTTCCGAAAACTTTTCGATGAATATAATTGATATTTCCGTAAAGAAACATCAAAAATATTCGAATTCGGAAATTAATTCGTTTTTGAATCCGTTTCCGATATTGAATCCGAGCGTTTTAAAATTAATAAAATAAGATCACTTTTTCAATACGATTCACAATACAAGGCGATAGTTATCATTTTAATTTAATCTCAATTTGTTTTTTCAAATGAAACCGTTTTTATTTTATAATTGCTTTTTCATCGCTTTATAACTAAATCAGTGTTAGTGTCCTCCATCTCACTCTTCCGATCACCATACTTCATGTGTCAGATAAAGACTTCTAATTTTAACTGATCAACGTTCATATAACTTTATTATGCGCCTTTATTATGAAATTTTGAGTCTGTGAAAATAGAACCTTTACAATTCTAAGCAGTAACGCACACGACGCGCATAAAGTCCGGCGCACAAGCCTTTGTTTTCACACAGACTTTTTCTGTCCGCAGACTCCTTCGCACAAAAAGTCCGTCGTCTGCGTACACCTAAGGGGGTATAGCTATAGGTACAGGGTAATTGGTAAAACACCAACTCCCATGCAAGACCATTACTAACATCATAAACAACAACTTTTGTTCGGACTATTTACAAAAGACCGTAGAGCTCGTAACATTTTAAAGTGTTCATGTTCAGTCATTAATTATTAAAAGTCATAGAACTAAAGTTATTGTTTATGATATTAGTAATATACCCCCTTACTCATAAAACGTTATTTAACTAATAAGCTGATTAAGTGGTCACCTAAATAACGTCAAATTGTTTGACAATGACACCAAGGTGACGTTATTTATTTGACCATTTATTCAGTAGATTTAGTTAAATAGCGTTTATGAGTAAGGCCGATAGTGTTTTATTTAATAATAATATCTTTTTTGTTGTACCACACTATTTTCGTTATAAATTATATTTTTAATGGTGCTCTAAAGTATGCGCTAATCGCACAATTCTACAGTATAATTATTTTAATAAAAAAACTTATACTTTACGTGTTTTAGGTATAAAGTATATTACTTCGAATGCGTTTAAACTAGGATATACTGTTTGAGTTACCATGGGGTTGGTCGGTATTACGTACTTTTGTAGTGCGGTAATATATAAAATTAACTCTAATAAATAATGGTAAAATAGCTACAAGCATGAGAGCAGGTTATTATATTTTTCATAAGTAAGCATAACGAATATATTTTTACATTTTTACTTGTAGGTAAATAAGGTAATTCGTAATTTTATGTGATACTTAAAATTTTATAGAGCGTTTAAAATAAAATGTACAAAATAACAAAGTTTTGTTTTATTATAAAATAACTCCTTAGCTAACACCGTTTAAACCTCACAGGTAAGTTAAATCTTATTCAGTACCTATATATCAATAGGTACTTATGTGAGTAGGTATGTAGTTTATAAAAATATATATAGCTGAATTATGAGGAAATATCGCAAACAAACTCTAAAAAGGTCTTAGATTTCTAGATAATGTTATTTTCAACACACTTGCTTGTAAAGTGACATTTATTGCACCGTTTTTAGTATCTTAATGCAGCTTATTATGCACTAGTGCTTTTTACTTTACGTTACCGTACAGTTTTATGACAGGTATAATCCCGATTATGTTAAGTTTGTATCTCACCGTAAGTGATATGTGTGTAGACGAACTTTGAACTAATATAATGAATATAAGTACATAAAAAAATATGTCTGTTTTTTTCCTGGCAATTGTGTTGAAAAAAAAGTTAACATCGTATGACACGCGTGTGCATTGATCATAACACTCTCGGCTTCCTTATCGCGTAATACCGCCTCGTCTGTAATTGCCAACTTTGCACACATGTATCATAATGGACTATTATCTTATCTTACCAACTATAACACACACTAACTATATTTGAGGTTTAGATTTACAGTAAATGAACATTTCTGTGAGCTACATAGTACAAACTGCGTTTTGTTTGGGATCAATAGCCGTGTCTGAAGACTGTCCCAGGATCTACTCCTGGTTCCCATTTTTGGGGTATACTTTTTTACCCCAAAAATGGGATTTTTATTTACACTATTCTTATATTTTTAATATTAGGAAATGTTATGTATCTTTAATCAATAGATAAGGTTTTGAATGAGCCCTGCATTTGAGTTTCCACTATATTTCCCTTTGATTTTCTCTGCCGAAGGTCCGCCTTCCACATATTGTCATCTTTGTAGATATCCCTGAAAAATAAAAAAATATTAGTACTGAAATAGTTTGGAGTAACAAAATTAAAGTTATTCAAAATAAAAAATATTGTAGCAAATTCGTAGCAGTTTTGTAACGAAGAAACGATTTCAACGATCCCTACCAAATCGGTCACACGAGAAACTTTTAGAAATTAACTCCTGTTTAACTGTCAAAATTTCATTTAAATATTATGTTTTAGTGTTCCTTACACTTACCACAGAAGAAATTGCAAAATCATATTGGAATATAATTTTGCAAGCATTTTTATCATCTTCAATATATAAAATAAATGATCATTCGAAAACATCAACCAGGAAAGCTTCTGATTTGATTTTAAACAGTATTGACTTTTACACAACATCTTTTATGTAACATTCGATAATATCAACAAGTTGATATTACCTTTGATCCTTAAGTAGTTTAACCCAGGCTCGATGCTGCTCCTTCATGCTGGGAGCTTCACCGCCGTACTCCACGGGAAGGTATTTCTTATCCAGCGCCTTATACAATGTGTCGTTGTTTGTGTGAAAAACAATCTGAAAAGGTTCTTATATGAAGGTTATATAACAAAGGATGGGCAATAAATAGGTAACATTAAATAAATTAAATACATTCAAACAAAAAGAGGGTATTTGAAGGATAAAATCCGCAATGAGATCATCGGGCAATGAACCAAAAGTACATAAGTACGTCGAATGTGGCAATGGGCCGATCTCGTTTGTCTATGAACTGATAATTGCTAGAGCAGGTGAGCACGAGAGATAGATATGGAGAACATTCTTGCAGGGTAGGCAACTGCTACCTGCTGGTGCTGCAAGCGATTATAGGCCTTATATTCAAGAACTTAAAAAGTTTGCTAGACTGAGAAGAAACTAAAAGACGCTGGCTTTAAGAGACGTAGAGCATAGCGTTTATTCCATTAGGCTTATTCATTCAAAGATCAGCTCGACTGGGGAAGTACCACCACCTCCACCTTACAGAATACCGCAGCCAAATAACTCTATGTTGTGTAAAGTTATGTTCCTGCGTTTGAGTAAGGTCGCCAGAGCTCATAGGGGAGGGGAAAAGGTCGGTAACGCGTGAGCGATGCTGCGTGTGTTGCAAGCGTCCATATGGCTATGGAGACGGCTTACCATCAGGCAGGCCGTATGCTTGTTTACCGACTTAGTCGTAATTGCAGTCACCTCCAGGTCACCATTTACCAGTTTTTACTATCAATCAGACCGTGTGTGTGTCAAACAAAGCGCAAATCTTGATACAAGTACCTAACCAAAACTATTGACTGTTAGTTCGAAATAACTTACTTGTACCTGTGCCTATAGTAGTAGGTAGGTACAATTAAAAAATAACCATAGATGTGTTAAAAACCAGCTTGAAACCTGATCGACACATGTTTAGGATTTGTTACAAAGGTATTCGAATAGGTTTTTTCGATTATGGTTAATAATTAATTACAATTATCAAAAAAATTGATGTGAGAAACATATGGAACTGGTTATTGTTATGAGTAATTTTTATAAACATGAATATTAACTTTATGATCAATAAATCTATCCACAAAAAAATTAAAATGTTACATAGTTAATTATCTTTTAAAGGCTATCTTCTATTTAATCCCCAGTTATTTGTAGCTAGTTTTTTTATTAGACAAGAAGATGCCGGCTCAAGATTTGGCAGCACCCTTACGCGGACAAATCGGGGAGCAAGCTCTCAACCGGGAATCTGCGAACAAGCTCTCAACCGGGAATCTGCGAACAAGCTCTCAACCGGGAATCTGCGAGCAAGCTCTCAACTGGGAATCGGCGAGCAAGCTAGCTAGCTGTAACAGAAATACCAAAATATTTCTTAGAGGATGATGAAAAATGCATATATACTTACGATTTCACAAATTTCTGCAGGCAATACCGATTTAACTAGTGCATAAAGTTTCTCATAAAAAGAGGGGCAGTTAATTACATGAACGTTCTTCAGTCTCACTGGCATACTTTCCTGTAATACAAAGACACTTATTGTTAATTCTGCATGACTTTTGATAGAATTCATACTATCCACGTCATAAGTATTGGTAGAGTATACTTTGTAGGTCTGGACTAACATGCTTCTAGTGGTCTTGAGTTCTGCGGTCAGAGTCCGCCGCGGTTTCTATGTGCAATGATCAAAAGCGTCGCATAGATTACAGTGAACGCGGAACGCAGTAGCTGACCCCAGAACACTAGACCGTTCGCCGTGGGATCGGCGCCTAAGATGAAAATCTGGCAGCTGGATATAGCTTTTTGTAAGTATTTTGTGCTTACCGCCTTCGGCCACATTGTTAATATTACAGTGGTGATCTAAAGACATCATATAAAACTTGCGCTTTGCCCCTTTGGGTGCCGGTACAGTTACTATTCTCAACCCTCTACAAATCCCTGTAGCAACATCTATCAGCCATCTATCAGTAACATTCGAGATAGTTCACAAACGGAAAGATAGATGGCGTGGCGCCACATTATCCTGCATCGCGCTTAAGAAGTTTTCTCGAGAATCTGCATTTATACAACTGTCCGACCTGCTTGTTTGCCAACTTGGAAGAAAAAAAATATAAAATTACTTACCAACAAATAAACAATGAATTCCCTAAAGAAAAATATATTGACTTTTGTTACAAGTTTGAATGTGTAGTCTTTAATGTCTAGTATAACTATATGCCCTTTGGCTAGGAAGTCTTTGTTCTTGATCCAGTAGTCGGCTTGTATGGTCATTGCTTTCAGTACATCGTAGTAGTCAAACTTGTCCAGCACTGGGTCGTCTAGCTGATGTATAAGGATCTCATTTTCACCTGCTATGTAAGTGGATATACATCTGTTGAATAAAATAGTTGTTCTATAATGATAATGAGCTGGATAACACATCTCAAGCCTTGGGTTAATTCGGTTAAAAATATTCGTAGGACCAAATTATCTTTTGCGGTCGAGACCATTATGGGACCTTAGGGGTCCGAAACTCGCCGATTTGCTCGCACTTTGTCATCAATATTGTTAGAGGCCTCCGGAGACCAGCAGCTAACGCAGTAGCGTGGTTATCCAAAGAGGAATCGCTGGCAGCCTGCTGGGAACCTATAGTATTATTGGGATGTGGATAATGTTGGGATCAGATGCCTGTCTGAAGAATTTACTAAGGATATTACAATATTGTGTTCTACAGCTGAACTACCGCTCTCAAGTTGAAAATGTATCGTCTAACCTCAAGTGTAATAACCCTAGCTTGCAAATTGTAATAGGAGTCATAGTAATATCTACTCGAAAGGAACGATGACGAATTTTAGAACTTCCAAAACCAGTATCATTGTCTACCCGTATCTACTGACACCTATTGTGTTCACAGTACTGTAGCAATAGCATTCACCGCTTAAGGAAATGGTAATTAATTAACTTCATTGAATTTGGCGGCCATTATCTGGATATTATAATATTTGGACCCCACGTGAAGCACCGGATGGACCTGACTAGTTTGATATTCGCATCTCTAATACATATCCAGAAAATAGAACCCAATTTCAATGAAGTTCATTATCATTCTGTTGCGCGGTTGCCCCGCTGGAGTAATCTCTCATCGTCATCAACTAGCTTAACGACTATCATAATTAAGTGATAACCGGGACCAACGGCTTTACGTGGCTTCCGAAGCACGGAAACGCTCGACTTGAAATACCACTAGGCGGTCACCCAATCCAGGTATCGACCACGACGGTGGTAGCTTAACTTTGCCGAAGAACGGCTAATCATGCTACATCACGAGCGCTTCAGTAAGCGCGGAGTAATCTATACCACTGATATACCCTGATGAACATAGTACTTAAATTTAAATTAACTTAAATTACTGGATAATAGTATCGTTGTAGTATAAGCATAATGCAATACGTCAATGTGTTACGTAAACTTTATGATAATGTATCACGTTTAGTTTCAACAATGGCTTACATGCTTAAAATGCACGCCTAAATAAGTATGTACAAGATTGAGAGCGTTCGCAAAAAAAGTGGGTGAGCTAGTAACAAAAAACTAAAGAATAAAGATCTAGAATAGATATTTATTAATCTCACACCATTATCATACATTTTATATTCAAATGGTATTTTTAACTTTGACTTAATTATATTGCAACTCAAGTAATTTTTTGCCATCTGTAAATTAATTTAATCAAATTAAACATCGTATTCGATCAAAGCTCAAATTTCGAATGCTGTGGTAAAGGTCGTATGATCAAATCCTAAATTAACTTTTAGCTTTTGAACCATAGCACGGTAGCAAGACATCAAGACATATGCATGTAAAATTTCAGCTCAATCGGAAACCAGTACGTGAATTACGTAACTTTATTTCAATGAAATTCAGATTGAAATAACCTCTGAATCGTTAGAAATATTACAAAATCAGAAATGGTTCCATTTCTAATGTACCACTGTTTGTATTTGCAGTTATCAGAACGTAAAAAAGTTATCAGAAAACCGCTATATTGAACCGATTGCAATTCGAAAATGATTGAAATTTAGTTACGTAATCGCCCCACAGGAAGTGGGTCAAGTTTAACTTGCAAGGTAAACTTGACCCACAGACAGACAGACACCAGCAGAGCTATTTTAAAACGTCGGATTCGATATCGAAAACGGATTAAAAAAAATCCCAGGCGAATTTCAGCAATTGCTATTTTAATTTTCGAAAAGTTCTCGATGTATCGAATTGATATTTCCGTAAAGAAACATTAAAAATATTCCAATTCGGAGATTAAAAAAGCAATTGCGGAATATCGCCTCGGTAGTTTTTGAATCCGTTTCCGATATCGAATCCGAGCGTTTTAAAATAGCCCTGCAGAACAATTGAAGTAAATAAAAGCTTTTAAAAATGACGTCCCATCATAACAATTAATTATACACTTACGTGATTGCAAAGGCATTCTTCAATCTTTCCGAAGCTGTGTCCCTGGATGTATAAACCTCCGACATATTGGCACGAGTGACACAGAACCTCTCTATACATTTCTTAGTTTGTTCTAGACTGCCGTAGCAACTGTGCAGGAACTTCTTGAGGACGAAGTCATCTGTAAGTACATATACGTCGATAAATATTTACACGACAGTGAAACCTGAAGTGGAATATAAATACTTATAAATATAACCGACATATGTATAGAATGAGGATCAAAACTTTAATCAAGTATCAAGAATAGATGGTGGCCAAATTCAATTAATTTCGAATAGCTTTGATTGATATTTTATAGTATGGACGCATATATCTTTCAATTAAAAAATATCTAAGCTACGTTTAGTCAAGCTTTTTGTAGCTTATAAGAATCCAAAACTGCTTATAATTTAACGAAGAAAGATGCTTAATAAAGAACATCATAAAATGCATATTAGTAAATAGAGACCTATTTATTATTTGAATATAGTATCTTGTACCAATTGATAAGTGTTTTACGTATAATGATTCTCATGACGCAATTATTCTTATTATGAAATTGGTAATGGCAAAAATAAATCCCTCACTACGCTCAGGATTCTATCATAGAATATTGAGCTGAGCTCATGATTCAATTATGGAACCCTTCGCTTGCTCAAGATTCAGATTAAGAAAGAACTGAACCCTGAGGAATGCCGGCATTGATAGCCAAAAGATCCGACGAACGTCCATCTATGACCACTCGTTAGGAAATCTGAAATCCCAGCGCACAGGACATCAGGAACTCCATATGAAGGAAGCTTATAAGGCTGGTGTACCAGACCTTAGATATCCAAGGATACGGTAAGGGTGAATAAGGAAATAGTGCACGCGAACCTTGCTGATGTCCTCCGTGCGAAATGGTGAAAAATCCAATAATCTCCCTAACCCGTAACGTTCTCTTTTATTAATTAACTTATGAATAAGTCAAAATGTCTTGTTGCTAATATATTTATAATTATACCTAATCTAAAAATGTGACATTCAAATTCTTGCAAATAAGTACTTAACACAGTCAATTATGAACGAAGAACCTGTGCAAGTGCGCACTTAAATATGCAAACTAGGTAAAAAACCAGACATAATATCCGAAGGTACACAGTTACCCACATATTTGTTTTTTATGACATTGTTTGATTGAGCAATAAAAACATTTATTATTATTATTTTGTTATTGTTTCTTTTTTTCTCAGTTCAAAGAACTGGTAAGAAATGATAATCACGGACCTAAGCCAAGTGATGATCACGTGGGGTCTGTTCCTCATTATAGGAACTATGGGGAATATCGTTGGATGGTTGGTTGTGGTTCACTTATCAAATTGTTCGCACTATCGTGCAAGTAAGTAATACAGCTGCTTTTTGTAAATTGATGTACTACCTATTGGAAAGGTGGCAGGTCTAAAGTTTGGATAGATCTATGGAGCTGTATTGGTTTGAGGCCAGTGGTGGAGAGGACGATTGGTAATCGTAACATTTTTTTATTGCTACAGGCGAGCTATTTCCTCCTTTAAGTTCGCTATTTTAACATAAACAAAAAACCCGACTGCGTAAAACAAAAATTACTGAAAAGAAAAAACAAGCTCTTTAATCTATAGAATTTTGAATATAACTTGATTTTTATATATTATTCAAAATTCTATAGATAATTAATATATATAATATATAGAAGAGAAAAGATAATTCTTGTTTTTCTCTTTTCAATTAATTTTATTTACGCAGTCGTGTTTTTTGTTTCTTTTTTTTAGTAATGCTAAAACATGTAGGCATACCTGTATATAAATATAATTCAATATATACAAGAAAAAAAATATGTTTGGCTTGTGATGATCTAATGTTATTCAAACAAATCGGTCAAGAATAGGAGTCGAGTAAATTGAAGTACCTACCTATTATATTTATCATCATGATTTCTCACACATAGTTGAATTCACTCATATATTATAATTATAAGGTAAATAATTTACATTAATAAATTAGAATAAGGGCTACTTTGTAATATAAAGGAAATAAAATAATACAACATATCGAGTAAGTGGTATCGAAAAGTGTATTCCGAACCGGTGGTAAATTCAACTGTATGTCAATTTAACGTTCATAAGTTCCTTACTAGGGCCTAAACTGAATAAATGACTTTTTGATTATGATTTTTGATTTTGAAAATTATTAATATAGAAAAAAAATAAGAAAAACGTTTATAATTGTGATTACAATAAAAATAAGTACGGAAAACCAATAGGTACAAAAAATAATATACGCGTATCTATTGGAAAACAAAAAATACAACAATAGATCCATGATTAGTCAACTACTACATAACCTTAAACTGTTCACCTTTTTTAAAACAAAGCCACCAGGTATTTGATTTTGAATTTGTATTTGCTTTTATGGCTTTACTTTCGTGTTCCGCGCGCTCCATCTGCCTT
Source organism: Polyploca ridens (assembly GCA_951394255.1). Taxonomy (NCBI): domain Eukaryota; kingdom Metazoa; phylum Arthropoda; class Insecta; order Lepidoptera; family Drepanidae; genus Polyploca; species Polyploca ridens. Next base: position 10,014,457 of record OX596259.1, on the reverse strand, counting down.
TATTCTGTAATCTGTGGTTTTTACAATCAACCTTTTTCAGTTATTTTCAATATTATATATTATGATAATTATACCTACTCTTATTTTAAGTTGAGCAACCTACATACCCTCAACATTGTAGTGTTTTAAGTTTGGAGATTTTCATGCAAAGTAATTCTGTAATAATTATGAGAAGTAATTAATATAAAACTTAGATTTCCATATCTTATGATTGTGATAGCAGACGTCTGCTACACTTTTTAAATGAAGCGCTTTTTCAAAAATATAAAAGTTCAAAAGTTTATAACAATATAACGTGTATGATTTTTTAACTTACCAAGATCCTGTGGTAAATAACTCTCTTTGACCAACCATTCCCTGATCGAGATCAGATCTTGGTCTACTTCTTGGGGCATCTGAAAGAAAATATCAAAGATTTGTCATTCATTTTTAGTTTTTTAATATTATAGACTAACTCTCCGCCCGCTTAGGGATGGAATTTTCAAAATTCTTTTATAGGCTACAAAAGGAACCAATGTATACCGAATTTTGAGTTAATATATAATATTATGTACAAAAACATCGAGGTTATTCAATACAATATGATCAGTAATGCGTGCGCGAGTAGGCCCGACAGGTAGGTATATTACTATGAATTTAGTTCGCAAAAGCTTAAAAAAATCTCAATAGAAATAATAAAATATAATTAATATATGTAAGCTGTTTGCGAAATTTGAAAGGATTGTGCAGATACAACAATTACTGTTTTCAGAAATTAACAGTATTCAAGGTAAGACTTAAAAAATAATGGTAACTATCATGTATCACGCAATCACAATAAAAATCGGAGTGATTGCAAATATTCGTTCAATAGGTACCTACCACGGAGGTACCTACCTACCTATCTAAAGAAAAAGTGTATGCCTACCTTCTGAAATATAAATTAAATTTAATTATGGACAATCTGCTACTTTAATCAAAGCCATCACTCTGTCTTGTTTTATTTCTTATGTTATAATAAGATCTCTAATATCTCTGATTACCCTAAACGAAAACTGGTATATTTTCAAATTAACAGACAGATACATCTGGCCTCTAAAAATCAGCCATAAAAATAATTAAATCCAGGCAGAAAAAGCCTACGTCAAATATGTAGGTTGTATACAATTTTATGACGACCCAAAAAAAAGTATAATTTCGTATTTTGAAAAAAGAACATGTCAAAAAATTACATAAACCAAATAATAAAAATATAATAATTCATAACATTTCCTACCTTTTAAATCACTTTTCGCTTCAATTGAGTAATCACCAAAGGGTACACGGATATCGTATTCCACCGCGTTGCGAGTACGCGACAACCTAGTTCACCGGTATCTGTTCAGCAACTAAGCGTTTAGGGCGAAACTTGCAAATTTGACAATATGTATATTGTACTCAATAAAGCCAAGACCACACTAGTGATAGCTAGGGTTGGCAGAAAGTTGGTTCACAGACAGGTAAGTTTATATTGATATTGTACAACGTCGACCTTCACTTCTTCCCTCCGATCAAAGAGTACAATCTGATCGAAACTTGTCTAGAATATTTTAAAGTTAATTTGGTTACCATATACATTGAAAACCTTTTTTCTTTAATATGGAGTACATTATAATTGTTACTAGCACATTACCGGGGCGTGCAGCAATATTTCACCAAAGTTTCATCGCAAGGAGATGAATAGAATATGTACGATAGGTAGGGACCCGTTAATTACAGGGGACAAACAAACAAACATTGACCTTTGTATCTATTTGATAGCTGTAGCCTAGCTGTCCCCCGCGGTTTCACCCGCGTTCCTGGGATAAAAAGTACCCTATAATACTCGGGGATTGTTATTTTTTAACCGCAAGTCAAGGGATTAATTATATTATTAGTATAGTATAGATACATTATATTATAGTATAGATATGTCTTAATTGTTTCTCTATTTGACAACCCTAATAGTGAATAGCAAGACGCTGACCGCACGAGGCACCGCATACCGCGATGCAATGAATTTCAATGAAATTATACCATAATTTATAAATAGGTACTTATATAATTGCCTATCGTACAGTAACAAATTCATTACAATTAATATTGTACTATCGAACATTAACTATCGAAGATTAAAAAATACATTTAAATATGGAACAACTTATGTAGAGCCAAGCTTATAACTCTACATGCACTTACTCTACAAGCCCTAACTTCACAAACTCTACACCTTAGTCGAAATATGTGGCTTGGCCGTTTCGCTACCGTCACATGGGAGTAAGGTGAAAAATGTATTCACTGTTCATAACTTTTTTGTTATTCAATAGTTCTTGTAGTAGTGGAACGGCCATCCACATATTTTGACTACGGTGTGTAGAGTTTGTGAAGTTAGGGCTTGTAGAGTAAGTGCATGTAGAGTTATAAGCTTGGCTCTACATAAGATCTGATAACTTTTTGATAGTGCGACCCATATGTCTTGGCAACATTTTACATGAAAATGTTTTTGGCGGGATTTCACTTCATTTTGTAAGTTATTGTTTTTTTTTTACTGAAATTTCCAAGTTTTATAATTTTTTTGTTGATTGTGTACTAAATACAAGCTTACATGCCAAATTTCAGCTTTCTAGGACTTCAGGAAATACGCTATGAGTTTTGATGATCATCAGTGAGTCAGTGACGAAATCGGGGTTTTTTAGATATCAATAAAATCTAAAGTATAAGAGCTATGTTATTGATACTTAATATGTTTAATAAGTTCACTATTGACATCATATCCTGAGAATTTTGTTTATCTAGTATAATCCAAACCCAAGCTATGAGGATTCAAAAAAACGACGAAGCGCTTCGAGAAAAGGTAGGTAGTGCCCTTTCGCTTCGCTTGTCTGTCTTGGCGGGGGCACTCCCGTGCCCCCAGATGGTGATTGATGGTCAAATAGCATAACGTATACTTATAGGATTTTTTAGTCCTTGATAACTTGCGGAACTATAGGTAATTCAAAGGATTTTAAAGCGGCTGAGTTATGTGTTTTTTTTTTTTCAAACAACTGGTTTACTTTGTTTTGGAGAATTATATTAATCTACCCATTGTGGTTATTTCCGTGTATGTATTTTCCTGGTGGGTTGATTGGTATCGCAAAGATTAATTAATTATCGAATAGTTAGTGATAATTTACACCTATCTATACAGCGTGTAAGGGACATCGCCGCACAAACGGATACCATGGGTTCAGGACATGATTCTGGACCCCCCCATGTTGAAATTTTTCGTCGGTTTTTCCCAAATTTAAAAAAAAAATGAGTTTTTTTTTACTTTAGACCGTTCATAATCGTTATTCTTACCTAACCCAAAGAGATTTAAAATAAATAAGTTATTAATTCATTACTTTCACTAAAAGTAGCAATGTAAATAAAACTAGAAACGGTGTCTTATGGCGATATTCGCCTGCAGTCAGCGACATACTACGTAGGCACAACGTTATCGCGCGTTTAAATCGCGGTGTTCACAATACATTGCGCGCTCGAAAATGACAATTTCTATAACCGATCATTAGCGAGGTGAATGACTTTCACAATTTGATTAGTGGCATTAGGTGTAGCCTTTTCGCGAAGTTTGCGTTACCATGCGAAATACAACCTGTATATTTAAAAGGAGTAACCTTATTTGACAGATGCATGCACAGCTCAAACCGCAGGTATCAAGTTTATAACTTCTTGCGACCCAACTCATCATAAGCGTATCATCATAAGCTTATCATCATCATGATAAGCCTGGCCTCCTTTCACAAAGGGCGGTGAAAGGGGCCTGAAAAAATGAGTGAGTCCCATCGGATCTGGTGCCTCTGCCCCGTTAACGGGGCCGATGGGAAAATAAGTGCCATCGGGCCCGGTACACGAACACATTGAAGCTACCGGGTCCGATGGCACTCTTTTTCCCATCGGCCCCGTTAACGGGGCAAAGTCATTGAGGCCGATCGGAAAAAGAGTGCCATTGGCCCCGGTACACGCACACACTGAAGCTACCGGGGCCGATGGCACTCTTTTTCCCATCTGCCCCGTTAACGGGGCAGAGGCACTGAGGTCGATCAGAAAAAGAGTGCCATCAGCCCGGTAGCTCCGGTGTCTGTGTTTAACGGGGCCGATGGCACGATTTGCTCCCATCCGCCCCGGTGGACTTGACCCGTCAACGAGGTAGATAAAAAACATTAAATTTGCCGGCTCGCTGTTTTAAAGGGACGTATGGCACGGATCAAGTTTCAATTGCCATTTTGATTATATAAAAAACCTAAATCGACGTAACCGAGCTGTAGCCTTAGCACGAACCACTTGCGTATCGCCTTCGTAGCGTCATCGTATCGAGTAGATGTCACTTTTGACAGAAGTTCTATCGTCTACTCGAAACCCAGCTTGCGAGCTACGTTAAATTCGTCAAGAAATTTTGAAACATATATTTTTGATTTTATTGGTACACAATATTAAAATATTTATTTCCAATAAAATAAAATAAATGATATAATCATCTTATCTTATATTATTAGCTAACGATATAAGGTATTACATCATCATTCCCATGTAAATGTTTTCTTTTTCACCATTGAAATGTGATGAATGTGGAAATATTTTTGAACGTACAGCAAAGAGTTCACGTGTTTAAAGGTTTGAATTTAGAACATAACAAGACGTAGAGGATGAGTCTTGTGACTCCGTTAGAAATAAATTCGACGATTTTCATTTCTAGATTTGTGTTTTAGCAGTTTTAGGGGATTTCATATAAAGAGTGGCTCAACTTGAACTATCGATATCCCCTAACATTTATACACTTAGTATAATTAAGTATATATAGGATGTTTCAGAATCAATGCGTTCGATTCTCGCCTAAAAATTAAAAAAATCGGATAGTAGTCAAAAAACAATATACATGAGGCTCCCCAATGGAATTTGTTTTAGTTAAAACTAACTTAAATACTATATTAAATGTAGAATTAAATAAAATTATGTTATTTTAAATCTATGATCGCCATATTTCGTTATAAGATTATAAATAAAGAAAGACAAATTAAAAATCTTAATGCTTCAAAAAAATAACACATTTGAAATATTGCAAATACCTACCTAAGATGCGACGAGTTCACGTAACGCTCTCACTGAAAAAATTACGGTGACAAAGTCTACGTTAGCTGGCTTGCGAGTAGACGATACCATACGTCAGAATTAGTTCCAATTTCAAATTATATACCAAACCACGTTTACGTAGTGTGACGTGAGGTTAACGTAGTTGTTCGTGCTACCGATTTCAACGTTTGGCAGCATTCGAATGACACATTCCCATACAAATTTGAGTTAACTCTCTCGATACGAATACGTTACGCTTGCGATAGATTTTCGTGCTAAAGCCTCTGGTTACCAGGGTAACAGAAGTTCTTAAGAGATAAGCTTAAAAAAATCAAGTAAAGGATAATGGGTAAAAACGTCCCCAGACTGTAGCACGATGAGCTATTGTGGTAATTGTAGGTCTCGTCGAGCACATTATTTTATTCTATGACAGCAAGTCTGAATTCCATGGGAGAAAAAAGATATTCACATTTGAAGTTACAAAAATGTTCCTTTGGTAATGATTGTTTTTTGTTATTATTAGCCTTTATTAGCTTTGCCCTGCGGCACAGAATACTCAATACCAGCGATCCCAATCGCGTTTTCAGGTGAAAAATAAATGTATGGCTATCTCCAGGGTCCATGCTATCTTTCTGCTGATATTTTATCGATATCGGTCCAGTAACGTAGCTGTGAAAACTTTACAAACAGACGATCTGTCTGTTTGTAAAGTTTTCACAGTTTCATTCACTTTCGCATTGACCATATTAAAGTACTAGCTGTGCATCGCGGTTTCATCCATGTTCCTGTGAAAAAAGTATTGCAGTTCCATCTCCAAGATCCATGCTACCTTTCTGCAATTTTTTATCGATATCCATCCAGTATCTTAGCTGTGAAAATATAACAAACAGAGAAACCTACTTTCATGTTTATAATATTAAAGTACTTGCTATGCCTTGTGGCTTCACCTGTGTTCCTGAGAAAAAAGTATTGCGTGTCTATCTCTAGGCTCTATGCTACGGCGTGTGCTAATTTTTATTGATATCAGTCCAGTAAATTAGCTGGAAAATGTAATATAATTCAGCCTAACTTTTTAATTAATAAACATTAAAGTACGTTACCCGTTAGTTAATTCAATACGTGGACAACGGGAATGATTACTCTTATAGAACAGCAATGTAACAAAATGTCATATAGTAGGTAGGTAATATGTAAGTCTACTTGTTTGTTGTGCCAATTAAAAAAATAAAGATAATAATAATAATATTTGATTTTGACCCTAGTAATGTAAGTAATAAATGCTTAAGATTTTGTCGATATTTATTTTTAAATTACGCCAAAATGGCTAATCAAATGTAGGTGAAACTTAGGACATAGATAGATTACACTCTGAATTAGCATATCTAATGATTTAAAACCAGGAAAGTTTTTATAATACTGCGGGACGGTAACAAAGTTACACAGTATTTTGTTTGCTTTAACCGTGAATATCTTTTTTTTCCCATGGAATCCAGACTTGGTGTCATACAATGAAATGATGCCCTCGATGTGGCCAACAATCTCCACCATAGCTTATAGTGCTACATTCTGGGGACGCGTTCCATATAACCTGACCCATTGTTCTTTAGTATAGAACTCACACATGACTTAGTACTAAAAATCAACTCAAAAATATTAGTAATTAATTTTAGTAATTAAGTAATTAGTATATTGTTTGCTAAAAAAAACTATTTTGTATTCTTGTTTTGCGACGTTGATTTAATGCTAGGTAAATACTGTTTTTCTATATTGTTGATTATTAAAATATTATTTTTGTTCACATATTATTATTTTTTTGATAACCGTACTATTTTGTAATGATTCGTGAAGTTGAAATTTATGACAGTTTTTTTTAAATAGCTCTTGTTTATGAAAATATTGTATTTGCTTACAATATACAAGTAAATTAGTAGATTAGATGTTAATGTGATTAATTATGACTGATCAATTTGAATCTGTGACTATCGAAATTAAGTATAATTACTATATTTTTGCTAAAATAAAGCTATTTTGTTATGTTCCTGTTTTGTGACGTTGATTTTATGCTAGGTAAATACTGTTTTTTCTTTATTTTTGATTATTAAAATAATATTTAGTTTAAAAGATTAGTATTCTATAAAAATAGTAAGTAGTTCAGGTTTTAATGCGATTATTGGAGACTGATAACAATGTACGTATCTGTGATTATAGAAATTAAGAAGGTGATTATATTGTTTGCTAATGAGACTTTTTGTAATTTTCTTGTTTTGAGAAGTTTATTTTTTTGAATCGTTGATTATTAAAATATTATAGTTTTTCATATAATAAAAACTGATTAATATTTATCATAATTTTATTTATTTTTATTTATACGCATTACTTTCTCGGGTTGAAACGAGTTTCATCATATTCCGTTTTCATCAAAGTCGCAATAGTACATTTGAAAACAAAATTTATTGATTGAGAGCGATACCAGGATAACAGAAGTTTGAAAGAATTATCTTTTGTAATTTCAAGTAATGACAGACAAATTATTTATGGCGGCAAAATAAAAGTTTGGAAGTGTATTACCACCACCATAAGATTTTTATATATTGTTATTTTTTTAAGATACCTTGTTAAGAAAAAAAAAGCATTTGGTTTTTACTTGTGTACTCTTCATCTTTTAGAATCAAACCAGTGTGTGTGAGTTCGAGCTAATCTGTTAAGAACTTCTGTTATCCTGGTAACCAGCTCAGCTACGTCGATTTAGGTTTTTTATATCATCAAACTGGCAAATGAAACTTTATCCGTGCCATTCTTCCCGTTAAAACGGCGACGCCGGCAAATTTTATGTTTTGTATCTGCCCCTTTGACGGGTTCAGGAGACCGGGGCGGATGGGAGCAAATCGTGCCATCGGCCCCGTTAAACGCAGGCACCGGAGATACCGGGGCCGGGTCACTGAGGCGGATCGAAAAATGAGTGCCATCGGGCCCGGTACACGCACACATTGAAGCTACCGGGGCCGATGGCACACTTTTTCCCATCGGCCCCGTTAACGGGGCAGAGTCACCGAGGCGGATCGAAAAAAGAGTGCCATCGGCCCCGGTACACGCACACACTGAAGCTACCGGGCCCGATGGCACTTTTTTTCCCATCGGCCCCGTTAACGGGGCAGAGGCACCGGGTCCGATGGGACTCACTCGAAAAAATGTGCAAATAGCAATCACGCATGCCCACTGCGGATCGGTAGGCGTAGGTAGTTAACCTACTGTTGGAGTTCTCAAGCCGTCTAGGAGGCCTCCAACTAGTCAGCCCCCCTAGACAAGATGGTTATCGACAATCGTCATCGTTACTAAACGATCGACCTTTGTATGGGTTTGACATAAGAGATTGTTAAATATCACGTGATATTTCGATTTGAAATGTCAATCCCATACAAAGGTTGATCGTTTACTAACGATCGCGATTGTCGACAACCATCTTGTCTAGGGGGGCTGAACGAATGATCTGAAGAAAAAGTGACCCTACCCTTACCTTGTCGTGTATTATGAACTTTTATTGAGCGGGCCTATATTGAAAAACAATTTCTGAATTGTTAAATTCGATGTAGCAATTCGATCATATGAAAGTAAAATTTAATTCATGCAATTAATTATAATTAGGTAATTAAATTAATTGTTTCTATATGACATGGATGGATGTACTTTACTCGTATATCGACTTATAAGTACCCTCTTATATCCACTTTACGTCAACTATGTATCTTATTTAAAATTAAGCCACGTTTATTTTGATTGACATATTTTATAATATAGATGTTGTACTCTGTATACTAATGGAATATAAACTTATGTAAATTATTGCATGTCAAGTATAAAATATACGTTACTAAATCATGATTTGTTCAATAGTTATAACAACACAATGGATAATGAGGGGTCGAAGGTCTGCGATCATAGAAATAAATACTATGCCATAATACTGAGTTATTATCTGACAATAAATCGGATTCGAGCAACAATGTTAGCAAAAAATAAACAAAAATATATGAAAACTAAATAAACTACAGTGTAATTCTGGCAATTCTCTTATTTTTAATCGACTTAAAAAAAAAGGAGATTATCAATTCCACACGTATGTATGTAATATTATTGGAACTGCAATGTATTCACATATGATGATCTATTATTCCAAACAAATATACAAAATTTCATAGGTGTATGTACGTATGTTTGTCCACGCATATCTCCGAAGATATTAATCGGATTGTAACGATTTTTTTTTATTGGCTTACATTAACTTCAAATTAGGGAAAGGTCATACATTTATATACTCTGAGGTCATACTTTTTAGTGTATTTTGAAGTCGATAATATTTTTTAAATTACTTTTTTTTTCAATAAGCCAATTAATCATCAATGTTTTATTCTTATTATTATCCGACTTCAAAAAAAGGAGGAGGTACTCAATTCTTTTGTATGTTTGTTACCTCATACATAACTCCGTCATTTCTTAACCGACTTGGAAATATATTTTTTTGGAAGACTTCCTGTTTGGTCCCATTGTCATCAGGTCAGGATTTGATAACTTTTTAGTATACTTTGAAGTAGGTATAAGTTTTTTGTAAAACAGTTTTTTTATTATAACAGGTGGAGATTTCGAGATGGCATATTTTCAAAACCTATGTTGGGTAAGTCATGCTGAACAACTTTTACTATGGGACAAATGGTGAATTATCAAAAAAAAATTTTTACTTTCCATAGTAAATTGCCTTGCTCGATAAAAATGTATGAAAAGTAAAAATATTTTATTGAGATATAAGTGTTGGTCCCATAGTAAAAGTTGCTCAGCATGACTAACCCAACATAGGTTTCGAAAATATGCCATCTCGAAATCTCCACCCAGTATAACGGATACACAATACGACCATAATGGGTATATACAGGGTCGTTGTGACAACAGTGGATCACCCTTTTTTCAGAGTCACGTAGCTCCTAAACTATACAAGCTGCTGATTTCACACTCTAATGAAAGAAACATTAGATATTTTGCTGTATTTTATTCTAAAAAGTCATTTAAAAATGTCTGACAGATTTTTAAATATGTTTTAGGGTTCCGTACCTCAAAAGGTAAAAAAAGGGACACTTATAAGATCACTCACTTGTCCGTCTGTCTGTCCGTGTGTCACCACCGATTTTCTCAGGAACGGGTGGACCTAGCAAGTCGAAATTTATACCAGATACTGAGGTTTATAGTCCCTATTAGGTGTATAAAGATCAAGGTCCTGAGTTGATAAAAAGATATGGGCAAATTTCGTAAAACTTGTAAGTACTTACCTAAATTTACCTTAAGGTGGCCCTCTGTGGCCGGCGCAACTTCAACGCAAGCATAGTCTAAAAGCTTGTTGTTTCATCCAACGTAATGTTTGACTGCGAAAAAAGAGAGACAGCATCAGGGCCGTCGGTTATCAGTCGGTAAATTCCGCTGATCACTCGCGGCCGCTTCGCTAGGTCGTCATTCATGATTTCGCATTCATAAAACTTGTTCCAGGAGTATACTTCTTGTGAAAAAATCTTACAAGTTTGTGAAAAAAAGTTAGTTATTTAGAATCTTCAATACATTTGCAAGCCTGGTATCTAAATGTTTTCTTTACTTTTACAATTTATAGGTACATTAGATATGGCCAAAGTTCAGGCAAAAACACTGTTTTTCGGAGGCTTTGATTGAATTTGTTTCACACTTTTTTTAAATTACGCCTAGATACACGGCTAGATATAGTGCACAAAATACTAATTTGTTCAAAACATCTAACGAAAAATGTTTAACAACGCCATAATAAGTACAGAGGTTTTGTATGAAAAGTATGACGAATTGAGTCCTCTTAATTTTCAATATTTAATATTTCAGAATTTTCCCTTTACTTGTGCTGTACCTTGCTTTTTGCTAAATTTCTTGATTCTAGGTCAACGGGAACTACCATAAAGGTAGGTTTTAGACCCAAAACCTATAGGGTAGTTGACCTAGAATTATAAATTTTGGCTAAAAGCAAGGTGTTTACTTACAGCACAAGTAAAGGGAAAATTCTGAAAAATTTTAAAACAGTTGAAAATTAAGGTAAATTTTGGTACTTTTAAATTTTGCGCCATTTCACAGTCAATTTGAGTAAGGTTACATTATTATTAGTAATGTACGGAACCCTCCATGTGCGAGTCCGACTCGTACTTGGCCGGTTTTTTAATGTATGCCCTTCCAATGTGAAAATAAATTATTTGTTAAAAATATTAATTAAAACAAAACAAAGAATCATGTCAAAGTTATTTATAAACCGAGGTACCTATATCGACAGCTTTTCCGGGTTTTAAGTTCATACTCTTGCATACACTTTGCATATACCATCATATAAGTAGGTATTATCATTACCTACATTGTACATTTGACGGGCCGGATGACGTGGTTGGTTAAGATTCCACTTACATATTTTTTTTTTTCAATAAATTGTTTATTTTGGTGATTTTAGTGAAAGTAGAGTAGGTACTACCTTCCGGGACCGATATCTTGCTATCGGTATCGAAAATGAAAAACTAGCCTAGTGCATGTAGGGCTACGAGCAGTGTAGGGTTCCGTAGTTGCCCTTCACAATATGCGACTTAGAAGGGGACTAATTTACTACTTGTTTTACACAACTAATAACTTCAACTAAGCAATTTTCAATGGATTTGTAATTTTTTTTCCTTTTTACTTCACCAAGTAACTCTACGATTGCTCGTTAACTTGTATAGCCCACTTAGCTGTGATACTTTTTTCTTGTAACGGTATTACTGACGTGAATTATTTCACATATCCAAAAACAACCGTTTAGCTGACAGGAAGGACAATCTATGACTGACTGACTCTAACAATTTTGTTTTTTTTTATACCACTAATGTGGCAATCATATATACGGCCCGCCTGATGGTAAGCGGTTACCGTAGCCTATGGACACTTGCAACACCAGGGGTATCACTCGCGCGTTGCCGACCCGAGAAGGTAGAAACGACTCTCGATTTCCGATAAAATATAACAATCTACGAGTTCTACTCCCACTTGTCCGGGTTTTTAAAGATTTGCAAATTTACCAAAAACGGGAAGTGTTTTATTAAGGAAATAATACAAAAAAGAATATGTCAAAATATATTAGATTTCAGATCATTTTGTATATCTTTTGATACGTAACATACAATAAATTTAACTTCAACGAACATCATAATATCACACATACAAATTCAAATAGTTTTATCAAAATATAGGTAGGTAGGATATTAAATAATAACGGCCTTACTCATAAACGCTATTTAACTAAATCTACTGAATAAATGGTCAAATAAATAACGTCACCTTGCCGTCATTGTCAAACAATTTGACGTTATTTAGGTGACCACTTAATCAGCTTATTAGTTAAATAACGTTTTATGAGTAAGGGGGTTAATCTCAAATGATTTTTCTGTTGTCAAAATGTAAGTATTGTAGTGTAGTTGCTTCTTACTTTAAATATATAAATAAGTTTGCTAGGTAGGCAGGTGCTGGTATAAAGTTGTATAATATCTACGTTATTCATAAAGTTTATTTTAGCTGTAATTTTATTTACAAAAATATTTGGAATGTGTGGGCATTTTGTAATTACATAACTTTTTAGATGCATGGCGTAGTTTTTCCAGTTGTTCCGATTTGCTGGGGGCATACCGATTTTCTTGGGTAAATGGGCACGTCCCGATTTGCCCTTGAACGGTATGCCAAATCTCCAATTTCTAATTAAATGACAAGTCATCAAAATCTTAAAAATAACAAAAAAAGTTCTACAAGGTACGACATAAATTTCACAACTAAAATAATTCAAAATTTGTTTTAGGACATAAAAACATAATCCAATTTTTACCATCTATTCCTTTTGGCAGCACCCACCCCATCCACCCATTCAATTTGTTTAATCAAAGCCATCTTCATATGCAATGCAGCAATATGGAGATCGTTTTGAGAGGCAAAAGGATGTATCACGCACATAGACCTAATCTTACACATTCTAGTTAAAACTAATGCTAGTCTATGGCAAGAGTACGGAATGATCCTACTTCTGTGGTTGTTTCAGTTTTATTCTTCGACTTTTTGTCCGCCATCCATAAGTTGTCAGTTACGAAGAATTCTCTGAAAATGTAAACACATGGTTAAAGTAACAAAATACTAAAAAGTATAAATTCACCCAATTGAGTAAGTATCATGAAAAATAACATACAATAAAAATAAACTATGCTAAATAATAGTACATTATGATACATGTGTGGAAAGTTGGTAATTACAGACGAGGTAATATTAAGATATGGAAGCCGAGAGTGTAATGATCAATACACACGCGAGTCATACGACGTTTTTCAACACACTTGTGAGGAAAAATACAGACTTTTTTTAATAATAATCAAATGATTTTGATAATAATCAATGAGAATATCAACAAATATTGCACGCAAGTTTTTTCGCTGTCAAACTGTTTTTACCCGTTTAAATTAAGAATGCTTCGTCTACGCACATATCAATTGCATCGAGGTACAAATTTAACATAATCGGGATTATACCTGTCATAAAACTGTGCGAAAATGTAAAGTAAAAAGCACTAATGATGAATAAACGAGCAAGTGTGTAGAAAATACTGTTTATAATCACATAAAAATTTCAGTAAGCGGCTGATCATCTGGATAGGCGGTTACGATTTTTCGCGGTGTTAGTGAGATATTGGCCCTGATTCTGTTGTTCACAACTAAACTAATTTTAATGTCACTATGTCTCTTTCTAACAAAGAACATAAGAAAAGGATGTAAGAAATTTAGTCCTATCAAATTAGTCCAATGCTTGTTTTCAATATAATTTTAGTCGCCATCTATCGCGGTTACGCCTAAATACACGCAAAATAGACGGCAAAGATTAATTTGACAACTTAAAATATGTTCTATCCTTTTTCAATCCTGTTTGTAAGAAAGAGATGAGATGTGACTAAAATTAGTTTAGTGCGATTTACAACAGAATCGGCACCATTGTAAATTTTAGGCGCTTAAAAATATTTAATATTCGTCAGTCATGAAAAAACACGCAAAATAAGATGGAGAATTTTCTACTACCGTTCAATTAAAACAATGGGTAATTGTATGATACAAATGAACTTAATTGTATTGCAAAAAGGTTTATTTTTCTTTGACGTCAAAAAATTTAGGTACAAGGTGTGGTTACTAAGTTAGTGTTGTACCTACCCAACATATATGTTAGTGATTTATCGATATATGATCATTACCTCTTTTTATCCAACAGTTCAAGTACTTCCTGCATGTGTGTCTCCATTGACCCCCGAGTGCCACCAAAGTCATCGGGCAGATCTTCCTTGTTCAAGTATTGATGAAGTGTCGTTGAATTTGGCGCGTGGAAATGTATCTGTAATTTAAATAATTCGTCAATACAACACAAAAATTCTTTATTGTTTACACGATTATAAAAACAGAGTACAAAAATAACAAAAGTGCGAACAATTCAGGCGGCCTAATCGCTAAAGTGAACTAATATACCTAGTGACCCTGTAAGCTGTAGACCTCGCAAGTCTCGATAATTAAATGTATTTTTTTTTAAATTCCATAGATTTACTGAACCTGCTCTCAAAATTTCACGAAAATCTGTTGAAAAATGCGATCTGTAGAGGAGAACAGCCGGACATCAAGACACGAGAAACGAGAATATGAGAAAGTATTTCTGTCCAAGCTGAAAACGGAGAGGCTTCGCTCGGTCGGTTAATAAAGAGGAAAAGTTTATTAGTTTGGATGTAGGGGGTAATCACCTGAACTACTGATCCAATTCAGAAAATTCTTCCACTGATAGGAAGCTACATTATCCCCGAGTGCTATAGGCTAGGTACTTTAACCCGGAACGCACGTGAAACTGCGGGGAACACCTAGTCTATAATATTTTAAGCACATATCTGTGTGTTCTGATTTTTTTAAGCTGCATTTGAGAGCCAGTTCCTTTTAGGCGAGATTGTGGTAAAATAGGCCTATACTATTTTATAGTTACTTACCATATCCGTCATGTCTTGTTTCAGGAATGGCTTCATCATCCCATAGATCTTGTCTATGAATGGCGGCGCGTTCACTACGTGTATTTGCTTTATTCTGATTGGCATCGAGTCCTGAAATTCATGTTGTTATATTATAAAAATATATTTGAATCATAAGAAAAATACCTTTCAGAACAATAAATTAATTTATCTAATAAAATGTAGGTAGTTAGATTGATACGCGAGTATGCAACGTCCGTCTATTCCTGGAGCCGTGAAAAGAGTGGCCGAGGCGATGTGTCCACCGGCCTGCTGAATGTGAAACAAAAGACAGTGTTTGGTTGTCTCGCAGAGGGTATGAAAAATAGAGTATTCACCTCGAGGATAAATCCTGTCTTCTTCTTGGGGGGCTTGAACTCCTCGTTTCACTCAGGAGTCCCGAGTCAGGACTCTACATGGTTAAAATCCCTCGCTACGCTCAGGAGTAAACTCTAGAGTCCCTCGTTACGCTCAGGGTTCAATATGCCGCCCATAACGTAAGACAATGCTTTATCCTTTTGGTGCATAATCTACTAATTTTAAGATATTACAAACCTCTTGATACTTCGATAGTTTCCTAGCAATAGACACGTTGAATTTTGTTAAGAACTTCAAGGATATATCCTTGACATCCATTATAACTATATCAGATTCCTCTAGGTCCGGATTGCCCAGCAACCAGGCATCTGTGGTCAGGAAGAACATCTTTGCGTCTTGGAAATAGTCGTAATTATCTAGCCCTGGGTCATTTAACTGCCATATCCAGACATTCCTGTTGCCCGAAATTGTGTACATCGCCAGGTTTCTAAAATTTAAGAAATAGAAGTCTTAGGGAACTTTACAATTAAGTACATACACGAGCGTAAATATTGGGCCAACAATAAGGGTTAATACTTTACACATAGTTTTACATAGGGCATCGTGCACATTACACTATACCTACACTTTTTACCACCGGTATCAGTTTTTTTTTGTATTTAAAAATATCGATACCTTGAGTTACTTATTTAGCTGTAATTTCAACAAATAAGATTACAATAAATAATAATTATTCTGAGACCAGTGATAAAAAGTGGACTAAATTGTGGTATGTAGGTACACACGGCAACACATCAAGCTATACATTTCCAGTATAAGCTGATCTCGCATTGTATAGGATTTCCCTGCAATGAGAGGTCAGCTTGATCTGTAGCCGTGCGTACCTAATAACAAAATATACGGTATATCCACACTATATACGCCACACTCTGTATATTAACAGGAAATCTAGGTAAAAAGTGGGTATTATTATTCAAATAAGGATACGTTTATGGTTAAACAACATGGATTATACATACATAATTGAAACCATAATATTTGCTAGATTGTAAAACGTTGCTTGTACTAATTGATCTTGAGGTCATTGGAGTCGTGACATTAGTAGGTAAATATAAGATTTGGCACATATAAATAGACGTCAAAAATACATAAACATGGTAATAGTACATTTGCCTCCGTGTAATGTTTTTATGTGTTTACTATTTGTACGTATATTATTTTATTGTTTTGGTCACCCATATTTTTTGCGGAGAGTTAAATATTCTAGAGGAAATCTCATTCCATCGTTTACTTTGAAAAAAAAAAAAACTTCTTTGACTTGCATAGAGACTCCATACAAGTCAAAGAACTTTTTTTTTCCCTCGGATGATTTTTCTAATATTATTTTTTAATTACTAATGACCTATACATTCATCCCTCAAGAGGAAGTTCACTAATTTATTAGGACCTTATATAATAAGAGTGGCGGTTATATACTTTAATTTATTTTAGAGAAACGTTAATGAATTCCTTATAGATAAACGCGCTAATCTATGAAATGCAGTTTAAACAATCTTGTTTATTTGTTGGTTCGATATCGATAGCGTTAATTTTCAATTACTTTATCATTGCAGGTATCACACTCTATTTATATATTAACTCCATAGATTCTTATCTTATCTTTGAATGCAAGTTTATTTCGTGCGTGCACAATAGAGTTTTTGCGCATATGAATTAATTAATTCTAACCCCGCAGTTTTACTCGCGATTTAATGTAACATTTCTGTTTTTCCCTGGTAAAAAGTATCCTATACGTTATTCCAATTTATGATCTATTTGTGTGGCAAAAATCTTCATGATTATAGTTGCCGTTATATGCGTAAAGAGGAAACGAACACACATTCGCATTTATTATACTATTTAAGTTTTTTCAGGACCAATAGGACTTCATTCCTACTTTTGATTGTTCAAAAATTGGACTTGATAAAGAATCGCTCGGACTGTGGAATGAGTGTCAAAGTCAAAGCCATTTATTAAATTTAGGCCCTAGTAGGGCACCTATGAAGGTCCAAGCTACTGAAGTTACCACCAGTTCGTAAGTCGGCCTTCAACTGAGAAGAACAGGCAAGAAACTCAAACTGTCCGCCGAAGTTTTCCCGATGGAGTACAGCCTGGAGTTCTTCAAAAAGGGCGTGAAGAGATTTCTGCAGGGTCGGC
This sequence comes from Polyploca ridens, assembly GCA_951394255.1. NCBI lineage: Eukaryota > Metazoa > Arthropoda > Insecta > Lepidoptera > Drepanidae > Polyploca > Polyploca ridens. The sequence continues at coordinate 9,996,756 of OX596259.1, read as the reverse complement.
AACGCGCGGTTAACCGCTTACCATCAGGCGGACCGTATGCTTGTTTGCCACTTAGTGGTATAAAAAACAATTAAATGATATACTCACACGATTTTCAAATTTTTCTGTATTTGCGCTGAAAACGGGTCCCTGTTGCTAAGCAAATCAGCACTAGATGCTCTTAAACTGAAGAATAGTTCTGCAGCACTTTTCGCCTTGTCTAGGTTATAGTAGCAGCTGTGCAGGAACCTGAGAAGTAGCTTGTCATCTGAAATCATTGAAAGTGAGTTTCACTTACATGTACCTTTTAATCAGCTGCGAAAAAGGAGGTTATCAATTCGACAGTTTTTTTACAAGCTTTTATGTAAATTGCAATGTATGTAACTACCTATGTTTGGGTGGAATCTTGCAAGTTGAATTTCACCCACTTCCAGTGGTCGGATTGACTTGATATTTGGTATAGGTACCTACATTAGTATATTGGATGATGCAAGTACAGTCAACAGATTTTATAGTAGGCCAAGACAGTCTCGACATTACTATACATCATTATTTCATGTTTTCTAGTGAAAACACATTTTGGATCCGGTTTTATATTTTGCTTAAGAGGACTCAATTCGTCATACTTTTCATACAAAACCCCTGTACTTATTATGGCGTTGTTAAACATTTTTCGTTAGATATTTTGAACAAATTAGTATCTTGTGTACTATATCTAGCCTTGTATCTTGGCGTAATTTAAAAAAAGTGTGAAACAAATTCAGTCAAAGCCTCCGAAAAACAGCGTTTTTGCCTGAACTTTGGCCATATCTAATGTACCTATAAATTGTAAAAGTAAAGAAAACATTAAGATACCAGGCTTGCAAATGTATTGGAGATTCTAAATAACTAACTTTTTTTTCACAAACTTGTAAGATTTTTTCTCAAGAAGTATACTCCTGGAACAAGTTTTATGAATGCGAAATCATGAATGACGACCTAGCGAAGCGGCCGCGAGTGATCAGCGGAATTTACCGACTGATAACCGACGGCTCTGATGCTATCTCTCTTTATTCGCAGTCAAACATTACGTTGGATGAAACAACAAGCTTTTAGACTATGCTCGCGTTGAAGTTGCGCCGGCCACAGAGGGCCGCCTTAAACTCGATAAGCACTCCTTTCCTTGTATTGTCTTTTGCAAGCTGTTTTGAGCGGATAACGCGCCGAGTGTACCTATTTAAAATATGCGGTATGAGTTCACAAAAACACAACTGGTTTTTCGGTCAAGTTCAAAGTCATGGGGAGACTCTAAAGGAGTCTTATAGCCATACAATAGGGACTGATATCAGTTGTCGATGATAAAAATATGTACCTGTTCATTGACTATTATATTTATATTATACCTATTAGAATATTATATCAATTAAACGCATGTAGGTACCTTGGTTATTCTAAAAAATATTGGTTTATTTTAGTAATATAATCCCACCAAAAACATTTGTATGTAAAATGTTGCCAAGACATATGGCTCGCACTGTCAAAAAGTTATCAGATTTCATGTAGAGCCAAGCTTATAAGTCTACATGCACTTACTCTACTAGCCCTAACTTCACAATCTCCAAACCCAACTCCAAACCCAAGTTATGAGGGTTCAAAGAAACGACGAAGCGCTTCGAGAAAAGGTATATGTAGTGCCCTTTCACTTCGCTTGGCTGTTTTGGCGGGGGGCACTTCCGTGGCCCCAGATACCTATTTAAATTAGACCGTTGGAACCAGGCATATGGCGTTTTATTTTGGTAACCTAACAATGAGGAAAGAAATTGAATATACCTCGGTTATTGTTTCAGTTCGTGATGTTTTCAACAGTTTTATTTAAAGAATCAATTAGCTTCGATATTTGAAAAACTAAATAGTAAAACGTTAATAGATTATGGAATAGTCGAGCACCCACTCGATTAAAAATGGCCTTGTTTGAAGGCTATATACGTACCGGTTCTATAAATTTGTACTTACTGCGCTTATCTAGATTCTAGTACGAGACTAAAGTAACTCCAAGTTTTAAATCAATGTTTATTATACTACACAGTAAATAGAGTCATTGGGTATGCATTTCTATCGAGAGTCCGGTTGTCGGCAGTTTCAGTTTCTTATCATCTGCCTGGCCAAGTCGATTCCTATAATTTACGTACCGATCGGTTAAAATTAAGACTCTTATATCTTTACTAATAATGAAGCAAAGTCCTCAAAGCTTTGCATAGCAGAAGTAGCTATCACAGGTAAAATTAGCTTACGAAATGATTTACACGCCCAGTTTGACAATAAAATAACCTACCGTTGGTAAGCAAAACGATTCGTTTTTGTTTATAGAAACCGGGTATTAGTCGGCATGAAATATGGTATTGTTCCATTCATCCCTTTTGTCATCTCTACATTCACTTCATTCCACACCCCTATATCTTCACACAATCCATTGACCTTTCTTTCAATCTACCTCTTCGCGTATATCCTTTAGTAGGCATTCCGTACATGCTTTCAGACCTCCCTTCTTCTGCAGTTCTTTTTCTATATTTTTTAAGCCTTTCTTTTTTACAAGCTTTTATCTCAGAGTATATAAATACTACGTACAACTTTTATTTAATTTGCAATGTATGTATGTATGTTTGTTTGTTCGGGTGGAACTTTGCAAGTCGAATTTCACCCACTTCCAGTGGTCGGATTGACTTGATATTTGGTGTACATTAGTATATTGAAAGACAATGCAAATACAGTCAACAAAAAGTACAGTCACAAAAAAAACTTGTATTAAAAATGAAATTTTTAACAAAAACTTATTGATGATATTTTCGTGGGCTCCTTATTTTTGCTTGATGATGATGTAGAATCATTGACCATTAAATTCATGAACAATCTTAATGTTTCGTTCATTGTATCCATTATTATCTTACTATTGTATTTGTATACTATTGTGTTTGTATTCATATTATCCACAACATCGAACATCCATTCATTGTGCACAATCATTCGATGTATCTGTGTCCTCTAATGTCTTTAGTACCTATTGTTACCAATAATTTTATATCGAGCACAAAGAATACGTCAATGCTATAATACGCTTATATGACGTTTTTAAGTGACAAGAGCGATAAAGTGTAGGTTAGTTTTATATATCACACCTAGGTACCTACAGTGTACAGTCACTCCCATAATGTCCATTGTTCTGAGTCATACATAGAGTCATATCATCGCTGGTCACAGTATGTGTGACTGTACAATATACATCCATTGTTAATAATATACAATTGTATATTATGATATCTACACTATTGTTTTTGATTTGTTGTTTGTTCATTATCAGTATTTTGATTGGTCCCGGGTATGGAATTTGGAACCTACTTAATCCGCCCTAGCTCATTTAATCGTCACATACAGGGTCCTATTATGTCCTATTGGGGCCTATTTTGTCCTGTTGGGTCTTATTTTGTCTTATTGGGTCCTATTTTGTCCTATTGGGTCCTTATTTCCCATGGTTTTACCTACGAATGTTCACGAGGGATCTGATGTTTGCCTGAGGGAGCTAATTTTCAGCACCAAACTTAATCTATAGTATTCATACGGAAATAAGTACTTACTCAGTCATAATAAATCTAAATATATCTCTAACATCTTACACACTCCCCGTCATCTTCAAACCGGGAACGGCTCACCAAATGTAATATTTCAAAAACAAGTTTTTGTATAACCAGTTTTTACACATCGTTCCCAGGAAATATACGCTCTATGTTGTGGCTTATAGTTAATTTAACTTACTTATTATTATGCATAATCCTTCCAAAAACCCTGACTGCGAACGTTAATAGTTTAGGACATTCTAGGTTGAACCTTAGATTAGAGGGAGCTATATAAATTGTTATTAAAGAAATACCAGTGTCTTTAGGTAAATGTGGTTGTTTGTGGAACCACTCCTTTAGCTGTTCCAATTGCTTTTGCACTTCGTCTGTCAAGTTGTCACCCATCTTGGAATCTTTGTCTGTAAACACATAATGTAAAACATTTATTTCAATGAAGACATTGGACATTCGCCGATATAATTGTGCAGTTAAAATATGGACTAGGTAGGTGAGCAAATAAACGCTATGCTCTACCTCTCTTGTATTTTTTTAATCGCTGGATAAACCTCAGACCACCTTTTTCGATGTCTATAGGAAACCTGTTCTAATTCAAAATTAACAGCCAGATACGTGGCCATTATCAGCTGTTAGTCTTGGTCTCGCACCGACGATATCTTAATGATTTGTAATGGATAGAATCGAAAGACAAAGAGTGGGCCATGCTGTTGATAGAGTATGAGAGAATTATAAAAAAACTGCAATGAGCTGTATCATAGTTGTTGTTTGTCTAACTTAAAAATCGTGTCCGGTACTAAATTAAATACAGCGTTGTTTTTTTTTATTGCCTTGAAATGGATGGTTTTAATTTTTTATACGGTTAGTTTAATCATCTAATAGTTATCTTGTGAGTCTTACGAATCATTGATATCCTGTCGGCAACATGCTATAAGGAAATACCATATCACCCTGCTCATAACATAATTACAACAACACGAGTTTACATGATTTTCAATGTCATTTCAGAAAAAAATATGCAACTATATATAGGAGCGATTACTCTACGTAAGAAACGTACGTTTGACGGTACAAAAACGTATTGCGTATAGATTGATAATAGGAGAGGGCAATAAATTTGTGTTTGTCAAAACATGGAGAAGATTGCCTGTAAATATAGTCAAAGCTGGACAGACAATATTGACTCTACTATTCTCAGATTACAGAGTCCCGAACTGGTATTTGCTTTTGAATTTGCATTTGCATTGTTTAATAAACATTATTTAACAAAAAACCCTTTTTTTAGGCTTTGTTTATACGAAGCAAATACAAATTCAAAATTATTAGTATTTATTCTGGTAATCTGTGCTAAGTTGAAAAAATAAAACAAATAAAAAATAGATTTTTATTTGTTATTGTTTTATTGTTATGTTTGGGAAAATGTTAAAATTAACATTTTCCCAGGCATAACAATAGTTGAAATGAAAATATTGTTATATTAATATATTTATTCCACTCTAAGCACTTTATAATAATTAATTTGACTTATGACGTGAATCTGGTTTTCTTATAAATAAACTATGAGCTTGTTTAGATGTAATCTGTTATTATTTTGCGTGGGTTGTTCTTATGAGATATCTATTACTTAATTTAATCTGGAAATCCGTTGACGTCACACATTACGAGATTGCTTTATATATTTTTCAGTTCTACCAGTAACTGGTGTGACATATAGAAGAGCCGAATGGAGGAAGCGTACCTATAATACATAACTTATTATGCGACCCCAATACCTAAGTGCTTGGGAACAGAGCAATTAGATGATGATGAAGATTCGAAGACATGCAATACACTGTATTTTTTGTGAACATTTTATGGTTGTCACGTGATCGTGCCAGCTTTAGTTATCCGATATCCAGAGATTGACATAAGGATACGCTAGATCCTAGCGTAACCAAATGTCAATCTCATACATTTTGTAACGTTTCAGCCCCCCTAGACAAAGTAATTTTCGATGCGTTTGCGCGAATAGAAACGCTACAAAGTGTATGAGATTGACATAAGGATTCGCTAGATCCTAGCGTAACGAAATGTCAACCTCATACATTGAACTCCGAGTGTAAAGAATTGACGTTAATAAACGCTTACTAACCATGAATATTCCGGTAGAGGCGCTGTGCCAATTCCTATAGAGAAGTGTCATAAACGTTCTTTACACTCGGGGTACTGTACCTCGATTACTCATGGTACTAATTTCTCCCATAAAAAATATAATTAACGCAAACGCGTCAATTCTTTATACTCGGGGTCCCGTACCCAGGTTCGTAACCATCTAACACGTTACTGATTGGAAATCCTATCCTAACTAATATTATACCCTAATTCTAACTAATCCTAACTAATATAATATAATATTATAAATGCGAAAGTGAGTTTGTTTGTTTATTTGTTACGCCTTCACTCCTCAACTACTCGACGGATCATCATGAAATTTGGTATGCAGATAGGTAGGGAGAAGGACATACTTTTTATCCCGGGAACGCGGGTGAAACCGCGGGGCACTTGTAAATAATAATGCAATATACACATTATATCAATAACAATGTTGACAAAAGGTTTTTTTTTAAATAATTACATGAATCTAAAGAGCATCGTAATTACAGTTATTTCATTTAATATTGCTGACGCAATAATAATTTAATGGCGTCTTTCGTCACATTTTTTAAATTCAATTGTTCCAGTCGATATGGCAAGCATTTGGTCAAATCAGATGGAAACTTTTTAACATCTGCCAGTTAATGACGAATCAAGACTTAATTTCTCGAGAATAGTTAATGTCTGTATCACCAGAATATAATCAGCTGCATTTTTACATCAGCCAAAATAAGATATACCAGAAGCAGGATTAAATTATTGTACAATGGGCGGTCTTGTCGCTAAGGGAGCGATCTCTTCCAGACAACCTTTGCAAATTAGCATGTTCATACATAAATCTGAATATGATTTTATCAATATTGTCTAGATTTATAGAGAGAGATACCTACACACTAGGTGTTGAAAATAAAAACATTATAAGTCAAAGGTAGGTGTACCTACCTTGTTTCTTTATAGTTCCTATTTTTTAATCGACTTCAAAAAAGGTGATTATAAATTCGACACGTACCTATGTACTAATTAAAGATTACGCTAATCAAAAACAAAGAATAACTTTTTGTCAATGAAAAATACATAAACAGTAGGTATTTTTTGAGCCAAATTGGTACTTTACCTATAATATGTTTACTAACAAATATCGATTATAAAGGCATAATTATACCAAATAGCGTTTTGCAAGATTTCCTATCGATTTTGGTTTTAAAATATATCTATCTACTGTTTATAATTGTTTATTGAAGAAAAAGGTTTACGATCTCTGTAAAGATTTATGTAACCTTCCGTTAACTTTTTTACTAAGTGTGACTGGATCGAAAGATAATACCCTCTCTCTAATTGTGCTAAATAGACTGTTATATTTTCAAAGTCACTACTCACTATTATAGGTAGGTACCTACGTTAAGTTCAAGGCAAGATAAAATGAATACAATTACTACGCTGACAGTAATTGTGTTCGTTTTATCTTGCCATGAACTTAACGCGCTAATGCGTGACCCTTGTTTGTGGATCTCTACATCTCTCATTCTTTATACTTATAGCTAGGGTTGCCATCCGGGTTTACCCGGATTTGTCCGAGTTTAGAGGGCGTCCGGGGTCCGCCCGAAAACGCATCGCTGTCAAAAAAAAGCCTGCGTGCCATTTTCCATAAATATTTGTTAACGTTTTCGTTGTGTGGTCGATTATTAGGTTAAAAAATCAACTACAAAAACTGATTTTTTCCTCGCAAGTGTGTCAAAAACGTCGTATGAGTAAGTATGACACTCGTGTGCATTGATCATTACACTCTCGGCTCCCTTATCACGTGCGGCTCACGCGTTGTAATGATCGACTTTGCACACATGTGTCATAATATAATGAACTAGGACATTTATATTCCTTTTACGTCAAAATAATGTCGAATAATAATGGACAGTTATTAGACTATTCGCAATGGAAATAACAACTTTATTCGCTATTCGTCTGTTTGTTTGATCAACCATCATCAAAAACTAAAGGACCGATTGCGATCAAATTAGGCATGCAGATAGCCTATGGTATGGAGAAGGATCTAACAACCAGCCATAATACATTTTATTTTCCTGAACTTATCCTAAGTTAAAGCAGGTATAGGATCTCCTTTTTTAGCAAAAAAATGTTTTAGGCTTTAGGAGATTCTGCACTTTTTAGGCCATTTAATCTTTGATGAGTTGAAAGGGTACAATGAAAAACTTATTTTATTTAATTAAATTGATAATTTTATATAAGACAGTAGGGTTTAAAATATATTGGAAGATATCTACATATTTGATATAAAACATAATGTAAAGGTTCAGACGCATTTTGAAAACAACAAAACAAATAGTTAGTAAGCCTTTATAACTATTTCGACGCAGCCGGCAGTTATGTGACATTCATAATTTCATTATAAAACCACCGATTATTAATAAAATGTTACTTACTTTTCATTAAACTTGTAGAGTATCCGTATTGCAAGGAGAACTGCCAATTGTATATCGAGCATTCAATCTAGTTCACATGAATATTGAATTAAATTAAACCAGATTGTGATAAGAGTAGACACGTCATAAGAGCGGCGCGTACGCTCGATCACTGAAGTGGGCTGCGCTATTATGCGAAATCCAGAGTGAGTTGTCTGCGCAAGAGTACACTAATGTATAATCGCATGGAAAAGTAGTTTATTAATTAGGTACTTATTTAATGTTGAAAACGGCTATTAATTCCGTTTTCGATATAACCAGAACACTCTAGGATGTAACAAACAACTCCCAAGACCATATACAGGTCGTTGTTTTGGTCAGCGACGAGCGACTCAGGGTCGATAATACGAATGAGACTGGTGCTAAAAAAATATAAAAAAAATACTTAATTTTTTTTTTAATAATAAAAATAAAAAAATAAAAATTTTGAAAATCATGTAATAAGCTAAAGTGTAGACATAATACTCAACGGGAGTACGAGGGAGTAAAGGGGTGGGGCAATGGCGGCTTGTGCCTAGGTACCTCTAGTCAGTACACGTCCCTGTAACCATACTTTGCGGTAATTTTATTTCAAATTGAATACGGTATTTCTCAACATATTTACAGTATTTAATTGAATTAAGTCCATTTTTGGGGAATATATATTTTGTACTACCGCTCCTGGGTCGCTTGTCGCCGACCAAAACAACACCCTGTATATATTCACGTGGCTTCAACGATAGTTTGCCCTTACTGACCCATCGAAAATTTCTACCCGATATACCTAAGTAGAAATTAAGAAAAAACGTAGCCGTAGCACCTAATCGCCAGCTCAGTGGTAGTGACGTCGAATGCCGAGACGAAGGTCCCAGGCTTAGAATATATATATGTCTAGAAAGAGTATCCCCATACTACATGACTTTTAAAAAGTGGCCAACTTTGCTACATCTTATCCTCGCGTTACGTCATTCTGCTTGTCATAGTGACGTTTATACCAGTTACCAGTTCTTGAAAAAAATCCAAGAAAATGGGGAAAAATATATTACGGTGTCGATATCTTTTTAAACTCCGAAAATAAAAGTGGAATCGGGATAATACATGATAATAAGAATAAGATTAATGGCGCCGATATAAATTAATACTTATTATTTTTACTTTGATGTCAACGAACAGTAATTATTTGCGTTGACGTTTCAAACCAAGTCAAATCAAGCAAATCAAGTAAATTTTTTTTTTTGTTTTTTACTGTTTTAAGGCCTGTGTTTGACTGCAATCTCACCATGGTAAGTGATGATGGGGCCGAAGGTGGTAAGCACACAAAGCCTAGAAGGAACTGGCTCTCAAGTGCAGCTATCGGAACACACCGAAAGGTGCTTGGCGACAGATTTTCAACTTGAGGGTGGTAGCCAGCCAGGCGGGTACTACAAAGTACCCTACCACCGTGCTATGGTTTCCTCACGATGTTTTCCTTCACCGAAAGCTCAAGCTCATTGTAGGATTCGAACCCGGGACCTTCATCTCGGTATCCGACGTCACTACCACTGAGCTATCATCGCCATTAAGTCAAATCAAGTCACATCGAGTCAAATCGAGTCAAATCAAGTCAAATCGAGTCAAACCGAGTCCAATCGAGTCAAACAGGGTCAAACCGAGTCAAATCGAGTCAAACCAAGTCAAATCAAGCAAATCTAGTCAAATCCAGTCAAATCGAGTCAAACCGAGTGAAATCGAGTCAATAAGTCAAATCAAGCAAATCCAGTCAAACCGAGTGAAATCAAGTGAAATTGAGTCAAAACAAGCAAATCGAGTTAAATCAAGTCAAACATTTTTTTTGGCTAGGTCCAGAGATCTTCACTACGGCTTCTCCGAATGATATCTATCCATAGGCTTCTTAAAATTGGATCAATTGGTATTCTGTAAAAAAAAAAAAGTCTTATTATTTAAGTCAGTTATTACAAAATTAAAAAAAGGTTATTCGACACGCGTGTATGTAATATTATTGGAATTGCAACATATTCACAATTTAAAATAGTATCCGCCATATTGAACTATTTAGTTATTGGTCCGATTGCTCTCAAAATTGATATTTGAGAGGCCCTTGGACCATATAATATAAATTTTTACTCAAAATTGAAAAAAAATTGCCGCCATATTGAACTATTTAGTTACTGGTCCGATTGCTCTCAAAATTTATATTTATGAGACCCTTGGACCACATAACGTGAATCCATGCTAAAAATTAAAAAAGTGTCCGCCATATTGAACTATTTACTTACTGGTCCGATTGCTCTCAAAATTGATATTTGGGAGACTCTTGCACCATATAACATAAATCTTTGCTCAAAATTGAAAAAAGTGGCCGACGTATTGAACTATTTAGTTACTGGTCCGATTGCTCTCAAAATTGATATTTGAGAGACCCTTGGACCATGTAACATAATTTTTTGCTCAAAATTGAAAAAAGCGGCCACCCTACTGAACTATTTCATTACTGGTCTGATTGCTCTCTCAAATATGAATTTTGAAAGCAATCGGACCAATAACTAAATAGTTCAAAATGGCGGACACTTTTTTCAATTTTGAGCAAAGATTTATGTTATATGGTCCAAAACTGTCCCAAATATCAATTTTGAGAGCAATCGGACCAATAAATAAATAGTTCAAAATGGCGGCCACATTTTTTAATTTTTAGCATAGGTTCTCGTTATATGGTCCAAGGGTCTCTCAAATATCAATTTTGAGAGCAATCGGATCAGTAACTAAATAGTTCAATATGGCGACCATTTTTTTCAATTTTGAGTAAAAATTTATGTTATATGGTCCAAGGGTCTCTCAAATCTCAATTTTGAGAGCAATCGGACCAATAACTAAATAGTTCAATATGGTGGCCACTTTTTTGAATTTTGAGCAAAGATTCATGTTATTTGGTCCAAGAGTCTCCCAAATATCAATTTTGAGAGCAATCGGACAAATAACTAAATAGTTCAACATGGCGGCCACTTTTTTGAATTTCGAGATAAGATTCATGGTTTATGTTCCAAAGGCCTCTCAAATATCAATTTTGAGAGCAATCGGACCAATAACTAAATAGTTCAAAATGGCGGCCACTTTTTTTCAATTTTGAGCAAAGATTCATGTTATATGGTCCAAGAGTCTCCCAAATATCAATTTTGAGAGCAATCGGACCAATAACTAAATAGTTCAATATGGCGGACACTATTTTAAATTGTGAATATTTTGCAATTCCAATAATATTACATACACGCGTGTCGAATAACCTTATTTTTTTAATTTAGTAATATCCGACTTAAATAAAAATGTATTAAACAAAATGTGCATGGTACGCACATATACAAGTTTACATCGTACGCCTATGCAACGCGGCACTACGTAGTTCAAATGATTTTAAACAGATGGCTGTACAGTTTACTTGTATGAAGAAGTATTTTACAAAATGTTCCGGTGACCGCATCCATGGTTATATACATCACTGACTATGATGGAAAAACCGAAAACGACAAACACGTCAACTTAAAAAAAATAGGTCCGCCATCTTGAAATTCAAAATGATATTCGTAATTAGCTCGAGGAAAATCTTAAATTAATACCCATTTTGATTTTTTCATTACTGAAGCGACTACTTATCTTACATGACATAATCGTCATTAGTATTAAAAAAAAAAACATTCGACTTTCCACTCAAAAATTCGACTTGTCCACCGTCGCTTTTGATTTATATCAGTATCTACATACTCGTATTTAACTATTGACTGATATTACCATGGGAGTTTTGAGTTCATAAACTGGCAGCACAGGCAACACATAAAAAATGGCGCTTACTCAAAATATTTATTTTCGAAACATTTCAATGGCTTATATTGCAGAAACTAATAGGAAATATTGTTACTTACCGATGATAGGTGAAATTTTTCGTTGGTCTAGATCGACCCATGTAGTTTTTATACACTTTTATCACACAAAACGACATTTTGAAACAATACAATTTTGGTGAATTTGGTTGTGTTCCAGTGACGTCTCGACTGACACTGAAGACGGGAAAATGATTAAGCCCCTAACAGTTAGGGGCTTATTTTATCGACGCGTAAACAGCTTCGTAGCTCCGTCTGGATATATCATTAGTCAAAGGTCCCAGGTTCGAAATCTAAAATGAGCTTGAGCTTTTGAAAGAAAACATCGTGAGGAAACCATAGCACGGTGGTAAGGTACTTCGTAGTACCTACCTGGCTGGCTACCACCCTCAATTTAAATCTTTCGCCAATCACCTATCGTTGTGTTCCGTTCGACAGCTGCACTTGAGAGCCAGTTCTTTCTAGACTTTGTGTGCTTACCACCTTCGGCCACATCATCACTTACCATGGTAAGATTGTGGTCAAACACAGGACTATATACAGTAAAAATATAAATTAAAAATCCTTATTATTATTAAAGTAAAATAACGTTTATATGACGTAAAACATTAGCCATTTAATTATAACCAACCTATTATTTATTACCTACTAAATAGGTAATCATGACAAATCAAGTCACAAATCGTCGTTGACAGTCCCATTCCGCGTATGTATCTATCTAACATTTCGCTTAATGCGATTTTGATCGACGATCGATCGACGATGTAACTCGCCATTGCCACCCATCGCTACTCGCCACGTGCTTTTACGTACCTAATTAAGTTTTATGTTATTAAATGTTATCCGCCATCTGTGTTTAAATTACTTACAAATAATACTAATTTGTAATGCTACTTGCCAATAGATGGCGCTACACCTGTACTGTTAAAAAATCAACGTTAGATGGCGTTGTACATTTTACCATAGAAATATATTATGTACTACCTAGAAACAGCTTGAGAACGTCCGTCGCCATACCTCAGATTACTAAATAGTTTCTACGTGCCACCATACTACACGAGTCACGACTATACGACGTTTGAGCTCGACGTTTTTTATTAGAAAGTATGAAAACTCCCGACGTAAAAAAACGTCAGCGTGCGAACACGTCATAGAAGTTAGTAATATGATAGCACGTATAGAAGTCATGTTACGTTCTATTCATAAAGTTGCAAATAACGCGCGTAAAAATCGTTCGTGCGAACGTGGGCCTCATAGTTTTGTTTATTTGTAAATAGTTGACATTTATTTATTCTTGCTAAATAATTATGTTAGGAACGCATCGTAATGAACGCATCCATTATAAATTAAATATTGCCATATGTAAATACAAACTTTAAAATTGCCATACATTTCTGTGGTTGGTATTAATAATACTTTTGTTTATAACAAGAATCTCTTTTATAATAATAGAATTATATCTTTACATTATAACAAATGATTTCCAACCAAATGATAAATAAATTATTCACTATTTAGTTAGATGAATATTCAGTAACTCTAACTAGGTATTCCACCCACCTTTTAAATTTTATAGATTGACAACATCCACTGCTGCAAGTTTGCGCATGCGCCGAATGGCGAATCAGTGACTATTCTTTGAGTTAAATATTTTTTACCTAGAAATTTTATCGTTAGTCGGTAATATATTTATGTAAACGTGTAAAATAATAACTACTTTCGATCGGACATATTAGCTATCTAATTTTAATATTAAAATTTTAGAAGTGTTAAAAGTGTAACATTGGTGGCCATTACTAAACCTAAACTTTTTTATCAGGACAAATGTCCATTTGATGTTTCGGCGACGTTGTGACTAATCCCTCGGAAATCTCTCTAAAATTCTTAAATTGTGCTTGTATTTACCGCATTTAGGGTTTTCCAAGTGCTGTGAACATCATCGTGGAGAATCCTTGCAGTAAATTATTTCAAAACCATTTGTGCCGAGCCGACCGACAGACAATTATCGGGGTTGACTTCCCACAAGGAACTGTCAATTGTTACATTTTTCCAATACATTTTACTCTTTTTGTCGATAAACATTAATTAGCTCATTACGAACAACATTATTCACATCAAGATCGTTCGAGTGCGCACCGTGATATCAGTATAAAGTGAGAAGTAAAACACCCACATAGCTTGTTGTTACTCTTCAATGAGCATAACATTGGCACGGCGACCTCTATTCATTCTAGTTTCTATTCTGAATAAAATCACCAAGTGATCAATCTTCAGAAAGTGTTTTTTTTAGGAATTAGGTATCCTATTGTTGATATTTGCTGTCAAGTGTCGCCGAAACATTCACTCATGGTTGTTGGTTATTGTGTTTTTAGTGTAACAAAAATGATTTTGAGATAAATTCTACAATAGTGTAGTGATTACAGCATTGAAAGAACAAAAAAAATTGCAAATATAGTTAAAAAAAGTGTAACTTTGTGGTTTGTGGCATGGAGTTGCACCGCTGGCTTTCTGTGAGGCTGTGGTGACATGGGCTGCGTCGCTGCGGCCCCTATAGACGCTGGGCTCTGGAGTGATCGGATGAGCCAGGCTTAGCGCCTGTGCAACAAGTCTTGTATTATGAATAAGCGTGACAACAACAAGGACAAAGAACGTCAGAGTGACGATAAAAGAACTTCCACGTAAGATTATTACCTATTTTACTGCTTTTTTAGTCACAGTTAAGTTGATGCTTACTAAATTAAGATAATAGTACTGCATTTTAGGTTATAAGTTGTTGGGTATAAGGTATGTCCTGCAAATTGTAATTTGGTGATGCATTACACTACTTTTACTTCAGAATCAGAATCTTTTGTAGATAGAATTCAGATATATCATTCCAATGGCTAATCATCAGTTTTTCTGTTACAAAGCTAGGTCAAGATTTATGAAGAAACAACAAAATGTTATGCAAAAAATGTAGGACAAGTTAAGACTAGTTGTATTGTTTGATACAACAGGATATGCATGGACTATTGAGGTTATGTATTGACAGACTTATCAACTCTCATAGGTAACTTTTATATACTGTTTTATTCATACTTACTAAGAGCATGAGACTAGAAGAACTATGACTCAACATTGATATAATCAGATTATTAATAAATAAATTACCTATGGGGAAGAAAGGTGCCCGAGTGGTGACCACGTACTGGAAAGCACCAAGTGGGACGACCTCCCACCAGGTGGACCGATGGCCTGGTCAGAGTCGCTGGGTGCCACTTGATACAAGTGGCCCAGAACCGTTCAAAGTGGAAATCAGTGGGGAAGGCCTATGGTCAGCAGTGGACACCCATGGGCTGATATGATGATGATGAAGTACCTATGTAACTAATATTATAAACCTGAAAGTTTGGATGTTTGTGACTAAATCATATATAAACAGATGTTCAGATTTGGATGAGACTACATGACAGAGATAGATCATGCCTGATGCCCTGGCATAAAGCATTCTTTAAATCCTGAAAAAGCATTGGATTTGATTGGATTGGATTGTAGGAAATTGAGTAAAACCACAGAGCAGAAGCTAGTGTAAGATAAAATAGAGATGACCTACTACAAGAATGAAATTATGTGGTTATTATTATCCTTTAGCTAAAACATTAAAAAAAAATACAAATAGCATGTCAATGATCTCACAGACTCACAATGCTGTGTGAAAATGTAAACATAAACAAAGTTTTTCTTGTACCTATAGTCATATGCTTAGAAAAAACTGGTGCAACTAGGGTTACCAGATCTAAAACTAAAATTTCCTGACATTTACTTATTGTGATAATATTTTCTACACACATTCGTGTCACATGCAATTCATGCGGTGATCAGAGAACAAGCTTTTGGTGCAAGGATAATGTAAAAAATAAATACATTAAAATTTATTTATTTATCATTCTATTTAATAAATCCAGACTAGGTAATTCAGATTTTTTCTGTTTCCCTGACAGAGAGCTGACATAATTCCTGAGATGTCAGGAAAATTCCTGTCCCCTAGTAACCCTAGGTGCAACTATTTGCCAGAAATGTATTAGGAACATATTTAGTAGGTAAACAATTGCTATTTTAATTTGTCTATGCTTCATATAGGGCATAAAAACAGATGTCTGTAATAACAGTGATAGGTAGATGTAATAGGTAACAAGATTAACATTTCTTTGTGAGACTTAAGTATTTTAATTTGACTTCCATTATTTGTTCCAAAATATTTACTTTAATATGTCCAAATAACAACATTATTTAGAAGATTATAAAGTGTGATATTCCCAGTGAAGATTAGCTACCTAATTAATTAGCCACACTTTTTTGTAGCAGTCTATCTATACAAAGTAATCACTAAGCTAAACTAAGAATTATAGTTCCTGTTTTGGTATAAATATACATGCAATTTTCACCCTTAACTAACAGGCATATGAGCTAGTAGTGTATCTAATGAATGTCTGTAATAAAAAAGTTTCTATTATATTTTATTCTAGAAATCATGTAATATATATGTCTATGTGTAATGTCTATCTCTCTATTATGAATACCTATAAGTTATTTCTTTTTACATTAGTTTTTATTTACAACAAATATGTACAAAATACAATCTATATATAGAAAATTTCCTCAAGCCTGCCGCTGCTTCCGATTAACGGCAGGGTTCCCAGAAGGCTGGCAGCGTTTCCTCTTTGGATAGCCAAGCTGACGCGTTGGCGGAAAAAGCTCCCCGCCCGCTGGTCTCCGGAGGTCTCGATCAATTTTGATGACAAGGTGCGAGCAAAACGGCGAGCTTCGGACCCCCACGGTCCCATGGTCTCGACCGCAAAAGGCACAAAAATATAGTTGGGTCCAATCGATGCGTATTTTTTGAATTTTGAATTTTCCGCACTGGCCGCAGCTGCCCCTGCAGCTTTACAAGTCGCCGGTAAGTGAGATGGCGCGAGTGTATCGACACATGTGGCATCCCACACCAGCGACTTGCCTACACTCCAAGGGATCAAAGACATACCATCCGGTCTCCTGCCATCGCCCCGCGCAATACCGACTGGTTCCAGTACGGAAGGCACGTTAGCGACAACAAGAGCCCTGCGGATAATGTCGTTAATAGCCGAGTGCCGTGATATTCGACCAGCACTTAGAGAGCACGAAAGCCCATGGTGGCCGAGCTCGTTGACGAGATCTCCGCAGCGGCAGCGATGAGGTTGATTGGTCCTGCAACCAAGACGAAGACAAATACACAGACTTAATGTTATACGGTCTAACATTGTTCCAGTATTTGTTGATGGAATAGCTTGTAGCCAGTGACCTGAGTCACTCTGAGAGACAGCTAACAAGCGCGCGCGGTCTGTATCTATAGAAAAGTTAGAAAATAAATTTTGCCAGGTTTTTTCACAAAGAGGCTTGTCCCACGCTCTCTGAGAGTGACTCAAGGTCGGAATATTTGTGCCTGGACAAGCTGCCGGCGTCTCTAGCATCGGACAGGTAAGAAACCTCAACAGATCCAATAGAAGGGTCCAAAACAGAACTGACGAGGTTGCCCACACTGTATACCGAGGATAGAAACGCCGGTACTGATATGCTTGAAATTTTCCGCACTCCTAGGCCACCATAACACACGGGTAGGGTGGCCTGAGACCACACTTTGTTTTCATAAAAACTGCAATTTAGAATTTTGGAAAGTGACGTTTTGATCATATTATCCAAAGTATCTAATATGTGATCAAATTTAAATAAGTGCGTACTGCGGAGCAAATAGGTAAACTTTGGCACGAAAAGGCAGAGTCGAACAATAAAAAATGCATAGTGAGCATTAATTTCATAAAGTCTATTTGAAGAGTCATTAAAATTTTGAATCTTTTTCTCAAAGAAACTAGGAATGGATTCGTCTAAGACTGGGGCTCCAAGAAGATGAAGCGACTCCTTTGACAGTAACTTAATATTGGGAGCCAAAACATTAAAATTTTGAATTAATTCTGGTTTTTCAGATTCTGGGAAAGAATCTAAAATAAGGAGCTCACATTTGGAGCTATTGAATTCTAGGCCAATCTTTTTAAAATTTTCTGTCAATGTTTTAAAATCACTGAGAACGGAAGCCGCATCACCCCCCAGCGTACCGTCGTCTAGATACCATACATTAAATTTTGATTGTAACCCGGAAATAATTGGATGGATGGCCAAACTGAAGATAGCTGGACCGAGAGGGTCGCCCTGTTGACAACCCATGGCGGAAATAAGTGGGTGTTCTCTGAAAAAAAGTTTTTATGGATGCCCATAGCATTGCCAAAGGTAAGGATATATGTCAGGGCAGATATCCCGAATTTGGGTCAATAAAGCACCCCTATCGACAGAGTTAAATGCATTTTTTATGTCAACTTTAAGCAGCACTTCACCTCCGTTATTTAAAAGAAAGGTCCGAGCCGCATGAACAGCTGCCTCACAACCTCCCTTTGAGCCAAAACCGAGTTGAATGGGCTGAAATATTTCCGAAAGTTTCGGGAGAATGTGACGACAACAAATTTTGGAGGCCATACGACGGATAGTATTACCCACAGCGATGGGTCTTACTCCGCCATCTTTTTTGGATAGCGCGCAAAGGTTGGCCCCATAAATGATCTCAGTGAATGGGCTTGGCACCTTTCCTGCCAACATTAAATTTATAAGAGAGGTTAATTTTGATAATAATTTGGTACCAGCGTCTCCGGCGGCACCACAGACAAGATCTTTGTAATGCTGTGGTGTAAAACCGTCGAGGCCGCCAGCAGAACCAGGTTTAAATGACATAATGACACTCAAAAGACCTTGGGCGTTACAATTTAGACAATTTTGGTCTAAAGATGGGGGATCCGGGAGGTTTATATTTGAAAGCGGAGATGGATGTTTTGATTCTAAAGCAGACAGGGTTTCAGGTGTGTCTGCAGCGACAACATCACTCGAAAATAGCAGATGTGCTGCCCCCTTGAAATCGCCATCGTTCGCTTTAGTTTCGATTTTCCTGATAGTGTTTGCCTGATTATATTTTTTTTGAATTTTGGGAAAATTTGGAATAATATTATCAGTTGAGTCTAATATTGAGCAGTTATTTTTAATTTGTTGTGTGAGAGAAATCTCATTTTTCTGGCGACTAGGGACATGCAGCACTCTGTACGAAAAAGTAAGCAGGTCTTCCCAAGCACTTAATGAATTTATACTGAGAATTTTGTCTATACATACACTTAAAGCTGAAGCCACGCAGATACGTGCTCCGCGTGGGATTCGCTTTAATACCGGGACATTATTCTTTAGCGAACAAATTAGTTGCGAAAACGGGAGGTCAGTAGAAGAAGAATTTGGAGCCGAAATATATACGTCCGAATTGGTGGAGCCGGTTTGATGGATAAGGTTTGGAATAGGTTTGTGTACCTTTCCGACATGAATTTTTAACCCACGGTTGCCACGAAAATATCGAGGTTCCGGACACTGCTCACATTTTAATAAATTTTCTCGCGATGTGTCACTTGCCTGGCTACAAGGTTGTGGGTCCGAACTGGTACCAGGGCCAATACGTACGCCCAAAGGGAGCATATAGGTATTACACAAACAACCTATAAGTTAAGTAGGGAACTCTAGTACTTGACATAATTTATTAGTACCTACATTGTTTTGCAACCATCACTTATCTTGTTCATACAATCATAATGTAAGTTTGATATTCAGACAAAATACAGGAATCAGAAGGTAACCATAGACACTAATAAGATTTACAATGATGGTTAATCTGGAAGAGCTAACTGTAGACCTATATTAGCATGAGATGTTGATTCTGCTTTTATTTACCTGTTGGCTCACAAATCAGATGCATATCCAATAATATCATCTGAAAAAAAAAATACCATCAGGCGGGATGTTTGCTTATTTGCCACCTTAGTGGTATAAAAAAAAATGGAATTTCTAATAATTCAAGTGATTAATAGGTATAGTATGTAATTATTTTGAGTAAGTGTACCTACTATTTCCTAGCTGCTAATATAATTTTATTATTAATATTCAACTTTTTACTAAATTGCATTGTGGTTAAATACTGCCTATTTATCACCAATGTTTTATTCAAAATAAAATCTACAAAACAATAACCATGTTAAAACATGGATAAATTAAGTAAAACTCATAATGTTATGCAGACAACAAACATTATGTATACATTTTCAATAACTATTGAATAATATGTCAGTGAATCATGAACCGTAAACATCTTGTATCTCACACAATGCTCTTGATAACATGTTCTTAATAAAAACAGAATTTATCAGACCCAAGACAAGTCACAAGCCGGGTCCAGTTACAGCAATGTTTATTGTTTGATTTGATTCAATACACACCCTTTTGCATAAGGTTTTAGTGATTACAAGTCATTAATAAGTTTTATTAATGAATTATTTGAGTAATCACTGTTGGTAATGACATTTTAATTTAACTCATGGCAACTGATTATGTCATAATACTTGGTTTTGTTTAGAAATCAAGTATGCCCTGGTGAAATGTCATGTACCTAAATTGACAAGTATTATGTGAACAGTGCAGTGATAATTTTATTGATTAATGATGAATATACATAGTGATGATTGTAATTGTATTTATTTAAACATAAACTCCAATGCATAGGAAATTGTGAGTATTGAAATTGTTTTCTTAATAGTTGTATAACCTAAAAGTGTGAAGTTGGTTCTAAGGCTTGAAAGAATTGATTCTAAACTTTCCACCATTGTAGAGAATAAGAGATTGTTTCAAACTTTCTGTAAAGCCTACAGAAAGTTTGAAACAATCTTGTTTTCAACACTAAAAAGCATGTCATAACTTTTAAATTCAGCCACTCTGATTAACAGTTTTATTCTCAATTATCTCTGTAATAAACACATGATGTAATTTAATCAAGGATACCTCTCAAAAACTTGCACACTGTAAAATAAAAAAGTTAGAGCTAATTCAATACCATTTTTTGAAATCAAACTGGCAACACTGATGTTGCTATTTTAGGTGTAGCAATAAAAAAACACAATTAGATTATAAGAATTAAAAGGCATGTTGTCTGTGCCTTACAATGCTAGATAATTGTCTCATTCCATGCTTTTGGTGGTTTCAACTGTCAGAAGTGCATTGTAACTTTCACTTTTAGACTCAATGCCAATAACGGTCTGCTGGTATGAATCACTATGGTTTGTATACATTTAGATGTTGTTTGTTACGCACTTACTCTTGCAAATTAAGTATTATCATTCAAATTATTTATTTCAGTTTTATTTTTACATAATTCTGCACAACAATTTATATTTTCATTTTCATATTTTGAGAATATTCACTTTCTTGTTGTGTAGGGTTTTATTTTTTAATGTTTTCTAATTTCATGAGTTTTGTGAATTACTTCTTAGGTAATTAGGTCAAAAGGATTTCTAATAGCTATAAAATATTACCTACTATGGCTGTCTGAGAGATAATACTCAGGTTAAACCACTGGTATAGAACCTTGATTTTTGGAGGGTAGCTTCTCATAGTGTACTAAGAAATTGTTTTCGAAAAAAATCTCTGAGGGATTAAAAAGGGGACTGAAGATAAAATCTCCTGGCGGAAAGCTAGTACTTGATGTTCTTTTGAAATGAATATTTAAAAAAAAATGAATTCAATCATGAAAATATAAAATAAGTATATCTCTTAGGAAGACAATATTTCCTTACCTTCAATTTATTACAACAAATCAATCATATCTCAATGCAAATAAACATGTGGTAGTAGATTATCAAGCAATATAAGCATTCTATTAATATTTTATTATTCTAAAGATTTTATCTAACCTGATTAAAATGCTACCAAGAATATATGATAATTGATAACATTTCAATTTACTGAACTGAAAATATGTGACATTTTGTTGATTTTTACTGATACAAAATGTAATCAGAAAACCATAAGCAGAGAAAGAAAGAAGGCAACTTAACTTTAAAATAGCTTATTATAACAAACAGGACAATAATATGAACAATTTACCTAGTTAATATGCTCCATTATCAGATTATTTTCTTAACTTTTAAGCTGGACTATTATAATTTCGTGATAACTTAAGTTTCATTTGCATTATTAATAGGTACATGAGTACATTTATATGACTAAAGCATTTTATTAGTTAGGTGTTTATTTTAATAATGTATTGTCACTATTGCCAAGCAATAAACAGGCTAAATTGATTCAGTATCGCTCGCTATTCGTCTGAAATTTATGATGTTCGTGTTATGACTTTATCAATAAACAAGCCATCTGATCTGGGATTAGGGTGTTTGAAAAACTCTTCAGCTTCATTATATTAATTAGTATCCCTACTCATATTAGAAATGCGTAACTCTGTCGGTTTGTTACCTCTTCACGACTGGACCTCTGAATCGATCGCGATGAAATTTGGCATGTAGATAGCCTATGGCATGGAGAGGACATAGTCTACTTTTATCCTGGGAAAGCGGGGGACAGCTAGTTGGTAAAAATATCTCTTTGATTATAATAATACAAAAATTATATAATAATAATATTTCTCTTGATTTATTTTTATGTAAGATCAATTTTCATGAAGCGCTCGTGGTGTAGGAAGCGCTCGTGGTGTAGCCAGATTAGCCGTTCTTAATCGATCGGCAAAGTTAAGCTACCACCGACGTGGTCGGTACCTGGATGGGTGACCGCCTAGTGGTATTTCAAATCGAGCGTTTCCGTGCTTCGAAAGGCACGTAAAGCCGTTGGTCCCGGTTAGCACTTAATTGTGATAGGCGTTAAGCTAGTTGGATGCCTCCTAGGCGGCTTGAAAAATTCCAACAGTAGACCACTAGCCTACCTCCACCGATCCGCAGTGGGCATGCGTGGTGGAGTATTGCCTATTCCCTTTCACCCTCATTTGTGAAAGGAGGCCTGTGCTTAGCAATGGGACATTATAGGCTGATGATGATGATTATGAAGATCAATTTTCATTAATCAATGAATGAAGTAGTAATAAAGATGTATTCGTACTTGCAGTGTGACCGGGGCGGTGGGCGGGCGCGGTGTGGGCGGAAGCAGCGCGATGCACACCTCAAGGCACTCAGTCACCTCGTCCTCGGGCGTCCTAATGGTTGGACCCAATTTCCGCGTCGGGAAGAAGATCGGCTGCGGGAACTTTGGAGAACTTAGGCTCGGTGAGTATTAACTATTCGAACTCCTGACTGAGGGGGTTCCTGACTCGGGAATATGTACTTACGTCACCTCCCAATTTAGCATCAAGACGATTTGTTGTAGGACCAGGCACACTTGCTATTTCAACTTACCTCCTCACGAGGCATGATGGTATCGATTAGATGCTACAACGTGAGAATTATTGTAGACCATAACTTATTTAGGTATAGCTGTACCAAAGTTATGTTTGTGTGTCAAGCAAAGTTGTGAGACAATACTCTTGTAACTTCTTTATTCAGTCATTTATCATCGGTCACGGCTACTCGGTCTTCATACTATTTGTTAGCTTTGGTTCTTACCGTTTCCCTCTCGTTCTAATAAGTGGAATCCTGTCGTATACTCAATCAGATCGAATTATCTTTAGCTCGCATAGTACCTGCCTCTGAATGGTACAATACGTTGTAATGTGTTCCGAAATTTGGAGATTTCTAAAGAATTCTTACTCATATTATAAAAGCGAAAGTTCTAAGCCATAAAAACGGAACAAGTCTGTTTGTTTGAAATCGCTATTGATGAAGATTGGCATACGAATTTGGCCTGAGAGTTGGACATGAATACTGTCCGGGAACGCAGGTGAGACCGCGCGAGACAGCTTGTATTCATATTCAGTTGGTCGATATCACAAGCACGTGTTACGGCATAAAGTAGCACGTGCTGGTGAGGTTTTGGGGTGTCATTCTGACGTTTTTCTGTCTGTCCCCCTAACCTCCACGAATATTTCTGGTTTAATCATAATTCGATTATGATTTGTATTGATTGGTTTCACAAATTTTAGCATACCCACTTAAAAGCATAAAGATCTCGATGTGTTAAAGGAAATTGTGTCTTTTTTGCTAATTTTGTGATTTCTCTTCAAGATGAATCGATACAAAAAGCTATAAATAAACATTCATAGATAACGAAATATGGAATGTACTTTTGACTTTAGTCAATTAAGATATTGGTCACATTACCTAAATTTCACGTGAAATCCATTTCTTAAATCAGCCCATAAACATCATTCATTGATTAACGAACCAATAACAACACGGTTTCAGCGACCTTGCTCGCTCTCTGAAATATTCACGGTGTAATAATGGTCTCTGAAACATTCACGGAATAATAATAGTTAACGTATTAAGCACTTTTCGCGCGAGGAACATTAACACACTTGTCAGATTTCCAAATAAGTTTAATAATAACAATAACAAAACAAAAAAATCTTGCATGTGTGCATACATTCTCAGTGATATGTTACAGTTTCTTTCTGTTAAAGTTTTTTTAGATTTATGTGCAAATTTAACATCTGTTTTACAGCATACATGTTTGTGCCATCTCAGTCTGCCGGGGTTTTACATGTATCGGTATCGTCCAACGCAAAGATAACATTGGCCTTACGTTTGCTATGGCGTGTGGTAGGCTGGTATTAATAACAACGAATGATAACAACGCGGAATGTCTTTGGCAAGCGTTGAAGACATAGTATGATGTTTGGTACACGACAGACAGCGTTTGATCAGTTTCATCTCATCCTGATAATAGGCGCGTGGAATGGCTCTCTTTCTTCTAAACTTGCTGAATGGCATGTCACCGCATGTCTATCTGTGTCAAGAATACTTTATGACGCTTGTTTTAATCTAATTTGACTGACGCTGGTTCAATATTGATTACCCCCTGATATCCAATGCTTACTTTGTGGAAACAGCCAATACTACTCAATAAATTGCAAGCAAAGAAAAAGATATAATGGTCGTTCCAGCATTTAACGATTCCCATCAATACGGCTTAGCCACAGTAAATCATTCTCGTTGATGTTCAATTAGCACTAACTATATGACGTATATTAACATGATCCCTACGGCTGTCACAGACACTAATCTAGATAAGAGACAAATAAGTGCATCGTCTTATTTCCTGATGCCATTTGCAATAAAACATCTGTAGACAGATCAATTTACAGCAGCTCGTAATCTATCATCTGGTGACCATATTATTTATAATGGTTACGTTCCGTGTCGGTCAGATTTACCATGTGACATGACACAATAATAATGAAATATAGACCTTTTGTCACTAAGCTGAAGTTCATAAAATCGAACAGCAGAAATAATGTCAAAACATATCTTGTAAGGATAAAGATCAACAGCAGAACTGTCGATTTTGATTATTATACGGATAAATGTATGCTTATTGTATACAGTTGAGGAAAGAAGCCTTAACATCTCTTTCGCCAGATTCCCTTGAAGTCGAGGTCTCCCACTACGCGCCTAGGCCATATGCGAAAATCAATATTAATGAACACGGGCATTAGATACGATTTGTTGCTAATAAAATACGTTATGGATATTATAGTAAAATGGCAAACTACCATGGATTGGCAACTTGGATAACGTCGCTGGAAGACTGGGTGTCTTAAGAACACTCGTCGACAATGGAAGGCTATGTTTAGCAATGGGTATTTCCGGACTTTAAATGAGATGACTTGTAAAATCGTGTATAGTCATCAATTTAAGTAATTACCTGGTCTAGTAATTTTGAAGGCCTGCGTATTATTTGCAAATGTTCAGTCAAAAAGTTGAATGCACTTTGCTTAGTCGGCGATTGTATCACTGCAGTATAGAAGCTATTATGTCCTACTAAATATTTCATAGTCAGACAGGTATAGGTCATACCTTTTAATATGGAGTTCTATAGGTCAATACAATTTCATTTGATTACCTTGTTAATTCAGAATACATGCATATTTGTAATTTGTTGTTCAACGTCTTTCAAGAAATTATGTTCAAGAAAACAAATAGTACAGAACTGTGTGCAAATTAGACGCGCACAGCTGATAATTTATTAGTCATTCACTCTTTGCGTCTGACCGGATTTCAATGAAATTGTGCACGTTACATCCTGAATTAGGACGTCAGTTATTATTGTTTTCCTTAATATCGAGCAATAATAAAACAACGGATTATCTCAGTAAATATAAATGTTTTTCTTCAGGATAATCTTTTGGACATACCTATTTCTGATAAGACATTGATAGATAACCTTAAATGTCTCTTGAATGTATTCGAAGTTTAACAACTATACGAAATAGTACAAAAGTATTTTTTCATGTAATAGTCCTCAGTAATATGATATGACCTGAATTAATTCAGTCTATAAATTTTAAATATTCAAAACATAAAAACACATTCAGCAGGTAAAAGCGGACTCGTTAACAAAAGACCTCTAATAATAATGAAAGACTTGGTGTGAGTCATTCTTTCGCTGTCGGTTTTCGGAACTGTTCTTTTAAATGTGTCTTAGGCAACGTTCACACAAGACTGACAATCATATCTCGACGTAACAACAGTATCATGGAATCGCTAAATATTGTACATTAGCCTTTTTCGAGTTGCACGCATATCGCTGTGCCACACGTGAGCTTTATTATCTAGACGCAAAGGTTTCATATCGTTACCTCATTGTCTAAAAGATTTTATGGCTGCTTTTGGATGTGAATTGGATTCAACCTCACGTCACTGAAAATAACATTACTGTGGGCACGTGCAAGTGGTGATTAAGCCGATACGTACCTATATTATTTACTTTTTCAATTATTTTGTTTCAGAATTAAGCGTTGATTTTGGTTCTTACCTTTTAAATATTTTGATAAAAATCAGTTAATTTACTGAACTACTACTACTAACTGAAAAGTGTCTAGACAGAATTTCCTGCGTGGGTTTTTTAATAACTCCCTTCCATTAAACATTACATGCATTACCTTAAGGGCGGTATGTAAGCTAAACGTCATAAACAGGGTTCGCTATTTTAGTGGTTTATGAATGAAAACATGAAAGAAATAGTATTATATGAACATAATCATAAAGCCAAGATACCAATTAATAGATCCGTGTTGGCTCTTTTTTTTTAATTTGCTCCAATAACTAGCAAAAACATTACAAATATTACCAAAATCACAAAAATCGAGGTTTGCCTCTTTAGTGATACCATCAAATTTAGAATCCATTTTGTAAAAATTATATATAACATCGAATCACAAATATATGTACAACAGATCCGTGGGGCCACATTTTCATTTTTTTGTACGAGAATAACGTAATTTATTTATTAATAAGCATCAATTTTGCGACGCCATTTGTCCATACATTTTTCTATGAAATGTCATATGAAGCTTTATATACAAGACGCAATCGCGAAAATATTCAGTTCCCCCCAGTGTCCCAAGGTGACACCACGTCGCTTTTTATTGACACCGGAAATTACGTCATCCATATATCTGTATACATGCGCTCGTCAAAAAGAACATAATAAGTGCATTTTAATTTTTTACATTATTAGAGTTATGAAAACACCATGGACATTTTGATAAATTTATTGTTCTTATGGTAATCGGTATCAATTTCATGATTGGTTGATATGTCCTTAGTCTTTTTGAAAAAGTCCCGTATGCCAAAATATTTTCCTTGTTCTCCCTCTCAGCCATTGATTACTTATTTTGTTACTTGCCTATAGATAGACTAGTCTTATTAATAAAATATAAATAAGATTCTATTTTTAATCATGCGGCTTTTTAATGAATCGTCGATGCTGAACAGAAGGTTAGGATACGGCCATCGATATAATATATGTATTTTATTAGATTTCACGTTCCGAACAAAAAATCCGTCGATTTTGATGACAGGGGGGGCGAGGCGGGGGCCTGCGCGAAGCGAGTGCACAGTACTCTGACTGTTGCAGGTACAAGCTGTGTCTAACCAAACTATACAAAAATGTAGCGCCCCAGCCGCTTATAGATTATGGTTTTCGCGCGACCAAAACATCTTAAGCGCCAATGAATTTCATAGTGCCTACGCGTTTCGTTCAACGTGTCGTTCCTATAGAATTTACACCGCAGTCGTGGCAATTAAATGAAGAAATATTTTTTCTATTGTGATATTATTACCTATTTATTCACTTGAAAAACAAATAAGTTAACTTGACTTTGATTTCTTGTATTATTAATGCCGCTCCGTACGCGCCCACACTGCATGAATGTCGAAGGCACACTAAAGTAAGGTGAACGGAACGCAGTTCAGTTAATTCGAACCGAGTGAATCTTGGGAATACTGTGTATATATAGTAGAATGCTAGTAGAATACAATTATATCGATGGATACGGCCATTTATAAATAATTCACTGTTCTTATATTATATTCTTTAACTATAAAGCTATTATTGTCTATTTACTTTGTAGGTTTTATTTTATTAAGCATAACTTAATAAGCCTCTTTGCAAATCTTTACAATTTAAATTCTTATAATTTTCAATTCTCGTCGTCACACTCTACTACGCCTAAAAGTCATTGTGAGCATTATCCATAAAAAAATATTATTAATTATGAATAAAAAATCGATATCTCGGCACCGGTGCATCATATATAACATTATTTCTAGAGCTAATATACCAGGTTGTTCAATAAATTTTGTCGTTCGATACGAGAAACACGTTTTTATTATTTGAAATACATTTTATTATGATGATGATTAGCACTACTCTTAGCCAGTACAACCACCGACCCATGTCCTATACAACCATTCAAACATCAACCACCATGTAACTAACTTAGTTTATAATGACTGGTACCTAAATAGTTGTATCGGAATAGCCATGAAGAAACCAAGGAGTGCGTGTTATATAGGAGTGACACGCTCTGGGGTGGGAGAGGACGGCCAGCTAACCGCAATCAGCTAACCACAATCGACCGACTGTTCAGCCTATAGATTAGGGATGAGCGTTGATGTATGTTGAGTGCTGGAGTTTTATTGTCTTCTTTCTTATTTTGATTTTTTGTTCCTGGGTTGGATTTTGTTATTTCTTTGTTGTTCATTAGATTAACCTCCTCCATGCACGGGTATAGCTTCTATGGTTGAGAGGCACCTTGTCCATTTCAGCTTCGGTATGTGCTTGCATATTTCTTGGTCTTCGTTATTATTCTAGAGTCAAATTGGTTGCCTCAGGCACAAAATTCAGCAAGGTTTTTAGTATAGTAGTCAAAATATTCTATATCATGCGCCGATTGATTTTTAAAGTAAATATCTATTTTCTGGGTTTGGATTTTGGTGTACTGTAGGGCCGTAACATGGCCATAATATATGGGACTGTATTCTATCAGATGTGTGTTTGAAAACTTAAGTTTCCTGGTTAATGGGATGAGAAACATCCAGGACATCAAGGAGAACATATCGTTTGTGTTCCCGAAAGTATTATTTTTGGTTTCCTATCCTGCTGGGTGTATGAAGTTCCGTGATTTTAATCTGATCATGGATGAGCATTTTGTCCTGGTTTAATTAGTGTTCAGCCTCATTGTTTATCAGTTAGTTTATCACAAGCGCTCGAGCTGTACACACCTCAGTGCAATAATTGTTAGACCCGGTTCTGATGCCTATAATTATTTAAGACTATACATGTGTCAAGTGACAAGTGACAAGTGACCTAATATTACAATTAAATAATCACTTCACTACATGAAGTGATTATTTAATTGTAATATTAGGTCTTTACCTATGAAATTGCCCTTTTGTATGAAAAAATTTAAACGATTTTTTTCATGTATTTTTTATTTGTATTCATCGAAGTAATCACCCATGCAATCAATGCATCTTTGCCAACGCAGTGGCAGTTTATTGATGCCCTTCTTAAAGAAATCAGCTGGACGGCAACAAATTCTTCAAAGGCATTTTGTACTGCCTCTCGGGTATTGAATTTTTTTCCCGCCAAGAAGTTATCCAAATTCTGAAAAAAGTAGTAGTCTGTAGGCGCAAGATCTGGTGAGTAGGGCGGATGATGGAGAACTTCCAACCCCAGTTCTTGCAACTTGGAGACGGTCTGCTGTGCAGTATGAGGTCGCGCGTTATCGTGCAGGAGCAGCGGAGACGAGCGATTGACCAATACTGGTTGGAGATGTGCCAGCTTCTCCATCATTGTGTTCAGTTCTTCACAGTACACATCTGCAGTAATGATCACCCCGTTTGGTAAGAAGCCGTGATGAATCACACCGGCGCTAGACCACCAAACAGTGACCATTACTTTTCTAGGGGTAAGTTTTCGTTTAGGGCATTGTTTAGGTGCTGAACCAGGATCCAACCAACTTGCTGAGCACTTGCGGTTATCAAACAGAATCCATTTTTCATCGCAGGTAACAATGCGGTTCAAAATTCCTTCATTTGTGTGTCTGTTGAGCAGTGCAAGGCACGTTTCGACGCGTACTTCGCGCTGGCGATCATTGAGTTCGTGGGGCACCCATTTGTCAAGCTTTTTTACCTTGCCAATTTGACGCAAATGGACCAATATTGTTTTGACGCTAACGTCGAAAGCTGCTGCTAATTCAGCCGTCGATTGTGTATCATCAGCTTCCACAATCGCCTTTAATTCATCATTGTCGACCAAAGTCTTCGGACGACCGCGAGGTTCATTTTTCAGGTCGAAATTCCCAGAACGGCAGCGAGCAAACCAATAAAAGGTGGTGCGTTGGTTTGTAGTGTTAGCTCCGTAAACGTCGTTGATGTTGCGTGCCGCTTGTGCGGCGTTGCTGCCACGACGGTACTCATATTCCATAATTACTCGAATTTTTAACGTATCCATGATGACGAAAAAGATTGAAATGCGATGAAAATGTAACACTAATCAATAAACAAATGACTACTTTTGGAAAAAGAATTCCATGTTTTTAAAATAAAATTAATTTGAAATTAGAATTCTTAGCCAAACAAAAAATATTTTGATTTGAAATGGCCAGTACTGCAGAACGGCAATTTCATAGGTAAAGACCTATTATTACGACAATAAACACATTGGGCCCCTGAGGAGTTTGTTGCGTCGCTTCTTCTCGTCATACAGAGCATTTCCGAAGCGACGGTTTAACGTTGGTTTACCCTGCGGAAAGCTGGTGTTTTGAAACCCTGCGGAATAATTGCATATGAAATACTAAAAAATCATCGAACGAGTCATAGTGGGTTGCGGGGGTGCTCCCAGAACTCCCTATCAATCGACCGAATTTAACAAATGTTCGTTAGCTAATTATGAAGTATCCAGTACTGAATTGGCCATTGCAGGATAAATGGCTATGGCCCACGTTAAATGGCCTGCGGTCGCGTATACTAATAATTATACAAAGTAAGGGATAGAACCGCTGCATGGCCAATAGTATAATAATCATTGAAAAGGATTTAATTTTTGAAGGTCCTTTATAACATTTGCTAAGGGCCTCGCACTGGCTTAATTAGGCACTGTACTAAATTATATTTATATTGCAAATATATTGAAAATTAGCCTATAGTATTTGAGGATAATGTAGCGTCCTATTACAATTCAGGTGGCTTCCTATCCGCCTTCGGCGGAATACACAAAAATTGCCACTCTTATACACTGTTTTATTTAATCCTAAAGCCCCTCGCTATCTCAAGGAACGCTTCGAGTACTACACATCAACATCATCTTCTTCATAGTCCCATGGAACTTAACTTCCAAACTCCCAGTCACACTTCTCACTCTTATTCCCAATCTTTTACTATCCAAGCTGTACGTCTCTGAAACTCTCTCCCTCAGACTATAAGACGGGCCTCGATGTTAGACTCTTTTGAATCTCTTATTATTTCACGCTATCACACGCTATAAACTTCCTCATTTCCTGCCTTTCTTTCTATTTTTCTAGAGCTGTTATTTTAACGTTATGAAAGTGTATTCTTATGTGTTAAACCTTCCATATTCTCATATATCCTGTTACCCAAAGGTTGTCTAAAAGAAATCGCTTAAGCGATAAGACCGCTTATTTTGTATCACTTCTTCTTTTTTGTATTGTTTCGACTTCTACTATATGGTGTACAAATAAAGCATATTTATCTTATCTTATTAGTGAAAGAATGTTCAGAATCGGATTAGTAATTTCAAAGCATCGTACATGCAACTTACAACTTTTATATGATACTAGTTGTCCCCCGTGGATTCACCCGCGTTCCCTTGATAAAAGTAGCCTATACCCTTCTCTATACCATAGGTATCTGATTGCCAAATCTCAATGCGATGGGTTCAGTGGTTTAGGCGTGAAAGCGTAACAAACAAATGGGCCAGTTGGTGCAGTTGATTATGATTCCACCTATAGCGGTGCAGGTCGTGGGTTTGATTCCCACCCAGGATATGCATTTGTGTGCATGAACATGTCTGTATGTCCTGAGTCTGGGTGTAATTATGTATTTACAAACAGAAAGGTTTCCATAGTACAAGCTCAGCTTAGTTTGGGATCAGATGACCGTGTGTGAGGAATGTCCCAGGATGTTTATTTTATTTAATTATTATTTATTACTAAACTTATTACTATTTATTATTATTACTAATTAAACGAACAGAGTTACTATGGATTAGTACCTACTTCTTCAAAAAACGTTAACGTAAGTACCCCCAAAGTACTAATATAAGGAATCCATTCTGCATAATAATTATGTAAACTTTGGTTGCGCTTATTTAAATAAGCCACTAGAAAAGGTATTTAAATAGAAAATTAAATATAATGTTACTTAATAATATTGGAATTTTATCGGCTGGTACCACGTTATGCGGTACGTACCTAACTTGACGCAACGTCAAGTTTGGATATGATGCATGTGTGCGTGCCTGTAACACAACTGCAAAGTAACAAATGAATGCTGGTTTTGGCGCGCGATCTAGCCTACATACTACCCTTAATGATAGTGTGAGGTTCCGTGGTGATAGTACTAATTGGATGACAGCTACAGTTTAATTACTCCTAATAGTTTCATAGAATATATTGTTCCACTGATTGGTCAATTCTTAAGTTTGACGTAATTTGGGTGTCTAGGCAAGGTTCTCCTTAAACAATATTTGACCTGTACCGTGTCAAATAAAATTTGTTCGTGCAACTGTCCTCTAGCTCGTGCTAGACAATCACACGAAATAACCACCGCTCTATGCTAGTTAGTAGAACCACCCTCTAGTAAAAATCTGTAGCCTAACACCTACCAGTGCACCAAGTCTGATTTGGTGTGATTTGGCAGTTGCACTTGAGACTGTTCACTTCTAAGATTTGCGTGTTTTTCACCTTCGGCAACATAAACACTTATCAGAGATTGTGGTCATGCCCACGTCACGTAATTTCAAGATTTTTAACAATACACCAAATTTTACCTCAGAATATTTTGTAAAATAGATTCACTTCGGCCCAAAACTTTCGACGTTTCCTAAGGATGCAAAACGAAAAACCTTGTCGTGACAATCCAATTAATTTAGGAAACGAGATGCTTCGGTTAGACGAAATTGGAAATGTCGTACGTAATGATATTAGCGAATAATTTCTAACGCTGGTGATAAAATCCCGGTACCCGAACCTTATTCTATTATCTAGTTGTATTATACTCTATCAGAAGCGAATTGTGAAGAGTATATCGTACATACATACTACAGTTGCTTAGTAATTTTGCCGGCGATAAGATATTGGTTATTGAGATCTAATTCTACTTTGATAAGAGCTTGACGATCACTGCGGCTGTAGATAATATTGTTTTATAATGTGGACGTGCTTGTGACGTCTTTGTGTGTTCACATTAATTTTCATGATCAGAAGACAATGGCCCCGATACTGTTGTTTACAACTAAACCAATTTTAGTCTCACTATGTATTGTCTCTTTCTAACAAAGAACATAAGAAAAGGATGTAAGAAATTTAGTCCTGTCAAATTAGTCCAATGCTTGTTTTCACATATAAATTTAGTCGCCATAAAAATACCCGAAAATGAAGACGGCAAAGAATAATTTGACAGCTTTAAATATGTTCTATCCTTTTTCAATAATGTAAGAAAAAGATGTGATGTGCCAAAATTAGTTTAGTGCGATTTACAACAGAATCGGCACAATTGTACCTATGTTTCTTCCCTTTTAATTTATTTAATATCATATTATGGTGTACGAATACTTCTTTTTACAAGCTTTTATTTAACTTGCAATATGTTATTAACAATGTTCGGCTGGAATCTTGCAAGTCGAATATCACCCACTTCCAGTGATCGGATTGGCTTGAATTATTTGGTATACATTAGTTTTTTGGAGGCAATGCAAGTACAGTCAACACAAAGTACAATCACCAAAAAAAGCTCGTATCAAAAATGTTTTTTTTTTAATAAAAGCTTATTATTCTGTAGAGTTTTGTTAATATTGATTTTTGCTCGTCTGCAATAATATATGTACCTATAATAGAAATCTAATATCATCATCCACCTGCTCTGTTCCCAATCATTTGTGGTCTGTGCAATATATACGCTTCTTCCATTCATCTCTTTCTTACCCATATCATACACAAACAATTGTATGTCGCAGCAATTGGCAGTTGCACTTGAGAGCCAGAAGCTTTATTGCTAATGTTCATTGGCGACAGTGGTAACTTAACATCAGGTACTCGTCAAGGTCTCATCTCGTCAGGTCATAAAAAAAGTATATTCCACGAACCCAAAACTCATTCTTAGAAATATACCTCCAAGATCAGACCGCAGAATGCAAGCGACGTAACTACATTAAAATGATTTCATTACTTCGTCACAGCTTTCGTAATAATAAAACACACTTCAAATTAAATGTTACAGTCATGAAAATTTCCCAAAAGATGGCATTGGTATTTCCAATGGGAATCTGTTTAAATAACCCCGACACCTGATAACCTGACCGTATATTTGATGAGTGTTTTTTTGTTTGAAAATAACCAAAAAAAGTTATTTTATTTTTTCATCTGTCGTTTGTCCAACTAGAAAATTCACGTCCGGAAGAAATTGTGTCTCTATATCCAATCATGTTGAGGCATTGTTCAAAAGGATGGTGTTGAATTGACTCATTGTCTGCCGAATTGCTTTCAAAGAATCGTATGAATGGTTCTACCTTACTAAAATGTTATTTTTAACGGGTTGTTTTCTTTTCAGGAAAAAATCTCTACAACAATGAACATGTAGCGATTAAAATGGAGCCTATGAAATCCAAGGCTCCTCAACTGCATCTAGAGTACCGATTTTACAAGTTACTAGGCACGCACGGTAAGTTACCCTGATTAAATATATTAAAACAGCCAAGTGATGTTACAAAAATATAGTGCTTAGTCAGCCGACAAAAGTACAACTTTGTCGCTTGCGAGATAGCGATTTTTGTTTAAAATTAATCGCATGGTACTTATGAGTCATTGAAATGTGACGGCAGTAATACCGTTTCGTTCGTGATCTCTGCGGTCATAAGCTCTTCAATCGGGATAAATAGACTTAATGAGAAATTGAAAGCACTACATTTTTATATGAGTCATTTTAGAATACACACTAAAGCCTAATAGACTTTGCTATCGACGACTTACCATCAGGTGAAAAAAATGTGAATCGAACAGTCTTCAATTGAATGACTACTTTTGATGACTATGACTAATTGAGTGCTCAGACATTTTAGATTTTAGTCAACTTGTTACTCAATTATAGTTTTGATCTATGGCTCACTGACTCAATAATGCTCGATAAAAACAATTGAATCAGTGGACTAGACATTTCGCTTTGAGACAGGATTTCTCTATGATCATTACATAATCTTTGTTTCATCTTACATGTACGCAACCTTGATGTTAACATAATTTTGATAGTGAATACAATTTCAAAGATATTGACTTTAAAATTTACTTAGAGGGCATACCAAAAGTGTACTACTTGGGAACATGTGGCGGCCGCTACAACGCTATGGTCATGGAGTTGTTAGGGCCCTCGCTTGAAGACCTCTTCGTGCATTGCGGCCGAAGGTTCAGGCTCAAGACGGTCCTTATGATTGCTATGCAGCTTGTAAGTGACTGCAAACGTTTATACATACGGTAGATAGGTGTCTCTTTGACGCAACACCGTAACCGATATTGACCTAATCTTTTTTTAAGCGAGGGCTCTTACGCCATGGTCATGGCTGTTGTATCGACCTTTTTTTTAGGAAAAGCGTAGCAATGCTCTCGCGGGTTTTAATATCGGCTGCAGTGTTGTGTCATGCAGGTGAGAGCGAGAGCACTGCTCGTTATGTGAGTACTATAATGTATGCTGTCTCTTTCCCTCTTCCTACCCTTGTGTCCCGTGACTCCTGTAGCGCCGTCGACGGCAGAAGGCATCCCTGAGGTGTACTACTTTGGTCCGTGCGGTAAATACAATGCATTGGTGATGGAACTCCTGGGGCCATCGCTGGAGGATCTCTTCGATCTATGCGGCCGTCGGTTCTCTCTAAAGACTGTGTTAATGATCGCTATGCAGTTGGTAAGTTTAATATCACGGTCTTAATTTATCAATTAAATAATCCAAGATGCTTATTAAATAGCTTCCACGAATTTGATACCTTAGGATACAACAAATTAGGTACCGGCCTAGAAACCTTTTAATGCAGTCTTGTCTTCATGGGGTCAAAAGTCATAACGACTTTGATGATTAAACTGTCAAAAGTATAACTATACTTTTTTATTATTAGAAACATTCATATTTCCAATCAATGTTAATTTACTTGAACATAAACTACTCAAAGTAGCTGATCTAATTAACAGTCGCCGTCAAATGAGAAGCTATTGTAACAAACTGGAAACAACGTGTGAAGTTTAAACAATGTTGTAAATAGTACAAGAGGTGACGTATGTGATGCAACGTCCGAACGGCGCGACGGTAATCTGCATTGCTATTGATAAATAAGCAAATTGAATCGTGTTGGGAATACCCCCACTGAATAGGGATTAGTCGTAGACTCATAGATTATTTTGCCTTTAAGTTAGATAGTTGCTGAGACGGATGACGTTTTATGCAACTAACCTAGATGGAGGTGTAAATGTATCTGAAGATCTTATAGTTAATTTTAATGTTAATTGACTTTTCAATTTCGTTAATTTTTCAATAAAAAAAATAGTAAAGTTCCTCATTTAAATTAAAATCTTCAAAATTATTATTTACAGGAGCTTAATCCTTACAGATTCGATAAGAATATTAGTTACTAATCTGATTTAAAACTACTACCTTTTATAAGCTTATTGATACGTCATACTTTACTTATGAGTACGACTATAAATAAAATGATTCCCAATTGACACTGCAACAATTGTAACATCATAAATTAATCATTTGTATTATTATTTCAGTTACATCGCATCGAATACGTACACACGAGACATCTAATATATCGAGATGTGAAACCAGAGAATTTTTTAATAGGTAGAACTGCAACTAAAAGGGAAAAAATCATTCACATCATTGGTAAGTTGACTTAAAGATACTTTTTCGAGAATATTTTGTTATGCATGCGGTACTATTGTCTATTAAGAAAATGCATGACAGGTGAGACAAGTGCAGTCTGGCAATAGTGGTGCATGCTATTTGAATTCTATACAATACATGTTAGGACATTGATATTTTCTTTCAATCGGCAACACAGAGAGCGAGCCACAATTTTTAAATGATGTATTAAAAAATAATAGCCTTTTTTCACAGACTACGGAGGACATATTCTCGCTAACTGAAAACTGTGTCTATGGAGTCGGCCACCTCTCACGCACACCTTAGTTGGCTATTCCGCGGGAAATTAGACTCTGTCGCCGTTTACACAGAGTCGATTACTCGCGGTCAACTAATGTGTGAATGTGTGCGTGCCGGCTTGTACGTACAGCGTGGTGGCCGACTCGAGTGACACAGTTTTTTGTTAGCGAGAATATATCCGACTTTTTTTTATATCTGTGCCTTTTTTACATTGGATGGTGTGTGGCAAGGCAAGGTTTTCAACCAATATCTTGTGAAATTACCTGATTTTAACCTGAAAGTATTTTATCAAATCCAATTGTTCGATTTCTGTTTTTGCTGGATGAAAGTTATTTTAACTATTATTTGGCTTCCGTATTAATTAATGTAAGCTTACAATTATTTTAGAGGTACAGAGTGGATACCTACATGTTGTGTATGACTTTTTGTTTGTAAATACATACTTAATATATACATATAATTACACTCAGACTCAGGACATGCAGATATGTTCGTGTACTTAAATGCATGCCCTGGGTGGGAATCGAACCCAAGAACTGTGGCTTGATAGGTGGAATCTTAACCAACCACGCCAACTGGCCCGTCAATAAGATTAGTAAGAGAGAACAATCTGGAAAATATATACCAAAAGTATTGAATTTTGGTCACTTTTGGTATTTTGGTCAAGACACGGTCATACGGTCTCCTCGAAATATCTTTACTTGTTATTCTGTCGATTAACCACCCTTAGGGCTTTCTCTAATGTTA
Source organism: Polyploca ridens (assembly GCA_951394255.1). Taxonomy (NCBI): domain Eukaryota; kingdom Metazoa; phylum Arthropoda; class Insecta; order Lepidoptera; family Drepanidae; genus Polyploca; species Polyploca ridens. The sequence continues at coordinate 9,958,213 of OX596259.1, read as the reverse complement.
AATTATCCTGTGGGGTTGATACTGATATATAATTTATGGTAGAATGGTCGTCAACACACCCATTGTTTGGAAGACCCTAAATACACGTGAGAAATATCATTAGCTTTGTGGTTTTTAATAAATATGTAGTCGTTTTTTTATCTGACGATGGATATGCCACGGGAATCTGTTTTTAATTAAATTATCAGATAAGTTTTAAATTAACACAAACTAGTCATGTTGGCGAATCATATTTTGCGCAACGAATATATTGTCAAGTCTATCATCTCATGGGCACCTGGCAGTTACAAATTATTTATTTTTTAGTAAATTAAAACCGCAATTTTAAAATCGGCGATAAAATCTTCGGTACTATATTTTATTTTGCTAAAATATGAGATTTTCTTTGAAACACTATTACACTCTTTTGTTGACTTAAAAAAAGTACCTAATTACAAAGTCAGAGCTACTTATCTTTTTATTACTTATCATTTCATACTTTTTAGTGCAAACCCACTTTGGGAGTTTATGCGTTGTCTATTAGAGAGTCAGTCACGGTCCTGTTTTATAGGTTTAAATTTCTCTTTAATTTATGAGATAAGCACCTAATAATATACTAAAATCACTATAGAAAAATCACGAAAATGTGACCATAAATAATATAACGCTAGCATTTTTATGTCTAGTAAGGTCCGTTCATTGATAAAGAATAATTTATAGAATAGTACAACTCGTCATACGTTTAGGTAACAAGATATAACAACGATGCGGTAATTCTATATTCAATAGAACGAGGTCTGCGGTTGAAATATATTACTGTAAGGGCACAGTTTATGTGGTATGTTTGTATAAATAATTGAAACATGAAAGAATTATTATTGGAATAGGTATATGCCTAATAAATACAAATTCCCAAGGTATTTTATGTAACTGCTTTCGTCCCCCACGTTTGTAAAAAATATTTGATTAACTTAGGCGTACCGTATAGACAGGCCATTTGCGCTTGTTTGGTATGTATTATTATTATTGCTATCTCAGTCAGTCGCGAGTGTAGCGTGGGCGTCTAGGTGAGACGGCAATAGTCTTTAGGTATGCTTCTTTTTAGTTTTAGTATGGTTATTTTAATAATATACTAATAATGAAAATATAACTTAAAAAACGTTATTATATCATATTTACAACCTCTAAGTAAGAAAGAGCCCTTGTATTGCAATTTTTTTATTTTTATTTTGAATGGCCTTGTGTTTGGCCTTCGACTTACCCCATGAGGAGTCATGAGGAGGCTGAGGATGTAGCACGCTTATCCAGAAATAGTCTATTCACTCTGGCTTTGAATACATCTATGTTAAAGGTGTCGAGAAACACAGACTCCGGAAGAGAGTTCCACTCCTTTGCTGTTCTAAAAATCTCATGAAACTTTTTGCAAGTCTGGATTAGTTATTGGATGGTGTTTACAAAATTTCATTGAAGTTTATTCGTTACCATACAAAATAATAATATATTTCGTTTTGTATCTGTGTGCCTCGAGGTAATGTCCTCATTATGTATACATAAATCCATGAAAAACTATACAACTTTCTACCTAGTACCATAAATGCATTAGGTATAATGCTTATAATCCGTCATTGCCCAAAAGCACGTAATTAACCAATAAATATTTTTTTCTTTTTCAGATTTTGGTTTGGCCAAAGAATATATAGACTTAGAGACAAACAAACATATCCCATATCGGGAGCACAAGTCACTCACTGGGACTGCAAGATACATGTCAATAAATACACATTTAGGAAAAGGTAAAACCTTATATATTTTTATGCATTTAGTAAAGTGATTGTCTACTTTTGATGCTGACTGTACAATAGTGTGGAAGCTTGTAGCAACAAATAGAGAATAAACTGTGATATAGGTCATCTTCATTTTGGTTAAAATATTATCAATCTTAGTGGTCAACAAAGTTCGACTACCATGGCCCATTCCCAGATGCAATCGACGATTCTCTATTAGATTATAACTTAGATTTATTACTTAAGATAATCTTCTGCAAGAGCAACCTATAATTAATATAGTTATTTTAAACGTGCTCTTTAAAGAGCTAGATAACTTTCAGCCTTATGTTCGGTGTGCCAAGGGCGATATTTAAGTTGCAAGTTCCGCCTAATTATGGTTTTGAGTTTCACTACCTTACTACTTACTATAATAATTTGATACAATTGTTTTATTTTTCAGAACAATCTAGACGCGACGACCTAGAAGCTCTCGGTCACATGTTTATGTATTTTTTACGTGGTTCCTTACCCTGGCAGGGTTTAAAAGCTGACACACTCAAAGAAAGATACCAAAAAATTGGTGACACCAAGCGGGCAACGCCTATCGAGGTAACAAAATTTAACTTACTTAGGGTCAATTTCTTAATCGCTAGATAGCTCGTACAAGCTCATGGAACAATTAACCTATAGAAGCGCAATGACGTTCATTTTGGTTGAAATAAATTCCGCCAATTTCCCATCGCCGACAATGCGCGCTGATTGGTTAAGACAAGGACGCATGCACTCTGATTTGCCAAGTCAAAAACACACGACGCAGCGAGTGGTCCTTACTGTTCAAACTCAGTGACAAATCACTGACTAGTTGTGGAATTATATTGTTAAGAGGCAGAAATGGGCAAAAGTCTCTACATTGCAGCCCAAATTATATGAAACCTGCTAGCTCTACGGTATTGAAATTGAAATATATGATACTTAAGGATATAACAAACACATCGCCCGAGCCGAAAACACGATTTCAATTAAAAGCCTCGATAAAAAAAAATGCCAAACATACCTCTGAAAATCAAGAAATTCCCAAATATATCCAACGCCTGAAGGTATTTTAATACGATTTTTTTCATCAATAGAGTACATATCATAAGCAAATAATCGCCCGATTTAGTTTTTTGAATTTGCGATTCAGTTTTTCATAATAATGATTTTAAAAAAAGTCGCTTACGTCAAATTAATCTGAGCACCATGAACATCATACCGCACTCTATTGTCCTGCAACTCGCGTATTTTGCTTCGCGCTCACTCGCATTCCGCGGCGATCCGCGTTGCTAGACGGACCTGTGTAATTTTTTTTCAGAATTTTCACATACATAAAACCCTCTCAAATTAGTAAAAAATCATATCAAATTATCTTTAGAAGGCACTGGAAAATGCATGCTAGTCAAATTAAGGCAATTGAGCCTATTATTTGCTTGTTATAAATAAAAATATATAAAATAAAATCTGTTATGATTGATGCTTTTGATAATTGTCACCGAGGCATTTCGTGGTACTGACAGAGACTAATTCTTATTTTCGTCTATGAAAGATATGGTTAGGGTAGCCTAGGGGGCTAAGGCGCGGGGTATTTATGTACTCCCGACTGAAGGAGGTGATGATTCAATCCCGGAAAATGTTTTTCTTTATTTTTTTTATCAAATCATGCGAAATGAAAAATCAGCAATATATATTATTTTTAATGAGCAATTACCTATTTAGTTAGTTACCTGATTAAATAATACCTCATTAAATATTGTTTATTTTGAGATCAAAGAAAAGGTATGAAAGGTAGGTTGACTGATACTGGTAACAGTAGGTGCCCCGAAGTCGGGGCGGGCATGACTGCCTCTACTGCGGTCATCGAGTCATCTGTATTTATCGAGTCGAGCCGATAAACTTTTATATTCATCGTATTATTGTGGTCCACTCGCGTAGTCGTCAAATGACAATGGCACAGTAAAATTAGAACAGTAAGGAAAATATTACACATCTTACGTTGACTAAGTTTCTAGTACTTACTGGACTGATTAGTTGGAATGTGAAGCCATCCTATATTTACAATTACTAGTAGTGAGCTCGGCTACCATTGTGCCGATTGTCGTAACGGCCAATGGCCTGATGGCCGAAAGCCTCTCGGCTCTTGGCAGTATTCCTCAATACAGCTCGTATTGTGAGGAGGTTCCTGTTTCTGCAACCCTAACCAACGGTAGCTTAGTTTTTTCAGCCAATCAGTGAGCCAGGCACAGTTTTATATCAATAAAAGTAATAAAATTGGAATAACTTTTTTTCCAAACCATTATATAATACTTCCTTAAGGTGGATGCTTAGCATGAGGCGGGAAATTTTATAATATATGGGTCAAAATAGCTTTTTGAGTTAGATGCCTGCAATAAGGATCATTCACATAACAAAATGATAACTTTTTTATTACTACAGAGGATGCACATAACCTTTTTGAGCATAATGTTTTTTAAATTATTAATATCCATCAATAAATGACGAAGTTATTAAAGTTTTAAAAACAGCTTAATTAATACGCTCGCTCCCGCTTGTACATTAACGTTGACGTCATAATTCGGCCACCACGCAACTGGATATTTGTCAGTTTGTAACCTTTTCACGGCTTAACCACTGAACAGATTTAAATACAATTTGGCAGGGAGATAGTTCAATTAGTGGAGAAGGACAAAAGGATACTTTTGAACGTAAACGATCCTCATTGCTCAAAAATGCAATTATGTTACATTTACATACCTCGGTGATACCGCTCAATAAATTTGACAGCGATAGCTCAGAAGTATCACCTCACCTGCCAGCTTTATAAAAAGAAGTCCTTATGCACGGTGCCGAGATTCCAATATTGCGATATTCCGAGATTTATGCCCTAGGATACAATACAATACCAGAAGTATGGAGAGGAAATAAATGGTGGTGCTCTTCTTCAAAAAAGGCGATAAGGCCCTATTGAAGAACTACCGCCCCATATCCTTCCTAAACCACGTTTATAAGTTGTTTTCGGGGGTCATTACGAATTGTCTTGCACGTAGGTTTGAAGACTTCCAGCCTCCCGAAAAAGCTGGTTTCCGTAAAGGCTTTAGTACCATAGATCAAATACATATATTCAACCGTTATGCCTTGTGTATGATGACTGTGAAAAAGCCTTAAATTCAGTTGAGACATGGGCGGTATTACAGAGTCTACAGCGGTGCTAAATCGACTATCGCTATATCGAATTGTTGAAAGTGATTGTACAGCAAAGCCACTATGTCAATCCGAGTACAGGACGAGAGTACGAGATCAATCCAGTTGCAAAAGGGTGAAAGACAGGGTGACGTAATTTCCCCGGAACCTTTACCACTGCAATGGAGGATGTGTTCAAGCTCTTGAACTGGAAGGGTTATGGCATCAACATCAACGGTGAACACATCTCTCACCTTCGACTTGCCGACGAAATAGTCATAATGGCGGGAATCGCTGAAAGCTTTGAACATCATGCTCAATGATCTCAAGAGTTTCTTAACAGGTCAAGATGAAAATATACAAGACAAAAATTATGTCTAATATTCATATTCCGCCAATACCCGTGATTATTGGGAACACTGCTCTCGAAGTTGTAACTACGCCAACTGGCCCGTCGAAAGTTTTTTAAAGTATTTGAAAAATTATATTTGTAATGTTTGTCTGCAGTTTGTCTACTGTTTACATTTTTACTGTGTCCAATTCAAACAGTGTCGTTCTCGTGGAAATGTTTAGATGGCGGTGTATCATGTTTAATTGTTTGTTTGCAATGACGCACTTCTAAATAGAGGGAGCTAGTATTTTTTGTTTGCTTAGTTCCTGTAATTTCCGCTAATATTATGTGAAAATGTGGCGCAAGGGTGAAAACTGAAATCTGCTCGAGAGTATTCTGGGCCTTAAGTATTACTACTCTATAGGGATATTTCCTCGATGTACAAGCTGTACTATAAGTCTTTACAAAAACTGATTTATTTCAAATTAACAGTCAGATACCACTTATATGGCCATTGGAAAATCGGCCCTACATCTAAAGTAACAAAACCTTATGATGTTTATTTAAAAAACATTCCCTTTCACCCTCATTCGTGATAGGAAGCGGGTGTTCAGCACTAGGACATTACAGGCTGATGATGATGATTCTTGAGACTTGATCTGAGTTTTGATGTTCTAAAATACAGCTCTGGAAGATGTAATGTTTAAGTAAAGCCGATGACACACTCGTTTATATAGGGATATTATTAATTGAACCTCGTTTAAAAATTACGCAAACTTAAGAATCTCCTCTAGTTTACTTATTGCATATCAGAAAAATGACTGTTGTACCTATTCATCAACATGTTCTATCACCCAGACCCGACTCGGGGCACTCCAAATACAGTTGGTTAGGTTAGGTTAAAACTGTGACAATAACTAAGTGTGACAAATACTAGATGATCATTCAGTTCAAACAGTTATGTATAAACCATAAAACTGATACTCAGTTTGATTTATATAGTGTGCGATTCAGTATTTTTGATTCTAGTTTTGAATTATTTTGTTCGAATAGAGGGAATTAATAGTTAGGGCGTTAATTACATGCCATAAATATATGCAGGTGCTTTGCGAGGGGCACCCCGAGGAGCTGGCGACGTACCTCCGCTACGTGCGGCGGCTCGACTTCTTCGAGACGCCCGACTACGACCAGCTGCGCCGCATGTTCCGCGACCTGTTCGAGCGCCGCGGATACCTCGACGACGGCGAATTCGACTGGACCGGCAAGACCATGGTAAACAGTTCAGTTGCTTGATACATAGTATAGGTACGCGCTAAATCCGCGCGGATGTTCAAATTCTGCCGTTGATAGATGTTCTATTTCACGAAGTTGAAGTTTTAGGATTTATATTTTTATATGGATATGATCGAGTTATTGAAATTGTGCATTTGCTACCGATACCGTCTTCGTGAAATAGAATAACTGAGCTTACGTGATTATAATCGAAGCGGATGATACGCGCTCGCGGATCTATGAATGAGTGTATATCAATACACTCATTTGTAGGTCAATACCTTATGTTGGCCATCATTCCTTTATTTTATCACGCGCAAAATTCGGCGCTATTTCAAATGTGTTTCTTTTTGGTCTAACTAATATCTGTTTTGTATCATGAACATGAAAGCAATTCCATGCGAAAACGAATTATCAGTTATAGATAAAGCCAAGTCAAAATTGAGTTTGCGTGACAAAGTTATCATTACTACTATAAAAGTAGCGTATCTTTCGTTGAATGCAATTTATAAAGTTCGTTTCTATACACGATAACACCAATTCAAAAGCATTTTTCAAAGAATTAGGGCTAAAAGTTTTTAAGCGAGTTCACGCGATGGGAAAATAATTAAAATAGGTGAATAACCCTGATTTTAACTCTTTTGCTCCATTAACTAAAATTCAGGCGATGGCCCTGATTATGTTGTTTACAACTTAGCTAATTTTAGTCTCACTATGTCTCTTTCTAACAAAGAACATATGAAAAGGATGTAAGAAATTCTGTCCTGTCAAATTAGTCCAATGCTTGTTTTCAATATAAATTTAATCGCCATCTATCGCGGTTACGTCTAAATACCCGCAAATGAAGACGGCAAAGACTTAATTTCACAGCTTTAAATATGTTCTATCCTTTTTCAATAATGTTCGTAAGAAAGAGATGTGATGTGACTAAAATTAGTTTAGTGCGATTTACAACAGAATCGGCACCAATATTTGCTTGGTGTACTAAAGGAATAATTCAAATCAAGTAGTGGGTCTTTAAGTAAATGTTTTTGTGTATTGAAGCGACTTTAATTCTTTCTGTAACATAATTTTTCTTAATCTATTGTGTTTGTCATTTATTGGTATCATAATGAATCTAATCCATTATCACAATGCATGTTAACTAATGTGTGATGGGTGCACCTTCTAATAAGTTTCTGTTGCATAAGGCGTCGGTCCCACACTAAGTGGTCTTGCGTTCAGAGTTACGAATAAATTAGTCTGACAATGCGAATGCATGTTCCAGGAGTGTTCCCTTTTTGCTTTGAACTCTATAAACAGAACTCTAGATCGCTTGCTGTGGGACTGACGCTTAAAATGACTGAATTATTATAATGATTTATATTGGATTACATCAATTCAGATTACATAATTATTATTTCCTGTGAATCTAGTATGAAAGTATATTCTAAAATAAATCGTTTAGTCATTTCGTATGTTGTATTTTGCACAAATTTAATTTTACTCGCACAAATGCTTGTTAACGTGAATACTGTGAATATTCCTGGGGAAATTGATTCAGTAATGTTTTAATAACGATAGTGGCAATGTAATAAAAATTACAGCAGTTTTAATACTTGTCTTGAAGAATAACATATTTATTGAACAATTTTATAAGTAGCACAAAATAGATGGACCATAGACTTTTGTATATCTTAATTCTCTTGATAGCTCTTGATGTCCGCGTGCATTATCTTCATTACTACAGTGCGGCCGCTGAGATAATGCGATTCTGACAGTATTCGGCGCCGAACTGTAACTTAAAACAAACTATAAAGTGTTTCATTCAAATCTGTCTGCAACATACAATTTTATTTAAACTTCCTAAAATCAATCTTGAAAAGTAGTTCAAAATTGAATGCATTATCAAATTCAATTTATTATTACAACTGCAATATGTTCGGAAAAACCATTTTTTTGTTTATCTTTACTCTTGAAACGTAGGTTTATAACAAACGACGATTTTAAATGAATTAATTGTTAAAATTAGCTAATCCTTATCATCGCTATTAGTAGAAGTTACATAATTTATTATACTTGTTTAATAAAATATAATTTGTCCCTAATTTCGTGTTTCTGTGTAGTTTGAGTTTATTTATTTAATGACTGAGATTTAAATACCTATCATATGAAGAGCGTTAGAATCTATCTCTTTTTATAATTTATTTCATGCATCTTCCTTATTTTTTAATAGCAACATTTTTTACTTATTAAAAGGTTGGAAGATTTTACTATGGAGCATGGCATTCCTATTATTTCGCCATTTTGATTTAATTTCGGGGCTTTTTAAATCGTGTTTTTAGTTCTTTATAATTTATTGGGTATAGTAATTAATTTTGCATTAAAATTTTTTTTTTTTTTTTGTTGCTTAACTGTATGACTTAGTTGCTTTTATCTTCGAAACGTGACACTTTATGAGGTTTAGTTACAGAATATTTCTTGATTCTATAGATGTCAGCTATCGATTTTTATAAAAGTTATCGGTGAACGCTGTTTGAAAAATAACCAAAATGACGGATGAGAGGAATGCCAAAATCTTCCTAATCCTTTGTGATGTATTGTTTTTAAATCATAGTCTGTAAAATTCCTTGTATTGCTTTTTTTACGAATAATATATTTTTTAGTAATATACCTAGGTGTTAATGCACATTAGGGAGGATGTTTCACACTCATACTTGCATATTTTTGTTTCTAATTAACATGAGCACAAATAACATTGCTTATTGTTTTAACGCGTTTGAACAGGTTCTGTCCATGCACTACGTAATGCCTGTGAGTCATAAGTTAAACGATATTTTTAAGTATACCCGAACAAGATGTTATGGTGTATTATAAATTTAATTACAATATACCTTATAATTACGACGCTATGGTTCGTTTAAAATTACAATAATGGCATAAATCTCGTGGGGATTGATTTTGCCTGTGATTGTGATCTAATTTTAATATAGGATGTGCAAGATTGGATGTGAAATGGGTAATTTCATTACTCGATTACCAAAAAATTTACATCGACAAATAATACCAAAATGGCCCGTATTGTGCTATTTCAAAGGAGCTTCCTACCGCAGTCGCTCAGACTGTGGAATGAGCTCCCTGCCGTGGTTTTCCCTATGGGATTCTTCAAAATGGGTATGAAGAGATTTTGGCAGGGTCGGCAACGCGCCAGTGTTTCTTGTGTTGCAAGCGTCCATAGGCAATGGTAATCGCTTACCATCAGGCGGGCCGTATGCTTGTTACCTGAGTGGTATAAAAATACCTCGCAATAGATTCAGAAAGTATAGGCAGGAGTAAAAGTGTTACATAGTTAATGGACAGTTAGTATGTTTTTTTTATTTGGATGTTGCATGCCGCATGCTTAACGCTTTTGTGTCCGACTTTACCGCTGCGACTCCAGCCTGCCAACATTCATGTGATGAGAATATTGCGCAACGCTCCGCCCTCCAATGTCGTTAGAAATAAATCTGACAAGGTTAGTGATATATTCCCTTTGTGTAAAGTAAAGATTCACTCAGAATTAGACCCTACTTAGCGTGTCCCTAAGGGCTATTAACTTTTTAAAGTGATTACTGGCATGCAGGTTCTCTCACTTTTTTTTTCTTTGGTGTTTTTCAGTTGTAACTAATATATTTCATGTTTTTTGCTAATATTATCATGCTTTTTCGGTTGTAATTGATTCTTACTAACGTAGTAAGACATTTTTGCACTTGATAGTACTGCACAAGAGTATGTTCTGAAAACACTGTACCGCATAAGATAAGCCGATAATTATGTTATTTTTAAATCATTTAATGTCTGTGTCAGCCTAACTTGATGGAAATATTAAGAAATCTTCATAAATAGTTTTGTTTCTTGAAATACGAACATGGAATATCAATAAAAAATACCTACAATAGTAATTTAATTATCAAATTGGGTTGACATAGCTTTTTTTACATATGAACACAAATGTGTATTGAGCTTATTTTATTATGATTACAGTCTACTCCAGTTGGTTCTATCCAAACGGGCCATGAAACCGTTCCGTCGCCGAATAGACATCAACCCTACAAGGTAAAACTTTAATTACTTTTAGAACGTCGTTATTGAAAATATTTTATATCTTCATTGTATCGCTATGACGACCTATAGGAGTTTTATAAAAAAATATGAACATGAGGTCCCTCTAAAGATTTAGTTCTCTCTGTGTCAGTGTCAGTCAGCAAATAATATGTGGTTTTCACCACTTAATCTTAATAATCTGCCCTGCATGGCAAAAACGCCCAGTTGAATGATAAACATTGTTAATATTTTAAATTATAAGTCAAGGAAGTTCTTAACAAATTTTATAGGATTTGAGGTACTTCGCGATCTCACATTGCTTTTTTGTCGGTGCAGGATAATTTGTGTGATTATATGATTGGTTTGGTTGAGGACGATGAGGCGGCGCTTATTTCCGGAGAGGTTTGATTCGCTCACATTTACCCTAGTTGTTATTTTATATTAGAACGCTGATCCCTTGCCATTTGCCTCGAATCTCTCCCGAATATATCCCAATGATAGTATTCTGGATGGGCAACTAGATATTCAGCAAAATAAATATGTTAGATCGAAAACTGCTACTGGCCGAAAACACAATATTTCAAGTGAAGAGCATAAGGATTATCTACAATACGTTTCTTACATTTGCAAAAAAAAACATTTGAAAAATTCTAAATTCAATTAACGTTTTGGTTAAACATGTATTTAAAAAAAAACATTAGTTCGATTTGCAATCCAGTTTACTTGATATAATTAGTATCATCTCTTTTGCTTCTGACTACTGATTTATTTTTACGAATACGACGTGTAGAAATGAAGCGGTAATATAATCATTCATTTGCAGTATTGCTTCGTGCTTCATAGGGTTTTTAACGCTAGTCCCCCTAACCAAACAATCGTTTTTTTGTGTGGACCTTATCAACATACCAAAATAATTATTTGTACCCTAATAAACGACAACTCTAAGCTTTTTGGTGGTATTCGAAGCCTTAATGCTTATAGTAGTTTCCTAAATTATCTATATGATGTAAAAAGGCTTGTGGATAGTTGTTTTTTTTATGAATTTCCCATTTGTTATATCCTGCCTGATTGACTTGAGTTACTTTACATTAAGTACTGTTATTGTTTTTTTTTTGTGTGTCAACCCTAATCTTTTTACTGGTCCTTGTAAGAATATGACATCCATTTTTTTTAATTTTACATTGTTTATACAATAATAAATTATTAATATGTATGGGTCAAGAAATAAGATGTCTATTATGAACCAATGAACATTAATATAGATCTTCTTATATTTTTTGGCTAACTGCTCATTCATTTACAATAATCCTCTATCTATAGTCATTATCAACGAAATTGTTCCGAAAAGAAAGTAAAAAATGGTCTGAAACTTGGTTTAGTTGAAGCCTTATTATGCTAGCTGTTCTCCTGAGCAACGGATAACGTTATAAAAAATGGTGGCACATTTCAGGGCGCAGCAAAAGATATCGGCACTGGTGGTACAGCGAATACCGGAGGTAACTGGCCACACAGCGGTAAAGCGACGCCACTCACCACGGGACATCTCACGCCGGCCGATAGGCATGGTTCCGTTCAGGTAATAAATTTGGGCGAATTTCTAGCGGAAAAGACTAAAGGTCAGCTCACACAGAGACGCGATGCGGCGCGCATTTTTTAAGATAGCGATACAATGGTGCCGATTCTGTTGTAAATCGCACTTAACTAATTCTAGTTACATCACATCTCTACCTTACAAACATTATTGAAAAATGATAGAACGTATTTAAATTCAAATTAGTCATTGCCGTCTTCATTTGCGGGTATTTAGACGTAACCGCGATATACGGTGACTAAATTTATAATGAAAACATGCATTGGAGTTCATTGGACTAATTTGACAGGACTACATTTCTTACATCCTTTTCTTATATTCTTTGTTAGAATGAGACATAGTGAGAAAATTAGTTTAGTTTTAAACAACAGAATCAGCACCAATATAGAACTTTATTTAGTACACAAACGGAACACATTTCAGTGAGAGAATTTTACACATGACTAAGTTTACTAAGACTATTTTAATAATTTAACATGTGTGCGTTGCGTCGTGGTGTGGGCTGGCCCTAAAGACCTTAGTCATAAAACGCAATTTAACTTATAGTGCCTGGGCGACCGAGCATTGCTCGAAAATTCGGTAAACACGTTTTACTAGAGATGAGAATTAGCTAGATCGACTTTTCGTCCCTAAAAATGGGGGGATTTTAGCAAATTTCATCGAAATCGTCCAAGCCGTTTTCTAGATATCAAAACATACCTATGTGTTCAAATATTACTCGTTTAATAGTATAGGATACTGATTAGATTATTAACGTGACCATATCATCAGCATATTAGTTAAGCGTTTTATGTGTAAGTGTAGTTTTCAGATGAATTATGCTCCGTGTCGTTTTGTCTTATAAGTTCTGAATGGATTATGTTCCAGTTATAACGTTTAGAGAGATATAATCGCGATGAAAGAGTATCTATTGATGGACGTTTTGTGTAGATATAAATGACGAAGGAAGCTTCCGATAAATTAAATAGAAGATAATTTAAACAGTCTTATAGACATTAATCTAAATGTCGGTATATTTTATACTTTTCTAATATATTAGATTTAAAAAAAATACAATTTGAATCACAGCGTTCCATAAAACGGTTTGCTGCGTATTTCAGAGTGTTTATTTGTGAATGTTTCACCTGGCTAGATCAAGTTTTATCCTCAGATTATTTGGGAATGGTATACTAAAATGTTTTGATACATATTTGAATCCCGCATGCATTTCTTTGATGACTGTACACTCAATTATTTATTTTTATTTTCATGCAAACATTATTTTCGTATATTGTGAATGTATATTGGTGTATTTATTTTTTAGCTATTGAAGAATAAACATTTTCGGTATGTGAAATTTCCCGGATCGGTTTCAACGGTCAGTTTTGAACTTTTAGCGGCATTTTTGTGTGTCTGCATGTAGCTTATACTGTTGTGCTATTTTAAAAATGTTACAGTTTTCGCGGCTTTGAACCGAGCACTGCCAATATTCATTCATAAATATTTTACGCGCACATTCTGTCTGTGCTTTATTTATTCGTTTTATTTAATATTTTGTTGTAATTTGTGACAAAGCAAGCTAATACATTTTTATTTGCTTTTGTACATTGCTTTCGTGGTCTGTTTCGCAATTTAAGTTCTAATTCGTGAATACTTTTTTTTTTTTTTTTTTATACAACTAGTTCGGTAAACAAGCATACGGCCCGCCTGATGCTAAGCGGTTACCGTAGCCATATGGACGCTTGCAACACACGAAGCATCGCTCACGCGTTACCGACCTTTCCTCCCTCCCCTATGAGCTCTGGCGACCTTACTCACGCGCAGGAACACAACTTTACACGACATAAAGTTATTTGGCTGCGGTATTCCGTAAGGTGGAGGTACTTCCCCAGTCGAGCTGCTCTTTGAGCGAATAAACGCTATGCTCTACTTCTCTCAAACTCATACTTTTCTTGCTCATTCTAGATCTTTTAAAGTTTAAATTGCTGAAATGAATCTTGATAGTTATGTTTTTAAGCTTTTTCACCCCATTACAAAGTAAACATTCATAGAATTACGTCGAATAAATACTAATAGCGTTCATTTTAAATGTGTACTTACAGTAACTGAGAGAACTAAATATCATGTTGTAAATTAATAGTCAGTGTTAGTTTGAAATAATAGATAAATGTTATTTTTAGAAAGGTGTATGTAGTACTTGAAAGATTAATGGCCATTTTCTATAACCAATTACCGCTTGATGCTTAGGATACTCCTTACGCATGTCCAGGTCCATGTAAGCTAGGGTTTTAATCGAAAATAGCCATGTAATCGAAAATCGCGGGCGAAACCGTGAGGCGCGCGCCGCGAGGAAGCTGGTTTTACAATAATTGAATTGTTTTACAAAAAACTTAAACCGACTTCAAAGTAAACTAAGAAGTAATCTAATCCTGATCTGATGACAATGGGACCAAACGGAAAGTGTACCCTTCCGAACAAAAAATGAATTTTCCAAATCGGTTCATAAATGACGGAGTTATGAAGTAACAAACATTAAAAAACAGCCTAATTGAGAACCTCTTCCTTTTTTGAAGTCGGTTAAAAACAAGTAGTGATCGGATATTCGGATGCCTATCGGATATTTACCTAAAGTTGAGGTGTTGGCTATTATGGAATGCACTTTTTTTTAGCTTATAATCTTTTTTTTTATCAAACACACCACCCCTACCCTACATACACACATTTGTATCTGGGGTAACAGTAAATATGCATCCGAATAGTTTTCCAATCCCGGAAACACGCCTTCCTTCTTAAGATAATTAATTTTAAAATGAAGCTTCCAGGGAATTTATAAGTAATCGGATGCATCTATACTTATGCATTCCCTGATATCGATCTGATCTGATATCGGATTTATAAAAAAAGAAATATTTTTAAAAGTCGCTTCCATAATTTTATAGCTATAAATTAACTTAAGGTCCAATCCAAAATATTTTTCGTACATTTTGATCGTGCAGCATTGATCTTTAGTATGAAAAAGTTTTCTTTTTCGAGATTTCATAGTTGGTTGGAGTAACAGGTGTTCATAATGATGAATAGAATAACCGCTGCAAATTTGGCTACACTTTGAAAAGTGACCCTGTACCTCTCACCTAGATTTTCAACTATGTGTTATTATCATCATCATCAGCCTATTATATCCCACTGCTGAGCATAGATCTCCTTTCACAAATTAGGGTGAAAGGGAATTGCCAGATATCCCACCTCGCATGTCCACTGCGGATCGGTGGAGGTTGGCTAAAGGATTTACTGTTGGAGTTTTCAAGCCGCCTAGGAGGCCTTCAACTAGCTTAGCGACTATTGCAATTAAGTGATAGGACCAACTACTTTACGTGCCTTCCGAAGCACGGAAAACGCTCGAGTTGAATACTAGGCGGTTTCCTATCCAGATATCGGCCTCAACGGCGGTATCTAGACTTTGCCGATCAATTAGGAACGGCACCACGAGCTGTGTGTCGATTACACCATTGTACAATGGTGTAATGTTTTCCAGGTGGTGAGTTCGACGAACGGCGAGCTGGGCGCGGACGACCCGACGGCGGGGCACAGCAACACGCCCATCACGCAGCCGCACCACGAGGTCGACGTCGTGGACGACACCAAGTCAGTGTTCCAACTGTATGAATACTTTTTTATTTTATTTTTTAACTTTTAAGTTGCTTTGTGGCCGGCTGCTTTTGTTTTCAGCATGTTTCTTGTTAGTGTCTTCTGTGTGGACTGCCATTAATTAGATTCTGAAAATGTTTAGGCCGTAGGTACTGAAGTTACCACCGTTTCGGAAATCAGCTTTCAAGGCATGATAGCTCAGTGGTAGTGACGTCGGATGCCCAGACGAATGTCGAGACGTTCGTCTCGGCATTGGGTTCGAATCCTACAATGAGAGGAAAACATCATAAGGAAACCATAGCAGCATACTTTGTAGTACCCACTGGCACACCAATAGAGGCTTGGCTGGCTACCACCAAGCCAAGCCTCTATTGGTGTGTTTCGACAGCTGTACTTGCTTACCACCTTTGCCCACATAACCACTCACCATAGTGAGATTGCAGTCAAACACAGGCCTATAATCAGCTAAAACTGTAAATGTTTAAGCCGTAGGAGGGTACTGTAGTTACCACTATTTCAGAAGAAGAACCGGCAAGAAATTCAGCAATGTCACATATAAATATTTATATGGTTTTACAGCCATTTTAACTACACCTCTAGACTTTTTACAATGTCTACCACTAACGCTTTAGGCAAGCTTTGCATTTTAATACTTATTTTAAGTGCACCCTAGTTAATAAAATTTGCAATACGTCCCCAAAAATTGGATACAAATAATTAGACTGAGGTCTTTTGCATGTGATTTTAACAGGATGTTTAAAGACAGAAGTATATATTTTAAAACTACTCGCAACACCAAAAATATGATATAAATATTTAAATAATGACAAAACTTTATTACTGAGCAGTGACGGTGGAAAACATCGTGTGGTAACCATAGCACGGTTACTTTGTAGTACTTGCCAGGCTAACTATCACCATCAAGATCTATTGTCAAGTCTGTGTGTCCGATAGTTGCACTTGAGAGCTTTTGAGGCTTTGTGAAGGCCGGCAACACATTGGCCACCCCCTTGGAATACCACCAATAGCCGGTGACCATCAGTGAAGCCATTTTCTATAATAATCGATGATTGTTTCCACAATGTCTCTTGTTGTATTTGTATCTTACCATTTTTTTATTCCATATTATTGATGTGTACTAATAACCCGTATCAACTTAAACCCTGACAGACTCTGTAAATCGTCATGCAGGCAATCCGTGTATTCCAGATGCTGTTGTTTCTTCAAGCGCAAAAAGAAGAAGTGCGCCGCGCGCGCGGGCAAGTGACGCGTGTGTCTCACGTGACCCGCCCGCACCCGCGCCCGCATCCGCGCCCGCAGCCGCACCCGCATCCGCGCCCGCATCAGCATCAGCATCCGCACCGCCCGCATCCGCACCCGCCCGCACCGCCCGCTGCACCACCACAACCTCTCTAACAACATATCGCTATTACCCTCGTCCTGCTCACTATCATACTATCATAAATTGCCAACATTTACCAGGAGTTTCAGTACTGAGGCCGCCATTTTGGAATTTCTTATCTTCTTGTAGGAGAAGCAAAATGGCGTTCTGACAGCTATCTTCTTTTGAAACATACGGGCTTACTCTTAAAACGATATTTAACTTATATACTGATTATATGGTCACATAAATAACGTTTTGGTTGAAAATGCCAGTAAGGTGAACAATAGAGTGGCAACTAAACATTGTTTTAGTTAAATACCGTCTTATGAGTAGGGGTGATAGTATACGCGATGGCAAAATATTGAGGACTTGCTATCCTACCCTAGTCATATATTTTTTTATGATCTGAGGTAGAGCAGTCTTGTTTATCAAACGTCGCGTACGCAAGTGTCAGGACGAAGGGTCACTTGTTACCAACTGTGTTGCCTTACTATCGATACTAGTGTTCGATATTCGGATTTAATAGGTTGATATTGTACTCGATACTAAAGTATCGATGCTAAGTCAACACTAGCCCAGTTGCTCAATAGAAAAAGTGATTTTTCTTCTACAGTATGTTACCTGTTGATAGAAAATCAATGACATAGGAAATATTGAAATAATTATGTTCTCGATGATGTGAAGTTAAATAAATGTATATTTGCAAATAATTGTTGTTCTAACAAATATTTTGATTCGTTGAAATGCACATTTTATATATTATAAATATTAAGGTACGCTTCTATTAGCTAAAATTTATAAATTGTTAGTATCTCTGTATAAAGTATGAGCAACTGGGAAGGAAGTACAAGAAAAATCAGTTTATAAATCAACAGTTTTACTTATTTATTGAATGCGTCGCTCTGTCTGTGAATATAAACCTATCTACACTACGGCTACTGCGATAAATTACAACCTTATGCGTAACATAATAGAGGTGCACGAATAAATTAGTTTCATTTCTCAAGCAGTCTATCAACCAAATTGTATTACTGTTTCGGTCACATCATTTAACGCTTACTTCGTTAATTTATTTATATTATTTATTACGTCGATATCATTCAGAAACGATTTTTAAACAATCTGTTATAATTACTATTGCAATAAAACATTTAAGTAACTGCTAACAGATTTCAAAAATTTTGTTTCAGTTTCATAAATCCATTCTAATAGAAATAGAATTATGAAAACAATCAAATAGTGAAAACTCATGATACCCTTTGTTTCAATGTAGTCGGATAAAAAGTAGCCTCTGATGTGTCCCTCTAGTCGTGCCTATGTTAAATGAAAAACTGTATTGAAATTTCATCTTTAAACTAGCATGTTTAAAGTCTAAATTTCTATCCAAGTTTTCAGACATTTGATTGCGTAAACATAACATGGATTTCGAATTATCGAACGCGTTGTCGGTGCAAATGCATAGGCCATAATATAAATTCCATACTCATCGCTCTGATACTTAATATACTGAAGTTAGAGTAGATTTTATTTAATCTTATTTATCTCAGAAAATGGGCGTGATATAATAAAGTTAGTTTAAAACGCCGCCGAGCGTTAGGCCGTGTGCGGTCGGTATAATTTTCGTTTTTGTGTTCCCGTCCGTAGCGAATTACTTATCATTTTCAACGCTCTGTAAATTGTAGTGCATTGTCCTAAAGTGGGACGTCAGATTTAGTTTACCTCATCGAGTACCCGCATCGTTTCAACGATTCATTCGCATCAACGGTCTCCATTCCAACCACATAACGAACAAATCATCAGATTTGTACATTCATCGTTACATTACTCTCATAATACTGCTGTAGATAAAAAATAAATACTTATCGAGTAGTTGTGTATCGCTTTGTCCCATTTATTAGTGAATCAGTGAAATATTATTTTTGTACGTCCTCTGTGAGTTCATTATTTGCTGTGAATGCATCGTAATTTTGAGTTTTTTTTTTACATAAGTAATGAATTACAATAACATAGAAATCGTGACTTTTTTATAATAAGTTTATGTGTGTTGAGAGGGATTCGTCTATTTTGCGTTGTGTTGATTGTTGCGATACGACCGTTGGATTTGTGCTAAAGGTTGTGATGTTTGACTGCTTATTTTTAATTCATTTGAAATACAAATTGTATGACAATTGTCAAATGAAAAGTTATTGCTACTTAAATCAGCAGACGTTAATTCCTTTGCCGATTGTTCTTATTGCAATGTTGCTGTAACCTTCATCAGTACTAGATTCGTCCTTAGAATGAAATAGATCCCGCCTATGAACGGTATTAATTTTATATATTTGATGAATTTGTCGGGTTTACGTGTGGTAGGAGGAAATGAGGAACGTTTAGTTGCTTACATATACATATTGTATTTTTTACGTACGGACATCGTTTTATTACGTCATGGGAAAGTTCAAAGGTAATTTCGTAGCAATCAACTCATCGCTAGTATGCATATTCTAGATTATAACTTTATTTAGTCATTGTTTATTCCTAAGTTCAGTTTGTGCGAGAGTATGTTATAATAATTATTTAAAATTGGCTCCGTTCCTATAGTGACGCCACATACTTTCCTATCTTTATTTATGCCTATTATTATAGTTATAATAAATGAAGATAACTGGCAATTTCATGCAATAAGTAAAAGAAATTATAGTTCCGATATAATATTTTTCAATTACATGTTTTAGTGACATTTGATAATGTTGGTATACAGTATGCTCCTAAATGATTCGATGAGCTATATTTGATGACATAAATGTTATATTTAAAGTGCAATAATTTATGTAGAAATTCATTACAATAGTGTAAAAATGTAATTTGTTTCAATCGATGTACCCCATCGAGTCCCGAGTGAACTGGCTTTGAACTATATTCTTACAAGACTGAATGAAACATTTCACCTTGTGTACAAAATAATACACGCGCCCCCGGGCTCATGTCAATTTATATAACTGCTATTAGCTTTTGTTCGGCCGTCTGTCGGCGTATATCATTTAAAAATAGATTATTAAGTCACTGTCGAAGTATATTGACGATGAACTGCAGCTACGGTCGTCTGGAATCGAGTCATTCCAAAGTATTACGTTTGTTTGGTACACATGTGTTGTGTTGTAGTATAGCAGGTATCGCGCCGGCCGCGGCCGTGGCTGCAACCTGTATTGTGGTGGTGAGTCCCGACTGACGTTTACACGAGTCGGATTACGAATAGACTGAATTACGAAGTCATCGGTATCGGTAACGCGCGTCCCAACACTGCCGTCTTCCTCTGTGGCCATGGAAACGTAATACATACTAAAGATTACTATTAATAGCAATTTTAATTATTAAAATTCTAGACTAAACCGTCGTCATGGCCACACGATCCAGGCGGTCGATATGTTGATGTTGTATAAATTGTACAGCTTTAGAGAAAACACATTTGTATATTTTAGCTTGGACTGGAAGCGGCAAGATTCGACAAGCGTGATTTGCGTAGAAGTAAGATTTTGTAGGTGTCGGTCCAATCAGCGCGGTGCGGTGGCGATGTATCTATTGTGGATGTATTCGAAATAGCCACGCGTAGTTACCGGTTATACGTTCATAATATGGAGCTAGTGTGGCGTTGTGCTGATCGATATGACATTTTTATAAGGTATTTTGGATTAGTCACGGATATTTAGTCATCACAAAATTGTACCCCCCGCGTTAGGAGTTATCCATTATGGCTAAGTATGTTTGAAGTGTTTTATAACATAAAAACATCTTGTTGTGTCGTTTTCATATTTTTAGAAAAGTATAAAGTATAAATGGAAAAATGTTTTTAAAATCAATTCACTAATAATGATTTTTAAATTATTGTGAACATATGAAGTATTCTCCTCGTTAAATGGATCGTTATAATACTGTACAATGCAGTATATCCAATATAAGTCTTAAACATGATAAATACCATAGTTGTACCTAATTGTTACTTTCTATTTGCTAGATAGAATAATGAAATTAGATTGGGTATTGAAAAAAATCGAAGTCAAATTGTGTGATTTGTAAACGTGATTCGAGCGCTTGTGTAAAAACGCAATACGATTAGTTATTGTATTTAACGAAGACAATGTTATAATTCACTCGTGTCGTGTTGTTGGGGTGAATTAACAAATTATAGCTTTCCCAACACCTTATCAATTGTAAATGACTATCTTGTGATATCGTGGATCGCTAAATTGCACATTAATTCACACCAATTACGATAGATTCGTGAGAAACGTGTATTCGAAAGTAAAGTCGCTGTATCAGACGTCACGGTGCACCGTTTTATTTCATTACGTACTTCGACAAATTTCTGCTATGTATAAATGAACATAACATGATTATTTATTGAAGGCAGCACCAAAAATGTGGAATGGAGCGTGTTGTGCGCCCGTTCTCAGTTCATTAGTGGCTGTATCTACTCTGTAGTTAATATAATTTTAAATTTTCGCTTACTAAGTAAGTCATGTTCAGTCGGTCAGCTTGTGGACGCACGAGGAAGTTTTGAGCTATAGTTATTAACTTTATGTATTATAATACATGATGCTTTTGAAACTGAATTGAATTCTTATTGTAAGTATAAAAATAAATATTAATATTCATAGAACAGTTCTCAGTGTTTATTTTTTCTGTAAGATGTATGGTATAAAAATTTGCATAATGCAATTTGACTTGTATTCAGTTAAGGTCACAACCTTGTTCAAAAATACGAAAATATTTGTTAACTCATAATTAAATAAAGCTTATTATAAGATATTCGTTTTATTCTTTTCTGAACTAATTCTGTATTAGTATATGTCAACTTAAATTCGCCAGTAGGGTAGGCCGGGGACAACAGTACCTTCTATATTTCGACAGTTTACACTTTTGTGAGTATATTCGTTCGTACGTGTCTCGAGCGTACCTCAACCTGCTCATCGATCGACGCCTCGATGCTGCGAGACTGATAAAATATACCTACGACTGTTTTTTAGGCAGCGGTAAGTATTTTTGATGAATGTTTTGGCGCAGTATGGTACATACAAATCGGAAGATTTTTGATTTCTTTATGCATAGGAACAATAGAAACTGTACATTCGGAGTCGCATGTAACGTTATATTCGTCACAGATGCTTGAATGTGATATCCGTTTTGGCTGGTTGCAAAGCTGTGCAACCAGCCAAAACGGAAACCCGGAATGGAGACATACGTGAGTCGCTAGAACATCGTTAACAGTCGAGATGAGTAGATTGACACGGGATTTTTCATAGTAGTACAACAGTTCACCAACCTTGATAGAAGGTAGTTCATCAAAACTACTAAACGACATGCGAAAATAATTGAAAAATTTGCTCGGATCGTCCTGAGTTTATCGTTCACAAATGCACTTTCGAAACTTCTTGCTTCGAGACTACGACGACAAAGAAAAAGACGATGGGCCATAGTCTTTTTCTTTGTCGTCGTAGTCTCTTACAAATTAGTAGGTACTTACACCAATTATTTTATAACGTTCTCGTCTCTTACAAATTAAATATAAGTACTTACACCAATTATTATGAAAACGTTAGCAATAACTTTTTTTTTATTATTATTTCACTAAGGTGGCAAACAAGCATACGGCCCGCCTGATGGTAAGCAGTTACCGTAGCCTATGGACGCTTGCAACACCAGGGGCATCACTCGCGCGTTGCCGACCCTGAAGAAATCTCTTCAGACCCTTTTTGAAGAACCCCATACTGTACTCCAATGGGAAAACCACGGCGGGGAGCTCATTCCACAATCTGAGCGTCCGCGGAAGAAAACTCCTTTGAGCCCGCACAGTTCGAAACAATTCTGGTTTCAATATGTGAGGATGGACTCCCCGTCGATGGCGAGAGTTGCGATAGTAGAAAGTAGCTGTGGGCATCAAGTCTAACAATTCTTTAGAACACTCTCCGTTATACAAGCGGTAGAACACACATAAGGAGGCAAAGTCTCTCCTCAGACTAAGGGGCTCTAAACCGCTTGTAAGCTCGGGATCGTCAACAATTCTGATGGCACGTCGCTGAACCGAGTCTAAAGGCCCAAGCTGGTATCCAGGTGCCCATAGATGACAACAGTACTCCATATGAGGCCGGACCTGCGACTTATAAAGTTGCAGCCTTTGCCCCGATGTGAAGTACTGCCTCGCTCTATTGAGCACTCTAAGCTTTTTGGATGCCAGCTTAACCTTGAACCTTGCTAGCGGGAGACTAAAGAAAAAAACTTCCTTCACATAAACTTTAAACATAAGTACTTAATACAATTGCCAAAATAGTTTCTACGGCTAGATATTAACATTGTTTTAACCAACGAAAAAACGGAGGAGGTACACGCGTAAGTATATATTTTTTTTATCTACAGGTTCAAAGTTAACTGAAAATTGAAAACAATCAAACTATGTAACTCAAACAAATTATAAAAATTAATATACCTATGTCTTTTGCGTGTACGAAGCTTGGAACACTTAAAAGCTACTTATTTATTTAGGCGATTCGTCAATGTTATAATAGGTTTACCTATGAAATTGCCGTTCTGCAGTACTGGCCATTTCAAATCAAAATAATTTTTGTTTGGCTAAGAATTCTAATTTCAAATTAATTTTATTTTAAAAACATGGAATTCTTTTTCCAGAAGTAGTCATTTGTTTATTGATTAGTGTTACATTTTCATCGCATTTCAATCTTTTTCGTCATCATGGATACGTTAAAAATTCGAGTAATTATGGAATATGAGTACCGTCGTGGCAGCAACGCGGCACAAGCGGCACGCAACATCAACGACGTTTACGGAGCTAACACTACAAACCAACGCACCACCTGTTACTGGTTTGCTCGCTTCCGTTCTGGGAATTTCGACCTGAAAAATGAACCTCGTCCGAAGACTTTGGTCGACAATGACGAATTAAAGGTGATTGTGGAAGCTGATGATACACAATCGACGGCTGAATTAGCAGCAGCTTTCGACGTTAGCGTCAAAACAATATTGGTCCTTTTGCGTCAAATTGGCAAGGTAAAAAAGCTTGACAAATGGGTGCCCCACGAACTCAATGATCGCCAGCGCGAAGTACGCGTCGAAACGTGCCTTGCACTGCTCAACAGACACACAAATGAAGGAATTTTTAACCGCATTGTTACCTGCGATGAAAAATGGATTCTGTTTGATAACCGCAAGCGCTCAGCAAGTTGGTTGGATCCTGGTTCAGCACCTAAACAATGAAAACTTACCCCTAGACAAGTAATGGTCACTGTTTGGTGGTCTAGCGCCGGTGTGATTCATCACAGCTTCTTACCAAACGGGGTGAGCATTACTGCAGATGTGTCCTGTGAAGAACTGAACACAATAATGGAGAGGCTGGCACATCTCCAACCAGCATTGGTCAATCGCTCGTCTCCGCTGCTCCTGCACGATAACGCGCGACCTCATACTGCACAGCAGACGGTCTCCAAGTTGCAAGAACTGGGGTTGGAAGTTCTCCGTCATCCGCCCTACTCACCAGACCTTGCGCCTACAGACTTTTTCCAGAATTTGGATAACTTCTTGGCGGGAAAAAAAATCAATACCCGAGAGGCAGTACAAAATGCCTTTGAAGAATTTGTTGCCTCCCGTCCAGCTGATTTCTTTAAGAAGGGCATCAATAAACTGCCACTGCGTTGGCAAAGATGCATTGATTGCATGGGTGATTACTTCGATTAATACAAATAAAAAATACATGAAAAAAATTCGTTTAAATTTTTCCATACAAAACGGCAATTTCATAGGTAAAGACCATATTATTTTGTATAGAAAAATTGGTCCCTATTATGTAGCGTAGCTTTTCCAATGATAAAATCTTACTATAAAGCTGATAAAATTACACATAATGGAATGAAGGTGGACGGTAGTAGAAAATTCTTAATCTATGGTGGAAATACAAATAGGTACTGGCTGTATAGCAACATACATTTGAAAAAAGAACCCTCACTTGAATTTTTTTTTTATGCGTATTTAGTCCCACCCGCGCATATTCTACGCTGCGTAATAAGAATAAAAAGAAAAAGAATTAAAAACTTTTGGTAAAATAGTATATATATTTGTGTAATATAGCAGTAATTGGTTCATAAAGTTTGGAGAGCTGCGTATAACATGGAATCAAACAGGGATAGTTTGCCTCAAATATGGTAAGTTCTTATTTCACAATTAACTGGTGTTGTTTTCATTAGTATGCATGTGACCTACTCTCAATAAGCACTCTTAGCCTAGAAGAGAACTTGCTTAACTGCAGGGATCATAATACTTGGTACCTACTCTGCGACAGATTTCGACTCATAAACGGAGCGGGTAGCGGGTACCTACTTCAAAGACGCTTTGATTTCTTCACAACATGTCCCTCACCACCTTGAGCTTGAGGTCAAGGAGGGTATAAAAAGGTTTTCGTAGGGTCGGCACCACGTGAGTAATACCTTAGGCGGGCCGTATTTTTTTTGCTACCTTAGTATGGATCCTAAAAAAACCCTTATTGAATCGCATCGGCTACCGACATATGCCATACAAGGGTTGTTTTTTATACAACTTACTTAATCGGTAAACAAGCATACGGCCCGCCTGATGGTAAGCGGTTACCGTAGCCATATCGACGCTTGCAACACAAGAAGCATCGCTCACGCGTTACCGACCTTTCCCCCCTCCCCTATGAGCTCTGGCGACCTTACTCACGCGCAGGAACACAACTTTACACAATATAAAGGTAAGACCTCCTAACTCAAAGTCAAAGCCATTTATTCAATTTAGGCCCCAGAAGGGCACTTATGAAGGTCACATTTACTGAAGTTACCCCCGGCTCGGATCTCTGCCTTCAACTGAGAACTGTCAACATTCTTATTACCTACTACTTACCTCTATTATATGTGTGGAAACTTTTAATTAGCCCTCAATATTTATAAACATAATTTTGTAATTAAGAATCTAGCTGTTAGTTTCCCTAAGATGATAAAATAAAATAGCATACCTAGAAGGGCTTTACCTACTAACGCCTAATTTTATTCTTTTCAGTGATGAGATTGGGAGATTGATTGAAAACGTGGGCAGCAAACGCAGAAGACAAGTGTCTTTGAAGACTGCTGCTATTCTTATAAATGGAACTGCTAAGCTGTATAGACAGGAATTAAATAAACTATTAGAAGGTTTCTTTACCTTACTTTGCCTCGCGAATGGGACGCGCGTCCCATAACTACATATGAAAAAATTATTAAAAGAAACAAAAAACCCGACTGCGTAAAACATAAATTAACTGAAAAGAGAAAAACAAGCTCTTAAATCTATAGAATTTTGAATATAACTTGAATTTTATAAGGTATTGCAGTCGGTTGCATTTAATTTATTTCAGACTTTTTAGTTTTATACAGAAAGAGTTGTAGTATTAGTAAGTAAATGAGCGGTACGGTAAAGGAACGCTAACAACCATCGCAAATCCATGTTTTACGTATGGTAACGGCTCAGTACCTATGTACTGTCCTTGCATTAAACGTGGTTTTTTGCAGTTTACGTCAAAATGGTAGCATAAAAGTATTACAATATATACATATATGGAATGGTCTATTTAAAAGCTTTCATTTGATACCCATATTGTTATAATAACGAAACTTTTATTTTTAATACCCCCCCTATTTTTTTATTCTTAGGCGCTATATAAAAATAATATACCCTATGACACTCCCCCAGTCAAGACGAATCTAACGACACCTCATATGCTTAAATCCATCAAGCCGTTTAGGCTGCAGAGCGGCACAAAGAAATAGACATACATACATACATACATACATACACTCGAAAAACATAACCCTCCTTCCGGGTCAGTCGGGTAAAAAGAGAATTCCTATTTACTATCGAAATAATAAGTAACTAGCAGCCCGGCGCGGCCTGATGTTTTAATAGTTATCTTGCTATTCGGGGCGGAGACAAATCCAACATATAAAAAATCATGAAAATCGGTCCAGCCGTTCTTGAGTTATAAATGGCCGATTTTGTTTTATACATATAGACTAGTTGCACCCCGCGGTTTCACCCGCGTACCCAGGGATATCCTACCCTACCCTACCCTACACTAAGTACTTTCTTTTATATATATAGATATGTGAAAAAAGTTTCGCATTTTCAGACGTTATGAAACTAGATAATGACATCATATTTCGTCGACGCGCCTCAAACGATGATGACAGTACAAAAGGTAAATGAAATATTTGTATAATACATTAGAATTGGTTCTAAAATGTGTGTGTGATGAGACATGAATGAGATGTTTAGATGGTCGGTTGATTGATGTACATCTAAATAGATGACGCGAGTGTATGTACTTCGCGTGTCAAAATCTGTGAAAAAATGGGGCACAATGTTCTTCTTTTGAAAATGTTTCGCGCGGACAGGGAACTCGCATAAGGCTGCATGTCCACCAGAGATGTGTAGCGAGGGATATGGTTAGCTGACAAATAGGATAGCTTCATTTTTATGTTAAAAATCTAATGCCAACCTACCTAAATCAATGTGTTGTGACATTATGATAGGTACAAAAAAAGTACTTATTCATCAGAGCCAGCTGATGTCTCATTTGTGAACTAGTTTAGGTTTTTACTTTCTATTAATTTCTTGTTGTTGTTGTTGCTTTTGCTTATATTTTTAAATTGTGCTTATAATTTTATAGAATCATCAAAAAGCACTACATCAACATCAACACAAACTGCCGATGATATGATTTGTCATTTTGAAAAAATGAAGCATCAATGTGACGATATTCAACGTTATAGTGAAAACATTGCAGGTAACCTACCCACATATTTCTAAACTCTAGGTACCTAGGCTATAATACTTCACGTCTTAGCATCATCAGCTCGAAGGCGTTCGATCGGGCCCGGCTTACCGAGGGATTATGCAAATGGATCGTTAGCTTTCTGTCCAACAGATGCATAAGAGCCGTTGACGGTGGCTGCTCCGATAGCATGGACATAAATGCTGGCGTCATGATATGCTGTCTAATGACAGCATTCATTGCTATGCGGACCTATGTACAGGAGAGGCTCGTTACACGGGCCTTACAATTATCTCTCGTTCCGTAGTGGAGGAAAGCTGCGAATGGCTTGTGTATCAAATAAAGAGTACACTAACTAGTGCCTCCGATTGGGGTCGACTGAACTTAGTCATTTCAACCCCACTAAGACTCAAGCCTGCGCGTTCACCGCAATCAACGCTAAGAAAACCCCGTTTGCTGTGGCGTCACAATTCCAGAACGAGTCGATGAACATCAGTAGGTAAAAGCATTGGAATCCTTGGCATCGACTTTTCTAGCGTCGTTTTGTTCCAAAGTCACCTACCTGAAGACAAGTTTAAGCTGGCATCCAAAATCCACATAGCGAGGCAGTACTTCACATCGGGGCAAAGGCTGCAACTTTATAAATAGCAAGTCCGGGCTCATATGGAGTACTGTTATTATCAATGTGTGGGGGCACCTGGTTACCAGCTTGGGCCTTTAGACTCTCACCGAAGACTTTAGACTCTCTCTCTCTCTTTAGACTTAGGTTCAACGAAGTGCCATTTGAATTGTTGAGGATTCCGAGCTCACAAGCGGTTTAGAGCCCCTCAGTCTGAGAAGAGACTTTGCCTTATGTGTGTTCCACCGCTTGTACAATGGACAGTGTTCTTTGACCTGATGCCCACGGCTACCTTCTACCATCGCAACTCTCGCCATCTACACACATTGGGACCAAAATGGTTTCGTATGTGTAGTCTTAAATGACTGTGGAGGTGGTAGCTTGTTTGCCACCTTAGTGGTTTAAAAAAAAAAAAAAAACAGCACCAGCACATGTTATCCTCTTGATACAAGGGCCATCCACTACAACGAGAAAGTATCGTACTGCTATAAATTAAAATCTCAATGCATGCATTTTAGTTTATGTAGAAAAGGATAGATCTAAAGACGTTTATTAGTGCGGCCGTTAGAGCATCCGACCATATGAAATTCTGTGCCGAATCACTCAATGAGTTCGAGGTCGCAAGGAAAAGATTGGGTACCACTTTCAAGAAGAAAATCTGATGTCTAGCTGCTACAAATATTCTGGATTCTTTTATTAGTAAAAAATCCAATCCAATAATATTGAACGTTTTTTTCCTCCATGTGATATAGTGAAGATACATATGCATCGTAGAGTTTCAAGACAAATACTATAAACATAATATTTGTTACAGATGCAATGGACAAATTGATGAATAACACTATAGCTTGGTTACATTCAAGTGAAACTGAGCCGACGCAAAATTCACAGTGCGAAATTGGTCATAATGCAACTATTGAGCCTGCACTAGAGGACCCAGAGAACCCAGAGGACCCAGAGGTAAGATTTTTTTTTATGTCAATAGGTTGACAAGCAGGCAGACGGGCCTCCTGATGGTAAGTGGTCACCGCCGCCTATGAACATTTGCAATACCAGGGGGATTGCCGATGTGTTGCCGACCTTGTAGAGCTCTATTTACGCCTTTTTTGAAGAACCCCATATCGTAGCGCTGAGGGAAAACCGTAACGGGGAGTTCATTCTACATCCTAATGGTCCGCAGTAAGAACGTCCGACTAAAACGTTGTGTGGACGATCGAGGCTGGTCATAGAATCCTACACAATTATATATATTATGGCGAGGAGGGCGATGGCTGCCACACGCGTCATACTTGTGAACAGGTGCTGCTTGTGGGGGCTGGGCTGCAACGAGTTTGCTATTTATGTACTTATTAAATATCGATTCAGTCTACTTTGTAGTTTTGCCGCCGCGCCGGGGCACGCAATTGTTGCCAGTGCGATTAGAATGTATATAATACCTATGCATGAATCTAAGCTTGTTTTGAAAACAGTAATTGCTGAGTTTATCGCCGGCTCTTCTCAGCAAATGCAGTCTTACGAATCTGTGTTGAGTATTAGAGTCAGACTTTTCATAAGTGCCTGCGAAGGTCTATTTGAATAAATGATTTTGAATTTTGACCACGGAAATAAACAGGATTTATTTTTCCGTTAACGCCGTTGTAACTATTGGGAATTCATAGTGTAGATACTATACTAATAATAATAGATTCGCATGGTTAATCTATAAACTTTTCAACACACTCGTTCGTAAAGTGACATTAATTGCACCGTTTTGAGTATCTTAATGCAGCTATTTTATTCTTATTACGCACTAAGTGCTTTTTACTTTACATTACTGCACAGTTTTATGATAGGTATAATCCCGATTATGACAAGTTCGGACCTCACTGCAAGTGATATGTGTGTAGACCAAGCATTCTTAATTTAAACGGGTAAAGTAGTTTGACAGCTCCAGGCTGTAAAAAAAAACTTGCTTGCCATATTTGTCAACGTTCTCAGTGTGTGGTTGATATTATCAAAAAATCAACGCGTATAAAGCAAAATAACAATCTTAGAATTGAAATTTACCCAAGTAAATAGTATTTAAATGAAAAAATATTGTTATATGGGTATTATTTTTTTTTTTTTTTTTTTTTTTTTATTGAAAATAAATGATAAGTACATAATTAAATATAACATACACTTCTCGCCAAACTATGAAGTTTGATGGCGAGACACGCTCTTTACAGATTATTATACCTACCATTATTAAAAATACATACAAGAAAGGCATTTACATGCAACATATAATAACAACTAAGCTAAACAGTAGTCGGCAATTTTTTTTTTTTTTTTTTATGAAAACAACTAACGTAAACGGAATAAATCATTCAAAAAATGATAATAAAAAAAAAAAAAAATATATAAATAAATATACTCGAGGGTTCTATCTGAGCAAAAACATAATGGAATGAAATTTCCTCGATAGAAAAAAATCACAAAGCTACCTCTAATAATAATGAATTTTTGGTTTTATTCGTTCATGGTGTATCTAATTAATATAAAAATTCGATAAATAATATCACTAACAAAAAAAATCGTTAGTAGCAGCCGTAGGTCATATGCTGCTACTAACGATTTTTTTAAATATTCTATACTTTACGAGTTATTTAGATAAAAAAGCGCTTAGTTCATTTTCGTTCCGCGAAACACGCTATCTCCATCTCATCTCCACGCGAAGATTAGACATAAGTTTGTTTCATCTGACATTGCCATATTTTTCTGGCTTGGTACGCACTCTTAAATATACAAGTCAGTTTTATTCCTCGCGTATGTGTTGAAAAACGTCGTATGACACGCGTATGCAGTGACTGGTAATAATAGTGACACACTTGATTGTACTCATGATAAGAAACAAAGGAGGATGGAAGTTGGTCTACCCCGCCTCTAGCAACGAATGATATATCAATTGAAACGTTATTTTAGGTGGAACATTTTTCTGATTATAACTATAACGTCAACTATTAGTATTTGAGTAGTTATAGATACATAACTAATGTTAAGTTAATGGAGTATTAAGAACCGAGTTGTAGTAACCATTTTAAAAGTTGTTGTAACTATTTTATTATTACCTAACTGGTCGACGACGACTCTGTTCACGTGCTATTCCCATCTTGTTATTCCATAACCTTTCTATTGATATATCATTAATTTCTAGAGGCGGGTAGACCAAAACACCTATTCTCCTTTCCCAAAGTCATTATGGTGAGAGTCATAACTTACAAACGATAATGTTCTTGTATACATAAACCAAAACTACAACCACAGAATAAATAATAGTACTAACGTAGTATTTACACGTTGTTTATACTCTAAGTCAGTTACGAAAAAAAAGTGTCCACATGTTCAGTCACAGCAACCGAAATTGGATGCATGGGTGTGGCAGTAGTGGCAGCCACCGCATTCTTCGCCATATTGTAGAAGAGTGAATAACTCGCCACACAACGCTGCTGGAAACAAATACCTAAGCTGCATAAAATAATAAAGAAAACGAATTGATTCATAACATGTTTGATAGCCAACCTACGTACTTCATAAAGTGAAAGATCGATTTCAGTAGGTTGAAAAACTCTAAAACTCACCATATTGGAGTAACTAAGCAATCTAAGTGTAAAGGAAGTGTGTCAAGAATAAATGTTAACGGAGTATCCAAATAAATTTATGTTGTGTAAAGTTGTGTTCCTTCGCGTGAGTAAGGTCGCTAGAGCTCATCGGGGAGGGGGGAAAGGTCGGTAACGAGTGAGCGATGCTTCGTGTGTTGCAAGCGTCCATATGGCTACGGTAAACGCTTACCATCAGACGGGCCATATGCTTGTTTACCGAATTAGTCGTGTAAAAAAAAACATCATTCCACTGTGTACACTTATACAGAGTGTATCTATCATCAATACAGGGTTCATTATAATTCACCAGCACTTTTTTTTAAAGTGGAAGATTTTTGGAGAAATGGAATAGGAAAAAATTCTATCTTCAAAAGTTAATCGACTAGATCGTGCGTGAGCTAGAAGATATTCATTAGGCGCGATAGTTCTTATTATTTCAGATTTACCAGAACTAAAAATTTTACTGTAGGGCCCCGCTATACACGTAACTTATGTTTCGTGAACAGTAAAAATAATCCCACCAAAAACATTTTTATGTAAAATGTTGCCGCCAAGACATATGGCTCGTACTTTCAAAAAGTTATCAGATCTCATGTAGAGCCAAGCTTATAACTCTACATGCACTTACTCTACAAGCCCTAACTTCACAAACTCTACACACCGTAGTCAAAATATGTGGCTTGGCCGTTTCGCTACCGTCACATGGGAGTAAGGTGAAAAATGTATTCACTGTTCATTACTTTTTTGTTATTCAATAGTTCTTGTAGTATTGAAACGGCCAAGCCACATATTTTTACTACGGTGTGTAGAGTTTGTGAAGTTAGGACTTGTAGAGTAAGTGCATGTAGAGTTATAAGCTTGGCTCTACATGAGATCTGATAACTTTTTGAAAGTACGAGCCATATGTCTTGGCGGCAACATTTTACATAAAAATGTTTTTGGTGGGATTTCACTTCTTTTTGTAAGTTGCTTATGTTTTTTTTTTGTTTGAAAATACCGAGTTTTATAATTTTTTTGTTGTTTCTATACGAATACAAGCTTACATACCAAATTTCAGCTTTCTAGGACTTCAGGAAGTACCCTATGAGTTTTGATGATCATCAGTGAGTCAGTGACGAAATCGGGGTTTTTTAGATATCAATAAAATCTAAAGTATAAGAGCTATGTTATTGAAACTTAATATGTTTAATAAGTTTACTATTGACATCATGTCCTGAGAATTTTGTTTATCTGGTATAATCCAAACCCAAGTTATGAGAGTTCAAAAAAACGACGAAGCGCTTCGAGAAAAGGTAGGTAGTGCCCTTTCGCTTCGCTTGGCTGTCTTGGCGGGGGGCACTTCCGTACCCCCAGATATTGAAATGTTTTAAAGAACCCAAGTTCAAAGCATGCCGGGGCACTCGAGCTCCTTTCTAATACTTTGTGCTTACCACGTTTGGCTACATCGTCCTTACTGTGGCAGGTGGTATACTATTTGGCCAAAGGAGGTTTTTTTTTTTTTTTTTTTTTTTATACAACTAAGTCGGTAAACAAGCATACGGCCCGCCTGATGGTAAGCGGTTACCGTAGCCATATGGACGCTCGCAACACACGAAGCATCGCTCACGCGTTACCGACCTTTCTCCCCTCCCCTATGAGCCCTGGCGACCTTACTCACGCGCAGGAACACAACTTTACACAACATAAAGTTATTTGGCTGCGGTATTCTGTAAGGTGGAGGTACTTCCCCAGTCGAGCTGCTCTTTGAGCGAATATTACGCTATGCTCTACCTCTCTCAAAAAAAATATTTTTTATTTGTTTCACAGATTACTGGAAGGTGAATAATTAAGGTGAATCTGGTACTGATGGAGACAGCCGTCCGATAGAGAAGAAAACCTACCTTTTAGTTTAATTTAAATAATTGGATTGGATTGGCTTTAACCCGAAAATATTACTATCAACTCATCAGTGAAAAATCAAGTTTCGTGATGTAGGTATACGAGGTTGATCATAATAATATAATGTTTACTTTTGTTTATTATTTTCACAAATATGTTAATTTATATAATAAAGAAAATATCAACGTAATTAAGTGATTGAGATCAGTATTATATTTTGAATTAGAATAGTTTTGTTTTGTAAGGAACCTTACTTTTAAGTTCTGAGATTTGTTTGAAGTTACCAAGCTAGACATGGTGAAAATGGGTATCAATGTTACATCAAGGTTTATTATTTATCTATATAATTCTTTGTTCTAAACGTCAATGGAAATAAAATATACTTAAAGAAATTACAAAATGTTTCATTATTATCTAAACTAAGCCTAAAATGAGCTATCATATTTCATTTCAATAAGAGTTTATGCAAATGTTTGTGATAGCGTTGGTGCCAAAAATGTAAAGATACAATATTGTTGGGAGGACCTACACAGTGACTATTATTATGTTTTTTCAAATAACTTTTTGGGTTCGAAACCCTAAAACCCTCAAAAGAATAAACGGAACCCTTATATGATCACTTTTTTGTCCGTCTGTCCTTCTGTTAAGACCTTTTTTTTATCACGTTGGTATCAAGCTGAAATTAATATCAAATACTCAATCCCTTGGAGCAGTGAAAAAATCAAACTTGTAAATTTACGCAATCAAAGATGCCGGTTATGGGCCTGTTGACGCTTGCAAGGGAATCCAAACCAATAGGTTTGGATTCCCTTGCAATATTACCTTCCCGTTGATGTACAATCAAAAAAATTGGCAATAAGTAAGACCATATAGCACATGTATAGGAAGAAATCTGACGTAAATGTGCACTTACATCAAAAAAAACCGGCCAAGTACGAGTCGGACTCGCGCACGGAGGGTTCCCTACAATAATAATGTAACATTACTCAAATGTAAGTACCTTAATTTTCAACTTTTTTTATTTTTCGGGATTTTGCCAAATTTCGAGATTCTAGGTCAACGGGAACTACCATATAGGTACTATACCATATAGGTACTATACCATATAAATACCACATACCAAAACCTTTAGGGTATTTCCGGTTGACCTAGAATTATCAATTTTGGTTAAAAGCAAGGTTTTACAGCAAAACTTTATTTTCAGGCTTCTAGGCCCATAGATAAATACCTTACAAACTAACATAAATACAGGGTTGGATTTCGTAGTATAATTATACTATTTGTACCATAATTTTGTGATTTGTAGTATGTAGTATCGTGGTGCCATTATACTACGCGAATATACCATAATTTTAACTTTAGGTCGATTGACTGCTGTTATTGGTTGAAATAAATTAAAAAAATATTACTTTAATTACAAAATAAAGTTTATTCCAGGATCGAGAATTTATTCCATCTGACGACATGCTCTGTAACGTAGTGTTATTTTCGACAAGTAGTATAATTTTATTTTCCATAGATAATAATTTTCTGGAGCTCTGAATCCAACCCTGCATAAATATTATAATTAATTAATCTATATGCTCAAGCTATATACTCAGCAGAATTATAGATCCCGGAAAACTTAGGCACAATTTGGGAGTAGTGCGGAATGGTTTGCGCAGGTCATGGAACAATTAACCTATAGAAGCGCAATGACGTTCATTTTGGTTGAGATAAATTCCGCCAATTTCCCAACGCCGACAATGCGCGCTGATTGGTTAAGACAAGGACGCATGCACTCTGATTGGCCAAGTCAAAAACACACGACGCAGCGAGTGGTCCTTACTGTTCAAATTCAGTGACAAATCACTGACTAGTTGTGGAATTATATTGTTCAGTATACTACTCTATAGGGATATTTCCTCGATGGCGCAGGTACACTGGCGAGCGACATAAATGTACTCTTAGATTATTTCTATTTATTGTCTCGCGCCCGCCCCCTCCGGTCCTCGCACCCAACCATCAAAGAGACCTAAAATTTGGCTTTTGTACAGTGTACGTTTTGTGCCAAGAAGTTTGCCTTAACTGGTGTACTATATTGAACTTGATACAAGCCACGGAAACTCTTATTAATATAGTCAATGCGAAAGTGAGTTTGTTTATTACAACTTTTCGCCTCTTGATGAAATTTGGCTCGCAACTAGATCATAACCTACAATAACTGGACGAAACTGCGGGTCGAAAACTAGTCCCGTTTTCTAAAGTACATATTATACCATTTCGACCAATTTTCGACGCTCTATATCCTGGCACCAGGAGCGATTTAACGAAGTGGTTATATTCTCTTTGGGAGCGATTAAAACGATGAAAATATCGCTATCTAATAAGCTA
The DNA here is from genome assembly GCA_951394255.1 of Polyploca ridens. Taxonomy (NCBI): domain Eukaryota; kingdom Metazoa; phylum Arthropoda; class Insecta; order Lepidoptera; family Drepanidae; genus Polyploca; species Polyploca ridens. The sequence goes on along the minus strand of OX596259.1, from coordinate 9,921,694 downwards.
CGTGTACTTATGAGGACTATACAATTGCCAGTTAATAACTATTTGGTAGATATTATCGAACATTCGATTTCTTTTATTCACTACGACTTGACTCTTTATAATGATCTCTACTTTTTACGGCCTAGCAATGTTAATAGAGCTCCAGGGTGCTGCTATTGAAATCGCAAAGTAAACCAAAAGTATGACTTGAGCTATGCATCCCATACATTTAGAATAGCGCTGTGAAAAGATTTGTGTCGAACAAAAGACGTCCGCTCATCTATAGCATAGTCTATAGTCCCACCGAAGTATTTAAGACGGGAGTTGGGCTGCGATTATTCCATACAAATGTATTCCCCTGTTTTCTTCCTAAATAATGGCTCTAGAGTCATCGTTTTCATTAATCGAGTTCTGCTTTGGACACGTCCCTGTTACTTTCTTTTTTTCAGCAACTATTATTAAAGAAATTATGGACCCAAAAAATTACAATAAATTGCCTATTTTTCCGCCGTGATTAAAAGGACTACCAGACAAATTCGAAAAGATTTTAACATAAAAGAATGTAATAGGGACCTAGATAACCCCTTACTTAAAAAAATTATGTAACAAATAATTGTATCGGTTCAATTTTCGAGGAAGAAAATGGGGAAAACGAAACGTCGATTTCGTCAATTTTTTTGTGAATAAATCGGTCTGAGCTCAGATGTCCCTAACAAACATAACGCATAGCATAGCGGCATAGCGCGACGGCAATAGTTTTTTCAAATACCTATTTTTCAAATTCCTCGCAGCTAGGATCCCCTCTTAATTGTGCTGGTTCTTTCGATTAAGTGCATGAGTACATCGAGGGCAGCACAAGAGTTAGAAAGGGGTTATACTTATTTTTGTAAATTCTAAGTTAAAAGCCCCCGGTCAATCCTATATAATCATAACCATTTTGTGCAACTTGTACAGATGAGACGAGTAAAACTATCCTCATTCAATTATGTTTTAATGACAGCGTAATGGAGGGTTAAAAGGGGTTCATTAAAAAACAAATATTACTTACAGTTTTTATTCGAACTCCATTATACCCAAATCGGTCCATCTTGTAAGTAGTTAAGATAAAATATAGGTAAACATTAAAACTACTTCTCCAAGGTAAAATACTTAGATTTATCTAGCTAACACTGAAAATCAGTACATAACGAATTGCACCAAGTCATAACATAAAAATGCTTACAATGTAAAAACTTATAAGTATCATAAAATAAAATATCTGATTTTGTAATTATATATTAATTTTGATTTTTCAAATAAATATGGAACAATCTTATTTGAATTGGAAACACACGTAATACTTAACCTAAATAAAATAATTCATCACGGTCTCACTATCGTAAACATAATTATTATGTTATCTAAAAACTATAATAAAATAGTAAATCATTATTAACTCTTTAAAGTTAAAACAGACTCAAACATGCGGAATAAACATACCTACATTAACACTCAAAGGAGTAATTTCTTTCGTCAATAAAATACGTGCCCTATTAAATAATAGTATCTGAAGAAATCAACAGTGAAATAAAGAATTAAAAAAATATAGAATCTGATTTTAAAATTAGTATTCACTCAGGGTACCGTTGACGACAAAACTCTTAACTCCGGTCGAGTTTCTTTGCTCGTAATCCGAGATCTCCTCTATCACAATATCTTCGTTTTTAACAGGTATAGGTGGTAGAAAGTCTAGTAATTCGCCGAGTTTCCTGCCTGTTGAGATAATAGTGTTTGTGAGGAATCCTTTGTCTGGGTAGCCTTCTTCGTCATGTTTGAATTTGTCCACTTTGAAGTTTTGGTAGTTTTCTTCCTTGACTATGGGAGGGAGGTAATCCCTCCCATCCTCATAGTCGAACTCTAGTTGCTTTTTCATCCGTTTTTTCAAGTTGGGTGGCCAGTCTTCGTCTATGGGCAAGTCGACGTAGCCACTTGGCAGCACTTTGTGCATGTCCAAGTTCTTGACCACCTGGTAGTCGTGGTCGGAGTGGGGGCGGTTGAATGTGATCAACTCCTCCATATTAAACTCACCGTCGTCTATGACGGTCTCGTCGAGCATCATTTCTGTAAAGAGAAATAATTGTTTTATTTGGGAAATTCAATTTGGGCAACTGTGCTCCCAACATAGGGCTCATACACTTACATAAATCTAAATAGATAACGCAAGTCCCTCCATCCGTATGAAAACCAAGCGTGTCACTTTTTTGTACCTACCATAATGTCACAAGATTGATTTAGTTAGGTTGGCATTAGATTTTTATCGTGAAAATGAAGTAAAATATTTGACAAATCCCCCGTGGACAAGCAGCCTTCTGAGATATCCCTGCCCGCACGAAACAGTTTCAAAAGAACATTGTTCTCCCTTTTTGCACAAATTTTGACACGCGAAGTACATACACTCACGTCATCTATTTAGATGTATATCTGTGGGCTCATATAATTTAACTGTGTAAAATATGTAATTTCATAATAAAAATGAAATGTTGGTTGATATGGAAAACTCAATCACCCCTTATAATAAATCTTTTCTAAACTATTCTATTACGTGTGATGGTTTAAAGCAAGATTAGCAAACCCAGGTTTTAAATATATCCGTCACTTTCCAACGTTATATAACAAAAAGAGTAAGACTAAATTAAAACTTTGACTTAAACCATCTCATGTAATAAGACAATAAATTTAGCTACACGTAACTTAGTTCGAAATATCCAACATCAATGGCCCTGATTCTGTTGTTCACAACTAAACTAATTTTAATGTCACTATGTCTTTTTATAAGAAAGAACATAAGAAAAGGATGTAAGAAATTTAGTCCTGTCAAATTAGTCCAATGCTTGTTTTCAATATAAACGCCGCCAGTCGCCATCTATCGCGGTTACACCTAAATATACGCAAAATAAGATGGCAAAGATTAATTTGACAACTTAAACTATGTTCTATCCTTTTTCAATCATGTTCGTAAGAAAGAGATGAGATGTAACTAAAATTAGTTTAGTGCGATTTATAACAGAATCGGCACCAATGTTTTAATACCGATACTAGTATTTATTAAAAACGATAACATTTCGGATAGTGCAGTAAACATTACATAACACCTTGTTCAGTCACGATCATGCAAAAAGTATATTATGCAACGAGAAAGTTAAACTGATACATTTCAACTTGAGCATAACTTGTTTAAATTATATAAAGTAAAATGCTAATGGATAAGATGGTTATGTAACAGCAACGATACGGTTATCGTTAAATTGACAACCGTGAGATAATTGCTAAGAGTACAAAGTTGCATTGTTATAAAAAATCCTTGAGTATTATCAAAGCTATTAATTATAGATATAAAATATTTACTAGCTGCCCGGTGCAACTTCGTTCGCGTGGTACTACCCTACCTGTGGTGTTACCCTACCCTACATCGACTGCAGCGCCATCTGCCGGGCTGATTTGTGAATCTAAACCATTCAGGGCGCCACCCAAACGCATACAAAAAAATCATTCAAATCGGTCCAGCCGTTTAGGAGGAGTTCAGTGACATACACACGTGCAGAAGAATTTTATATATAAAGATACACTATGTACAGTCTAGATTCACGCGAATGGAAAATGTTATTCACCAAAGGAATATTGTATTAATAATGTAACAAAGTCGCTTTTAAGAATATAAAACTAATATTTTTAACTATAGAACTTACTGTAGCTACATTTACAGAAGTTTTAAGAACATTTTGTCAGTTAAATAGAATTGGGCTACATTGCAATACTTTCGGACGTCTTCATGCATGGGTGACAATATGATGCCATTAAAAAAGTGAAAGGACATGATTTCACAATGTGCAATGTATTAAGTAGATCTAAATTTAAACAACATCCTTCTCTAAGATAATTTCTTAGTTCATTCACGAAAGCTGTTATTATTTATGTGTTCAATATGTATATATGTTATTATTGTAGTATTTTTTGACTTAAACATCTGCTCATAATATCACTATCCCTTTTGGTGCTAACAAAACGAGAGGTAACTAGATAACATTATTGTCATCATTTTCTTATGTTCTTTGTTAGAAAGAGACATAGTGACATTAAAATTAGTTTAGTTGTAAACAGAATCAGGGCCAATGTAGTTTCTAGCTATAATGAATTGTCTAAGGAATGCAACAGCAGACGTCGTATTTTCTTGTAATTTCCTTTTAAACAGCAAATAGTGAACATGGAGGACACTAAAAAGTTGATATACCCTTATGCATAAACAGTACGTACTATTAGTGGCCGACAAAAGAGCCCGTGTAATGGCCGGCGAGTTGGGTGGCTGGTCGGGTGTCCTTGGTCGGACTTCTTCCCGCATGGATGGCAGCGCCACCAGCGCGACGGAGAGTAGTAACACTAGCAAACATGTCGCCGGTTGCGCAGACTTGCCCGTTGAAACATTTGTTACACCCGTTAGGACATTCTGCAACAATAAATATAAACATTATAAAATAGCCCAGTGGTAGTATAGGTTTGAATCACAAGAGCAGAGTCCGGCGTGCATATATGTTATAGGGTGACTGGTAATTAGTAAACGATACTTAGACACATGATTGTACTAATGATAACAAACAACTTTCCCAAAGAAACAAATAGGGATAAATAATTAAACTAAATAAAAGCTGATGGTGTATTCTTAGTCTCATGTGCTAAGTAAATTTAAAAAAATGATTTTTGGGAAAGTTGTTTGTTATCATGAGTACAATCTCAGGATATTATTATAATCATTTGTCTAAGTATCGTTTACTAAGTGCCCGGTGAATTGTGAAAATCGCATATGCGAGAGCGAGCGGTCGTCAGTCTTAATATTTACTCTATACCACAGCATTATGTGTGTAGTAGCGTATCCAGAGGGGGGGCTAAGAGGCTCAAGCCCCCCCTTAACCCCTCAGTTGGGTCAAATTCCTTAACCCAACCGAAATTCTGGTGTCATGTATACCATAGCTGAGTAAAGTAGACCATCTTTTGCCAAACGACTTCTGCTCTTCAGAGCTAGGCCGTATGGTTACCTAGGTGGTATTATGGTCCCACAAATATCTACTGTATATGAACATGTCTGTATATCTCGAGTCTGGGTATATAATTATGTATATTAAGTATGTATCTGGTTACCATAGTACAAGCTCAAGCATTGCAAGTAGTAGTAGTTTGAGATCAGATCACCGTGTGTGAAAAATGTCCCAGGATATTCATTTATACAATAAAGCGATGATATCAACATATTACTTGAATTAAGGAAGGAATGTCAAAATTAAGTGCCGTGTTCTGACTGCTAAAAGTCCAATCTAAAATTAGTTTTAATGTCATCCCTATTTTAACACCATAAAGTTCCAATTAGCAAGTCTAAATATATAATTACCTGTAATCTCTTCAGTTGCGCGGTTAGAGACTGGTTTTGTGATTGCAGAATCTTTATTCTTCTTATTAGAGTCTGATTTTCCGCCGAGCACTGTTTTACTCTGTTGGTATAAAGATGAATTGTTATTTTCCTTGTTACGAGACTTGCATATTATAAAAGTAATGACGTAATTGATATTATTCAATCGGAATTAATTGAAGTTACATCAATTAATATATTTCAATAAATTAATTCGTGTAATCGAGTACCTTAATTGGAAATGGTAGGCAAAACAATAAAGAATACAGAAAGGCCAAATGTTTGAAGATTGTACTCATGTGAAATGATAAAAAGGTTTATTTTGTACAATTAATTAATTGATTTAAATTTTAAACTAAAGCCCATACACACATTATTAAATTATTAAGATTATTAGATTGTGTCCTAGGTTTTTTTAATACAAATAAGTCGGGAAACAAGCGTGCGGCCCGCCTAATGGTAAGCGGTTACCGTAGTCATATAGACCCTCGCCCCCACCCCAATGATTTAATTTCAATCGTCGCAATTTCGACTCAAGACTAATGCATTGCATTGACTCGCGTTCTGTAATAATAATAAAGACCTAGTCATACAAAGTGAAAGTATTATAACTCTCAAATTTGTATTAAAGAACGTCAATCAAAGCTAAGTCATGTTTCGACAACATAAGGTTTATTTTCAATTAACACAATCTATTCTTGAGACTTGAATTGAGTTTTGATTTTCGTTGTATATTCCTAACCCCTTTATTAATAATATGTTTATACGAAAATCAAAGTTATAATGCCCTCCATCTCACTCTTTCGATCACCATACGTTACGCGTCAGATAAAGACTTCCGTTTTTTAAATAAACAACGTTTCATAACTTCATTATGAACTAGCTGTCCCCCGAGTTCCCGGGATAAAGAGCCTATGTCCTTTTCCATACCATAGGCTATTTGCATGCCAAATTTAATGATGATCGGTTGAGTAGTTGAGACGTGAAAGCGTAAAAAACAAAAAAAATCCTCGCAAGGGGTAAATGCAATGATATTATAATAAAAAGAGGTAGATATCGCATTAACGCACGCTAATTGTTGCAGACAAACTCGGACAATTTTCGTAATTTTGCTTAGCGGCTACATATAGCTATCTCTTTCTGTACCATACGTTCCGTATTATCTATCGCATTCACCTAATTCAACAATAACTGAACGCCGCTTAGTATGAGGGTAGCATATCTCTATTATAATATCATTGGGTAAATGTATTTAGTTATTAAACAGTAAAGGTAAGTATTTTAAGGGGGTTAATGTATTACCCTGCTAGCTAGCTGGAAACCTTGCCAATGATCGGCTGCTGTATCCTTAAGGAAATTTCCTAAATATTGATTGTATTTTGTATATTCATGTTTAAATACTCTGAATTAGACCAGGTTTTTGCAGCCATGACATCATAAATAATTCCAACCAGCATTTACCTGTCCTCAAGTCCGTCAACATATTCCTTCTTGCGCTTACGGGAGTCTTGTGCGGAGATCTTATTCCTGATCTTGCGTCGGATCCTCTTCAATTCCCTTTCTTCGTGCTTGGTCAGTGGATAACTAGTCGGAAGTGCGATGCCTTCCTTCGATAACAATCGTCGTTCCTCGGCTGTTAGAACGAGACGGGGATAGCCGTTTCTGCCATCTGTGACTTGGGTTTCCTTTTCGTCGTCATCGTCGCTCCTGTCGCTGCCAGAGTCATCTAAATATAATACTTGAGTTAGTACAGGATAATCGAGCGAAAATCCACGTGTTACTTTTTGCATGCTACAAATTGCATGACGTGTCCTTGTAAGCAAAATGGTGACTAAGAAAAAGATAATAGAGGCGTAATTATTTATAGTTGGTATTATTTTTGATTTCGACCCGTTTCATAGATTTGTCAATAGGCTTTTTATTTTGACAAATTGACCCCGACCCCTCAAATAATATCTTACAGTAAGTATCTAATACATTTTGTATTTGTGATGTTTATTAGACTTTAGATAACTAGGTATCATTTAAAATTTATAAGTGTAGATATACCTAAGTGTCGCATAAAAAAACAATGTTTATAAAACGAGATAACACTGCGCAGGGTTAAGTGAAAAAACCCAAATGATCATTATTTGATCTTTTTCATTAACATTCAGTGAGCAGGATGCGGTAGTTTTAAATAACCGTTTATCAGATTTAAGATAAGAGAAATTAAACTGAGGATGGGATAAGGAAAATCCCTTAAGTAATAACGGTTTAACCTTAAGTTAGCAAAATGGTGACTCTTTCTTTTGTGTAGTATTTAATGCTTAGCATTGAGCATATTCGTCATGGGTCTCGGATGAGTTGTATTATTTAATTTTGCACGAATGCGTATCCTGAGTATTTATGCGTAGATAACCAACCATATTACATCGCAGCGACATTTGATTTTTATTATTACCAACTTAAAGTATTAATATAATTTGGTTCGGCTACGAGTATTGCGTAACTCTAGCGAGTTACCGTGACAAGACTCAAATCCAGCGAACGACGCAACAGCGTATTTATACAACTACTTTTAAATTCTAGATAGACTAATGAATTAGCATTGCCTGTACACCCATTTCCACTAAAGATTAAATAATTAAGTTTATTTCACAAGCGGTGAGTCTATGCACCGGCTTAAATCATCACAATTCCGTAAACATTTGTGAGAAAAATTTAAAACGTTGCATTGGGTACAATGACCACATTAATCAGTAACACAAAAGTTATGACACTAGTACAATTGCTTCAATGGACCAAATCGAGACGACTGAAACTTTTAATAAATCAAATAGTCAAGAGTTAACGACTAGCCAAATCATTTCGTGTTAATGTGACGCTTTTTATAGCATTGTTTGCGGTATTAGAAATGTAAAGAGCGTCTTTGTGACTTGTCTCGTTTATAACGGAACTGATTTCAGCATATTATAGAACACACAGCAGTTTACTCAAAACTCAAATGGTATGTCTACTAAAAGAAGAAAAAGCACTAAATAAAAGAAGTTCAGACGGAACACGACCCGCGATAAAATTGAAGCCAAAACACTCTTGCTCCTATCATCACGCATACATATACTCCAGTGTATTCAGTTTGCTAATGGCAGCGCTCCGTCTAAACTTCTTTCACGTCTGTGGTGCACTAGTTGTATAAAGTCAAGACTCACCGCAATTTCCGTTGTTATCATAATCGTATTCGATGCGTTCCGTTTTGAGATCCTGCAATTTGCTCTGCGATAGAAGATTCGCCGCCGCCAGTTTGATATTGGAAGCGTTCTTAAAATCTGCCGCGTTAATTATCTTTATCGACTTCAGGTCTTTCATGTCTTTTATCGTCACCGGCAGTAGAATAGACCTGGGGTTGCCAGCCATCGGGGCAACCCTGATCACCCTACGTTGGGGCGCCACTGATTCCACAGGCTTGGAGTACACTTTCGTCTGGGAATTAAGGACCTGAATGTTGGTGACCTTGACCGGCCTTTGAGGCTGAGCCTTCACGACTAGTTGAGGCTTTTGTACCGATGTGGCGGGTATCTTTATCGAAGGCTTTTGCACTTTAGGTTGGACGGCCACTTGAGGTGTCTGGGAGAGGCGGCGTTTTCTACCGCCTTTACCTAAAGATAAGTAATTGTTCAATAATATGCGTAGATAAACATCAGGAAGGTAGTGTATTTATCACACTGGTAGCTACTAACGATAAGACAAAAACGGCTGATTAAAAGTAGCAGGAAATTGTTGTCTAAAAATACATCATTCTTCTAGTAATATCTATGAGATTAAAACAAGGAATAGCAAATATAAGTAGGTTGGTTTTAATCACATAAATTATATAGAATAGTCCTACTATATTCTCTAAGATTGTTATTATGATGGAATATTAAATAGGTAACAACCCATTAATTACTGATGCTTTCTAAAAACATGTTTTTACCATTCATATCTAGTATTTATTCACATGCAAAATTAATAAAAACAACAACGGTTTTCTAGTTATTAAAATATAAGCATGCAGGTAGATCATATTTATATGTGACGCAAGGGGAGTCTTAATATTTTTAGCTACAGAGTAGTGCAGCTACCGCGTAAGTCTATGATAATGAAATTCATTAAATGGTCTTTCTTTTTTTACAATTCTATATTCTTAATATCAAACCAGTTATGAAATTCATCCATTGACTTGTTCCGTGACCCGCTTGAGGTATAAATGTTATAAAACTCCAGTAATGGGATTTAAATGAAGACCAGTTTAATGAAGTTCATTAAGATTGACTTACGCGGTAGGACCGCAGGTATAGGAGCATACAATACATTTTCAGGCACAACGTTCAGCTTAGAAGAATCAGCGAAACATAATTGACAACAGTTTAATTCTACATTCGCTCGGCCAGTAACATTAATTTTAATATATTGAATGCCCTAACTGTTGAATCCAGTTGTCAGCTTGTTGATTAAATAAAAACAATGTAAGAATTATTATGCATTAACATTGGTCAGAAGAATTTGGTTGAGTATACCACACCAAGGTATTCATAATAAAAAATCCTCTTTGTCATTTTTGTCAAAGAACGATCACAGAAAAATTTTCCTTATTCCGTTTCCATTAAGATTGGTTAATCATGTGATGAAGGGATGCCTTAGGGTACGTTGGCACTGGAGTTTGAGCTCGACGCTTTTTACCAGAAAGTATGAATTGTTCCGACATGAAAAAGCGTCAGCGTGCGAACACGTATAGGAGAATTCATACGTTCTATTCAAAAAAATTAAAACAACGCGCGTAGTGGTAAATTTTTCTATGACATAAAAAGAAACAAAAAAAAAACTTTTACTCTCTTAATATGTATTAAGACCATAAATGTTATTTTTTTGCAATTGCTTTTGTTTGACCACTTGGTCTCACCGTGGAGATTATTTGATGTGGTTTGAAGGGATGGCAGACAAAGGCAAAGGTCATATTATTTCGAAATGCTGTTAATGCAGACAATACGTTCCAAAAATCTATTTGGGTATTTAATTTGTATTGAACAGTATTTGTTCAAGTGTAGCATTGAAAACTGAGTCACAAATGTACAAGCATTCGAAGGCCATATAAGTTATATTCCGATAAATTCGTGGATAGATAAAGACATTTTATATTTAAAACAATTTTATTGTAGAACGTGTGCAATAAATAAAGTAAGATATCGTAGATAGGTAATTTAATGTTTATTCGGACGTGCTACAATATAATAATTATCTACTGTTTGTATAGTTATGTAGTTATTTATGTACTGTCTACAAAAAATCAGCCTACATTTTGGTAATATTCTAAATAGTCTACATATGACGTGTTGTCTACCTACTACATATTCATATATTTTCTATACCCTTTTAGTTATACATAACTGTGCCTCCGACATCAACAATGTCAATCAATGTGGATCAATGACACTCAAGGCCATTGGCATAATCCTTAAATTCAATCATCAATCTGTATGCGAAATTTTTAGTCAAATGGTAGTTATTGTAATCTATCAATGTATGAGGGAGGGTATTTCAAATTTCACCCTCTATTATTCAAGGGTGTAATTTAGGGCATCGCGTGTATAACCGCGAGCAGGAATGTATGTATATTGTATTAAACAGCATAATTTCAATTGTTCATAACTACGAGCGTTTCCCTGGAAGCTTGACGGCTTGATACAAAACACCATGTATTTACTGTTTTTTTATGTCATATTATCGTTCCTATGCCTCATAAATATTTATTGGTCGTTAATTCGAGTAGTATTCAAATGAGCACATTAAATAAGCCGGTAAAGTTAGATAATATTCAATGTCGAGGATGGTTATAGGAGTTCTGAGCTGCCACCATTAAAAAAATACCATGATAACTCTGTTACTATACTATATTATATTATACTATAACTCATATTAATGGGGGCTCCATACTTTTAACAGCTTGCAGATTAAGGCATACAATTCGATAAATTGGATTCAATTCTCATTACATTAAAGCTTTAAACTTGATTTTATTTACAATGATTATTTTGAGACCGATTTATCGGTGTTTAACGATCATCTTTAAAAGATCCCTTTGCCATTAGCTCCCGGCCGTTAAGTTGACATTTCGGGAAGCCGAAAGAGATTGCATGCCCTCTCTCTTTAAAGATCTATAGATATAAACGAACTTATTAAGGCTTTTCGAATTGGCAACATAACGACCTAGAACTGTCAATCTTATCCTACTATACTATCTACTAATATTATTAATATGAAAGTATGTAGGAATGTGAAGATTTTTGTTACTTTTTCACGCAATAACTACTGAATGGATATGAATGAAATTTGAAACACAGAAAGAATATGTTCTGGATTAACACATAGGATACTTTTTAACCCGGGAAAACAATATATCCCTCGGGAACGCGGGTGCAACCACGTGACGGAAGCTAGCATACCATAAACTACTTATATGATTATGGAATCTGATTAGTATAGTATTTCACGTGGCGTGCAGCGTGCATTGCTTATAAAATCAATTCGCCACACATTTCGAAATACATTCTTGTTTAATTTTGCAACGTGCATGCGCCACAACGCAAAATACTCTACATTCAGAGCGTTACGTACCCAAAAATAGGGAAAAAAGTACCCAATTATACAGAAAAGTGACCATATTTATGGTTTTAGAAAGTAACTTACCGGGACTTTGGAATGTATTCTTATTAATGAAGCCGGGTACAACGTTCTGTTCGAAGTCCACCATGTCGAATTCTTCGACCACCTCGCTTGAGCTGTTTGAAGCATCATTCGAAGATGTGTCCTGAATGACGACATCTTGAACATTGCCAGGACTCGTCGGCATCAAGCCAGCCGTTCTGTTTGCTTCTTCGTCACATGAGTTCTGTATCAGGAATGGTGATAGTTGCTGCTCGAAATCGCTAGAAGAAAAGGGGAGCTTGGTTAAGAACTTAAGGTGCACAATCTAACCAACAAATATTTTGGACTTCGTGTGTCAGTTTATTGCTAATTTAATATCATTAAGATTTTTGATATTTTTGTTTGTCTTCTAGCAATCAGTCAGTCTACCTCAGTGAGTTAATGATCCTAAGTGGCCTCTGGGTGGTTTGCTAGATTATTTACCAACACTTCATCCATTTGCAATACCAGGGGGATTGCCAATGTTTTGCTGACCTCGAAGAACTCTTTTTACGCCTCTTTTGAATAACCCTATATCGTAGCGCTGAGGGAAAATCGTAACGGGGAGTTCATTCCACATCCTAATGGACCGCAATAGGAACGTCCGAATGAAACGTGTGGATCGAGGCGGCTCGAGGATTTTAGGATAAACTCCACATAGCCGGCGAGCAGTGCGATGGTAGAAAGGTGATGATGACACCAGGTCAAAAAGTTCTTGAGTACACTCCCCATTATACAGATGAGAATTATTTAATACTAGCTGTCCCCCGCGGTTTTACCCGCGTTCCCGGACTAAAAAATAGCCTATGTCCTCCTCCATACCATAGGCTATCTGCATGCCAAATTTCATGATGATTCGTTGAGTAGTTGAAGCTTAAAGGCGTAACAAACAAACAAAACTCACTTTCGCATTTATAATATAAGTTAGGATTTTATTCCACCATCCCAATTTTCTCATTGAACCACAAAACACCGGGAAAAATTTCATCCGTGCGTTGTAGATATAGCGAAAAATACGGACACAGCGTTTTGCATCCTCATTAATTATGCGGAAAGCAAAGGAGTGGAACTTGCTTCCGCCGTCTCTGTATCCTGACTCTTACAACCTAGGGATTTTCAAGGCCAGAGTGAAGTGAGTGTTTTCTTCTAGGTAAGCGTGCTCCAACATCCCTTGAAACTCCAGGCTTTGAACTTTAAAATATAGACTAAATATAGACGGATGATCAGCAGTGAGTAAAGCTTGGGTACACCAATACAATGCAATTACCCTGACTTTTACCATAAAGGAAAATCGTCGTCATTATTAATTCTAAATATGGAGAATCGACCGAGATGCAAGAGTGACTCGAAAGCGATCAAGAAGTGAAGGTGAAAGATTATACATATATTACCGAGAAAGGCATTGCATGCATGCAGCTTGTGAGCATCGAGTTGACAAAAATGTGAGGTTTCGTTCGGCTCTGAAAATAACCTGGACCGGATTGGCAACAGGTAACGAAGGTCCTTGACGAAGTTTAATAGCTTATGAACCTGTTTTATGTACATTTTAGCGTGTATACTTGAATATATTTATTTAATAGGCTCTTTTCTGCTGGTGCTGAACATAAGTCGGTTAAAAATATTGTGAACACAAAAAACTAAATATTTGAAAACTATTTATTAAATATATGTTACGCCAACAGTAGATTAAATTACGCGTAATATTGACTTGATCTTGCTAGACGAACGTTATACCAATATTAGAAAGTAAATTTGCTTTTGATAATTTAAAGTTATGTAAAGATGAACTCCAGCTATATTTTATTATCTCCTTGAATAAAAATAAGTCACGTCAAGTATATTTGGGAATGCTATCTTAGGTTTTATAAAGTTGATAATAGCTCTCATTTTAAGATAGCAAATACCTACAATGCTGTTTTCAAGAGGTACTCAAGGTGAAATTATCATGCAGAAAATTATTACTAAACATTATTTAAAACTTTCTTATAAGAAAATACTTATTAAAAATCTCAAGCTGTTTGCAATGGAAATAAATAATTCATCGAGAAACATACACGGATTGAATTAATATAAAATTTTCGTTTGCACGTGGTCCAACCACATCATCAATTCCCAAACGGGTTTTTGAATACCGACTTGTATAATATTGGATCAAGTTGAGCCTCTATTGCCTCAGTCTGATGTCAGGCTGACGTGAAATGCCTTCGACTGAGTCAGTAACTGGACTTGTGTGGATTACGACTGAGAAATACTTTCTAATGAACTTAACTGTCGTGGCATTAGGAATGGCAATTGTCTGACAGCTATTTATGAACAGCGAACGTAAGAATTGAATGAGTTAAAGCAAGAAGCTATTAAGTAAAATTAGGAACTTAGTGTACCTAACTGTAAATTAGTGACATCATGGGATGCACAAATTCGATGAAATACATTCATAATTATTACATACAACAACATATTAGTTTCTACCAACGGTATTGATTTGAACAAGATGGTAGGTAAATATTTTCCTTCTAGTTGACACTATGCACTTTAGCATTTAGCTTATGCTCCGTGTGACACGCTCGGCGCTTGTGACGTCATAACATACTATATAATGATAAATAAAGGGTATACCTAATTTCATTTAAACGTAACGTATGTAAACTTAACTAAAATTATATAGATGTGTATCAGAAGAAATAATGGTAAATTATGCTTATTATATTAAACGGCACAACCCTGAAAAAAGGATATCAACCCGCGTGCCATGAGATTTCAACGAAAGGGCATGCCACGCAACTTTACCAGTTAAGTATAACTTTTACACGCATATTATTGGAAATAATATATTATTTACGTAGGTGAAAAACACGTGTTGACCTCAATATGATAGTAATGCCTTACTTTATTATCTTTCAAAATTCAAAATTCAAAATTCACATTTTTTACAAATATACTTTGTATTATTTAACTGTATTACTGGCTACATAGGACTTAGATTGGAATTTTATGCGTGACAAAAAGTGTTAATTCTTTATTGGAATATAAAATGACTTTCGAACTTCGTAATACTGACACAACATTGCGTCTTACTCGGAACAGTCCTTAAGTGACTCATTCCTTGGAAGTTCAAGTCAACCGATGATTCAGTAAATTTACCTGTCACGAACTTTAATGCTGTGCTAAACAATGTTTACAAATTCAGAAAAGTTCGTCATAGTTAAAATATCTTAAATAGAGAAAGAACAGTCATTATAATACTCAATCAGTATTTCTATAAAGGAACTTTGTTATCTTTTTCATAAGTCAGCTAACATAACTGTAATAGTTCTGAGATCGAGATAGGTAGGTATAACTGATTACCTACTTATTAATAGTAGTACGACTGACATTGCAACTATCTTCTTGTTGCAATAACTTAATAACCTATGATGATAATTTAATAAACACTTCTGACTATATTTATAATATAGTTGTATTACAAGAAACTTTTAAATGACAAGTAAATAACCTTTGGCTGCAGTTTTTATAGCTCGATTCTTATCATGTGTTGTGTGCGACGCTGTAAAACTGTTTCCGTTCGGAATAGATATTTTTTCGTCACTCAAACTACTCTGAAACAAATTGTTAAGTAGGTGCATCAACCCAATTGTCTCTGAGAATAATATCACATTGATTGAAGCCATTAGATAGAATCATTGACTTGTTTATTGGTATTGCAGCTAAACGATGAAATACATTCAGTTATATTCTATTGTAAGAGCTAACTGTACCTCAAGATTTATTACTAGCCTCTATTCAAGGAATACCAACTAACGAGGATTTAGATACTCAGTTTAGAATCACACTATAATTTGGCTCGGACATTTTTGAAATAGAGACACTCTGTTTTGTAAACGATCGATATACGTATATATTTACTTCTTTCAAGACTTTGCTACCAAAGCATTCTAAAGACCTAGATATTCTCTGAAACATGATCGTACAATTTTTGTAACTGTAAATAAATATACAATCACTTTAAAAGAAGCACTAACATAACTAAATAAGAGTGATATTGAAATGCACGTCGAATGCGAAACCAATCACTTCAGAAGACATTTGAGATTTTAACACTAAACTTTCACTTTAAGAAATAGAACAGGAAATTGACAAAGACAAATACCTAACTGTATACTTTACAGAATACAACAGCACACCCAACATAGAGGTTTATTTCAAGATATGAAAAAATCATTATCAGATAAAAAAAAATAGAAAGTATCAAAGCTTCTCTAGGCTCTTATACGAATCGAAATCCAGTCTAAAGCCTTTTAGGTTTCCGGCAAGAAATGGAATATTGTAACATATTTCTAAATATTGATTCACTTCAGGTAGTTCCGGATTTTAGCTGTTGAAATGGGACTTCATTATACTTTGTTCGGTTAACAAATAAATTGCATAATGATGCCTTCCTCTTACCGCGTCCATTGCAGTTTTTGTGCAAACGTCTGCTAAAGACATTAAATGTAAGGCAAGATGCAAATAGTTATTATTCCAATGATTTGAAACGGTTAAGTGGAACAATATTACGAAAGCGATTCTACGTAACCGCACCAATTGTTCGTGACTCTGCCTACGTGTAAAGTGCGGGTGATTGACTGGAATAAAGCAGAACTCTGTATATGAAAAATTAATTCGATACCGTTATATTGGAACGTGATTAGACAGACTTCGTATTAAGTTGAATGTTGGGTAGGACCTTTGGGGAATCAGAAACCTTGGAATCGAGACCTTCAAGTATATTATACCTACATTGGCTTTACTTGTTAAGCCCCATAATAAGATTGATATGTTATCACATGAAACAAAACATTGTATAATAGTATAATTACTCCAAGTAAACAATTTATACTTTGTTTTATACATTTTAAAGTAATCTGAATTTTCATGTGAGTACATTATAAAGGGCTATGTCCCGGAACAAAATTACAGCTTCCCGCTTTTCAGGGATTATCGTTGGTGGGAAAAATATTTCCTCTCACTATAAAAGGCTTAATATTATTATATACGTTTTTTAGTATGTCCCGCGATTCGACGATATAATACTGCTTTTTTCAGTCAAGAGGTTTCAAAATCTCGCTCTGCCCGAAACAACCTGGCAACGCCCTATGGTACGGCAAGTTTCATCGCGATCGGTTCAGAGAAAAGGTAAATAACAGACAGACAAAGTTACATTCGCATTTATAATATTAAGATGTAAAAATTAAGAATTATGACTAAATAGATAAACAATTGTGTAATGTGTAAATGAGAAAATCGCTTCGCAGTTAGATAGAGAGAAACAGAGGTCATAGTCCGGGCATGTCGATAAATAACACACCGGCCAGTTCGTAGAGCGTGTTATGATTGCCTCAAAAACACGTAAAGCATACTAATGTGCGTATTGTCACGCTACCGGCATTTCACCGGTCCGTTACTACTACATTTGTCGCTTCTATTCGTGTATTTAAATAGCTACCCAAAATGAGTACCTATTCATTTCTCACAGAGAAGTTTTTATGACATTAAAGGGCTTATTACACCTTCCTATATTTAGGATCCTAACTAGGATGGTTCTAACAAGGAAGCAGGAAGCTACTTATTACACTACACTATCTTGCTTTCTAACTAGGACGCGGCAAAGAGTATAGCAACTATACTTAAAGCGGGACGGACGACTCGTAGGGATGTAACAAAGGTCGATTTAAAAAAATATAACTATACTTACATCGATGTTCTTCCGATGTTTTAAGTTTTTTATTCTCTCAAACCGATCACACAAATTAAAATTTCAATGAATACAAATGAGCTCCTTTATGTTAAAATAAAACAAAATTGAACTTTATGTAAGTAAGTACCAAGTATTAATTTATAAATAATGTAGTACTTTCAATGTACGGATTATTATTCTATTATTGTTTTATGATTACTAATGACCTATACATTCATCCCTCAAAATATACGCCAAGACTTTAGAAGCCTTATATAATTATTTCAAAACATCGATGTTTTGAAGAACAATGTTACATCCCTAAACGTCCTAAATCGGAGCGACGCGATTACAATTTCCTGTTTAAGGAAGCAGAGCGGTTGGGACCTTCCTATCTCACTACTTAGGACACTAACCGTTCTTTCTGCGATTACACGTTCCTATTTACTAGTTAGGATCCTAAAAATAGGAACGTGTAATAAGTGCTTATGTTATTCAACATAGGGGGTATCAACTTTGCATGCCATAAACAGGTCTTGTATTGTAAAACTTTGCAGAAATACCCTTATTTTCAAAATTTGTTAAAATATTTTTGTATCAACCAGAAAGTTTCTTAAGACACCTGACCTGACCTTACATAAAATATTTCTTTTATAAAACACGACTAGCAAACAAGCATACGGCCCACCTGAAGGTAAGCAGTTACTGTAGAAGGGTACTAGAATTGGCTACTTACAATTCAGCATGGTCACTTGACAGTCCACTATCAGAGCACGAACTGCTGAGAGCTTCCGAAGGCGGCGACAAATTTTCAGCAGGACAGAGGTTGAATTCAGGCATCGACTCATTGAGGAAGTTAAACGGCTCTTGTTCCAGAGAAAAAATGTTCTCCAGAAGTTCATCCGAGTTAGGCCACGCATCCGACTAGAAAAATAAGCTCTTGTTAGTTGTGAAAATACATTTAATTACAAAATAGTTATTATGACCAATGACTTATTATGATGTTCAAATGATTTAAAACTAAAAAACCCATGTCCCTATTTTTGACTGATTGCAAGCCATCAACAAAAACATCTGACTTTTAGGTGGAATAGCATAGCCAGAATCAATTAGGATTTCATGGAAGGATATATATTTACACAATTATGATTGGAATAATTAGATTGATTATATTAGACATACCAACAACACATACCAACTCACAGCCCAAAGTAGCAGGGTCTAGAAATTATGTTTCCTTACATATATAGATAGAGACATCCACTCAGGGTTTCTCAAAAAGGGGGTAAAGTAGAAGTGCAGGTGAAACAGTGGGGCTGGTCTATAATATGAATGAACATTGTCTCTAAACAAATTGATTTTTAAATCCTAGTTACTACTTATGTATTAGATTTTTATATTAAAGTATTGCACCTAACAAGAGCAAAACACAAGTAATTTAAATACTTATACATTTACATACACTTGGATGAGCTAATTATACTCTACTAGGGCTTTAAAAAAACTACATTCATTCACAAACATTTGAGTTCAATGGACAAAAACCCTACAGAGAATAAATTGAAATTACAATTAGATAATTACCATTTTGCAATTTGTTAATGACCAGAATATTATTATTACCTACTTACATTTAAAAACAATTATCTATTATTGTATGTATTGTATACATAGGAATCATTTAACTGTAATGATGATTATTATATCAGATGTTAGCAAATGACGACTAAAGGATATTACAGATGTATAAAATTTAATTATTATTAAAAAACCGGCCAAGTGCGAGTTGGACTCACATACGGAGGGTTCCGTACAATAATAATAATATTATTAACTAACTCAAATTGACTATGAAATGAATATTAGGTGCAACAAAAAGTAACACCAAATGATGAAGAAGAAGAAGAATGGGAACCCCCTTTAATTAAATAAAAATAAACCTTGTTGCTTTATGATTAAGTTCATATGTGAAGATAAACCTCAATGTCTGACATTCTTAAATTTCAAAAAGGACTTCTTATTTAATTAAGACACCTTTTACAACAGAAGTAAATAGAGTCATGTTTATGACAAGTTGATGCAATATTGTGTCTGAAACTGTTGACTGATAAACAAGGATATGAAATCATGTTGAAATATTATGCAGTTTAAATTTTCCTGTTCAGCTAATAATAGGAGGTTGCAAAAATCATTTTTAATAAAGTTTCTAGAGGTAAATACCTACTTGATGCATAGAATTTGGATTATGCAAAGACAGTACTTATAACTGCCCATTGATAAGCACACAATTAAGTTGTTTTGGATGATGTAAGAACGCAATAACTGTAGCAAGGAACAATGGATGCAAAACTGCAGGTTGTGTCACATCCATAGCTTATCAAGTGTAGTAACAGTTCAATAATCGTATAAAGACATGGGAGTTACTGTGTGAAAGAAATGTTACTTAAAAATTTACTAACACAAAAAAACATTTAACCCGTTGGTTCCCGCGAGGGATGTGCATCCTATTATAAAAATTGATGTCATTGTTATATTTTTAACTGTGAGCCAGGCGAATAATAATCTTATGAGAATTGTCAAACTTTGAACTACTTAATTATTTGAAAGAAAGTTATTTGGTTTGATACAAATACTGTACATGTTTTAATTAACCTCTTGAAAATAGGTTAATTATGATTAAAACCATACAAGACACTTAATAAGTTTCTCACTTTATGAAACATATAAATAACAGATAAATCTTACTTTCATTTTCAAAACTTTTACTTCACTTAAGTGAAAGGTAAGGTATGCTGCACAGTAACTAAAATATTTAGGGTAATTACGTTATGATATGCATAATTAAATTGCTCTTAAAATTAAGTCAAAATGTCATTATCATAAATGCTATAATTGCATTGCGTCCCAGCAAATAAGTCTTTACTTCCTATGTGCACTAGCTATGATATCATAAGATAAGACAGAGAGATAATGAAAGTTCCTGTTATCAATAGAACATGCATGTTTTGAGTAAACAGGGTAGCATAATAAGGCTGTCTCTATGCCATGAAATCATAACAATAGATAAGAAATCTATGGAAGATGTACCAATTAAAAAATAAATAATTGAAAAAATTACCTCGAACAA
This sequence comes from Polyploca ridens, assembly GCA_951394255.1. NCBI lineage: Eukaryota > Metazoa > Arthropoda > Insecta > Lepidoptera > Drepanidae > Polyploca > Polyploca ridens. Next base: position 9,900,739 of record OX596259.1, on the reverse strand, counting down.
TGATAATAAGTCTAGTTTTTTATCCATTTTAATTTTGCATGGATGTTACATCAACACTTAAAACATTGGAGATACACAATAAAGTTTGTATCACGGAACAATCACTGAAGAGTTACTAAATTAAGTAATTTACACTGTGACTTCTACTGTCTAGGTTAAGTGTACCGGTAAATATTTAGAATAATTTATGCGGCATATGGAAGTGATAGCCACCGCATGGTGCCTAGCTGGCAAATCACGAGCGCTTGTTTACGTAGACCGACCCGGCGCGCGGTGAGCACTAGAATGACGCCCGAAGACACAAACACAACTCGATAATAACACTCGTTTGGGGAAACCCTCGCCCCGATTGACAATGCTAATGATACAAGGATGATACAGGAATGTGAGCACAGAGATGTATGAGGTAGCGCCCGATCACGTCCGTTCACCGAACGAAATGAACGTATAGCATAACGGTAAAAGTGGGAGCGTGAGTTCACGAAAGCTGTCCAACAAGGTCCGCGACTACGATCACTTATTACTTCACCGTGTGTCTAAGCTACCGCTCGTACCTACCATTCATTTTCGGTCCATTTTTTGACAGCATGTACGCTACGCTGCGTGATAGCTTATCATAAGATTACGACATCGAGATAGGTACGCACCATTATGCCGTCCTGTTGGAAAATCTCCATTTTATCCGTTTTCAAGTTCGCTCCCAATGATTCTTGGTCATTACTTGAGAGATATTCCAAGATCCTGTTCATGTCTGCGTTATGGAGAGTCATCTTGTACGGAAAATTCACTCACTGATATCATCATATTATTTATAGTTGCAAATACCCTGAACACAATAAATTTTATATCAATTGCACATTACAAGAAAGGTTTTATTTCCCTTCAAATCATTATTTTTATTTTATTACATTAGTTTACAAAATAAATCGAAACATGACATTTCTGTATTACTTCCAACGTGGAAATAATGACGTCATGAAAGTAGGACACTTTTCAGTTTTTGATTGGTGGATTTTATGATAAAGCAGGTAGTTGATAGCTTGCGCCATCTATTGATAACCATTGATAACTGAAATACCGTTCCGTTTTATGTAAGAGTTTTGTTATATGTACGTGAACTTTAATTTAAAATAATTATTTGTACATTATTTTATAAACATACACCTAGTAAAGTACCATATTGTGGTTTAAACAGAAACATAAGAAACATTCTAGTTAGGATTTATTCACTCGCCGCACACGAGTTACTCTCACTCACAAGTCGTAAATGAAACATTTTATTTCCATTGGCGCATGATTGGCGCTAATTTTAATTTTCAGGACAGAGTTTTAGAAGCATATTTTACGTGAACATTAATTTTATAAATTAGTTCTGTTCGTCAACAGTATGGAATTAAATTTTGGGACAGTAAACTGGGTACTTTATATTACACGGTAATTTATTTTCAGTTGCATTACATAAATTAGTTAATTGATCCATGTAATGATGTACCATTCAAAGTCAAAGCCATTTATTCAATTTAGAAGGGCACTTAAGAAGGTCAAAGCTACTGAAATTACCACCAGTTCGTAAGTCGGCATTCAACTGAGAAGAACAGGCAATAAACTCATTAGCACACAAAGCTTAAAAGGAACTGGCTCCCGTCAAGTGCAGTTGCCGACATTCCTGAAGTTGCTTGGTGACAGATTTTCAACATGAAGGTGCCATAGGCGGGTACAACAATGTAGGTAGGATCCTACAATGAGCTTGAGCTTTCGGTGAAGGAAAACATCGTGAGGAAACCATAGCGCGGTGGTAGGATACTTTGCAGTACTCGCCTGGCTGGCTACCACCTTCAAGTTGAAAAATCTGTCGCCAAGCACCTTTCGATGTGTTCCGATAGCTGCACTTGAGAGCCAGTTCCTTCTAGGCTTTGTGTGCTTACCACATTCGGCCGCATCATCACTTACCATGGTGAGTTTGCGGTCAAATACAGGCATATATAAACAGTAAAAAAACCCTAACATTATGGTGTTCAATGCATTATAGTTCAACATTGCAATCCAAAATTGCGCAAGACTGAGTTACAACTTCATTCCCTTATTTTGCAACTCAAAATCGCTCAAAACCGAGTCACAATGTTATTCCTTGAAGGTATCGTTATATGCGCCGACTGGCTGGCGGTATGACTTTTTTCACGATTTTTCCATAGCTGAACGATTCAAATCCATTTACTTAATTAAGACTTTTAATCACAAAGTTGGTCGATTGTGGTCAGCTGCCTGCGGTTGGCAGGCCGTCCTCATCCTAGAGCGTGTGCACTCCTATAATACCACGTGCTCCTCGGTTTATCCATGGCTACTCCAATGTACAGGTATATCCATACCAGTCGTTATAAACTAAGTTAGCGGCATGGTGGTTGATGCTTGAAACCACGGAACAAAAAAAAACTGTTCCGTGCTTGAAACGTTGTATAGGACAAGGGTCGGTCGTGGCACTGGCTGCGTATCAAAATTTGGTACCTATGTCTTCGGCATGAAAACTGTGTTTTCAGAATAACTGAATGGATCATGATGAGCTTTTCATGTATACTTTTTGTACGCCTATTTTGAACATAAAATTTGTGATTAGCGCATAACCTAAAACGGATTGAATATACAAAACTACGTTGTCAAAGCTGCTGAACTGAAATTATATATCAGTTAAACATTAAAAAGCGCCTGTATAATTTCAATTTCCTTTTTACAGAAAGTAGAATAGAATCAGACTTGAGAGCAGAGAGAGAGGTTGTGATTACTTGAGATCTCTAAAAAGTACCTATTTACTTCCCCCACAGGTGTAATCTATTAGCACAAAGCTCGAGGGTACCAAATGCGATTGTGAAGGGTACCCTATTTGTGCAAAGAAAATCCCATATTATATTACCTACCGCATACGAACTCATAGATAGTGGTAGAATTTTTCATACAAAGTGCACTTTGTAAGAGCTCTTTGTGAGCCCTTTTGAGTGTCTTGTAATATGGTCCATTAGTGTGTTCAAGGTGATGAAAGGATGGCTATACGTAACTGCTACGTAGTTAAGTACTTTGAACTTTTTCACACATTTTCCCTTGCGAGAGTTGAAGGAATTGCAAGTAAGGAATACCTATGTATCTTATTTTTGTCTATTGGACTCAGGATATATTATTAGGTACTTACTGGATTAGGTAAATTAATTCCTTATGATATAAATAAAACTAGCTTTAATTTTATTTAACATAACTTTTATTTAGTTGTCTTTATTTAAATATATTTTTGATTCTGTTGTGTGTCCTTTTTATTGCATGCACTTAACATTAACAATTTATATTTTTGTACCTCAATTTTTTATGTATTAGTGTGTGTCTTGTCGGTGATGATCACAATAAATAAATAAAATTTTTTTTTTTGTTTAATTGACTTTTATTAATTTAAAAATATAAACACTCAAAAGTTTATTACGAGATTCAACTAAGCTTGTCTCAGGCCCAATTTTACCAACGATTAACACTTAGGTATAAACGGTATAGATGAGGTATAGATATGACTGAAATAATTTGTATAGAGTATCTGTCAAACTGTCATATTATACTATGGATAAAATTACTCGAAGTTTGTAAAATTGGGCTATAATAGCGTTCGTGTAATTTCTTGAGTCTAACAGCCTTACTCATAAACGCTATTTAACTAAATCTACTGAATAAATGGTCAAATAAATAACGTCACCTTGCTGTCATTGTCAAACAATTTGACGTTATTTAGGTGACCACTTAATCAGCTTATTAGTTAAATAACGTTTTATGAGTAAGGGGGTAAGTAAACAGGACTATTTAATTACTGAAAAAGGTAGCGCTCACTCTTGCAAGACATCTTATGGTAAGAAATCTAAGTTTGTTTAGGTAAAACTAATAAGCAACTTATATAGCCCTTGTCAGAAAAAATATGAACGGTCCGTTAGAGTCTAACAAATAAGTCCCAGTTGAATACTTACGGCCTTACTCATAAACGCTATTTAACTAAATCTACTGAATAAATGGTCAAATAAATAACGTCACCTTAATGTCATTGTCAAACAATTTGACGTTATTTAGGTGACCACTTAATCAGCTTATTAGTTAAATAACGTTTTATGACTAAGGGGGTTAAAGATTAATTTATTACAGCCTGTAAGGATAAGGTATGTTTGCTCTATCTACTCTACAATGTATTATTATTATTTGGTTATGTGGCTATTTCATGTCTTTCCGAAGCTTGTATCACTGCGTTCAGATTAGGTATATCGCCACATAGTTAGATTTCATTGCCAGGAAATCCATCTGCAACTGTAATAAACTGCTCTACATTTTTTTTCGTCTCTCTGTCACAATGGCATATTTCAGCAACTACTAATGATGATTAGAATGTTTATAAATAATGCTTATCCAATCTTGTAAGTTAATAATAAATGAAAAAAAAAATGCACGCTGTGCGCCAGGCTGATTCGTACTTGGCCGGTTTTCATTTGTACTTTCGCCGTTCGTATACGGACTGAAAATCTGTTCTGTGGTAGTACATAATATTACATAACCGACACAAATACTGTTTTTTTATTTCTTGGCATATTTGTTTAGTAATATCTCAGAGTATATAAATACTAGAGTATATAAATACTACGTACAACAGAGAGACAGCGCCCATACTTCAAAAGTTACCACCATAATTCGCGCAAGTACAGCGCCGGTGGCGAGATTGGGGTACTAATTCCTATTCTGGGTTTCTAAGTGACTACAGCAATGTTTGTTTTTCAGTAAATGACAACAGATGACACTGTTGAAAGAATTTAATTTTAAAGAATAATGGGCACATTTGTAATTTTTTTTGTTTTTGTGTAAGAGAGGTAGAGCGTAGCATTTACTCGCAGAAAGGCTTTTTCCCAAACTACTCCATACTTTTGTTCAAAAAAGATAAGAATTCCATACATTAAGTCCTAAACTAAACCAAAGAATTATTATTATGTTATACAATTCTAAAAATACTGATTTTAAGTTGCATCTTACTCCACGGGTAATTGAGACAATTCCTAAAATACTCTATAATATTAATAATATTGTTCATCAACAATTCGCAAACTCCTCCATCGAAATTATCGAATTATTACTAAATATTAAGTTGCATTATACTACATAAGATGTTATGAAGAAGTCCCAGTATTTATAAGCATAATAACAAAATCATGCTTATTGAACTTTCCTTTATATTGTACTAGCTTCCGCCCCGTGGTTTCACCCACCTTCCCGAGGGATATATTATTTTCCTGGGATAAAAGTATTCTATGTATATGTGAATCCAGAATATGTTCTATCCGTATACCAAATTTCATCCAAATCCGTTCAGATGAATGAATCTAAGCTTGTTTTAAAAAGAGTAATTACAGATTTTATTTCCGGCTCTTCTCAGCAAATGGAACCTTCCGAACCGGTAGTATTAGAGTCAGACTTTCCATAATTGCCCGTGAAGGTCTATTTGAATAAATGATCTTGAATTTTGAAATTTGAGATGTTGACGCATGATTGAGGGACAAACATCCAAACCCACAAAATTCCGCGTTTATAATATTTGTGAGATGAGATTAGAGTGACTAGATTTACTCGCTTTTCCCGAACTCTGTCTCTGTTCTCTAGTCACTCTAAAATAAATTTTATTCAAATATAATACTAGGATAACATAAGCTTGAAAGAGTTCTCTCTAATACCTCCAACAAAATTGGTAAAAAATCCTGGTCCCATTTTTTCCCAAGCTTAAAATATATATACAGGATATCCGGACGGGCGTCGAGCGCTACTCGTGACATCTACACTAATAGTGTTAGTGTAGAGGATTTTGATAATTTTGCTAGCAGTGGAAAAAATAGGCGACCAAGCGACTGACACACACTCATTTCTTTCTGATATATTACAATAGTTTTTATAAACAAAAACTTTTTTTTTTTAGTTTTCAACAGTTAGTGTAAATGTTAATAGAGATAATCTACAAAAATACAAATCTTTTTTGTATTTTTATTTGTAATGAATAAACTCAAAGACTAATGGAACGATTTAAAAAAACTTTCACCAGTCGAATCATATTGTTGTTTATCACTGAGTGATATAGGATATATATTTTTTTAAATTGGGAAGCCTGCGAAATTTCCAAAAGACCTTGCTTGAAACTGCAGAATGAAAATAAAGTCTATATATATAATATATATATATAATATTTGCACACGAATTTCCGATCACTCTGGTGAGAATATTCCATTTTGTTCGTATGCCTACTTGAGGGCGCCGGGGTATTGCTTGCACCCGGACGCTATATTATAGGCTAGAGCCGGCCCTGATTAGGGAACAATTACAAATAGGTTAAGATAGCAATTTTTAAATCTACTATAAGTTTTAAAAATCACTTTAATACCGAGCGAGCGAAGCGTCTCCGTTTCAGCTTGGACAAAAATGCTTTCGTATGTATGTCCAGGTCGTATTTCTCAACCGATTCTCTAGAAATTTTGTGAGCAGGTTCTGTGACTAACGGATGGCTTTAATCCTTTTGTCTATATAAACGACTTATTAGTTAAGTTGTTCTTATTTGATATTTTGTTGAATAAATGAAACCACGATAACTTTTTCATCACTAGATACAGACTTAACCCCATAAAAACAAATGAAATACAATTGGGATGAAACTGCCCATTGTACTTTAAAAAAAACGTAGTAGATTTCAAAATATTTAGACTATATTTATTTACCGTTGAAGTCTCTGCTTATTAGAAACAGGTTATTATTAGATTTATTTTATTATTATTTGATTGTTTTGGTTTTAGACGATGAAATGAAATAAAAATAATCGACGCTTAGGCCATCTATGTAAGGTCGAAAGATTTAAATAAAATTACATAAATTGCAAATATTAAAAATACGAGTTTTAAACATTAATTTAATTAAATTATGTAAATAATTATCTTCAAATTCTATTTCCTTGCAATAAAGCTCAATAAAAAGTAATTTAAGATGAAAGGATGGCTGCAAGAAATTTGAAAGATAGGTATTTAACAAATCTATTGCTGTCGCGCTGTGGCCCAGATATCAATGTGTGAGTGAACAGACTGTGCATGGTGCAAGTGTGCGTGCCGTAGCTCGCACCGCTCCCACCGACCGCCCGCCGCCCGCCCCTCGATGCCTCACTTCGCATCAACTTCGCATTTACTTGTAATATCATATTTCTGTGATTCGGCCGGCGACTGGCGAGTTGATATACCTTTCAGCGCTTGCAGTTCTGTTGTTCCAAGTGACATTAGGGATTTTGAAATTAGAACAAATACCTAACCATACGTTATTTTATTTGTATTTTGAGTCGATATTAAAAAAATAGATTATATATTCGACATTTATGTATGTAATATTATTGGAACTGCATTATATTCACATAATGATAATCTATTAGGGCTTCCAAACAAATACCTATACAACATTTTATAGATTTATATTTGTCCACAGTCCACGCATTTCTTCGAAACTATTTATCGAATTGTGAACATTCTTTTTTTAATGCCTTATATTTACTTCAACTTAGGGAACAGTGCGAAAGAGCACGTCGTATTCCATTGAAAATATTTCGCTGACTTTAAGACAGTGTCAGATTAGAGTTATTTTTAATATTTTGTGAAGAAGTTTCATGAAAATCGGTTCAGTTTTTTTCAAGATATGGAGTAATACGCGTGAAGGCCTGGCTTGATTCTATAATATTATTTCAAGGGCTTGTTTTATACGTATAAATAAGCTCTTTCACTAGTAAAAACAACTACTTCATAATACACAAAAAAATATGAAATACCTGTAAACTGAAAATATCTTAAAGTCACGAAAGAGCACGTCGTATATATTCAATTAAAAATATTATAGCTGACATCAAGACAGTGTCAGATTAGAGTTATTTCATACTCGACACGTATGTATGTAATATTATTGGAACTGCACAATATTCACATATGATAATCCATTAGGGATAATCTATTACAAACAAATATACAAAATTTCATAGGTCTTTGTATGTATGTATGTTTGTATGTAGATTTGTATGTATGTCTGTATGTATGTTTGTATGTATGTTTTTATGTATGTTTTTATGTATGTTTGTATGTATGTATGTTTGTATGTATGTTTGTATGTATGTATGTATGTTTGTCCACGCATATCTCCGAAGATATTAATCGGATTGTAACCATTATTTTTTTATTGGTTTACATTTACTTCAACTTAGGGAACAGTGTAAGTTTCATCGAAATCGGTTCAGTGGTTTTCAAGATATGGACAAATATGTGTGACGGCCTGGCTTATTGATACGAGCTACGGGTGTGGTGTCAAAGGAAAAACATCTCAAAACCTGGGCAAATTATAGTGCATTTAAGAAAAACTAAAACCAGCCAAGTGAGAGTCAGACTCACACACAGAGGGATCCGTACAATATTAAATAACTTATCGTTGCTATGACAAAAAAAAGAAGTTTCTTGTATGAGCGGCCCCTTTAATTTTTCTTTTTCATTTTTATTATTTTTTTGTTATAGCGGTCATAGAAATACATATACTCTGAAAATTTCAGCTGTCTACCTATTACCGTTCATGAGATACAGCCCACTGACAGACAGACGCACGGACGGACAGCGGAGTCTTGTTTGGCACCCTTCGGGTACGAAACTAGAAAGTATAGTCACAATCCGATTAATAGTTTCCGAGAAATGCGTGGATAAATATACATACTTACAACCATACATACACCTATAAAATGTTGTATATTTGTTTGGAAGTCCTAATAGATTATCATTTTAATATATTGCAGTCCAATAATACATACATACGTGTCGAATTGATAATCTCCTTTTTTTTTAAGTCAATTAAAAATAGATATTTTGTCCTGTTATTTTGAAAAAGGTTAACTAAATATTAGATATTATGATAACCTTTGAACGATCACATTTCATGTTCTTAAAACCTTCAACACTCAAGTATAAAAAAGAACAATCTTGGTTAGGGCACACTATACATGTAGGTTACCAAAGACGTTATACTATATCGATATCGATGAACAACACTAGAGCAGGTATCGATAATATATTATCGACTACTACGCGACACTTCTTTGACTGTATATGTATTTGTCCAACCCTCTCCTCCCTCAACCCTGCCCGAATACAGGCGATAGAGACAACTGCAGCTTGAATCGATTATACCTATTTAAAATTGACGAAATCGCTATTTCGTAATCCCCAGTTTCCTCCTCCAATACTGAATCGATTTTAATTATTTTTCAAGAATAGTAATAAGAAGGGCTTTGGCTATGTCGGTCGGTTTTCCTTTTATTATTTATATTCGTCATATTTGTTTTATGGACGTCTGATAAGGGCAGTTAAAAATGATGAGTTTTTGTGATTTTAGAAGATTTTTAGTTTTTATAATAATTAATTTATGGAAAAAAACGAAACCGAGGGACATACAGTGGCACCTACAGATTGCATGGTAAAATAATCATTGCTCTAGTGTCATTATTCAAAGAGGAAACTGAGGATTACGTTTGTATGGAACAAACGCCATCAGCATATCCTCTTAATAGCGTTTTGACTAAGAATTAATTTTCAATCAATCCATACGATGTTTGTAGCGACATCTTTACGTGTGAATTCTACACTAATTATAAAATGTATGTGATTGACCAGACATGATAAATACTACGTACAAGTAATATCTAATCTATACTAATATAAGCGGAAGAGCTTTTTTGTTTGTTTAAACTTCCCCCTTATTAATAAATAAGGTGTAAGTCAGTCTTGTACTGTATTAAGATAGCCTCATCCCTTTTTGTTTATATGACATTAGAAAGTGACGGATATATTTTAATCCTAGGTTTAATTAACTATACTTGACTTACACCTTATTTATTAATAAGACGCAAACGGTCTAATCTAAATACTACCAGTTGGATTTGAAAAATTCTTTCCCAAATAGGTAGCTACATTATCCCCGAGTTTTATAGGTATTTTATATTCCGGAAAAACATAAGATCCGTCGGGAACGCGGATGAAACCGCGGGGGATAGCTAGGGAGTGGGAATAAAAGATTTTTTTCTTTTTTAATATGGAAAACTAGCTTTCTGCCCCGCGGTGTTGCTTCATTTATTTAACCCTTTAAGGTCCGTTCATCCGTTCATCTCAGCCTGTAAATAATTCGTAATAATGACCAAATTCTGTAAACAAATGTTTCAATACAAACCACACTTTTTTTGGTTTCAAAATAAGGGTATGTATACAAATGACTAAAAACCCCATATCTTTTCATTCAAACGTAAATAGAGAATGCAATAAATCCTCATTTAGGACATCTGTGGTCGGCCTAACGGCGTTAACGGTGTGTAAAATAAAATAACATCGGTACGTTTGGTACCTCGACGATGGCTGCCGGGATGTTTTTATAATGCTTTTTGCAAGCATTTTCGAGGAAATGAAACATTGAAGGTCGTTGCCACTACGATGTGATTTTAGGAGCTTGGTTTTTTTTCTTCTCTTGTTGACATATTGATATCAAGACGACTGGAAACGTAGGTTTAATTAAGGAGCGATTTGATCATTCTTTTACTGGTTTGCTTTACCTTTTTATGGTTCTATTGTGGCAGTTTTGACGGTAAGTTTTGTCGTAAAGTAAAGATAATATATCTTCATGAGTCCACGGACAATTTAGAAGATCATTTATTTTAGATATAATTTTTTTTAAGTTTGTTTGTATATCTTACTTAATAATAGCTATCATAATATTATTTGGAATGTGACAATATGCAGTTTACATGTAATCAGGAATATTCGAAGAGGTTGGGTAAGAAATTCAGGCTTTTAATTTCTCACTCATAAAAATTAAAGTGAAGCCAAATTTTACGTAGAAGAACGCTACGAAATCGAAGGAAAAACTTCACAATTACACTAAAGTAGGTAGGTACTTAATGTACGCCAAAGTCAAAGATTTTCATAGGGCATCGTGTCTCTATTTAAATTCTTTGGCCAAAGTCTATGAAGCCACAATTTCGAAGGCGTCAGGTACATTATTTTCAAAACGTACTTTCGTTACTTTAGTACCAACAATACTACATTATTATCTCTTTAGCTTATGAAATAGAATTCGATTTTCTTTGATAAATAATGACTAAAATACAGGCAATTTTATCTGGTGCAGCGCATGTCGCAGCGCAGACAAACAATTCGTGTTAACCTTATTCACATCAGTTGAACGTGCAGAACCTGAATAGGTAGAATTTTTATTTTATTCCGGATTTAGCGGATTCTTGTTACGTAACGTAAAGTTACTTATTGTAGGTATCTAAAGGCTTTCACACCCTACAGGCATAGTTGGGAAAGTATTTTGTTTTCACAAATCAAACACAACCGTCGGGTTATTGTAGGATTCCACAGGTTGGAAATTCGGGATTGTTTTTATCATTGGTATCATCATCATCATCATCAGCCTATAATGTCCCACTGCTGAGCACAGGCCTCCTTTCACAAATGAAGGTGAAAGGGAATGGGCATAATACTCCACCACGCGTGCCCACTGCGGATCGGTGGAGGTAGGCTAGTGGTCAACCTACTGCTGGAATTTTTCAAGCCGCCTATGAGGCCTCCAACTAGCTTAACGACTATCACAATTAAGTGATAACCGGGACCAACGGCTTTACGTGCCTTCCGAAGCACGGAAACGCTCGATTTGAAATACCACTAGGGGGTCACCCATCCAGGTACCGACCACGACAGCTTTGTCGATCGATTAAGAACGGCTAATCATGCTACACCACGAGCGCTTCATTGGTTCATTTATTAGAAGGTAATATAGGCCGTATAACCTTGATAATATCGCTGTTGTCCATATATTTTTTTAGTCCACTCGGCATGATTTAAGGATTGTAACGATACATCGAAATCTGTTCAGGCATTTATTCATTATTATTTATTATTCATTACACTCCTTTTTTGGGCAGTCGTATAAAAACATTTAGAAATACATCGAAGCTTTAAATTTCTAAATTAATTGGAGACTGAATCATCAAGCCGATTAAACTCCTGTTCAAAAGAAATATTTTACAAATACGGTGAGTGGTGACCGCTTATCCGCCATCAGCCATCAGGTGGGCCGTATGTTAGTAAAACTATGGCCGTATGCTTGTTTGCTGCCTTAGTGGTAAACAAAAAAAAAACTTAAACAAGGTACCTACCTACGGATCCGTTGGAGAGTGTGGTTCGATGCGTACTTGACCGAATTTTTCAATAAAATATTCAGCCCACGTTTGCACACTAATACATATGTGGATATACGACCAAACCCACTCACAGTCCTGTAGATATAGGAGAATTGGGATTTACTACGAAAATTGGGACTACTGACGTCTGTAAAATGTAGGACTAGGAACGTAGTATCTAACTCTGTTTAAATAAAAGAAGGGGATTAAGTTAAGGGAAACTAAGGGTAGGTAACCTTTAATATATAAAAAAAAAACTATAAACTTGACGCTACTTTTATTTTAGTATATGCGAGACCGAGGAGAGTCACTCAACGAGATATGGAACGAGCTATGCTCGGAATTTCTCTACGTGACAGGGTCCGAAATGACGACATTCGTAAGAGAACGAAAACGACGGACATAGCTCGTAGATTTAGTAAGCTGAAGTGGCAATGGGCGGGCCACATCGCTCAAAGAGCCGATAACCGCTGGGGAAGAAAGGTTCTCGAGTGGCGACCACGTACTGGAAGGCGCCGAGCTGGACGACCTCCCACCAGATGGACTGACGACCTGGTCAGAGTTGCTGGGCTCCGCTGGATGCAAGCGGCTCAAAACCGTTTGAAGTGGAAGTCAATGGGGGAAGCCTATGTTCAGCAGTGGACATCCATGGGCTGATATGATGATGATGAGGAGAGTTGTGACATAGGAGAATTGTGACAGTAGATTTCTCGGAACCTATGACCGTTAGCGAGGTCACAACAGCAGGCCTTTATTGTTTTTAAGACATGAACGCACTAACGGTGCACGGGAAGCGGTTGCGAGGGTACGACATCTGTATACAAAAATAAGCAAAAAGATTTTCACGAAAATTTTTATTGCACAATGCACTTATATCATTACCTATCATTACTTACAATTTTTTCCATTATTATGATATTTTTATCATATACTTTAGTTTTTCAAGTTTCATAGCGTTTTTTTTTGTTATAATCTTATTTCGAAATTCGAATTATATAGTCCAGTAGAATTAGCTCAAAATTAAGCAACATTTAACATTAATTGTGGTACTAATGATTTTTAGCATATCGATAGAGTTATGTATGGATATGATTACCTTAAATTCGCAACCGATTTGGAAGTACGGAAAATGGTGAAAATCGAGAAAAACTTTGATATAGAATAATTCCTAAACAAGCATTGTGGTACTAGTTACGATAATACCATTAGTGCAATTCTGTTCTTTTTTGACAGCTGACGACGACGACGTCCGTCGTCGCGGTCTATTCTCTATACATTCGTAGTGCGGTGCTACATTTTTCAATTGGTCAATTAATTAATGTTTAATTTTAGGAAGCTCCTATTAAGGTCGTATTATGTATCCATTATAAAAAAAAACCTGTCACTTTGTGGATCACTTTCATTTATGATAGTTTCTGTGTAATGTTATGATATTTGAAGTAAGTATGTTTTATTACAAATTATTTATTATAAATCCAAGACTGTTCTTTGTCGAAATCAGTCAAAAACAAAGGCCCAGTTCAGCAGAGGACATCTCGTGACAGAATATGATGATGATACTAATTTTATAGTGGTTACAGAGTTGGTATACATATTTCAGATATCTGCAGCTCAGATAATTCATATTATGGGCATCCTTAAATCAGCCAATGATGAAGATATCTTGGAAAAACGTCGTCAAGCTCAACAGTTGAGACTTTTGGCGAGTAATTCTTTAACTATTCTTGTTGAAATAAACATTGATTAAATTGTGCACAGCACTACAAAGTCAATGCATTTTTATTTACTGGAAATGCTAAAATTCTTCCAAATTCTATATAGAAGTCTTTGATATCTGGCTTATTTTTATTATTCCTTATAAAAAATACCTCGTCAATTTAGTAGTATGTACTTACATACGAGTATGTTATTAAACATTATTCGTGAAAAAATGTTAATTGTTTCAATATTTTCAAAATATGGGCGCTATATCTAGCTTTCTTTTTGTGAAGTTTAAGTCGTAATATTAAGATAAAGTTAAACCAATGAATAGCCTTCATATTAAACCTTTAAAATTGGTATATTCAGTACATTAAAGTTTTACTAAAATATGAAATAAAATTAGCCTTTATCTAGTTTCCATATCATAAGTTTGCTTAGCTTGGGATTACGACTCAGATCATTAAAATAAATGAAATCCACTCGCAGAGCGCAGTTGATGTTTACAATACACCTTCCAGCCCATTTTAATTCTTTTGACCTATTCAAGTATTCAATTGTTTCGACATGCAATAGTCCGGGAGGTACTGATGCATTTTAGGTAGTATTAATACGCCGATCGATGGCCATCTTTTTCAATAGATCTTGAATGACTAATATGTGAACCACGCATCAGCGATGCACCCGCGGTGGGTTTAGGATTGGAAGGTTACGGCAGGGGTAAACTTTTTTTTTTACAAATTCATGCGAGCAGCTGACGCGTGTTCCCCCCTCCACCATGCAGCAGACGATTTTTTCAGCTCAGTATTATGTCAAATACTTATGAAACAAGTTTGAGCCGGCGTAATATGTCTTTTTTTTTACTGGGAGTGGCTGATGACGGATGTAGAAGACTTGAGCACTTACTTGAGCAGACGGTCGGTTCACTTATTAGTCATATAAGATCAACTATACATTTCAACGTCAGCCGGCTTACTATGACTTTTGTGTTTGCAACGCTACCTCCCGGACTAACCGTCACAACGGAGTCGTCGTCGGTTGCTGTCAAAAACGTTTCAGAATACCAAAGCATACCTAGGTACCTACCTTCTCAAGCAATTTGGACCGGTTGCGACATACGGAACATAGCTAAACTTAAAACAGTGATTTTTCGCCTTTATCTCCTAGGCAAAATGTGTGGTACTAGTTGCGAATTCATTGGTAACTTGTATTAGCTTTTAACACTTCTTAGTTTTAAGTTTGCGGTTGCAATTTACGGAACCCTACGAAAATACTTTTTACTGAATTCTACTTTTAGCGAAATTAGTGTAGTCAGTATTATTGCTTACTTCCTGAAGTATTAGTACACAAACAATAAAAAAAACTCTAAAACTTGGAACTTTTACCCCCCAACCCCTTAAACTAGGGGATGGAAGTTTGTATGAGACCTCCGCAAATTTTAATGCTATAGGTCTGAAAATTTATATAGGGACTCGCTTGTTATAAATAATAAAATAAATATTTCAGGATTTTTAGTAAATCACGTGGGGGTGTTTTTCTAGAAATCCTGTAATATAGAAAAAGAGCAAAGAGAGAGTGGGATATAAAAAAGGACCTCTGATGTGCAAGAAATACACACTAAAAAAAGAAAGAAAAATTGATCAAATAAAAAAAAAAATCATAAGCAACTTACGAAAAGAAGTGAAATTCCACGAATAACATTTTCATTTAAAATGTTGCCAAGACGAGACCATATGGACTATTTTTACACGTTTTTCGTTACTTTTCTGTTATACAATAGTTCTTGTAGTAGCGAAATGGCCATGCCACATATTTTGACTAAGGTGTAGAGTTTGTAAAGTTAGGGCTTGTAGAGTTAGGGCGTGTAGAGTTATAAGGTTGGCTCTACATGAGATCTGATAACTTTGGTGACAGTGCGAGCCATTACATGAAAATGTTTTCGCTGGGATCGTAATATCATAGCAAAGTTTGAATGCCCCAACTGGACCACCGAGATGGATCCGGTATTAAAGTATTACCCCCTTATTAATAAATAAGGTGTAAGTCAGTCTTGTAATAACCAGGTATTAAGATAGCCTCATCCCTTTTTGTTTATATGACATTAGAAAGTGACGGATATATTTTAATCCTAGGTTTAACTATAATTGACTTACACCTTATTTATTAATAAGACACATAGAGTCCAGGCTATTCATATAATGCCTACGAAGGTCTATATGAATAAATAATTTTGTATATTGATTTTTTTAAATATATAATAGGTGCTGTATTGTTTTAAGTTTTAAACCATGGCATGGGTACGCTCTATGTTAAGGGGCAAAACAAAAAAAAAATAAGTATTCAGCATTTTATTATAAATAAGTAAAAAATAGGTAGGTAAGTATCCTAACTAGAGTTTTGCATTTATAATATTACTAGCTTTGGCCCGCGACTTCGTCCGCGTAGAGCTTTTCTTTTTTCTAAATAATCACTACATATTATAAAACAAAATCCTCCGCATCGTCTGTCTATCTATCTGTTCACGATAAACTCAAAAACTACTGCACCGATTTTCATATTGTTTTCACCAATGGATAGAGCGATTCTTGAGGAAGATTTTAGTATATAATTTGTCAAGTTTTTGTATACATTGGCTAAAATATAATGATATTTGCTGGAGGTGTCGAAAAAAATAAGCTGTCTGGAAGCTTCCAACGAAACGCAAAAACTACTGAACGGATTTGGATGAAATTTGGCACACAAAAAGAATATGTTCTGGATTAACATATAGGATACTTTTTATCTCGGGAAAACATACAATCCGTCGGGAATGCGGGTGAAACCGCGCGGGACAGCTAGTATAATATATAGAGCTTTGTAAATAATAATATTTGAAAAAAGTTCAGGAAGATTGGGAGCTCACGCGTAAGCATGCTACATAAAATTGACCGTGGTAGAAACAGTCCTACCACAAATCAACTCCATCATATTTCAGAGTTTGTCGCTGTGATTTATTAATAGTCATCGCGAAACAAACTGCAGTCTTTTAAATTCAAAAGGAAGGTGATTTGGGATCAATGTTATACGTGGCACGAAGACTGTTTCTCCTCTGGTAGTATCATTTAATATTTTGACCTCAATAACATTCTGGTGGAGACAAAAGTTCAGGTAGATTGAGAGCTCACACGTAAGCATGCCTCATAAAACTGGCCGTGGGAGAAATAGCCCTGTCGCAAATCAACTCCATCATATTTCAGAGTTTGTCGTTTCATTAATAGTAATCACGAAACAAACCTTCGCAACTCTTTGCGGTTTCAAAGGAGTTTCCTATCGCGTACGCACAGGCTGTGGAATGAGCCTCCCGCCGTGGTTATCCCAAATGAGTTTAGCATGGGGTTCTTCAAAAAGGGTGTAAAGAGATTTCTGCAGGGTCGGCAGCACGCGAATAATACCCCTGTTGTTGAAGCGTCCATATATATGCTACGGTGACCGCTTACCATCAGGTTAGCCATATGCTCGTTTATTGCCTTAGTAGTATACAATAAATTTGCTCGTGGCAGGCAGACAGATAGACGGATAGACGGGCGGAGATCTATCCACACGTTCCTCAACCATCTGCAGACATATATTTGCTCGTGGCAGACAGACACATAGACAGGCGGCAGGAAAGGCTTAGTTATAACACGATGCACGTCATGTACATAATTATTACTTGAATATAAAATGTTGTAAGTAAACAACTTAAATACAAAATTCAATCCCCCTTTTGACCCTCTCAAGGGTTGCAATTCAAAAACAACGATATACATTGCGTGAGTTTCCAATCAAAAGCCGAAATAATTAATATAAGTTATATTTTGTTTGAAAAAAAAAAATACTTAAAAAACCCCCTTAAGGATTGAAATTCCAACAATAACTACATACGTTCATAGTAAATTTATTGTAGTTTACTTTGAAAATAAAGGAATTCCATACACAACTTTATCATTTTTCACCCCTTAAGGGGTGGAATTATTAAGCACACTGTGACAACTATAAATTAATTTTCAATCGTCAGCCTAAATACAAAAGATCCCAACTTCAAAACTGACGGACTTTCATAAAACTTTCATCCCCTATTTTACCCCTCTAGAAGTGGAATTTCCAAAAATCCTTCCTTAGTGGATGCCTCCACTGTATAAGGTATCTGTGCAAAATTTCAAATCTCTAGGTCTAGCGGTTTGGGCTGTGCGTTGATATATCAACGCAATATTAAGATTAGGATAGGATAAATGCAATGATATAAATAAATAATAAATATAAATATCCTGGGAAATTCCTCACACACGGTCATCTGATCCCAAACTAAGCAGAGCTTGTACTATGGAAACCAGATAACTGATATAATACATATACTACTGTTTTTATTATTTTTTTATTTGTTATTTTTTTGTAACATAATTATACCCAGAGTCCCAGACTCAGAACATACATACATCTTCATGCACACAAATGCATGTCCTGTGTGGGAATAGATGACCTGCGGCAAAATATGTGGAGTGTTAACCAACAGGCGCGTCAATAAATACGATGTTAATTATTTACTTTCAGTACTTTCAGTACTTACAAAATTCAAAAATTACCAAAAATATTCCGAGAAAGCTGTTCACGGAGAACCTACCAACTGGCAGCGATTTGGAACAAATCGCTGCTGGTAGTGCGCCCAGAACGCTGCTGGCGGCATTGTCTGTTACGAAACGTGTCGATGCTAATCCTTTGACCGAGCTATTCGCCAACTCTCTGGTTGCGGGGACCGTTTGATAAGGCGTTTCCATATATCGCGAAAAACGCGACAGGCCCTGTGCCTATAGGATTACGTGTGTAAGTTCTCTAAAAAGCTACCTGCCTATACTTATAGTCAGTCAAACTGAAGTTACATCATTTCTTCGATTTCTCTTTTTTATTTAAATTTTTCACATAGGTATATCATATTTTTCACAATATTGGATCATTGAAATTAATATAGGGGCATACGCTAAGCGTTTTCAGAATAATAATTGAAAAACTACAAAAGTTATAAAGTTGGTTTCTACTAATGAAATGTTCCCTATATTTGGGTAAATCTGCCAGATCTGGCAAGCCGATTGTCGTCTCGGGCTCCAATCGCGTCGAGCGGCGGAGAGCAAAGTAAAGTAAGCAAACGAACCAGTCAGCATCACGTGCGCGAACGTGACGGGTGTACTTCGCGTTGTGCCGTCGGATTATTCACGCGCCATTTGACAGTTGTGCCGTGTCCTATAATGACTGTAGTGCATTACCGTGTAACGTAGTGGTCGTTGCTGCCTTCATAAACGTGAGAAATTTGTTATAAAAAGCGCGATTAGAAAACCGTAAAGTGATAACAGGGAGGCGGGATGCGAGAGGTGAACGCTCGTCACAGCGGCGCCGACTCTCATCGGCCACTATTGTCTAAGTGCCACGGAATCTTGGTCCTTCCCATCGGATTCCATCGATGAAGCATCCGCTTTTCAACGTGGGCTGCACGCGAAATATCGCGTCGGTGATTAGTCACACACATAAATGTTTACACTGCGATCCAATGGACCCTGATAAGATAAAACGGCGTCTTTTCCTCATAATTCGATTGTTTTAAGTGTATCCAGTATTATTTTCAACCAAATAACTATGCAAATTACGAGCTAGTATGGTATGCGATTGCTTGATAAATAATTTCCCAGCTAACTGTAAATATCAGACTCTACAACTCAGGTGAACGTATCACTGTGTTTGGCCCACTTTTTTCGTTTTGTGAAGCATTTTGCAAAGCAAGTGAAAAACAAAATATATTGATGTCAGTAAAAACTGAATTTAATTTTGATTTGATAACCATTATTTCCTTAAATGCAAATAGGTAATTTAAAATTCGAATAGTTTACCTTTTTCTGTGTTCTAAATATAAAATTCCGTAGGTGGAACATTTGAATAGTTAATTACAACTTTACTGACAATTGACCAGCGATAGTTATTATTAACCTAGAATTAAAACAATAGCTAACCAGTTTACGGTCTGCAAAATAATATATAAACATTAAACAAATTATCTGACATCATCTCACAACATCGTTCTAAGAGCATACACAACGAACGATATAATATCTTCTGTGTCAAACGAGGTTATCAACAATAACGTAAACAATTTCATTCCACACTTAGATGTTACTCGTGTGATAGATATTTTATGTATTTAGGTATTTCATTTATCAAATTTCAATGCTGCAAACATTTTACGAATTGTGTGGCACTATGTTCTTATTAATCAATAGCTCATACACACATTATCAAATTTCAGTGACAAATAATACTTTCCATAATTATGATGAAACTTGCAAATATCGTTCCATAAAATATTTGAATTGCCAAAGTAATATTTCAACGAAGAAATCAAGTTCAAGAATACAAACAAGTTTGATATCAGCACTGATTTATTTATTTATTTACTCTATATAAACAAATGGTTTCATAGATTGCCTGATGAATATTCAACAAAAGCGTTGCCGCTCTAATTGCATACATTTTAAATCAGTGCTATTAGAAATTTAATTTTCTACTGCTCACAAGAAATAAACAAGTATGTATTGCAATTGGCAGAGACTATAGTATCCTATTTCGATACAAAACAACAATAAAACCGCACGAAATGTGAAATAAGAAATAGGAAATTTCATTCCGGAAGCGCGGAAATGATCCATATCTTGTTTATCCCCAAAAAAGGCGAGGATCAAACAATACATTGGACAGAAGTAGGTTGAATATATCGGTAGAACGCAGCGTGATTAATGGTTGTTCGGTGATACGATAATAAAGAGCTATATAACAGACAACCCTCTGTCGAGTTCTCCGACAATGTCCTTCATGTATACTTGACCTACTTATTGTGGAAGCATTGCCGCCGCACGCTCGTCGAAGTTTTAATTTGCAGGAAACCAATTTCCGATTAATTGGTAATTTCCATGATGGACATTAGCCACAATACCACTTGTATCTGCAACGTAAATTAATGATGTCCAAATTATCCTCATTTTTCAAATTCATGTTATAAAAACAGTACAATCGTCAATACAAAATTATTTCTTCTTGATTTAAAATTATGCAGCCCACATTGAAAGCGTTTCTTTCTGATATACACTAAAAACTAGCCATAATTCGAATCAAAATTGGTTATAAAGCTTAATTCGACCATGCACTACTCTTTACTGAATTGTGCTAATTAAATATTTCCTCTGGAACAGATCAGTACGTCAAGATCAGACATGGACGTATGACAATTAGCACCAACCTCTACGTTACTCGTCTAGCAAAATATTTCCATTCCCAATTTGAGACTAAAGTAAAGCAAACAAAACTCTTGAAAGTGTGTGTGCAATGCTGACAAGTACTAGCCGGTGAGTGTGTGTGCGTGCGTGCGATGGCGCGTGGTGCCTTGGTACTGGCGACCGTCCTGGTGTCAATTTTGTCTTTGCTGGAGGCTGTGTATGCGCATTACACGCCTACATGGGCCGTCCACGTCCCAGCCGGGAAAGATGCAGCCGATGCCGTCGCAATGGACCATGGTTTCATCAATCTTGGCGAGGTAAGAAATCATGTACAACTTAGATGGCTTATCAATAATTCTGATGGATTTCCATATTGCTCTCGATTTGTAGTGAGTATCAGCTTGTTGACATCCGAGTCAAGTTTATTGCTAAATTTATTTTTCGTCGATTCAATTTATTAGTAGAACTTAGTGATTTATAGAGCTATTTACTTCTTATACATAATTTATTCGTTACCCCGAGCACCAAGACTGCTTTTAGAATAAAATTTTCATCTGTCGAATTCCAGGATCAGGTGGTATTTTGGCTAATGTTATATTTGCTACGAGTATGTAATATATGCTAATTAATATCTTGTTGTACTTGTTTTGTTGTTGGGCTGTTGGAAGATGAGATTTTCGTCGATTTTTATCTTAACTTTTCCTAGTTTGCTATTTCTATTTTAAACATGTATATGCTATTATTTATTTATATATAATTATCCGTAGTAGTTAGAAGTTAAACCTAAATTTTGTTCCGATGTCAACTAGGTACTTGTACAACCGGATATTTGCTGCGACCCAGTATTCCTGTTAAAGCGGTCATTGCCAGGTTACGAGCTAGCGATAGCCTTGAACGATTTACATTGAATCCAAAATCAATGGTGGCATTGTTTTGTAGAACAATTAAAACCACACTATAATCAAAGATTCAATGGATTGATTGACATTGACCGAGAAATTAGGTGCTTTGAAAATCTACAACAATATAGTCAATATATTTACTGCAGCGAAAGCTTTTTCGCGCGCGAGATTGTATTAAAATTACAAACAAAATTATGCTTGTGCACACACAGATATCATATAACAAGTGAACCGCATCTTTAACACTGCACTGAGATAAAATTAGTCGGATATTTTGAGGGAAATGCAAACTCATGTTGCCACAAATGATTTCAGGAAACGTTTCATTTAGCATCACCGTCCACTTAGAGAACAATTCATGTGCTTTCAACGAGTTCATAAACACTTTGTCTCACTAAACGTGCAAATTAATTGTACCATGTAGTCTGGAAATTTCACTGAGGTACCGTTTTAAGACGTTTGTAACAAAATGTTCAATGGACACACGCAAATAAAATAGAAAAGTGTCTGTTTGTGCATGAGATGTAAAAATATTGATTCTTAAATCTCCTACAACACCACATTTAGAAAGCACTCGCTAATGAAATAGGGGGACAAAAATAAACAGGAAATTTAAGAGAGCAGAGTTATTTATTTCAAGTGACAACGGGATTTCTTTTACTTACCGTTCTATTTTTGTAAGAAGATCGCCTCGAAATATATTGGGTGCATTTAATGTTACTGCGGTTTCAATTTTAATAAATTTTTGGACGAAGATATTGGTTAAATAAACCTCCATTAACCCAAAATATCTGGATTCGACATAGTTCAAAGGGGGTGCTCCATAGTAGTCGCTTCAATAATTGTGATAGAAATACGACAACATGAGAGCGGTGAATAGATGCTTTGAAGCTACCGAGTACACAAAAGGCTGCTGTCACTCGAGCCATCAGTTCCATGTATCCGATAACAAAATGCTACGACAACGACACCAGTACTGGTGACGTCATGTTCAGAGATAAATGATCGAACCTCGTGACGTCATATGAAAGCTCTTGCGAAAATGAGTCTTAAGATAATGATGATACTTGGATTTGTAAAGAATGCCATTGTGATTTGGTAGAAGCTGGTCGTTTTTGTTGATGACGCTCTGCTTGGGTGATCATGCAAGGATCGTTAAGTATTTTAGTAAGTACTGGCATTATATATAATTGAACTTGGGTATAGAGCAAAATTACTGGCTAAAATCTTTGTTCTATAAAAGAAAAGGATAAGTAAGAATTGGATAAACGCAGATGATAATATTGTTTGAATAGTGGTTATCTTGCAGACCATTTTAAAAGAAATTGTTATCTGGCCTATGACTCATGGTAACTAGAACTTCGATACTGAAGTAAGTTTTTTTTTTTCGATATTATTTACTCTACATTTTGTTATCCTACTAAATTATACAAGTAGATGTAATTAAAAAGTTGAAACCTGGATTCAGCGTAACCGTGGCCTACATTAGAACTTTATCAATCAAATAATCTTAAAATCATACAAATTACTATATTCCCAGTTTGAATTTACTGGAGCTGTTTGATTAAGTTAAATACTTTAAAACTTATATTAGAAGAAATTAAATTAAGCATATTTGACGTTTCTGGAATTCCGTGAACTTCATTGTTAACTGTATTAGTATAGTATCTGACCTCTAGTTTGACTATAATAATAAAACCATAAAAATATATTTTGAATTTTCTTCGTCTTCAAAATAAGGACACATTTCATTGAATTTGGCGTCTACTTCTCGCTTTATGGCATCTTCTAAGAGCAGCCTGTTATAAAATAAACAAGCTGTTAGCTAGTTTTTACTGTCTGCGATGAATCAGATTACTTTATCGCTCTCTATTTATTTTGGTTCATGAAACAATATAATTATATTTAAGTATGTTCTGTTAGGTACCTTTTTCTTAATATGGCGCTTTGTTGGTAAAGAACCGAATATTAACAAACAATAGATTTATCTTTTGTACATACAGCTGAAGAGCATATTAATGACAGAAATCACGATACAGTTAAATGTGGGGAAATACATTACAATAATTATCCGCTTATACACTTTCCTCATTTATTATTACGAGGAATCAATTTGATATTAACCTATTTTTAGCTTTGATTGAATGGCATTTAATGTTTGTTATACAGCTAATAAAAAAAACTTATTATTTAAGCTGAATAGCAGCTATATATCAATCTCATTTATTTATACCAAATGTTACTAATGTAATGAAAGCTTTTAACTTATTACAAACTGTAGCTACAATAAAGTTGTCATCACGCACACCAAAATGAGTATCGCTTTTCATGTCTGTTTCTGTTGTTTTGGCTTCTATACTAAGTTTTGATAATTTAACACAACACACAAGTTTGGTATTTTATAAGCCCAAGATATCATAAATATCAGAATGCAATACAATCAAAGAATACAACCTTTTCGAGTACGCCAATTTCCATTGAGATAATATGTGTTGAAAGCACTTATTTGAGATATGTTAAAAGTGATTCACTTTTGCAATTGACTGGCGTGACCTGATATAAGCTGATGAATTATCTAGAAATAGCCTGGTCACGTGACATCGTTTGCTTTACAAACAAAATGCTGGACCAAATAATATTTCAGTACAGTGTAAATTTCTCAACGTATACCTGTAAATTTACTACAATGAGACTGTTTTCGGTGAATTTAAACAGGGTGTTGAGATGTGGCTTTATTTAAGCTGCAAATAAGCTAGAGTCTTAACACCGTCTACATTGTCCAGATGAAATGTCACTGAAAGGGCAGTGTATGCTGGTAGAGTCTGCGCCTTACCACAAACATTAATACTTTTGATTTCCAATGAAAAATTAAGGAAAACAATGTGGAAATCACGGAATGATATCTGAATGGGGTATTACTTATTAGCCTCCATATCTCTCTGAGTGGGCATTCTTATGTCGGTTACAATATTGGTCATTATTTTAAGGAGGAGGAAATGATATAGCAAATCTAAGTAGGTCAAGGCAGACGCAATGGTGAATTGGTCCCAATCGTAACTGTTATGTAATACATTTCTGTTGCTAGGTTGTTGAAATTCGTACAACATGGCTCGCGTCAAATGATAACAGTTCCTTTAAAAACAAAGCAGCACGAACTTATGTAACATTGCTTTGAGTTAAGTTGTTTACGTTAATCAGCATTTAGGAGTTCGGAAACAATTTTGTTATCACACTAAAGTGTCAAGCGATAACGGAGTGACTTCGCGAACAAGTGGATACAAAGTTTTGTAATGGTTCTGCAGGCAGTCGCGTGTGGACTGTTTACAATAATCGACGTGCTTCCTAGTTATTTTGTAGAGTCTTGTGAAAGGCTTGGGCTTACTGTTTTATTACTAGCGGAAGCTTAAGCGTTAGCAATAGCTGTTAGCGATTTTTTGGAATCTGCATCGTGACGTCTTTGTTGTCTAATATAAGTATATCTTAATTGAAGTAATACTACTGGTACTATTATTCTGTGGTAATACAGGCTTTTAATAATTATCTTTTTTTTAATAAAATCTTTTTTACCCGGTTAAATTAAGAATGCTTCGACTATACATTATCACTTGCATATATCATAAAACACGAGTACGGTACAGTAAAAAGCACTAATGCGTAATAAGCCTCATTATGTATGACACTAAAAGCGGTACAATAAGAGTCACTTTACGAACTAGTGTGTCCAGCAATTCCGCCATTATGACTATTATCGTCGGCAAATCGAAGGAGAGCCATGTGTTCGCTATTGATGTTGATGCAATATCCCTTCCAGCTTGAATAAATGCAAACTATCATGTATGTACGACTATTTATTCTAATAAATTATTCAATTGAACTTGTGCCAATTAGCTTGGGCAAATGTGTAGTAAAATCTAAATTACATATATGGTTTGTGGTCGAAGCATGTAGATTCGTATTCGGAGTTATTCAGAGCTACTTGGGTCCGCACTTGATTCCGATTGACAAACCTTTGACACTTCGTGACCGAACCGATCGGGAAGTCTTCCGAATTGAATATCATATTCGATTCGGAATAAGGCATATTATATAAATTTACAGCACTAGAGAGTTATTATGATCTTAAAATACATACCTACCTATTGACCTGATTCCCTGCTATGGAATTAAATGCCAATATAAGAAAAAAACTGTCAGAACTATCACTGTATACTAAAACTATTCAATTCAAATCATCTAAAATAACGTCATTGTTTCGAAAACTAGACTTTTTTTTATAATGTTAACTCTTTGTTCCGTCCCGCCGCGTTAGTTTCCGCTCTCGCCGTCACACAGGACAGGACGTGCACTCATCAAAAATTGTCGGCCGGTTGCCAAAATGCGTTGGCGCTAGGGAATGCAAAACCGTGGCAAAATGAAAACCGGTTTTTATTTCGGTTATGAGATGTAAAAACCGGTTAACCGGTTTTAAACCGGTTTTTTTTACGTTTTTTTTTTCTTTTATACCACTTAGGTGGCAAACAAGCATACGGCCCGCCTGATGGTAAACAGTTACCGTAGCCTATGGACGCTTGCAACACCAAGGGTATCGCACTCGCGCGTTGCCGACCCTGAAGAAACCACTTCACACCCTTTTTGAAGAACCCCATGCTGTACTCCATTGGGAAAACCACGGCAGGGAGCTCATTCCACAGTCCGCGGAAAAAACTCCTTTTAGCCCGCACAGTTCGAAACAATTCTGGTTTCAATGTGTGTGAATGGACTCCCTGTCGATGGCGAGAGTTGCGATGGTGAAAGGTAGCTGTGGGCATCAAGTCGAATAATTCCTTAGAACACTCTCCGTTGTACAAGCGGTAGAACACACATAACGAGGCAAAGTCTCTCCTCAGACTGAGTGACTCCAAACCGCTTGTGAGCTCGGGACGTTATTTCTATAGCTTGAATTATAGATACTAACCGTGCTTATGATGTAAAAATCGCAAACTGAGGAATTATTATCAGTTAAAGGTAATGAAGTGGGTATAAAAGAAACATCATCACCATCTGCCTGCCCTGTTTCCAATCATTTGGGATCGGCGCAATATGTACGCTTCTTCCATTCGTCCCTTCTATCCATTATCATCTTTCATACAATTCATCCATCTCTTTTTCATCAAACTGATGGACATAATAGTTTATTTAACTCTGTAGATTCGTTTTCATCAGAGACTCGTTTATATAGACTACTCGGTTCGTTGCTTTTGATTTTATTTTATACGAATGAAATCATAAAAACATATCACGTTTGCTTGGTTTTTAATTGCTATGAGATATGATGACTTTATGTTAAAAAATAGATCAGTAATTAAGAAGTACTTATTTAAACATTTATTAAATTATGTTTCGTACGTTATAATATTCATTTCACACGTAATATTATGAACATGGCTTATTATAGCGGCACAGCAACTTGCGTGTACACAAAAACGTGTATATTACTATACGAATGTTGTCTATAGATAAAATAAAAACACTACCCATTCTTTGTTGTCGTGCAGACGGGTAAAAAATAACACCAATCAATCAGCTTGCTTTCTGGCAGATACATAAGAGCCTTCATTGACAGTAGTTGCTCCGATAGCATGACATTAATGCTGGCGTCCCGCAAGGCTCTGAATTATCCCCAACACTATTCCTCCAGCATATCAATGATATACTCTCGATTGCCAGCATTAATTGCTATGCAGATGAAATTACAGGGGAAGCTCATTACACGAGCCGTGCAAATATCCCTCGTTCTATATTGGAGAAAAGGCGCGAAGAACTTACGTCTTAAAACGAGAGTACACAAACTAGTGGATTCGATTGGGGTCGACTAAACCTAGTCTATTTCAACACCACTAAGTCACACACAAGCCTGCGCATTCACCGTTTAGAAAAGTCCATTTTCTGTGGCTCTTCATTTCTAGAACATGTCACGAAAAGCATTGGGATCCTTCGCATTAATATTTATAGCGAGACGTTCTGTTCCAAAGTCATCTACAAGGTATCCAAAAAACTCGGTGTGATTAATAGAGCGAAGCAGTACTTCTTATCGAGACAAAGACAGCAACTATATAAGTCGCAAGTCTGGCCCAAATGGAGTATTTCTGACTTCTGTGGGCACCTGGATACCAGCTTGGGTATTTAAACTCAGTTCATCGACGTGCCGTTAGAATTGTCGACGATCCCGCACTCACAAGTGTTTTAAAGCCCCTTAGTCTGAGGAGACACTGCCTTCTTATGTGTGTTATACCACTTTTCCAACGGGCAGTGGTCTGAAGAATTGTTTGACCATCAGGCCCAGTTACCTTCTACCATCGTAGTCACCGACGGGGAGTCCATCCACACACATTGGAACCAAAATGGTCTCGTACTGTGCGGTTTCAAAGAAGCTTCCTATCGTGGACGCTCAGGCTGTGGAATGAGCTCCCCGCTTCAAAAAGTTTGAGGGTTGGCAACGTGCGAGTTATAACCGTTATGTTGCCAGTGCAAGCATCCATAGGCTACGGTAACTGGTTATCACCAGGCGCGGGCCGTACGCTAGTTTGCATATGTATTGTAAAACAAAGTTTAACATATTTTATATCATAAAAACAATAATCATTATAAGTTATTTTCTTACCAGCTCAACACACTACACATCAATACACTTCAGTTCATCACAAAAATACTCACTGTTTTGCACTCAGTTTACAAAACGGCGGCAAATCTTCCTTTTTTTAGTATTTCCAAACATTGAAATAAAAACCGAAAATAACCGAAAAACCGGTTTTGGTTTTATGTAAAACCGGTTTTTTTGTTGGTCAAAACCGTACCGAATAACCGGTTTTTCGATTTTCGGTGAAACCGGTTTGCATTCCCTAGTTGGCGCCGACCAACGCGTCGCCAAACGACACTGTCATATCCAACCAAAACCACAGTAATATACCGCCATTATTGTGAGAGTCATTCACACCGGCCCCAATGGTCTGTTTTAGGATAATTAGGATGCAGACGTCACTGCTGTGTCGCGTTGATTGATAAATAATTATAAAATTAACCACATGCGGGAGTCTTTCCGTCGATAGTTGGTAACAGTTAATATAGATCTTCCTAAAGGCATTATCAGACGACCAGGTGCGGCCGCACTACCGAACAGAGGGACAGGAACAAAGGGAGGGAGAGGACAGCGCTATACGTCAAAAAGAGAGAGTTGTACTCTTCTCTTTTCTTTTTGTCCCCACCAGGCTCGGTAATACCAGGAGCATAAAAGAACAATAGATAACTAGGTAATTTTTTCTGTATATTTCCGAATCATGAATTTCATGAATAATTTACGTGACTGAAATTTCCACCGGCTGCAATAACGCATTCATAAAGGCATAGGTTTTATTTGAAATCGGAACATGATAATTTTCTATCTGTTATAAAAAACTTTATTTCGAAACCTACTACTATTTGGATCAAACAAGGAGATTAACCACCAACCAACCCTCTCGTAGTTGGTGTAATCTATCTATAAAGCTCAAACCAACCGCCCCATGAAAGGACTTCTGTCTCATGAAAGGGCCTTCTTTCGACAGATGATGAATATTGACTCAGTATTGATTGATATGAAGCTCAGAGAATTTTGGCGTCGATTTAAAGGCAGCCATTATTTTTTGATAATGTTTTTAAGGGTTAACCAACTAATAATAATTTAAGAAAAAACATTGTCATCTGATCCCAAACTGAGCAGAAATCATCTGCATGTATTATGCACGTAAATGTTTTTACTAGATGGAATACCGCCTCCGCGTCCGTCGAATTTTAATTAAATACCAGAAATACGAAAAATCTAAAACTCAATAGTCTTAGCTGCCAGTCGTTGTTATTCCCAAAATGTTACTGGCTTTGTAACACTCTGTACCTGGCTGGAGTGTAAATAATTAATGTTATCAAAAGCACATGCATTTACTAAAATTATGTATGGGAAAATTTGTTCTTTTGTATTTGCGTAGGTATGTAGTGTACCTGGCTTTAGTGCCTTACTTTTTTAGAATAAGGGAGTTTCCTTTATTTTAAAAAGCGAACACAACACAATTTGCTAACTCTTTTTTGGCTCAAGGCATTTCTGAAGGTTGCTTAGTTAAGATTCCTAAAGCATCAAATTGATCTAAGGATGACTAAACGCACCTATTGTACACATATCGCAAATTCTTAATCACCACGCTGATGATGAGCCAATTATCGATGAATGTTATGATTATGAGTCACATAAAACGATAACCATTATTTATAATTGTATATACATTTAGTCTTTAGATGGACTGTTCAACAGCGATTAATTAATTAGCTATATCTAGACGTTTGCAAGGACTGCTGACAAATCGCTTTCCTAACTAGGAATACGTAGTTGAAGAGGATTGTAAAATTGAAAAAGCAATTGTGAAAGAATCTCAAACAATGAGCGCCGGTACGGAATGAGATTTCGTTTTCTTTCGAATTCATTCTGCAGTCGAATGCGGGGAGAGGGCGCGGGCGGGCTCCGCGGCTGCCTTTTGTAAGGGGCAATCGTCCTCGGCTTAAACGCTCTCCCTAGCCTGAGGGCATAAGGGGGTTGACTTGAGGAGGGGCGTTTGTGTGTCCGTAGCTTTATCTCCGACCAGGCACAAACACAGTCTGCCGGTACCGGCTCCGCAGTCCGATAGCATTTACGTCACTAAGAAGTAACTGCACCGCGACGGATGACGTAAGATACCATAACCAATCTGAAGTTTCGTAGAAACGTGCATTTCTATTGTTGCAAGTTAAAGTAACCACGCACCAAGTAAATAGGTTTACTAAAATTAATAACCAATACATTTTGTCTCCAGAACTTATTTCTGTCAGTTTTGAGTTGAGACCTTCAGTTGAAACAGTTAATGAGATTTCGTAAAGTTATGAGGTTACTATTTTATTATGAATACATTAAACTTTTATAACAAGTTTTGTATCTACTGCAAATGATCTTAATATCTGAACTCTGGAATATTTAAAATAAAATAATTTGTTGCAGGAATATTCAAATAAAACGTAGGCTTTTTATTTTAAAAACAAAAACATAGCTTTTGAAGCGAATTTTTACCAGTCCCATTAATACCTTGACAGGTGTCAGTTAAGTTAACTGTAGATAATTTTTCTGTTCGAATTTCAAACTAATTACTTGAAGTATTTCCAGCCCCTAAAATATGAGTTTATTTGTATCTCTGTGTAACTATAATGATGCAAAATAGTTCCATACGTCATGTTCCGAGCCGGACAATGTCTCTAGAGTAGAGAATCTATTAAGACTAACATTGATGTAGGTACACCCTATCAGATAGGTTTGGCCTTCGATTTAGATTAATGGTGTTAAAATTTAATGCGGACAGCAGGATCGGGGTATTCGGGTGTATTTCCTTTATAAATTGAATCTAAATTTATTGCTCCTCAATTCAGATAATGACTGATTCGATTGAAATATTCAATCTAAAAGTTATGTTATTATTACTTTGTAATAAAAGCCTCGCTGAACCTATTAATTTTGGAAATAGCCCTAAATTGGATTCCCAGGTAACTAATGCTAGGATTGAGAACCAAATGCTTTGGGGATCAACGATTAAGTGATTGTTATTATGTAATTTATTACCTCAGTTACAATATTAAATCTGAATTCCATGCCTGCAATGAAAAGATATTGCCTTTAAGAATGATGTATTTGAAGTCGTTCGTGAAGAAAAGGCTTATGAGTTTGAAAGTATTAAAACTTTTTCTCGAAAAATTGATGATCTTGAACGATTTTCAGGTGAAACTTTGTTAATATAAAGACAGCTGGGTCTTATAACCTTTCCATTATGCTATTAATATAAATTTTACTGTATCATGGCATTTTTTCATCTGATAGTCTCTATCATTATCAAATCGCCTGTCAAAGCATATTTGAAGTACCTACCTGAAGTCCTTTTCATAATACCTTTCTGTACCTTCACAGAGTGATCTAAAGATTTAGGTAAGATATTTGAAGAATCTCTGGAGTTTGTATCTCATTTTATGTTCGTAGTCGTAGTAAATAAGTACTTATTGCGAATTCCAACTTTGTGTAGACCGCAATTTGTCTGGCAAACGAATTACTATCTCAGCATACTAAAAGAAAAAGAAACCACATAACTCAACCGTAAAACTAAAAACAAAATCTTGCCAAACAAAATAACTTGCCAGTTTATTTGATACGGTATTAAGTATAATATTTGAACAGTAAATGCTCGTATCTTTCCAATGTATCTAACAGAGACATTTTATACGTATAAATATTTAAATAAATTATTTGGAGAAGGCCCCATTATTTTCACGTTTGTTTTCCGACGACAGAATTATTTACTATAATTTTTCTAATCTATTATAATAAATCAAAAAAGTGAAGGACGGACTTTGCATTCAGGAAGGTCTGGTCTCAAATTTATCTTGGCTCCGTTGACCCGGTAAATTGTCGTCTTAACTTGAGGGAACCATTTATTTGCGTTTAGTCTCGATACTAGGCTTGTCCTTATATTATGCAAACGAGTTTTCATTCGGGACTCGGGATTTGGGACGTAAATGGAAACCTTCCATGCCAATCTTACCGAGTAGTCGATTCAAAGGGATCAATAAAGCTTGTTCATGTTCTTTTCTATAGTTTTTATAGTTTAAGATTGGACTGTGCAAAAACACAAGCTACTTCTCATTATTGTGTGAAGTTTTGCCTATCGATATTATTGAATATACTCTGCATAATGGATATTCAAGCTTCAATGCTCGCGCTTTTATCGACGAGCTTCGCTGCACTCTACATATTTAAAAATATTCCTGCTGCAAGTAACTGGTTTAAATAAACTGCTTAAAATGATAACAATATTACAATATTTACATCTTATAAATTATCAAGTTTCTACGGTATTTAACTGAAATAAGTACTAGAACTCCAACACATCTAATACCCATAAATGTATCAACATAAAATATTATCAACTCTCCTTTTCCACCTTTATTAGTTATTGCTTTGAATTTCAAAGACATCGTCCCCAAAGTTGTAATGACTTTTGAGTTCGTTGAAACTCCTCGTTAAACTATTGGAATTTGGTAAATTAAGTGAGTGCTTGTATTTGAATTGCGTGCTTTACCGGTGGGAGTTTGTTAGGATTGTTTGTCCGGCCTCAGAAACCATTCCAGTGGTTTAAATTAAATTTTCGATATTGGCTTTCTGATTTCTAATGTTGAGTGTATTGAGTTTGCGATACGGCTGATTGTTGACGGCATTTCTTAATTTATTTTTGTTGAAATACTGCGAGAGCATGAATAAATTGTATAGATTTAAGAAAATATGAAAATCGTCCTACTTAAAGCTTGGATTATAGGATCAAAGAAATTAAAACCGTTTACTACTTGGCAACCAATTTGTAATAAATTGATGGATTGACATTGAAGCCTATTTAATTTGACTAAAACATTGCGAAGTAAAATTGATCTAATATTTTGAAATAATGTCATGGCTAAATACAAATTCATTGAACAATAGTACTGAACAACGAAAAAAGGCATTATTTTTCTATCACGCAACTTTACGATATAATCATCGGACTAACTCGAGCAATAAAAAGCTATGGACGTACATGTAACGATGTTAGAGGGGCGATTACGACCGATAATAAGGTGGTCGGACATTGGAGCGAGTTAAAAAAACTTGTACCTGCCGTTGTCCTAATGAAGGTCGTCGTTTGTCGGGCACAGAAATTATTAGCCTTCAAGGCTCCAACGGATGTCCAATCATACAACATTACAAAGGTAATCAGTAAGAGGAGACTAGGGACTTAATCTTCACTTTGTATGACTATAAGAAAATCCAATGTCTTTATAAATATTTCTGCTCGCACGGTTTTGTTTCTTTTTGATTTCCCACGAGAATTGGTCTTCTTAGCGAATATTGCGAATATTTTTATAGGTTTTAGAGATGCCTGTCTGTTTTGGCATTCACCATAACTTGCAGACTGACAAGTTAATTTTGGAAACTGTAGGGTAGACGTTGATATCTTCGTTAAATTTATTCCTGTCGTTTTGATAATTTGCAAGTGCATTTATTTGCAATCAAAATAGTTAATGTCAGTAGAAAGAACAACTATCCTATAGCTTTTTTATAATCGATTAGAACAACATTCTCAATGAGTAAAAAACATATACAGAAAAAAGGTTTTGTTGAAGGATTAGTGCATGGAACACAACCGCTCGTTCGTGCGCTCGCGGTGGTCGCACACCGACATAATAATAAGTCCATTTGAAACAATCTGCCTCCATCTCTTTTATTTACTTTGGTCCGCTGTGGCCGTCTTGCTCTTTTTTGTTTTTTTCGGTCGCCTCTGGGACTTTATTTTTATACGATTATTATCACTACACTGAATTCTCTGTGGTAAATTATATTTGAATATAAAATTTCTCGTGTAGTAATTAGTACATAAAGCTAATCCGGTAGGAAATGACAAGTACCTATACAAATCAAGCAACATTTTCTACAGTCAAATTCATTATTTGTTTTCGGACCCTGGTTTTTGTATGGAAGATTTCTGCATTATTAGGAAATTTCCGGACATGTACGATTATATGTTTATTATAATTATTATTTTATTATTATATGATTTCCAATAATCTATAAAGCAGTCTGACTGAATGTTCACCAGTTTTTTTCTATAGCCATAAGCTCAACTTTTTTGGGTTAACTTTTGGCGGGATTTCTTGTAACATTTTTCAATGATACCTACTTCTTTTGTTAATTTTTTTACAAATACCTTTATTTACAACAAATATGTACAAAATACAATTTATATATAGAAAATTTCCTCAAGCCTGCATTTCCTTCCTCCTTATTTTGTTAAATAATTATGAATCGTAGAAGACATTACAATCTTAATCTTTGTTAACCCTATTTCAAGACTAAACATGATTGATATTTAATGCCTATCGATTTGGCATAGCATCTGGATAAGTATTGGCACTGTTATTTGAGTAACAATTTCTGAAGAAAAAAATGCGCGCAAGTATAAAATAATTAACACTTAACACGAGAGACAACGCGTATTATATATAGAATCTCCAATGACAAGATGACTCCAATTTACCAGGTGAAGCTCACATAAGAATATAATTTTCTTTTAATAACAGCATATTAAGCGAACGGTTTATTTTACACACAGCAAATGCAGTACATTACAGAAGAACTTGTACGTGCAAGCAATAATTAAAACACGCAGCCTGCATATTTTCTGATAGAAAATTAATTAAACTTTGGACCAAAGTTAAGAGTGAGCTTCCACCATAAACGATTGTTCTCTGGTGAGATCGGGATTAATTTATTGATTATATAGCTTTTCATCGAATAGCAAAGTAAAAGAAGATCTTGAGAGCCTTGATAATTATTTTTGTCGTGCGATTGGTGATACTTACGCAATTAAAATCAAGCAAGCTAGCCTTAAGAAGCGCTCGTGGTGTAGCATGATTAGCCGTTCTTAATCGATCGGCAAAGTTAAGCTACGCCTGTCGTGGTCGGTATCTGGATGGGTGACCGCCTAGTGGTATTTCAAATCGAGCGTTTCCGTGCTTCGGAAGGCACGTAAAGCCGTTGGTCCCGGTTATCACTTAATTGTGATAGTCGTTAAGCTAGTTGGATGCCTCCTAGGCGGCTTGAAAAATTCCAACAGTAGGTTGACTACAAGCCTACCTCCACTGATCCGCAGTGGGCACGCGTGGTGGAGTATTGCCCATTCCCTTTCACCATCATTTGTGAAAGGAGGCATGTGCTCAGCAGTAGGACATTATAGGCTGATGATGATGAAGCTAGCCTTGAGCATGAAATAGTACAAGTGACTTATTCCATAAGTAATTTTACATAATCTTCTAACAAATGGAACAGAACAAATTGGAATATGGAAGTTATTTAAGCTAAATTGAATCAGTTCAAATTATTAGAGCTAGAAATTCAATTATGTGTGTAACACAGTGTTATGGCAGATAAACGAACGGGAGTTGGCGCGGCTGACTGTTGGACAATAGAGTAACAAGGACTGCTCGCCTCAGATATGGATGCATTTTCAGCTCCCAAAACCCTGTGGAACGTTTATTCAGGCTTTGACTTAAAAGCAACGAATTATACACGACGACTAAGGAGTTTTGTTGGAATTTGACAGTTGGACTGGTGAAATGTAGAGTTCGTAGAAGTTTTCGGAAAATATTCACTCTGGCTATAGCTACGCGTAATGAAACCTTTAAATTGTGTGATACTACAATATCAATATATATGTTGACAAATCTAGAATAGTTTACCGAACTACATAATATAATAATTTAGATGACCTGAAGTCAATTATCATTATTCAAAAACGTCGGTTATGTTCATATATTCAGAAAATCAAATACAATTATATATGTGTCTGACTGACATTTCCATCCCAATGCTATTTTAGCAGGATATCGGATATCTGCCCACTAAAGCCACCGCAAATAGTAATGAGCTACATTACTATGAATAACCTGAATGCAAATATTTTCTTTATAGTTTAAATTCGATGCTTCTTTCACTACAGCCGAAGCCCTTATTATCCTTTACTATATCGATGATGATTTAAATAGGATTTATTCTTGTTCTTCCACGCAATACCTATGTATAGTTCAAATACGACGTACCTTTATGCCACTTTCACAGTTTTTTGACGTATATATCTCTTAGAAATACGTGTAACGAATAATAATAAGACTCGGAAATATATCGGGTTCATATTTAAAAAGAAATGCAACCATTGTAGACAAATGAAATAGTTCACATAAAATGCCAAGTAAAAATCTACGTTGCCACCTAAATTCACAGACAGTTTTTAATCGTACCGTCATGACTCATGCATGATTCATGAATCTCATTAAGCAATGGGTAAAGTTTGGACAGGTACTATTTGCACTACATTGGTTGTGGTATAATTAGTATTAAGTTCTCAATGACAGTGCGGCGGACACGTGCGGCATTCGATGTCGCTCGCACTTCACACACACGTGTTCCCTGGCTCATTGTCTATTAACCTGTGGTATCTATAGTTAATTAATTATCCGTGCTCGGTCTCCGAGCACTGACTTGTACCAGCGAGAGCGACGAATATAATTACTGTGCTGGTACCGTCTGTCATCTAATAAATCAAACTGTTACTGACGCTGCACCAGATTTAACTCGGCTCGGCGTTTTCAGTCCAGATAAACTTGTGTATTAATATTACGTTACGGTGAGCTATTAAGTTTGTTATTCTTCGCAAAAATTTCCTCTTTAACTTCTGCTCTACGAAACTTTGAGATTGAATTAAAAACTGCTGGAAATCAAAATACACAGTATGACTTCTTTTTTTTATTAAAAAAAACACTCTTATGGTAAAAGAACATTGTGATCAAGGCATAAATTGAAATCATAGCAGAATGTATGTAGCATATTCAAGCAAATACAGTTTCATTATATTTCATTTAAAGTCTAGCAACAAAAACAGCGCATACTACACAAATTAATTAAAATTCTAATAAAAATCTTGCTACAGTAAAATTTTAAACCTGTATTATATACCAAAAAAAGACTAAGAGAGAAACTAAGTATACTCTCATATGAAACTAGAAACATGCGCTGTGATTTACAGGTTTAAAGATTTCAACAACGCGACTGAAAATAAAGACAATTAATGTGACAAAACCACCTCATAGTTCGCGATGACATTTATGTTACTACTTAACTACATTTTTGAAATTGAGAGAATTCTTGTGAGTAAACTCGAGTCTAGTACTGTGAGACCTTATTACGTGAGTTGGTAGTAAAACCCAGTTTTAAATTTTTTTTTTTTTTTTTTTTTTTATACCACTTAGGTGGCAAACAAGCATACGGCCTGCCTGATGGTAAGCAGTTACCGTAGCCTATGGACGCTTGCAACACCAGGGGTATCACTCGCGCGTTGCCGACCCTGAAGAAACCTCTTCACACCCTTTTTGAAGAACCCCATGCTGTACTCCATTGGGAAAACCACGGCAGGGAGCTCATTCCACAGTCCGAGCGTCCGCGGAAGAAAACTCCTTTTAGCCCGCACAGTTCGAAACAATTCTGGTTTCAATGTGTGTGGATGGACTCCCTGTCGATGGCGAGAGTTGCGATGGTGAAAGGTAGCCGTGGGCATCATGTCGAATAATTCCTTAGAACACTCTCCGTTGTACAAGCGGTAGAACACACATAACGAGGCAAAGTCTCTCCTCAGACTGAGTGGCTCTAAACCGCTTGTGAGCTCGGGATCGTCAACAATTCTGATGGCACGTCGCTGAACCGAGTCTAAAGGCCCAAGCTGGTACTCAGGAGCTCCCGCCCATAGATGACAGCAGTACTCCATATGAGGCCGGACCTGCGACTTATAAAGTTGCAGCCTTTGCCCCGATGTGAAGTACTGCCTCGCTCTGTTGAGCACTCCAAGCTTTTTGGATGCCAGCTTAACCTTTTCCTCCAAATGACTTCGGAACATAACGTCGCTGGAGATGTCAACGCCAAGAATCCCGATGCTTTGACTGATGTTCAAGGAAGTGTTCTGGAATTTTGGAGCCACAGACCATGGGGTTTTCTTAGCGGTGAACGCGCAGGCTTGAGTCTTGGTGGGGTTGAAATGGACTAGGTTTAGTCGACCCCAATCGGAGACACTAGTTAGTGTACTCTCGATTTCAGACACCAGCCGTTCGCGGCTTTCCTCCACCTCGGAACGAGGGATATTTGCACGGCCCGTGTATTTAGCGTCCCCTGTACTGTCGTCCGCATAGCAATGAATGCCGTCAATAGACAGCATATCATTGATATGCAGAAGGAACAGTGTAGGGGACAGCACAGAACCTTGCGGGACGCCGGCATTTATGTCCATGCTATCGGAGCAGCTACCATCGACGACGGCTCTAATGCATCTGCTGGACAAAAAGCTGGCGACCCATTTGCATAATCCCTCGGGAAGCCCGTATGCTGGTAGCTTCGTGAGAAGACCCCTGTGCCAGACCCGATCGAACGCCTTCGCCACATCTAGGCTCACTGCCAAAGCCTCACCTTGACTCTCGATGGCGAGTGACCAACGGTGCGTGAGATACACAAGGAGGTCACCAGCTGAGCGACTATGGCGGAAGCCATATTGAAAAATATATG
Source organism: Polyploca ridens (assembly GCA_951394255.1). Classification (NCBI taxonomy): domain Eukaryota; kingdom Metazoa; phylum Arthropoda; class Insecta; order Lepidoptera; family Drepanidae; genus Polyploca; species Polyploca ridens. The sequence continues at coordinate 9,861,382 of OX596259.1, read as the reverse complement.
TATTTAAAAATATATGTTATTTTCCAACGTCATTATAACAATAAGAGCATTAAACCATCTCATGTAATGAGGTGGATAGAGTTGAAAGGTGTACTGCCATGTTTACTGAACGATGTTATAAATACGACAGCAATTACTGAACTAAAGAACCAACTCGAAAAAGCGTTACGTTCATTTTTTTTTAATCTATTCGCCATTTCCACACCACTGACAAAGCGCTTTGATTGGCTTAGTCAAGAACACATACATTCTAATGGCTTAGTCAAGGACACACTAAATATTTAGATGCAGTGATTGGTCGGTAATGTTATTAATCAGTGCAAAAACACTTACTATTTGCGGAATTGGATTTCTCGGTAATACTAAGCTCCTCCTAAGGATTTTTCCTCGATGCCTTTTACTTACCAATTCAAGCCAATGCTATAATTTTATTTGAGAATCAATCCATTCTACCAACATATCAAGAAATTAATTTTAAAAACGCCAATGTGACAAATATTTGTATACAACATCAAAAGAATCAATACACAAAAATAGGACAGCAAAATAAAAGATACACTACTAATGGGTCCTTACTAAGTTAGGTACAAAAATAGATACAAGTGATGTGTGAGCCTCAGGACTTTGAGAGGGACTAAAAGGACAGAGTTTCGGGCGGTTGTCTGACAAAACAGATTATGCAGATACATCCACCAGTAAATACTTTTTAAGCCGAATAGTAGATACAGGGGAGGAAAAGTATTACCTGGTTTTGGCGAAGTATGTAGACCATTCGGGCATAATTATATTGACAAAGATTTTTTTGCCTATGTATGTCAGTAATAATGATGCAAATTGATACATTTTTTAGCAGAGGCTTGTGTTACTTCAACCTCATACAAGGTGGTAGGCTTAAACAATATGGAAACACATATTAAAATCTAAACATCGTATCTAAACTCATAATTGTTTTTATCTTTTCATTTAAGTATTTGGGTTCTAGTAAACAAATAAACAATCCAAGCAATTATATTGTCAACATGAATTTATGGTGTATATAGCAAACCATATATTTAATAGAGCAATCTAACCCTTTCTTAATTGCTATATGGGATCTGTCCGTCAGTGTAGTTAATCGTAGTACTAATCCGGTTTTGCGTAGGTCAATAAGCTCTACGTTGGATCTGAGTTCTAAAAGGATACTTGCCATTAGTTGATTGTGTATTTGATAGCAATCAGCAGTATTAACTACATAGATATTGTCGGGCTCCGTCTAAATGTTTATTTTTTTGGCCCACATCTAATTTAATCTAATTATACACTACTGTGCAATTGTAGTATTTATCAGGATCTTCGTGTATTATTTTCCTATCTAAACTGCTACTTTCTACGCTTCTTTGCATAATATTGGTTCTCATTTTCATGACACTTCATTTCCGTTATTGTAAAACCATCCTTAGTTCACTTTAGTATAAAATGGATTTTAATTATTGCCGTATCTTTAAAACTGTCGTTTATACCTAGTAATACCTTTTACTGAGATATCAGAAAATCATCTTATCCGTGATTGTATATCAGAATCTATCTTATATCTGTGGCCTTGTTAGTATTATTCCCACGTAGAATCTTGTGATTTGCTAAGTAATATCAAAAGTCAAATTTCCTTCTCACCAATTAAACTCATAAAAGTCATAAATATGTGTTGATTCTGCGAAGTTAAGGTTGATTTCTAGAGTTCCTTTTATTTAAAAAATGCTCTTGTATCGTCGTTCTCATATAGATTTTCTATATGTATCTTTGTCTGTATATCTTTATTAATAATTTCATGAATGTGTTAGAATTTTAAACTTTAGTTCCTTTAGCTTGTATTCAAACACTACGCTGTAGTACGGAAGTTATTAGTACCATGCAGAAGTATACATATAAGTTCCGGGTTGTCTGTCACTTGCAAACGTATTCAACATTCTCCTTTACTATCTATCTATGTAGTAAGATAGTTAATACATCATACTAATAGTATTCAATGCACAGCTTAACTACAGCTTTGTCGTGTACAATAAGATTCAGAGTTTAGTCTGTCGGGGTGACGATATGTATGAATATAATTACTGTATATTGCTACTGCTTCGTGTTTAGATAGTGCACTAGCCATAGCATCTATAGATACAATTTTGATAATACTGCTATTTGTATTCTATTTATGTGTCATTTGATTACCATCTTTTTATCTTCTTTTATCTTTGTGAAAAATATCAATAATGCTCCAAGATTAGTCATGTCATCGAGATAGGTAGAATTATGACCTCGAGAAGACAACACAAAATGTACCTATCTTTTGAAATAGGTTGAAAAAATAGAAGGTAACAAAGCGGATGTGGGTAACTGACAGATATTTTTAGAACTTGTTGCTCAAAAACAGTCCACAGATGATATAAACGATTGGTACTGTAAATAAAGGAAAAGCTATTTTGAGAATGGAAAAAGATGTGATTTCTTGGTATCGATACGTTCACAACATTATAGATATTATTATCGGTTCAAGTGAGATTAATATAAAGTTAGATAGAATGGATGTGGATGCCAGCGTTCCTGAGGAAGTGATAAATGTTCATATGCGCCACGCCTCTATGACATTTAATTATCTGCCTTCTATGATCTCGCAGCGGAGACTGTGAGGTTTAATTTATTGGATACCTACCATACTGTTGAATTAGCCGTTGTGTTCCAGGAATTGGCAAATTGGACTGGAGCTAAATAGGTAATTAGTGATGACAATGTTCTATTGTTACTGATGCTTCTAGTAATTATTTGATTAATCGCGCAATTACAAGGGGTTATTGAAATATTAGTTGAAAATAGAAGTGTAATGAATTTAGTAATTGGAGAATATTTTGGAGATTAAATTTATACTTATAATGAATAAGCTGATGTAGATTACGATGAAGCAAGGGAGTTAGGGAGAAGCTTATGAGCTTCAATGATACTGTAATTAGTATGTAGACATTATTTTATTTCACACCTTGTGTTAGATAATATTAGTTTACCTAGATTACTATTAACTAAGAGTTTCTATTCATCTATGAATAGAGCTAGAATTCAACAAAATAATATAATTATTTATTAAATACTTGAAATATTATAACTGCTCAGTATCGAAACGGATCAAATATGCTATCCTTTATTTTCAATGTTATTATAATTATTCAAGCTATTTAGATAGGTATTTAGACATGGAATCCCGTCAATCTGTTGAGATTACTTGAGATTCATAATTAATTCTGAACATGAGAAATTTGCTCAGATATTCACTGGTTAGTAATATCCTATCTTTGATTAGCAACTGAATACTTGGGTTACCAATTAGAATGTATTTGTGGCATTAACAACCTGAAGGTACTATAAGGTTATATGGGTTATCAGAAATACTCTAATATACCTACAATGTACTTAAAAAAAAAGACTGTAAAATATGGAATCGAGTAGAGCATCACTAGTAAAAATATTATTATCACATAACCTAGTGACCACATACTATATATATATTATTAGTTTGTATTTATGTATTTTGACCAACCCTATAGTTTGGCCACAGAGGATTGTATTACCCACTTAGTAATAATGAAAAGTAGATAGGTGCTAAGACATTCTGTAAAATAATTGGTCAATTTATAACATGTATGAATGATTGCAGCAACACTGGTTATACTTATAGGTCTGTTCTGTCAGCAGAATAATTGCCTGTACAGAAAGAAAATTACCCATAATTAATCAAGCGATATATTGTTCACGAATTGCTTCTAATTTCATTAAATGGAATTGTTTCGCTTGAGATATTAACATTAATTTAAAAGAGAACAGCAATTAGACATTGTACGACGGTACAAGGATTACAAGTGACAGAAACAGATGGAGGCAGTACGTTCATTGTAATCAAGATTTTGAACGCTGAACATATTGCTAAGCAAATTGCTGTGTATACATTATTGCTATTAAAATTAACTTTATTTACGTACTCTAGAGGATGATATACATCGTATACGTAATGGGAAAATTTGTTTCTGTCTAGTAAAATAATCCCGAAGACTTTCCCATTTCATACACTGAGAACAGGTCTTATTTCTGAGTTTTCAAAACCATATTGATGAGATCATTCCTACTGCGACGATAATAATGAAAACATGAGTGGTCAGTAAGTGCTATTTGAAATGAATTTAAACTGTCCCATTTAGCTACCAATTAATCATTGTTTATACAGTTGGTCCTACTCTGAGACAATGGATAACAAACAATGAGTCTGATCTGATGAAATTAATTATTTTAAAGTCTGTACATACATTCAGGTTTATTTTTGAATGTCCCTCGTCGACAAGTGATTAGATTTCCGAAGTGGCACTCTTTTTCTGTTTTATTTACCTAAGTAAATTATTTCATGTTGAATTTCATTGAGTATTGAGTTAAGAAATTTTATCAAACTAGCTTTTATATTAGACGATAGTTCAAAGGATTTCATAATATGCATTGGATGAACTGTTCTAAATCAGAAGGATTTATCTATATCGTATTGTATCAATTGCTAATCTTAGTTTCAACAGAGCGGAAGCGAATGGGAACTCTTTGAAATAGATCAATGGAATAGCAACTTTTGCTTTGAAAGCGATTTTATTGATGAATATGTATGTGACGAAGCTGAAGCTTTGTAGCTTTGTCTGTTAATAAAATATTTTGCACAAATTCCTATGTTCGAGATATGTATGTACACACGGCTACATATCAAGCTATACATTTCCAGTATAAGCTGATCTCGCATTGTATAGGATTTCCTATACATATATACCATATACTAGAAATGTATAGCTTGATCTGTAGCCGTGTGTACCTACATAATATCTTCCTATATGTCATAAATGTTTTTTGTTGTGTGAAACCATACAATAAAAAGTATTACGCATGATCAAAACTTATTGCCAATTTTATTTGCATACTGTTGTTTTATTTACCCAGAGTTATTTTTTCTACTAATAAGTAGATAATTACTTTAGTTACTTTCAGTACGTAATGCAATGCAATCATAAATTAAACAGTAAGTACCACTAATTGTGTTATGTGTTAAAAAACACATTCCAACAAAACTATATCGCAAAAGAATTGTTTTCTTTTACAGACATTTTTATCTTAGCCGCGCAATAAAATTATTCCAGCACTTGCAATCAATTATTTATGCGTGCCTAAGTACTATTGTATTTGCATAAAATGCGGAGAGTAAAGGCTCATCCCAGTTCCCGAGGACACTGGGCTGACAGTAAGGTTAGAGAAGCTGGTATACCTATACAGTAATTATCTAGTTGTAGTTAGGTGCGTTCATTGTGGAAACCTCAAAGGAAATACTTAGGGCGTCACCGCATAGTCTTTTAATCGCTATCGATAAAGTCTTACCAAAGTCCGATAGAGGAATAAGCTTCGGTTTTCAATTGCTAACAATGAATTCCTAATAGTTATGAATATAAAACTTAATGCAACTTTAACACGTTGATTTACAACACTACCATGACCATTAAGCCAATCTTTATTTATATTCATAATAAAATAGATGGACGAGGCAAATAATTAACGTTATAAATAATGTAGATGACCTTTACAGGATAAATTAGAAGCCACTAGAGGATAATTTAGAATTTTTATCATGTCTCTTTGATAGTATATACAGAATGCAACAAGACTCCATAAATATTTATATTTAGTGTTACTCATCAGAGTACACACACGTATCATCATCATCAGCCTATAATGTCCCACTGCTGAGCACAGGCCTCCTTTCACAAATGAAGGTGAAAGGGAATGGGCAATACTCCACCACGCGTGCCCACTGCTGATCGGTGGAGGTAGGCTAGTGGTCTACCTACTGTTGGAATTTTTCAAGCCGCCTAGGAGGCATCCAACTAGCTTAACGACTATCACAATTAAGTGATAACCGGGACCAACGGCTTTACGTGCCTTCCGAAGCACGGAAACGCTCGATTTGAAATACCACTAGGCGGTCACCCATCCAGGTACCGACCACGACAGGCGTAGCTTAACTTTGCTGATCGATTAAGAACGGCTAATCATGCTACACCACGAGCGCTTACACATACGTATATCAACGATATAATTAGTGAGAAACGTGTGACGTAAGATATTTAGATATAAAACGACCTTTAAGGGATTAATTAGAAGCCTTTAGTCAAAGGATACTATTAAATTATTAGCATACTATATTGAGAGACTATTGTGTTGATAAATGTCGACAGCCGTGAAATTATAACAAGTTTATGTAAAACTAGGTTTCTGATAAAGGGCATAGAACAAATTTTCAAGCCATCTTTGACTATAACAATAGATAAATCCTGAGATTATTCCTTACAATCGGGCATGAAATCTGTTATTTTTATTCAAAACAAATACATTCTTTCCATCTAGTCGAATATACGCTCTGTCAATTACATCCCACAAAAAAACATTTTCATGTAAAATGTTGCCAAAACGAGACCATATGGCTCGCACTGTCAAAAAGTTATCGGATCTCATGTAGAGCAAAGCTTATAACTCTACACGCTCTAAATCTACAAGTCCTAACTTCACAAACTTACCTTAGTCAAAATATGTGGCTTGTAGAGTTAGGGCGTGTAGAGTTATAAGGTTGGCTCTACATGAGATCCGATAACTTTTTGACACCCATTTAGTGCATAGTTTAGAGCGTCATTTTTGTTCCGAACAGGTGACGCCCTAGCATTAGAGTATGATAGGTATATCTTTCGCTTAATAATGTTCGTTTGTATCCTGAAATTTAGACTTTATTTTTTCGTTGAGTGACTTTAGTGTATTTGAATAGACACAAAATACTTTTTTTAATTGGTTGGATTTTGATTATTGTTGCAGCGTTATCTTGCAAATTAACAAAATCTATTACTCTTGATAGTCGTTTACAAGTTAAGTAAATAGAAGTAAAAGTGTTCTATTAAAAGCAACGCACCCAGCTACTACATTGAAAGCGATTCACACAGTAACAAAACCAGGCTACTTCAATCAAGTCTGCCTATTGTTTTTATTTCAACTGTTTTTACTCTGCCAGCATGAGATATAACAAGAATGTCTTGTGAAAAGATCCATATGGTATTAATTTGATAGTGTCTATCTCTGCTAAAAAACATTTTTTTACCGTTCCATAAAATTTTCAAGCATGTGCTCAATAGATACCATTAGCATTATAAACGTAATAACAGAGAGAGAGAGAGAGAGAGAGTAAGAAGAGAGGTAGAGCATAGCGTTTATTCGCTCAAAGAGCAGATAGAGTGGGGAAGTAGGTACCTCCATTTTATAGAATGCCGCAGCCAAATAATTTTTGTTCTGTTCCTGCGCGTGAGTCTGCCTCGTGTGTTGCAAGCGTCCAAATCGCTAGGCGGGTCGTACGTATGTTTACCGACGTCGTCTTATAAAAAAATATCACCATAATACATATAGTCCACCAATTGAAAGCAAATTATCAATTATCTCGACCGTAGAGGTTTACGTTCCTGTAATAAAGTCTGTAAGAATTGAAATAAATTTGTGGATTTCAATAAGTTCAAATTCAACAAGTCTAAAAGTTGGGTGGATGGAAAAGCTCATCATAGATTCTAATTTAAATGTATCGAAATTGGATTAGATGGTATTCATTCTTTACCCTCCAAATCGTTCTCCCGTCGCGTTTTAATCTTCAATCTAAAATGGTGAAGATTAACAAATAAGTACCTAATAAATATGTATTTGCAAATTTAAACTCAACCGAGTTATTAATGAGTCAAATGAAATATAAAACCAATTTTAATTAACGTTATTTACGTAGTTTCTATGGTAGTTACCTACTTACCTTATTAGTTAGTATGTACACAGTTGAGTATTTATATGAAATTAAGCGTAGCATCAACATTCCTTACTTTATTGTATTGACCGACAGACAATGTGTTTGTTTTCATACATACCTGTTTCTGAAATATGTAGATTAGACCACTCTCACGGTCTACATCTAAAGTTCATAGAAAATGAGTTGCGAATGAAATTTCCATAAAACTCAACAAAAGACTGGAAACGGCTAAAATAAATATTTACTTGTAGTATAATCCTTAACCGAGGCGGACCGATTCAAGTCATGCGGTGATATGAGCGGCTCAACCTACTTCGGTGAGGTAACGTCGCGGACCACAGTAAAAATAATCAAATTAGTAGTTTAAAATTATTTATGAATAAATGCAGTTATTTAAGTAGGTCAATCGCGTACAAAAGTACCTACCTAGCATAAAAATAGGTTTAGTTCTGGAATACAATGGCCCTGATTCTGATGTTCACAACTAAACTAATTTTAATGTCACTATGTATCTTTCTAACAAAGAACATAAGAAAAGGATGTAAGAAATTTAGTCCTGTCAACTTAGTCCAATGCTTGTTTTCAATATAATTTTAGTCGCCATCTATCGCGGGTACGCCTAAATACACGCAAAATAAGACGGCAAAGATTAATTTGACAACTTAAAATATGTTCTATCCTTTTTCAATCATGTTCGTAAGAAAGAGATGAGATGTGACTAAAATTAGTTTAGTGCGATTTACAACAGAATCGGCACCAATGCCTATTATTTTTTGGCAATAAGTTTAGTTACTGTTCAAGTTATTTTTACTGTGGCAGTTGTGTAGAGGGTATGCTCTCGAGCTTACGGTTTGCATCCTCCGCCTACGTTCCGTTCATTTCTGTCGTTTTTCTTCTTAAAAGAGTCACTTGAAGACAACCTGAGACGTGCAGGATCATAACACTGTACGTATCGCTGTGAACTAACGAAGTGCTCTCAGTACGAGTCAAAGGACGAGGGGACAAACCTTGACGGGGTAATGTGGCTCTTTCAAACGGGAAATAGCTCTTCCAACCAACAACGTCCTCCGAAACGTAAAATACCCAAATGTTACCATACTTTCCTAAGTGTTAGTTCGAACCTTTGGAACACATTTGTTTTTCAGCAATCGTCAAGATCGAATTACAATAAACGTATGTTAGTGTCATAAGCACTTAAATAATAATACTCTTTATTCTATTCAAATAGAGTTCAAAGACAAATGTATTCCAAATGTAACTGAACCGACCAAAAGGACCGATTTCCGATTACTAGATAAACCTTGCACAAGCTATTTCTCTGATAAGGGTATACAAAACCTGCTTCATTTCAAATTAACAGGAAGATAACACGTAACAGGCTCTTAAAGATCAGGCCTTAGATGAATGTATGTAAGGGAATTCTTGCAAGAAGACCATTTATCTAACTATAGGCATATCGCATAGCTGAGTAGATTCCTGCGGTAGTGGAGCGGTGCGAAAGGGTATGTGATATGTGATGTGACCTATAATCAGAACTGTCTCGCTATACAATTGAGTTCATTTTAGTTATCTTTTTGTCATTTGACGTAATTAAAACACACCCTCCCGCAGCGCTCTACTACCGCAGGGACCTACTCAATTCAGCGCTATGCTTATATCATTGCTGCTGATATAGAAACCATTTTTATTTTGCAAAAAAAAGCAGTGCGAGCTATTTATAATATGAGTTCTCGAGCTTCCCTCAGAGATAAGTTTAAAAATATAGGTATCCTTACAGTAGCATCGGAGTATATTTATGTAAACATATTATTTGTACATCAGAATATTAATCTTTTTGTAAAAAAAAGTGACGTGCACTCTTTTAATACTAGAAATAAGCTTAAACTTTTGACCTCTTCTTATAGACTCCAAAAAGTGCAAGGTTCATTTTTAGGACTGAGTGTACAATTTTATAATAAGATCCCTAATGAAATTTTAAATTTACCGTCACTAAAGTTTAAGGAACGTATAAAGGCCGCTTTAGTACAGAAGGCTTACTACAATATTAAAGAATATTTAAATGATAAAAATGCGTTAGCGCTCGCTCTCGCAGGAAACATCTGATGTAATTTTAAGTTTATTTTTGAAAAGAGTAATTGCTGAGTTTATTGCCGGCTCTTCTCAGCAAAATCAACCTTCCGAACCGTGCATTAGTGCATTAGAGTATTAGAGTTTGACTATTCATAAGTGCCTGTGAAGGCCTATTTGAATGAATAAATTATTTCATTTCATTTCATTTCATTGTTATCTATCTATCTCCAGGTAAAAAATATTCTTCTTCTTTAATATTCAGCGCCAATCTTTTCCGATGATTACTTGAATAAAATTGAATTCAATACGTTAAAATATATCAGACAAATCAAAGTGATCAAATAAAAAGACAACCCGTTTCAGCTAACAAGAAAAAGTCTAAAAGGTTTCTGTAACAAAAATGTTAATTTTAATTGTTTAATTTAGTTAAACCCTATTTTCTGAAACAACGGAACCGTCCCTGGTGATTTACCTTTCAAGAAAAAGAAAAGGAACAAAAAGAGTTTTTTTGAGGGTTTCGTTTGGGTTCTGATGGCGAAATTTCTTATCGCAATACAGAGATAAGGCATTCGAAGCGCGTCCGTGGAATTAGCCTCGGCTTGGCTTGGCTCCTCTGATTGGAGCACGGTTGTTAATTCGCTGTTGGAACCGGCATGACTAATTAGAAGACATCCCATTTGCTTTGGATTTCGGAGATGCTCAAAATGGAGCTTTGCTTAATATTTTTTATTGGTTCAAATCAACGATATCAGCAACTTTAAGTAGGTACCTACCTGCTTTTGTTTATGTTTAACCAAGTTTAACATGATTAACTATATGACTCAAATAATGTAGATCATACTGGGAATTTTATTGTTATTTTAATCGCCTGGTATTTCAATTTTATATAAGTACCTAAAATCTTTTTTCCTCGTTTGTATATTTTTAAATTACTACTAACGTCCATAACTTTATTATATTCTTTAAAACAGCTTTTTTTCATATATATCGCTAATTATGTCTTAGACAATAGTTTATCCCTAAAATTCAAAATCATTTATAGACCATAGACCTTCGCAGGCACTTGTGAAAAGTTTGACTCTAATATTCTAATACCGGTTCGGAAGGTTGCATTTGCTGAGAAGAGCCGGCAATAAACTCGGCAATTACTCTTTTCTAAACAAGCTTAGATTCATTACATAATATTTACATTCTAATCGCACTGACAACAATTGCGTGCCCCGACGCAGCTGCAAAACTACAAAGTAGACTAAATTGATATTTAATACGTAAATAAAATAGCAAACTTAAGCAGACCAGTCCCCACAAGCAGCACCTGTTCGCAAGTATGACGAGTATGGCAGCCATCGCCTTCCTCGCCATATTAAAGCCTAGCGTAAAGTAACTGGAGTGTATTATTTCACATACAAAAGATCCAGTCAAATAAAACGGTTAGTTAAACAGGTCCATAAATTTACTTTGGAGGGACCAACTAATCAAGTAGTGGCATAGATTACTGGTTGGCGGTCTACCTGCTCCGAATATCGGTTGCTCACCCGCTAATCGTCGGCTCAGCGGGTATTTAGAGTTCCCTAACTTACAAGGTCCCGATTAATCCTGAGTTAGTTATGACGCGCGGGTATTATGCGAAACCGTCCGGTGTATGTATCAATTAGTTTGTTTTGTGGTCGATAAGGTTCGCGTGCATTGCTACAATCGTGTTTTGATAGTAGTTGGTATTTAAATGACATTATAAGCAGGATTGATAGTCAAGGTTGTTAAAAGAAGGGCAAGGCAACACCTACAGTGATCATACCATACATTAGTTTGGTCCAAAAGAGAATTATACTAACAGTTTATAACAATTCCAATAAATGAGTAATGAGTAGGTCATATTTGATCATTAATTGGTTATTTATAAACTCAGATAAATGGGTAAATATTTATGATTACCCTACTGAACCATACAAACAAAAGTAATGCACAAACATTTGTTGTTTCAATGCCCGGCAGAGGTCGATATCAAAAACAAACGTTTACCTGTCGATTCGTCCGTGCCAAAGCTCGATTTATAATGAATTTTAAAGTGCTCAATGAATCAAGTGATGTGAATTTGCAACCGAAAATATACAATTGTATATTGATATCGTCTTCTCTCAACCCTTTCAATATAAATACATACTATAGTGCTGTGCTATAGATTCACATCAAAATCGCAGGTGTAAAGAATTCTCGAATATCTCCCCGAACGCAATATTCTATAACTGTTGTACTCAGACAGATTCCGTGTGTCGTGTGGTGACACAGCAATGTACGTCGCTTATTGCGGATTTACACGACCACCTGTGAAATGGTGGAAGTCGCTGTACCAGACAATAGACATTGCCCGCATTCACGTTTTATGCGGTTTTTATTGTTCATCCTTCCGAGAAAATTGGCCCATCCATGCGTCACCGACACATGTCTAAACCACAGATATTCCCTTTGGCAGTTAAAAAATATTGAAATGTTCTGATTCATTGAATAATAATTTGCTTAATGATTCGTTGAAGTAATTTTCTGCTCTATTTTCGGCAGTTTTGGACATAACAGAGTGAGTAAATGTGGGTTAAGTTCAGGTACCAGCTGAGTAAACGATTAGCAAATTGCCGAATTTCACCGTTTCGTTCCATCTGTGTAAAATGGACACCTACACTATTCGGTATCCCTCAAACTGAGAATACCAAGTAAAAGGTAAAAAAGGTCTAGTCTATGTAGGTCAGTGGCACAGGTGTGTTTCAGTCGGTCCTTTTCCTTCTTTAATTTACATATTAATATGGCCTCTCCGTGGTCTATGCAAGAATGTATATTTACATGTTTTAAATCGATGAGAACTTTTCGTACTCAATTATTAACACAAATACTATTAGAATATTAACAGCAACTGAAAATAGACTACTAAATTTAAAAACTAACATTTATGAAGTACTCTATCCATAATTTCGGCAACGAATGATATCTTTATCCTTGATAACCTCAATGCCAGCAATAAGTAATATTGTTCGATATATATATAAAATCCACTGGACTAACCCATTCCATGTTTTCGTGCCCAGTTGTTGTCGGTCCCCAGACGTAAATGATGAACGATGTCCTTACAACTTCTCCGAGAGTTTTTATACTTTTTGTATCGCATTTAGCCCCGGGCCACCTTGCTTGAATGCTTTGATCGCCTTTCTATGACTCAGTAATTTTGTTATTATTCACATTGTTGATGAATGTGCTTGTCATCACCTCTATTGAGACTTTAAAGGGATTGAGAGTCGATCTCTTAAATCGTTTTTATCAATTTGTATGTAAAGTTATTGAAGAATACCTTCAATAATTCAGATTCTTTGTAGATTCCCTTTTATTTAGTTTAGAAAGTTTTAACCGCGTTTATTGAGCTTAAGATTTTTTCTAGAGGATTTAGATTACCTTTTTAATTGTAGGTTTTTAAGGCATAGAACGCTATTATTCAGTGCTGAATGTATACAGGATGGAAATTTTCAGACGGGTCAGTTAGCAAAACACGTGAATATGGTCTTAGGCGACTAAATAAACTTTTTGTGTTTGAAAAAAAAAAACCCGAGCATACTTATAGATTTACAGAATTTGTGTATGGGAAATGTTTTTTCAAGTTGTGACGTTTCTAGTACCCTTACCTAGCTTGGCTTGAGACAGAATCTTTTTTTTGCCGTTTTCTCTTTTATTGTATTTACAGAAGGGGCGAAATCGAAGTGATTTACTCGCCTGAATGCATTACGCACGTACGGCGTAATACTGGTCACCAATTCGAGCAATTAGTAAAAATACGCTCGTTTTTAAATTCGACCGATGCTTGTGGACGCAATGTATTGGCTCCCAGTATCTCGCCGTATGCGCGTATAATGCATTCGCGTGATAGAGAATCGCGGCGAAATCCTTCTGGACGAGACCCTGTTCAGAAGGGGCGATTAACCTGTGATCTTACTCTAAAAGTTAGGGATTGTGTCCAAAGATCATATTCGCGTGGCTTCAACCCTTAAGGTAGCTGCTCTCACTGAGTCACTGAACCATCAAACATTTCCAGCCTATACTCTTATTTGTAGTTTAGTCATATAAAGTTTGCAAAGACGATTGCGATCACTTATTATAAGACAAATGTTCTTACTTAGGCTTTTGTCTTAGATAAAGGTCAAAGTGTGTCTAATGTCTTCAATTAGAAGCTAATATATCTTCATCACTTACTCCTTAAGGGTAGAAACCTAATATGTATGTATATAGGTGCTGATGAATGCCTAGGCAGACAGCTTCGTAAGTTGCTTTTAGTTAATATAATTACTCGTCAATTTACTGAATAGACTGAAATGCTAAGATGTAGGTGATTTTGTGCTTAGTGTTAATATTTGATGATCTTTAGTATTTGTAGGAATTAGTACCAATACAATGGTACGATAATGCTAAATTCGTGTACATTCTCGTGAATATGAATCCTCGAAAAGTCAAATATGAATTATGTGTAACTATTGATGTCGCAAAATTTTGGAAAAAATACCATGTATTTTTTAAGGCTGAGCTATCATCGGTGGTGACGTCGGATACCGAGATGAAGGTCCCGAGTTCGAATCCTACAATGAGCTTGAGCTTTCGGTGAAGGAAAACATCGTGAGGAAACCATAGCACGGCGGTAGGGTACTTTGTAGTACCTACCCATCTGGCTGGCCACCCACAAGTGGAAAATCTCTCGCCAAGTATCACCTATCGGTGTGTTCCGACAGCTGCACTTGAGAGCCAGTTCCTTCTAGGCTTTGTGTGCTTACCACCATCGGCCACATCATCACTTACGATGGTGAGATTGTGGTCAAACACAGGCCTATAAACAAATAATTAACTTTTTAACAAAAAATAAACCGCCTTCAAAGTACACTAAAAAGTATAAAATAACTCTTATCTGACACTGTTTTGAAGTGAGCGAAATCGCATGACGTGTTCTATAGAAAATATTTCGCTGACTTCAAAACAGTGTCAGATAAGAGTTATTTTATACTTTTTAGTGTACTTTGAAGGCGGTTTATTTTTTGTTAAAAAGTTAATTATTTTTGAATTTTTAGTTTCATTATATACTGAATACATCTGCGTAACCCTTTCGAGTGTACAGGCCTGATGTTTTGTTGTGTGATTGCGTAAACAATGCATATTTATGCGATAGCAGCAATCGCGGCTGATTTACTGTAATTTTTTTAAGTGTTCCGTTGTCTATCTCCGAAACTCATCATCAGATCTATATGAAATTTATATGGGACCATTTCGGAATATACCCCTTTCGAACAAAAAAAGAATTTTGCAAATCCGTCTATATATGACGGAGTTATGCCCGAACATACATAAAAAAAAAAAATATAAACATCCGAATTGAGAACCTCCTCCTTTTCTTGAAGTCGGTTAAAAAATAACTTTTTTTTATTAGAATATTCAGTGTGAGTCGGACTCGCACACAGAGAATTCCGTACAATATTAACTAACTCGACTACTTACTATATGCTATAAAAAAAAGCCAAGAAGAGGTTTTTTTTTATAGGCCCCTTTAAATTTTTAATATTTATTATTTGTTGTTATAGCGGCAATAGAAATACATTATTAAAATTTCAGCTGTCTACCTATTACGGTTCGTGAGATACAGCCAGACGGACGGACGGATGGATAATGGAGGCTTAGTAATAAGGTCCTGTTTGGCACCCTTTGGATACAGAACCCTAGAAAGAAATGTATATGCTTATGCTTGCTTATGTACTCACGGGAATGCTTATAAAAACACCGAGAAAAATTATTATAAATATTATATGTAGTTATTTAAAGCATTAATCATACAATGTTCCTCATTTTATCGGCCTTTGAATATATGCTTATGAAATAATTGAAGCGTCATTAAAATTTCGATACGGGTACATTGTAGACTGAACAACAAAATATTCCTGACTTAGCAACCGTCTACGTTTACAATTAAATCAAATATTTAACAACCATTGCTTAAATTGTTACTCTGGAAAATTGAGTCATCGCAATTAGGCCAAAAAACCTCGCTCAGCTAAATAGATCAATGCCCTGTACTGTTGTCAGGCAAATGTAGCACGTAACTCTTTGACATAAAGATCAAAGTGTGACATGGAGCGTACATTTAGTAATTCGTCTTTTTGTGACCCAATGCAATCTCTCGAGTCCATTTCATTAGTCAAGCTGGGGCATAAAATTGCTAAGAAGATTACTTGATTTTAGTACTGCTTTATGAATATTGTATTTTGGCGTGTTTTGTGGGATAAATAAGAAATATCTTTATTACGTAGGTACTTACCTACTTGTATGATGCAATTTACATAAGACACACTGCCATGATGAAATTTTGTTTAAAAACAGTAATCACAAGCGTGTTTTAAACAATAGTACCAAATTGTTTTGTGTATATTGATTGTCTCGGATTATATAAATAATTTGACAACTTATTGTATTCTATTGTTGTATTGTAAAATTCTTTTATTATTGTTTCAGGTAAGTTACTTCACTTGGTTGAATATGCCGTGTCTACATTGACAAGTAAGTAAAGGTCATAAAAACACGAAAGGTTATCGGTTATCATTGTGAGATTGGTCTAATGAAAACCTCCCTTTAATTGAATTAATGTTGCTTCCAGTTTTCAATCTCCAAATCTGAATCATATGATTTGTTTGTAGAGTAATGAGTAAATATACAACATACATTTTTGATACAAAAATTTTCAAAAATATCCATGCTGAGTGTTGCATTGCTTTTAAAATTCGATTTTACTTATTCGGCAGTCTGTGTCGACATGTTGTCGGTCGGCGACATAGGCAATATATCGTTACGTCACTAGCATATGCAGTATTACAAAATGGTAACAAAGGACCTAACGTTTATTCAAACACAATTTTACATGCAAAATACACGTTTACCTGAAACGTATGCTTGTCAATAGTTTCGTCGTTAGGTCAACTTAGTTGTTGGAAACTAGCAATATCTACTTCTCTAACACTGATTAACTGACAGACAAGCCTAAACCGGTGAGCCTAGAGGTTTGAAATTTGGAGGTAATATTCCTTAGTAGTTTAGGGAATATACAGGGTGTAACGGAAACTGTATATACATTACAGTAATCCACTTTTTTGGTACGAGGCGCACAGATCGCGGAAGATAAAATGTTATATTAATATTAGTAAGGGACGCAAAATGACAATGACCCTCATTGACCGGTGACATGTTGGTTATGATTTTAATTCAAAAAACTTGAATTAAAAAATTTTGTTTGAATTTTTTAGTAATGTATTTTGAGCTGAAACTTTTTATAGAGAGTCTGTACCTGATGTAGTCTTCACCCCCTTCGGATGTATATACCCTTTCCGTTACACCTTATATAAAAGAAAGAATTTCCTAAAAATCAGTGGTTCACCTAGTGGAAAATTAGGCCGCCATAACTTTATAACGGTATTTTAGATGGTATTGCTAGCAATTATACTCGTACATACGATGCTTTAAAGGCAAATTATATTTTATCTCAAAACTAACATTTCGTAGAAATACTTCAGTCTCGAAAGAAAGATCTTTGAACTATACGTCCTACCAATGACGTATGCCACAGAAACGTGATCTTTAACAGTTAGCCTGATTCCCAAGTTTAAAGTCGTTCAGCAGGCACTGCATAGAGCAATGCTCAAATCACGCTCGCGCCCCTCAACTCGAGAATGCTCTTTTACTTTGCAAATTGAGATAGCAGTAAGCAGACTACCATATATCTTTTGCAGAATCGCTAATGGCGAGTATTTGATAGAAGACCGTACACAAGCGAAGCGTGACCCTTGATAGATGGACCAATGACAGGCAAGCGAATATGGGATAGGATGGTGATAATAAAAAGTACCTAAAATCATAAAAGGCGGCGTAAATACATAAATCTAATGATTTACGAACACAGATACAAATAGAACGAAGCATTTGTCAACACCAGCCAGGTAGCACGCGCTAACGGATTGTAATCCATCTAGTGTCGCGACGGTGTCCAATTCAGCGTCTCGATCATGCGAACCTTGTTTGTAATAGAAGAACAGGTGTTCAAGCTCTGAGTTATATATTGGCCGACCGATATGTGAATAATAGAGGACAATACCCAGCTTTTCTATGTGAAAAGTTGTAGTTCAACTGCGCCAACATATATTATGGTTTTATTACAATTTGGTCTGGCGATATTGAGGTTTGTTTTAAAATTGGTTTAGTTCTGGTCTATGTTTCCTTACGTTGTATTTTTACTAGATTGTTGTTGAAAGCGATTTGCTTAGTTTTGCTACCAATGTATAGATTAACAATCCTTTGTTTTTTTTTAATGCCTATTGTTTTCTTTCTAAAATAGGAATCTTCATAGGAAAAATAATCGAAATAAGAAAAGCCAAAATCGTCGAAATTGCATATATTTCTAAATCAAACATTCGTATTCCAAATCATTTCTTTAAAGTTAAAAAACATAGACAATCAACGTTAATAAAATAAATTTAATAAACACGCCTTACTTACATCCAAACAGAATTCAAATTACAGCGGCAGCTTTGAACTTTGGAATGGAGCTCGCTTTTGATGTGTGTCACACAAGTTTGTTTATAAAACATTTTGTTCATTATGTTAGCTAATGAAGTGTTTCCAGCTATTTTATGTGTGACATGTCTATTTCCAAACCTAAGCGTTCATAAGTAACGGTACCTTTTTAACGACACAGTACATAATTGCTTTCAATAAGAACAGTACATCAACTGAAATACTGCTGAGTTGTAAAAATTAAAATGTAAAAATAAAACATAAACACGTAGGAGTTTATAACATTGGTCCATAAACATAAAATAGCATTTGAGTTTGTTTGTGTAGGTTACCGTAAATCTTACATTGTTTTGTTTGTCAACCCGCTGTCAAGCGTTGATGTCTTTTAAGAGCGCGCGTAAGCCAAACTTGATTTACTGTTCACGCGTTATCTTTACTGTAGCACCATCGGTTGTTCACATTTCTAACTTTATTCAACCTTTGCTCGAACCTACAGTAATACAAGAATAGATTTTAATAGTAAGACTGTAAATTTACTACTTTTATGGCCGTTGTAAACCGTTGGAAAGAGTTAAACAGCGATTCTGCTCAACCACAAATAGGGCGGTTTATTGGTTATGTATTCTTGTATCGGGGCATTTCTGATCGGCCGTTTCGTCCCGCATAAGTGAAGTAAACGCGTAAATATGGGATGACGATGTTTTAAGGGTCGTTGTACACGTGACACGCCCACACACTATGTCGTAAGCTCCTACGCTCGTCGCATGATTTACATACATGTGGATATAGCTTAAAATGTAACCTAAACCTCCTATCTATTATTGAAGAAGTATGTACAGGAACGTCTAAATTTAGAGTGGGAAATAATTAAATAGCTGTTCTTAAAACCTGACTATTATTATGACTAGACACTGTCTTACTTAATTGTAGATTTAAATAGTGATTATTTTAAAGTATAATAGGCTCAGTGAATTTGAATAACAGTTTGCTGTCCAATTATTTTAGCTTAATTAATCCTCATACTAATAGAATTGCGATTAACTGCTATCTTCTTAAGTACTCACTGCTTTTAAATATCAAGACAAGTACAGTACAGAAGTATCAAAATTAATACTTCAAAACTGTGTTCTGTATTTAAAATTAAATTTAAAGCCAGTGTCAAGAATTATTTGAAATTATTACATTTGACACATTAATTTTAATTATATATCTACGGCAAAAGCGACTCCTGTACTTAGCAATAGAAGAAACTCGTTCAATCAAACTCCGTCTAAAAGTCTGAAACAATGCTCAAACAGATGTAATCTTGAGTGTCTTGAGCCAAGTTTGCTAATAAATGAGGACTTGCTTTCTCGAAGGTATTTTGTGACGAAATGTTCATCCAGCAATCCTTTTAAAAGTTGAAATATTTTGTGTTCATATAAGTTGTTCGGATGATTTAGGGGCTCATATAAAGGTAAATGTATGTTACTAAGGACTGCTTTCACAAGAAAGGAAAACTCCTGAAAAGTTTAGCTGTAGATATTATGAATCAAAGACTGTTGAATAAATGAATACTGCGTTTGACGTGATACTTTATTCTATACTGACTAGATAAAAAAGCTTATGTCCTTCTCCATCTCGTAGGCTATCCGCATGCCAATTTTCATCGCGATCGGAATAGTGGTTTAGGCGTAACAGTAACAAACAATCAAAATCACATTCGCATTTATAATATTAGTTATATTCGATTTTATATTCTTTTCTATAAATTTTATATGAAACGTTCTGTATATTAAATAATATAGACTTTTAAGGCCCTGAAAGATGGGTTTTCGATTTAAAACCCTCTAAACCATTTAAGATCAAAAGAAGTAGAGTTTAAGAGTAGATTAGTTATATGAAGACCTATTTAGAAATGATCATGGCGAGATTTGTACAAAAAAATAAAGATTTTTAGAGACGTTGGAATAACGTTATATTTGATCATTGATGCCTAAGGAACAACTTGAGCCATTTAAAATATTTTTAGAACCCTGGGATAAAAATGCGAATTTCCCTGGCATGCCGGTGAATCGCGACTATTCGCGATCAAAACCGTTATGTTGTTGTTATGTTTTGCGGGGTTTATAAAATATTTTATGTATATTAACATGTTGCTGGTAATGTAATCTCAACATTGGAAGTGATTCAAAACCCTCTAAATGTTATATTTTTTGTACAAATCAATGTATGGAGCTAGCCAGGATTCTTTAATGATGGACCTATTGGTTGAAGAAACTATAGTACAGTAGTTATTTGTAGTATCTGGCTCGCTTGGCTGGCTCTCATTGCCAAGCAACTTCTCTCAGTTGCACTATAAAGTCACTTACAATAAATAAATAAATATATAAAACATAACACAATAATAAAAAAAAATATATAAAATAAATAAAACGTATGTATGTATAATGTTTTGGAAAAAAAATAGCCAATAGTCAGATTGTTCAAAAAAATATTTAAAAAATGTAACCTTGCTGAGTTTCTTGCCTGTTCTTCTCAGTTGAAGGCCGACTTACGAACTGGTGGTAACTTCAGTAGCTTTGACCTTCATAAGTGCCCTACTAGGGCCTAAATTGAATAAATGGCTTTGACTTGACTTCTTTAATTTCTAGGCATAATTTTCCATACCTATAGCACGGTAAACCATTATCTTCTTTATCGTGCCTTTAGCCTCATCACACCTCTTAGCTACAGAAAAAGATGACTTTTCAAAAATATTTTCGTATGATAGAGAAAAGAAAACTAGTTTAGTTGGCAGTTTAAATGCTTGAAAGTGTGAATACGCTTTTAATATACGTGTTCCAGATGACCACGTCTAGCCTGACGCTGAATATATTACTGCATGGGTGCCATTTTGATAACGTTATGGCGACCACGTGTTAGCACTCCGATTTATTACTTTGCCATTTGTATTATGACATAATGTTGTAAACTGTATGTACAGTCAAATCGAATACATGAGGCGAAAGTGAGTTGAATCGAAGTCGGGTGCTTTTATTAACTCTGATACTACATTCAAATCTCGTAAACCAGATTCTTGATGTTCTTATTAAGCAAAATATATCAAAAAAATTAGATCGCCAAGGAGTTACTGAACTCAAAAAAGTATTTTTGTATGTGTCAAGGAATTTATCAACAAATTGCAATAATATTGTCACATAAATCTTTAATCTTATTTTATGTTTCCGCTTTAATGTTGACAAAGTTTCAAAAAATCTGTCGTTTGGACATTTTGCCACATTTATATTCACTTGTGTGTAAACAGAGGCGTTGGAATGCGAATGCAATGGTTGATATGGTGCCAACTAGGCCCTCAGTCGTAGTGTTTGTGTTTAATTGAATACTGTACGAATAATTTTGTCCGTAGTGCGTTCCTGAATTGAATCATAATGGCAATTAGTTGTATCCTCATTATGATTTTAGTTCTTTATGGCGGTGAGCTCATAGGCGTATACTTTATTTAAAAAGCTACATTTAGTTTCTCAGAATAGATCTATTGACGGTTTTCTTTTTTACTGAACACTTACTGCTTCTGGAAAACTGGACCCGATATTTTCAAACCGATTTGTTCTGCCTACAAATGGCTGGACGTTAGAAGTCATGTCACAAAGGCTAACATGAATACTAACTACTTATAACGTGACAACGAAGAACACTGTTTTTTTTACATAATTCAGCAGGTTTCTCGTTCTGATGAAAAAAATATATGGTCACGATAGGTATGACCTACCGCAGGTGATCTCTGGCGCCTTGTTGGAAGCACGTAGGTAGTTAGGCGGTTTCATTACGTCACATTGGTACAAGAGCGTTTTTCAAGTCTCTCCAGTATTTTCCCATCCTTCCCTTTTAAATAAACTGCGCCATTTTTCTACTAATTTCAAAAGAGCACAAGTAACATGACACGTGAAGGTGTAGGTGTTAATATAGGAAATGATCTATTTCCTAGATTATTTTATTTATTTATTTATTTATTTATTTACCAACTTTCTGAGAACATCAACTTTCTAATCGAATTACTGGTATTCTTATCTATATATACATATAAAAATGAACCCCTATTTCTCCTGGTCACGCTAGGGTAGGGTAAGTAAGGGTAGGGTAAGTAAGGGTAGGGTAGAGTAGCATAGGGTAGTTAAGGGTAGGGTAGGGTATAGGGTAGGATATTACGTAAACGAAGTCGCACCGGGCAGCTAGTATAGAATAATTAATGAATTAACTATAATTTCTAGAAGGATATTTTCTAGCAATTGCACTTTAGAGCCAGATTGTATGCTTACTTACCACTTTGGGACACTTTATCACTTATAATGGTCAAACACTAGCTAGATAGAGAAATAGAATCTATCTGTATGCCAATTTCGGTTATATACAAACTTAACTAATTTAGTCTTACTCTTTCTGATATAGAACTTAAGAAAGGATAAAAAAATATAGTCCCATTGCTTGATTTCAGTGTGAATTTAGTCCTCAACACCATTCATAAAGTCTATTTACTTGTAAATATAAATGACATACCTAGACTAATTTGGTAGCTTAAAAATTTGTTTAGTGCGATTTGTAACAGGATCAGCAGCAATTTGTATGGGATTAGATGTTATCAAGAAATACATGTTCCATTTTTACATAACGTTATAAATACACGTGTACAATAGACCGTCATAAAATTGATTAAAGGTTTCATTAATGCGTGGTCGATATTATTTCCGCTCCAAAGATTAATATCGTATTAATATTTTCAATTTAGATTTATCGGGTTAGTACATACCATGGAATTTATTTTGGTACGCGATGCGAGAAACAGAAGCTATTTCCCCAAATGTTTGCAGATACGAGCAAAACTTTTATTGGAGGTTGGCATTTCAGTTTATTGCGGTTCCGATAGACTGAAACGTTTTAACTCGAGCTTGAACCTCGTGATCATGATACAAATTTAACTTTCTTCTTACTCGAGGGTGTCGGAAATTTATTTACGACATCGTCGCCTTGAAGAAAATATATTCCTTCACTGACGTGCTTGATATTTTTGATTAAAAAGATCTTATCGGGTTCTGGATTGCTTTTTTATAGGTACACTTAGCCCAAGAAGATAAATGTCAATTTTCTTTTCAAAACATAATCCCGATTCACCAATTGAACAGCCCTGTTAATGAAATGAATACGCAATACAAAGATGAATTACCAACGGTTGGAATTCAATCGATACGTTATCGGATGTTGTTTTGACACACACGAATTTGTATTATCAGCTTCGGTGGTTTCGGACAGGTACCAGGGTAACATCGCGTCCAGGATGTGTAATGAACGCGTCGCGTGGCTCTGCCCTACTCTACAGTCCACAGATCGCATCGCGATACTAATCGAAAACGCTATTGTGTGCGTCCGGATGCAAACCGCACGCTCCAATCTCGCGCCCTCGCACAATGGACGATGGAAATACTTTGTCCATTATAGGGCTGCCTCAATTTAGTTACTACTAATTAACTGTAATCTGATCTAACCGCTTCCGAATTGAATATCGATTACTGCATTCTCTTTTTAAGTTTTCACAATTAATTGATTTTGTTTCGCAGTTTGTTGTTGTTATCCTAACTAATCAAAACCAATTAATTTTATCCAAATATTCCATTAATTACTCTATTCCACTGAGAATAATATTTGTGGTTGAATATAATTTGTTTTAATTAAAAACCCATCATTTTCTATATATACCTACTAATGTAAGTACTAGTGTAAGTAATCGACTCTACCAACAGTGGTAAATGTAGCTATTTGTTACTAATTAATGATTGAACCGTAATTAAAATAGCAATCAAATGCTGTTATTAATAAAATACCAGATCCATATGCTGTAAAACGGTTTAATCAAAATTGCATTAGGTACCTATATACTCATATTTCTAATACATAGTAAATTAACAGTATACAAAGGAACTAAATCTATTGATATAAGTATTTTGTTGCATTATGTAGCGTCAATGCAGTACGCCAGTACGACAAGCCACTGTTTGAGACACGAAGATTGGATACAATCGGCAACAAAAGCTAATTGTGTAATTGACAATCTGAAGGCCTTGCGCAACTGTATATAAAGGCAGATGGAAGCTAAGGCGACATCAACAGACGGTATTGTAGCATTTGTATTACGTCAAGTTAGATATTTGGTACCCAGTTGGGCATGTAGAATTTTGCACACTACGATTTTCCTTTGCAAAATTTAAGCATCAGTGTTGGTGGTACGACCAATACCATTATCTGAAATTACATACATAACTATGTAACAAACTCAGTTTTCTAACATTAATATAGTCAAAATAATACCCATTTTATGGAAAGGTAAAATTTCCATAAAACCGAGGAGTAAAGTGTTGGTTGCAGTTATGTCACAACTTCACAGATTATTTTATTAAATATTTTAAAATATCTTCAAATCGTCGTTGAATTCTCCGCTAAGTTTCTTCTACCGCGTATTTTCCAAGTTCACAATAAAAAATACTAATGAAAATTCTTGCACTGAAATCCGTGCAAGAATTTTCATATGTATTTGTTGATTTTAAATAAGAAGAAACCCGTATATATGCCCACCGTGCTTCTTTGTTCTCCTTCTTCCTTTCCCGACTACGCACAATTTCATAAAATTTCATTTCAATCGTATGTATGGTATATACGTTACAAACAGATAAACAGACAAACATTGATTTTATATATTTAGCTATGAATGGAAATAATTTAATACCTATTGATTTTAACATCGATTGAATTCGACTGTACCTTATTCGCTAATTACAATTTACATGTCAACGACTATACAATGAACACACTACATAACCTTTAGTCTCATAATTGTCCTGAGAGTATTAGTATATTAACACTTCACAACCTGTGAAAAGTAACTTATCTTCAAAAAGAATTTTATTAGGACATTGTTAATACGAGTTTTAATTTTTCGTGGTATTCGTGACTGAAAGTGTTCTAATCTCATAGCCTAGCTAGCCTATGGCGAATAGGAGGACCGTATAATCAGCTGACACATTAAAATAAATCTCTATTTCCAACGATTCATATAAAAAGAAAGGTTGTGATCCTCTCGTTTATTCTACGTCAACGTCAGCAGTCAAGTTCATTAAAATTTGGTAGACAATATCGGATTTCGGTATTGCTAACTAAGCGCAAATTTCAATGATTGGAATTTTTAATAATCAGACATTGTTTGGAAGCGGGAATTTCCTTTTGTTATATTTGTTCTAATTACCTTTGATGTAGAATTTTAAGTGTTTAGTTCGGTATTGAGCTTCTGAAAACTACCCAAATCGTTTACAGAGCCTAAACAACATCATGAGGGAAACCCTCTCATCAATATTAAATAGTTGTTAGACCGTATTTGAACCCAGGTCAATCCTCCCAGACCTCCTGACCAAAGAGTAGACTGTGCCGTCAAATTACCAGTATTTCACGCCCGGGCCTCTGTCGAGTTCACATGTAGCCCCCGGCCTGTGCACTACAACTCGCCAAAATTTCATCGCAATCGGATGAATGCGAAACAGTGGGGCGATTACGTAACTAAATTTCAATCATTTTCGAATTTAAATCGGGTCAATATAGCGGTTTTCTGATAACTTTTTACGTTCTGATACAAACAGTGGTTCATTAGAAATGGGACCATTTCCGATTTTGTTATATTTCTACCGATTCATAGGTTATTTCTATCTGAATTTCATTGAAATAAAGTTACGTAATCCACGTACTCATAATCCGAACGTCTTCGCAATAATAGTAGTAAGTAGTTATTTGTAAAAAAAAATTAGGACCATTCCAAATTCTTACTTTCCAAGCATATACAATATTTTGCACATTAAATTAACACAAATTATTACATAAAATTTATCACAATCAACGACAATATGTTTAACTATAAAAATAGTAGGTTTTTATAGAATTTCAATATAGTTATTATTTTCGTAGAATGTTAACACAAATCAATCCCCTGGTATCATAATGTCCATTGGCGACAGTAACCAATTACTATCAGGTGGACCCCAGCATTGTCAGTTTTTTGACATCAAAGAAAATGTAATGTCAAGAGAGACATTCTACTGGAAAAAGTATAACAACGTTATTTTTTTTCACGCACAGTTTGTAACATACTGGCTCGCGGTTAAAAAAAATATTTTTTTTGTTATAAAAGTCCGCGCGGACCTTAGACGAGCCAGAGGGAACGGGAGCAATATAGAAAAACAAATAAAGATAAAGTATGTAAAGCAGAAAGCAGAAATAGGTATAGTGTAGATAAGCGATTTGTTTGTAAGTACACAACCATTGTTTATATTAGTACCTATCGTATATGAAGCTATGTGACGGTTTGGCAATACAAACAATAGTGTAGACAATGCCTATGTTGCATGTAAAGCGGTGTTTGGCTGCAACAAACACGTCAATGTTGTGCTCTCCTAATAAACATACCTAGTCTTTAAAGTGATGCTCTAAGAAGGTCAAATTTAAATAACATTAAAGTGAGGTCAATTAATAGAATCTTCTTCCAAATATTTCCAAGCTTCAAAATTGAAGAATTGAATTTGGAATATGAGGTAAAAAAAATAAAAAACTAAAGAGCCAAAACCGTTTAAGGATGTGTAGACAAAACAAAACAAAACAATCAACTGTTACAACAATATAAAAAAAGGTACAAATAGGTCAAGAAATTTGAATATTTGCATTTTGCTCGTGTTCTAGCCATTACTCTGATCCTCTGAACCGTTATGAGCCAGTCGAAAATTATAATTATATAATGTTAAGCGTACCGAATTTGCATGACAATATTCAGGAGATTGTCAATTAGAAGGGATGTGTGAAGTACCTATGACTTACTCTCGTTTACACGTTTACATCATTTTGTTAGCTTTATGACATTTTAATATAGGGTTATAAAGTTCCTTTTACAAAATTACTACCCGTGGATATACATTTAACATCAATTACTTTGTGTCGTAACTACTAATCTGAAATACATAATGTATCTTACAATTATGATCGTGAATTGTTAACATGTCGCCTAGTTTAATTACTCAGGATAAAGGGTTGACAAAGGGATAGCCAAGGGATATTGGGAGATTTAGTCACTTTACCTAATTTTGCGTAAGTCCTTAAATCCCGCCTTTTGTGTGATTCATCCTTTTTGTGATAGAGTACACTATCAACATTAAGTTTACCCACAGCTTGTATTTACTATTGAAATCCCAGTAGATCCGATGGCCAATACCAGATGGCCGTACTTACTTTAAAGTTTCAAACTGGAACGAATTTGCTACTACTTTATTCTACTCCAACGGTTGTGATGTGAAAGAGTATCACGCCAGTAAATAAATGCACAGTAAAACTAAATTTTAAAATAACCGCGGTCCAGTTTATTAGCACCTCACAAAGTAAACTAATCAATTCAGCATGAGTAAACAGAAACCAAAAAGTGTTATGTGGCACCAAAATGTAAACTCAGTTGTATTTTTCAATTAATATGTAAATCAACTTCATTTTCACGTCGTGTCCGTTTGTTTTGCGCGATACTGTCATAACAATATACTCGATGTGGGTAATAATCGCAACCATCAATTCATGATGAAATTGCTCGTTATTACGTCTTTTGTTTATTGTATTGTTATTTTGACCAAAACCATCCTCTGTCTCTCTCTTTTCAATTAAAAACGGTTGAAATGCTGAACAGTAAATCTCTTTCAACTTGAGTTTGGATTTGCAATTTTTCGATAGTAGGTAATTAGCTACAGAAAAGTTTTAGGTCGAGTTATACCAAATCTCTGCTGTAGACGTTTTGTAATGAGTATTCATTTTTCTACTTATATTTCTAAATTGAATCCATAAATTTATAGATGTGATGTATCTAGCCCACAAAAATACTTAGAATCAAGTATCTTATTGCTAGAAAAATTCTTATTTTCAGGTATATCTTATCTTCACTACCTATTATAACAAATGATAAAAGGAGGCCAACTTCGATCATTCTATTACATCTTGTCTCGAGTTATATTATCTTTGCGTATCTTTTATGCCCATGACAACATTGGTCTTTGTCGACGGTAAGTCCCTAGGTACAGACTTTGTCGCAACACTGTATACTTTGGAGTAAGCGACGACATCTCTTGGAAACCATTTGCTATATTTGCCATTAAAATAAACGGTTTCTATTATAATATAATTTGTATTGAAGTTTAAATTATATTGGTATTTCATATTTAATCATCTTTTATGCAATTCTGATTTGTAAATAATGGTCGCACAACTGTACCATTTCAGAGCGGATCGATTCCACGTCTTAAATGATTCAAAAGATAGCAATAGAAATAAATGTATCCTTATTATTAAGGACGTCTGCTACATTGTGAGTGTGAATGGGGCGACTGGCGCTGAGCTATAAATTTGGCCGAGCTACTCCTTTTATCGAGGAAGATGTATTGGTGAATAACACGCCAACATGGTTGGTTCAGACGATATATCCATCCGCGAGCCCCGGAAGACGGAATCCGTGTTTCTATACGTGAAAAGGACTTATAATTTACGATTATCGTGGCTTCCATAAGTAGCTCACTCCGTTTAAGGAAAAACTTTTTGAGGGGATTTTATGTGAAGCATTATATACGGTAATGTATACAGGAATTTCATTATGGTCTACTTTTAGTTGAAATATAAGCCAACAGCTGAGTATAATCACGATTTAAATGATAGGATATTTATACAAAATGAAACAAATAATGTTATAAAAATCTGGGGCCTTTCAGATACATTATCTATCACAGGCTTGAATTTTCTAAGCGGATTACTTGTAAAGTAGATTCTAATACAAATTTAAATCAAGAAGTATACATATTGTACATATTTGTTGTAAATAAAATCTAGACAACTTTCACAAAAAAAAAAAAAAAAAAAAAAAAAAAAATCAAGAAGTTGTACATAATTTTTCACCTAACGTCTTAAATGTTTGCGGTGTAGGTTAATTTCATTTGTCTAGTGTAAGGTTGCTAATGTTAAGTGACTTGCTTACTTCAAGTACGTGTTTCACTTTAATCTCCTCTGTTGATTTATGTATGTCTACAATGTTCCTCTTAGCTTCTAGAGGTGCTTAAGTTCGCAATTCATTTGTTGGATTGGAACTGAAAGCGGTTGTGTATTCCATTACTTTATTTATTTTATATTGGGACACATACAATGACATTTTAGAAAAGAAAAATGCTCCGTTGTTACCTGCCCTTCAGAGATTAGAGCCTTGAAAATAAAAAATAACAATATAGGCCGTAAGACATATTTTTTTTATATATTCATGAAATGCGGATCCATGGGAAAGTCTACAGCCGGCTTTTCACTATGGAATATAATATAATATATATTACATCTTGAGATATAATTTTTTATTGTTCTACATAAATTTTGTACGAGACCGTTCACACTGCGCTATAATATACATTACATCCCAAACTATAAATATTTTTTCGAGCGATATTTGAAGTATATTTTACCTCACGTGCCTGGACACCGCGCCTCCCCTTGCCTCGCCCTCTGTTTGAATGGCGACGTGTCAAAATATATATCTTACAGTGTGAACGGTAAACGCGGGATGTAAGGCACCGATCCCATTGACAAGAGTTCTAGAGTTCCGAGTTCTGCATTCCGCGTTGATTGTAAGCTATGTGGCGCCTTTGAAAGTAAAAAAAGTGTATGATGTGTGATCAGTAGCGAATATTGCAGAACTCTAGACTGCTTGCTATGTGCACAATAGTCAACACGGAATGCGGAACTCTAGAACTCTTTCTGTGGGATCGGCGCCTAATATACAGCTCAAGATCTAATTTATATTATATCCCATAGTGAAAAGCCGGCATAAAACTGTAGGTAACAGGCCAGCTTATCCCTTACAAATGATGTTTAAACAAGTAATTGCTAAGCAATTTCGCCTTCTACAATCTCGCAATGTTCCTCATCGTATCAAATTGGTTTCAAAATACTGAAAAAGGTTCTGTGATTTCAAACAGTATTTATCTTGCGTCAGAGCAGTTGTTCAAATTTGTTGTAAAATTACTTTCGTTTCTGATAGTTTTAATTGTGTTTAAAATACATTTTCTATATGACATGATTGATAAAGTGAAGATGAATGTTTCAGTAATGTATTGTCTAAATATTTCAACTCTTTTGCTTGATGTATACAGTGTGTATGTATACAGGTTTGGTTTTGGTTTTTTTGTGGAAGTTATTATAAAGGATAGTTTTTTTTAATTAGTTCGTATGTCTAAACAATGTAAGTTCATTTTCCATGGTTACATTGTGGATACAAATAAATTACGGTGGATTTTTTTTGGGCATATAAACTGAAAACAAGTTCTTTGTTAAAAATTACATTTTTAATACAAGCTTTTTTTGAGTGACTGCACTTTTTGTTGACTGTACTTGCGACAAAGTACTCATCAAGACGAATCAAACGAGCCCAAACTAGATGGGGTTATGTGGTTTTATTTCGGAGTTCCTATGGCCACCTTCCAGCTCCATCATCAGATCAGCTCCATGTCATCATAATATTGCATTGTCACGCGATTTGCATATTCGTGCAAAATTTCAGCTCAATCGGAAATCGGAAAGTGGGTCAAAGCCTTGAAAAATTCCATTACAGACAACGGGACAGGTGAAACTAAATAAAAGCTTGTAATAAATTGAATTTTGATTACCTACGTGTTCTATCAGTATGATTTACTATATAGCTTGAAGGAAAATGACCTGTATAAGTACTTAAATGTTCATTGCATGTTATGTTTGAATTTGTTGTCATTACAATTCGAATGATTCCTGCATGTATTTGTTATTATGTTACGATTAGAGAATGATTTAGTTTATAAAATGCCTTCAACAAGAGAATACTTGAGTAATCAAATCATAATGTGATCATTGTTTGTAGATTTTATTATAATATTATCTTTTTCTTTCGATTAGACATTCTTATTTAATAACGTCGTATATATAGCTGTTATAGAAGAGTAAATTTTATTACTGGGGGATAACGTTGCCACTGAATTCCCTAAAGTCAGTTAATATAACATAGTTACGCGTGAATGAAGTTGTGTTTAAGACATTTTCTGTTTATTGGAGTGTTAACTGAAGGGTCCTTTTGAAAGTGGATGCCAAGTGAGTTATTTCTGCGCCAGTTGGATTTCCAAAGTCATTTCTAAGAACGGGTGTAACACTAAATATTACTTTGGTAATGTGATCCTTTTCTGACGATTTGGTATTTGTATTTTGAGTCATTTGTAGCTAATTTATCTTTCATTATATTGTATACAAGAGATTTCGCTTTAAATATAGCTCAATATGTCATAGAGATACTTATAAATACAAATCCATAATATGAATGACCGAAACATGAAAATCTAAACCATGTTCGAAAAACATACTTAACTTAAAAACAACGAAATAGTTTGAATATTTGAAATAAGGATAAACTGATTATACCTATAACTAGACAAAGAAATTCTGCAGCTATCTGTATATAGGTCCAAAAAGATAATACATCAGAACTGACGTAAGAAAGAGTATAATAAACTTTCAGTTTTTCTAGACAAAAACAACGCATTTGAATTAACTGTTCGTATCGCAGCATATTGTTAGAAATAAAGAAGAATGAAACAAGTGACAATACGAAGTACTCGTTATTAGTTTATTTACTTTAGACACTTTAGGCGCCGATCCCACAGAGAAGAGTTCCGCGTTCCGAGTTCTGCATTTCGCGTTGACTGTAAGCTATGAGGGGCCTTTGAAAGTAAAGAAAAGTGTATGATGTGCGATCAGTAGCGAATATTGCAGAACTCTAGAACTCTAGACTGCTTGCTGTGTGCACAATAGTCAACACGGAATGCAGAACTCGGAACTCGGAACTCTAGAACTCTCTCTGTGGGATCGGCGCCTTAAAATTGGAGGCAAAGTGAAATGACGACACTTTCATTTGATCTTGATTCGGGTTTCTTTATTGACTACAGTAAAGGAACTTGCAAATAGTCATGTTAAGCTAATACCAAATTACAATAATTTACTTCGTTCTTTTTAAGAACCTAAATCTAATGTATTATTACATTATGTTTTCTTTGGTTCACCTAATACCGTAATTCATATTTGTTACGCATGTAATCCGCAACTCATTTAAGGGAAACGTGACCGTAATAATGAAGCAGTAAAGTGTAATCTTATTTGTAAACAAATGACAAAGCAGGAAAATACCTTGTGAGTTTAAATACAGTAATATTTCTCATTTAGAATGATTTATATTGGTATTATTGGAATTATGTAGGAAATAAATCAATTCTCTTTCGTACTCTTTTATGAAACGTTATTTGTTCTTTATACTGTGTCATTTAATTTCGACGAAAATATTTCTTAAACAGTATCTTTAAAAGCAACGTTGCATATTGTTTCCCTACTAGGTGTTTAAATATAGAATATGGTATCGGGGGGCACGGCAGTGCCCCCGCCGAGTCGAGCGCGAAGCAAACACTGCCGTACCATCCTTTACTGGAATTATTTCGCCGCATTTTCAGGCGCCTATTTGAGAACCTCTGGATAAGACCCGAACGCAGAAATTTTCGTCATCCAGTATGCTATAATCACATACTTAAAATCCATAATTTCAAGTCTGTAGGTCATTTAGTTCCGAAGTTAAGCGAAAGCAAAGTTTCACATTTATGACACTCACTCACTCACTCATGATCATCAAAATAGAACTAGTACTTCCCATAAACTCAGAGAGCTGAAATTTGGTACAGAGTTAGGGTTTAATGGCCACATAAAGGGAAAACTATAAAAACTAGGATAATCGAAGATCTGGAGTACCTGGTGACCCTGATTAGAAAACACAAGAGCCCAACCAAACTATTAGAGATCGACATACCGCCTTTACAAAAAATATTCAACTTGGTGGGCCGCCTCATTTTCTACAAAAAGAAGTGAAATCCCACCAAAAACATTCTGTAAAAAACTAGCCAAGTCTCGATGGAGCTGCTTGTTTATCTCTAAAAAGTAATGAAATCTAGGCAAAGTCGTGCCAAGTCTAAGGTTCCTTACTGCAATTTCTTTATTATTATAGTTAATGTTGTGTGACTTGGCCGTTGAAGGGTATACAAGGGTACAAAACCAGGTGCTCCATGACACCATTGCACCAATCTGTACTAACGTATAAAGAATGATCAACGGTCCAGTCACACAACATTAACTATAATAATAAAGAAATCGCAGTAAGGAACTCTAGACTTGGCACGACTTTGTCTAGATTTCATTACTTTTTAGAGATAAACAAGCAGCTCCATCGAGACTTGGCTAGTTTTTTACAGAATGTTTTTGGTGGGATATATTATATACCTACCAACTACTATAGTTTGAGAGTTCTTCGAATTTTAATTAAACATTTGATCCAATATTTGTCCAAATTGGGAACGTACACGATTCTATTGTACAAGTTTCAACGCAGTCGTTTGTTTACACAATTTTGTTCTATTTCGCTGTTCCATTCGAATTTCGAACTATTGGCATGTTTGCCTTAGAACAACGATATTCCATTAATGAAAATGTTAAATGGAAAAGAATACCTACCATAGAAAAAGTTATTATAAGAGTTGTTTTTAAATTATACCTACTTTATTATTTTTTATTTGGAATGTCCTAACAAGAGAGATAGTAAAACTGTTGATACTTAGAAATTTAGAAGGTAACATACTGATTGATTTTATTTTTATCATTTGGTTTCCAATCCAGGGCTCTGATTCTCGCATCTTCGATATTAATGTCACATAGACATTTACCAAAAAACATGGTGAATATCTAAAAAAATCAATACATTTCGACAGAAGACAGCCATGATCTTCGCCAAACAAAGCCAAAATTAATCGTTTCGTTTATTAATCGATGATACAGTATTAATATACTCTGAGATGATACTAAAACGTTGTTTTCATCAACTTTATTAATGCCATTAAATTCGGCAAAATGCGAGGCGATATTTTTTAAGAATAAAAATCTAATTAAAATAATAATCAAATTCTGTAACAATTATAATTTCCGTGTATGATCTAAATAAAAGAAAAAGTTTACAACAATTTTATGTCTGTTCAAAACTTATGTTGTTAAACATTTACTTTTCCAAGCAAGAGAACTTTCAAGAAAACTTGTTTTTAAGCCCGTTTTAAACAAAAGAAAATATCTTGAACTCTCACAACACCAACATCTTGATCTTCCTAACAAATCAACTTTAATAAGTTGAGTTGTTACAATTAAAACACGGAACTCCCTAACGAATCTTAATAAATAAGGATCTTTTTTGTTTCAGGTATGAACACCTGTATTTTATAAAGGACATCAGAACAAGTGCTATAATAATCTTCCTGCTCCTGATATTTAAAATGTAAGTGATCTTTACGAAGGTCATCAGGTAATTGAATGTTACTTGGAAATGCGCAAGTTCCGTATGCACACAGTTCATATTGCATAAAAGTAGTAACTCAATTTGATAATGCAAAAGTGATTATGATAAACTGTATTATGTGATGTGAAGGCAGTGATTACACAAACGGTTTGATGGATATGTTTCTAATCTATCACTTTAATTTCGCTGCTGAGCAATGTGTAGAAAAATAATCCGTGGGAAAAAAAAACTTCTTTAACTTGCATAGAGACTCTCCATACAAACCAATTTATTTTTTCTCTCGGTTTTTTTTTTATATTATTTTTTGATTACTAATGACCTATACATTCATCCCTCAAGAGGAAGTTCACTAATTTATGAGGACCTTATATGTGTAGTGGCTTCGAATGCCGAGACGAAGATCCCGGATTCGAATCCTATACTTGGCTTGAGCTTTCAGTGCAAGAAAACATCATGAGGAAACCATATGACGGTGGTAGGGTACTATGTAAAAAGAAACGTAATAATTTCGAGTTCTATGAAAATGTATCTAACAAGTGTTTTCATGTAATTTTGTAAAGGTCCGCCTGATGATAAGCGGTTATCGTAGCTTATTAGATGCTTGCAACATAATAACAACAAACTTAATTTGCCTTAAGCAGTAATCATATACAAAAGAACAAATAAGTAGAGTTGCCAATACACGTGCCGTACGCGTAGCAACAATAATAACGTTTGTAATTATAATATATAAAGTGAAGTTACTGTTTTAGTTCTAAGTTGACTGTGATTTGACCTTGAAAATAGTAGCTCGGGCTTGGCGAACAACTTTGTGATTGTTTGTTTATGTTATTTTCTACATTCACACTCGTCAATAAATTAAAGAATTCTGTATCATAAATTTTTATTATATTCTAAAAATAAATTGTTTACTTCATAACATTAAAGTATGCAGGTTTTTAATCTATAGTATAATACCTATGATAATTTAATAAAAAAACAAAAGCATTTAATATATTTTGACATATCATTGAGTTATAATTAAATGTTGTATCTATCTATAACATTTATTTAATTAAAAAAATGTCGGTAACTTTTTTGTGTTCATTGTTAAGGCTTATAAGTCAACATGGCAAAATTTCACAACAGAGCTTTTACATGTCATATACTTTATGTTTGAAGTCTATAGTTGAAACGTGTTGGAATAAAGCTTAACCGTAAGCTCGGCATCGTTAAATCCTTCGCGAGCGATCTTGAGAGTACTCGACTCTGTCTTAACTCTTCACAGATTCATAGGGTCAACATATCGTCTGATATATTTGGGATTTTTTAGATACAAGATTTGATATTCAGTTTAGAGCCCGAATTATGAGTATTAGTTATTTTTTAAATGAGATTTTTCTATTTAATCAATTATTAGATGTAAGACTATATAAACAACTCCAAAAGTATGATCTTACCTACTAAAAGCTTCAATGACTCTGATTTAAGTAGTTGACATTAGTTTGACCAATATTAACATTGCACAACACAATTACACTGACCTGCATTTAGGCCATCTAATATAATTAATCATCAAATTACACGAAATCATTTTGAAATGAATACAGATAATATTGTAAGATTTTAAGGCTATGGTGGCTCAGTGATAGTGAAGTCAAATGCCGTGGTGGTGATCGTGGCTTCGAATCCGCTTTGGATGAAGGTAAATATTGAGGAAACCAAAGCATTTATTGCTGGGCGGGTTCCATCCTCATGTTTAAAACCTATCGCTAAGCACTTAAAGGGGGCCTACCACAAGCTCTTAAAACAAGGAGAGACTGCCTCTTTATGTGTGTTCTACCGCTTGTACAACGGGGAGTGTTCCAAGGAATTGTTCGACTTGATGCCCACGGCTACCTTCTACCATCGCACCTCTCGCCATCGACGGGGAATCTATCGTCACACATTGAAACCAGAATTGTTTCGAACTGTGCGGGCTCAAAGGAGTTTTCTTCCGCGGACGCTCAGACTGTGGAATTAGCTCCCCGCCGTGGTTTTCCCATAGGAGTACAGCATGGGGTTCTTCAAGAAGGTTGTGGAGAGGTTTCTTCAGGGTCGGCAATGCGCGAGTGATACCCCTGGTGTTGCAAGCGTCCATAGGCTACGGTAACCGCTTACCATCAGGCAGGCCGTATGCTTGTTAGCCACCTTAGTGGTATACAAAAAAAAAGTTAAAATAAACTTATTTGTCTTTTGTCCGGTTTTGACGTCGGATGTCAAAGAAAGACAAAAGACAAATAAATTTATAATAATATTCTTTTAAGAGCTTGTGGTTCGCCCTCTGGTATGTTCCGGTAGCTACACATGATGGCCTTTTTCCTTAGGCCTAGGCCTTGCATACTTACCACCTTCGGCCACATCATTACTACTATGATGAGATTATGATCAAAAACAAGTCACCACATAAATAATCACAATTAATATAATAAATTACTAATCGTATTTATTGAACAAGGATAATGATTTCCCGTAAATAATATGATGATGCAATGTTATTATTTACTTTATTAAAAGCAAATAAATTGAAATTAATTGATGTTTTATCATTCTTCTAATATCTGATATACTGGGTGGAGATTTCGAGATGGCATATTTTCGAAACCTATTTTGGGTTAGTCATGCTGAACAACTTTTACTATGGGACCAACACTGAATACTCAAAATTTTTTTTTTACTTTTCATTCATTATGATCGAGCAAGAGTGACATTTACTATGGAAAGTAAATTTTTTTTTTGAGAATTCAATATTCCATATTGTTCCATAGTAAAAGTTGTTCAGCATGACTAACCCAACATAGGTTTCGAAAATATGCCATCTCGAAATCTCCACCTGTTCCATGACACACTAATTACGTACAAAAATAAACTTGTCTCACTTAGAACATAATTCATGGTGATCGTATAACGCTTTGAACGGTTATGTGCTTAGCTACGCTGGTTCAAGATATTAGAGGCAGTATTAATTTCTTTGTAGTGAAACCCCCAAGTATTCTGCGAGGCTTTCAATTGTATTGACTCGCAGTTTGAGTTGGTTATTCAGAAGCGATTAATGCTGTTCCATTGTTATTATTTTCTATGCAATAAATATTTTTTTTTGTAAAAATATGTATGTATTAAACAGCAACATCAATATGGAGAAATGCTAAAACTTATTTTGTGCACTATATTTCTAAAACTTTTATAATCTTAGTTTAATTTTTTTCGGGCAACTGAAAGTATGTTTTTAAACAATATAGCAATCTTTATTAAACTACAATATTGTAGTGAAAGAAAAAGGTAAACGGATAGGCTGCACATTTTTTGTTTACAAAGGTAACCGGAGTTCTAAAACGAAAGATAAAAAAGATAAAGATATATTTATTAGACACCAAAATAGTACAATGACACAATAAAGAAACAAAATATAAAATAAACAAAACATTAATTGTACTAGTTGGGTCTAAAAGGCCCAAGCTCAGCATGTGCTGCAGTATGTTACAGCGCTGATTTTCGGCTGAAGCCTTGGGTGATACACGGACAAATGGTCGGTCGAACACAAATTTTAATATCTTTTATGTTTTGCCTAAAAGACATGATACACACAACAATATAAAAGTAACATAATAAAATACGCAATACAAAACAGCAGTAGATAAAATAATAAAAATAAATAAAAAACAATTAAATACAAGATCATATTTTGCACGTAGGTTATTAACTCGATAA
The DNA here is from genome assembly GCA_951394255.1 of Polyploca ridens. NCBI lineage: Eukaryota > Metazoa > Arthropoda > Insecta > Lepidoptera > Drepanidae > Polyploca > Polyploca ridens. The sequence continues at coordinate 9,822,686 of OX596259.1, read as the reverse complement.
TATCAATATGCATCAAACAATTAAATTTACAGCTTGTACAAAAATTAAACAAAACAAATTAAAGCCAGTAATTCAGTTCTAAGTGCTGGATTTCTGCAGGTCTAAAAGAAACTTTTTCAACTTAGTTCTGAAGGTCTGAACTAACTTGAGACTGCATGGAGGTATATTATTCCAGCAAAGAAAGAAATACATTTATTTCTTACCACAATATACCTTTTTTACTGCTGACAAAGAACTGACCAGAATCAATGTCAGCAAAACTCGACCATTAAAATAGTCTTTAGAAAAAAAGGTACTCGAATATCGGCAAACTCAATCGATTCCGTCAGTACAAAGCACCACTAAATCTAATGAAACGCGCATCCACAAGCTTGATTACAATTTTACGTGGGTGTTGTTTGATATTCTACGCAGTACGACCAATTGAGAGAACAGCTCAGTTGGATAACAAACTAATGAGCTTAATACACACCAATTACCAGAACCATATTGTTGTGATCTGGATAAATGGCCAGGATATGTTTAATTGCTCCAATATGTTGGGATACCTGGGTATTATTTGGATCATACGCTGTTAAAAGGTTCATTTTGAGTAATAGAACAATTTTGTGTCTATTTTTTTACCATTGGGACATCTGGAGCACTTTGTAGGTGATGGATGACAATAGGTTTTAAACATTCTTCATGGTTTTAAAGTAATCGTTTTGATTTTAATTGTCAACATAGTATCAAGTTGGTTATAAGCCAAATAAATATTGTTGATGGACAATGATATCATTATTGTGGTTAACTTTCGGTTCGATTTAGCACTACTTGACGGAATACAAAAATTTCATTTTTAGTTCGGCAGGAGATGCTTTTTAATATATCTAGTAATTGATTTATCTATGAGAAAATCTCTTAATATCATAAGGTAAAACTAATAAATCATGTCTAAAAGTTATTAAAACAATCTCAGACAGTCAATTGTCAGCTATAAAGTTTATCTTATGAACTAGCACCAACTTTATGCTGACTGTTTATCTAGGTGTTAGTGTTCCGAAGAAAACTCCTCAATCAGCTTATGTTGTACAAAACTTGTACAATCGCAGACGCTTAAGTTCGGCATTAGTTGGGTCGTACACCAAATTGATTTTGTTGCAATGAAATGGCGTAGTAAGTCTCTAAGCTTTTGAGAGCCAGACTCAAGTTGTACCTCTGAACTGACCATGTGACCTTTTAAGTCTGGTACTCAAGGTAACTTTAATTCAGATAAAGTTTTGTATATTACCCGACTGACCCTTCAGAGTGTAGTGTTCTTCAAGTGCGTGTACTTTCGTCTCTGTAAAATTCGTAAAACATGAAATTGGACATGACTCTGAATAATATTCTGACGAATATTTTCACGAAATATTCTTGTTTCTATCTTTACAGTTCGCATTTTACGTATTTGGGTTTATTTTACTTTTTAGTAATATAACAAGCTTTTTAGTTCATACCTTTTATTTATTTCATCCAAAAAATACCTTTACCGTAACAATCTCTGTACTAAAAAAATATTCTCGCCAAAAAAAGAACGTCCTAAAACCTAGCAAGGCTTACTGTGTTCGAACATATTTAATATAAGAAAAATTGTGAAACGACTCCAGAAAAAATAAGACCTACTTTTACTAAGCCGTTAAAACTTCTGAATCTTCGTTAAGTCCAACGCTATAAGACCATTTAATCCGATTACCTCAACTCAAGAACTTTTGTGGGTATACAATTTACTTAGTATTAATAGCCGTCTCTCATCATAGCTCATTACGCTCTGTACTTATCATGGACTAAATGAGTGCGAACTCAGCAAGTTTCTCAAGTTCCACCGTGTCGAGGGGCTGTTGTTTATAATTCCCCGCTCGTATGGCTTGACCTTTACAACTTTCATTTGTCTTGTATCTTCTATTGGACAAGTTTATTAGTTGTCTGTAGTGATTGCTTCCTCTGAACTGTTAATTAGTTACTTTTGATACTGAATTATTATTAGCTCTCGCTTTGCTTGTCAGTAGGACTATAATAATTGCTATTGTTGTTGATTGCTGAGATTTTCATTTACGTCTTATACATTATTTGCTTCTGTTTTCTCTTACATATATATTTTCTTATCAATTGTTTTAATAGTAAACTATGCATTATTTTCTATATCATATAGTAATATAATATTAACAATAATGGGTAAACGAAAATTGTTCGGAACACAAAGAAGTTAAATTATCCCTTGCGAGGTAATTGCAATTTGTGGGGAATCGACGATGTCGTAATTCGCATTTCCCCTATGACTGTGAACCGAGGGTGAGAACAGACCTCTGTTTCATGAGACCATCTTTAATGAAAATAAACGGCACCATCGCAGAGGGAAATAATTCGCAATTGCTTCGCCTCGCTTCATGTTTACTTTGTATGTGTGTGAACTATCCGTTGAGACTTAAAGCCGTATTAAGTTATTTCTAACAATAACATGGCATAATAAATAAGAGTTTTCAGGTCCTATGTACGGAAAGGGATATCGATAAGGTAACCAAGATTATTAGGGATGCAAATATATTTAATAAATGAGGGTAGAGATATGGAGCTGCTTCATCTAAAAATAGATCTTATCTTATATTTTACGGTGTTTCAAGTTAGGAAAATAAAGGCACCTCTAATGCTTTAGTTAGAATAAGATTTTGCCTTGACGTTGTTTATGAATATGAACATAGGGAGGAAAATCTGTACGCTCAAGAATTTTTGTGGTATGCATTTCTCCCAAGCGACACTCAACCTCAAATTCCTTTAGAGTGTTTGTGGCAGGCCGTAGGTAACACGCTTTACGTTTAGGTGTAAAAGATCTCAAATTCGATAAACTTCCAAATATTTACAATTAAGAATAAAGTAAGTAGCCTCCCAAATATCGGATCTATGAGGGATGTGAGCGAGGGCGTAATTTATAAAATGTGCAGTATTTTTTAAATATTTTATACATTGATTCTCTCGCTTGATGCAAAGCTTAGTTATTTATAAATTGTTTCCATTCCAATAAATGGAACAGTTTGTATTAAAAATTGCGTTATAAAGCTGGATACATGGAAATTTTTGTTCTGATATGTTAAAAGGGTTTTTCTAAAATTAAAAACCTTTATTTTATTTGTTTATCGCCATGTAAAAGCTTTTGAGGCTATTCTTGGTATTGAATGTTTACTGCAAGGTATAGTAAGGGGCACGAGTCGTGAGCACAGCTTGACACCGGCGCAGCATGGCTGTTTGGCGGAATGAAGAAGGGGGAGCGCCGAGCTGTACACGATTAGTTCGTCAGTCAATGCTCGTCGTCTATTGGATTCTTGCGTGTCATTTGGCTACTGTGATTTGGCCAAAAGTGGACATACGCGAGCTTGCCCCCACTACTGCCTATCTGTGCTCACGACTCCTGCCTCATACTGTATAACATATTTGTACATTTTTATAGAGTGTTGTTTGATTTAACTCTCACTTCATAAACAGATAAAGTTTTATAAATAAATAAACTTCACCAAACTAAACACGCTAGTTTTCAAGCTCCGTTTATTACCGTACCTAAATTCAGGAAAAGCAAAACGCGCTTAAAAGCATACTCTTCCCCGGCTTCAGCTCAAGTATCAAGCCAGTTGATTCGTTCTCAAGTCACAAGCGTTGTTTAGAAGTAAAGGCGGTAAATTCCTGGTTATTCCCGCAAGAACTCTCGCTTGCACAAGGGTCATTAGCGAGCCCGTCACAACAGCACACGATTTCTTAATTTGAAAAGTCGTCGCTCCTGCTTTTCATTTTCGACGACGTGGAAATACTTGGGAATGCTTTGTTCTGTGAATTGAATAGAATTGAATTGACGTCGTTTTCTATCGATAATTGGGAATGTGGTTCAGGCTATTAGCTAAAAAATATCTCTATTTTTACAGCGTAAAAATGCAATGCAATAAAAATCAGTTTCATAAGATATTATCGTTATACAAGTTAACGGTTTATCTGACGTGGCGGTGAAATAGAGCAAATGAAATTTAGAGGCAGGTCTAGACGACGGAAATTGCTGACATTTTGCCGGGAAATAAGAGGTTCAAATCGTTTTTTAGCGGAACAATAAATAAGAAAACGATCGGTTAACGTGTACCCTTAGTATGAGAGCTTATTGTTACCCTATCCCTCTATCCCCTGAGTGGGCCCCCACTCGGTCGCGAAACAATGAGTTATAATGGGCCACTTTATTGTTTCTTTTGTCCTAAATACTTGGTAGATTAATTATTGTACCTAGGCTATTTTTGAAACAAAATATTACATGCCTCAAAATCTTTCTTTGAGGCCAATTAGAAAACTTAGCAGGATTTTGGAGTCAAAAAAGGATATGCCAATATTTAATGGTAAAGATATGGAATTCCATGTGACGCATCGATTCAGTAAGATAACTATTGACTTAGGACTATATAGTCTGATTTTTATACCGTGGAATAAAATGACATATGATGGATTGCCATCTTATCGTAAAGTGAAATTAGTGCTGTATCCTGAGTAATCCTGATCCTGAGAGAGAGATATTTACTAATTTATGTCATACTACATTATGTCGATCATTTAAAATACACTAATTAATATTATGTATTATGTTTATTAATATTGTTAAATCCATAAACATTTATTTACACAAATGAGGAAAATTAAATTGAAGAGTCGTGTCACAACGGCTCGTTGAATTACTAATGAGTGACCCATACACAACACGATGCTCTACGCTTGCAACATTAAAAGACAAAAAGGTCGACTTTTGGCGGAAACTTGCAGTGACGTTGCGTGTTCATTTTTATTTTCATATATCGTGTATTTTGAGTTTTATTGCATATTATTGGTGGTATTTTATCCAATAAAGATCAATACATGTGCATCAGTGAAGTGAAATTAAATGAATTATGTGTATCGTGGCTTTTCAAGTTGTCTCAAGAAATCCGTGAAAAAACTAAAACATGACTATTATGGACGGTGACTGACTGAGGACTATGTGAAAGTGATTCATTGTGACTAGAACTTATAATATTACTGGAAATTGGCAAAATACACAAGCCGTGTGACGCCATTGAAGAAAAAAATCGCATATGTCATTTTAGTCCACGGAATGAAAAATCAGACTATAGCTTGATTTTTTAATTTTCTAGCATAGTTCTTAATCCTAACTAATCTTATGAATATAGGCATGCATATAGCCTAATATGGACAAGGACATAGGTTAATTTTTATCCCTGGATCGCGAGTGAAACAGGGGACAGCTAGTAAGTTATAATGATATCTCCGAAGACGTTGATGGGGAGACTGTTAATGTTAATTATGATTAACTGTCTTTATCCAAGTACGTGCAATTGAAGAAAGTTTCCATGCATAATGCTTGGAACAGTCATTTAAGTTCAGTTAATAGCTGTACTGAAGTAATATAACTTTGAGTACTGAGATGAATTTTGCTTAGACTTGTTATAGTGTTCGCAAAGTGCTTTACAAATAACATTTACACTGAATTACTTTACTTTTCGTATGATAAAGATGAAGAAAAATCGGGAATGAAAATCATATTGATTAGATTTGTTTATGCTACCTCGCTCTGAATCATGAGTTTGAACATTTCGTAGATCATTACTGGACTTAGACCCTTCTCAAAACAGTCCATTTCTCCTCCACATTTAAGAGGTCCTAGGATCATTGTTCGATCTAATATTGGTAAAGAAAATATCATCAATAAAACTTATCATTTTTCGCAGTAGGTATACGAGTATTTCAATACTGTAGATAATAGTAAAACTATGATACAGGTTCCAACGACATGTTGCTTACTTACCTAGTTATAACAACTGGTACAAGTTTCTCTAGAACTCTCCCGGTAATTTCCTATTGGAATTCTCAGAAATGAAGTAGGAAATGGTAATTAATTAGTTTATTTCCCTCTTTTTATAATGGGGCCAAGTTCGTCATTGAAAGAAACTTTCCCTTCATATTTTGAGTGCAAACTCGAAAGAGTGCGTGATGGAAATTAATTGGTTTAATTTTATTTTCGCTTTAGAAAACTCTAGTTGCCACAATAATTTGTTATTTTTGTTCTCTTAGGACTGAATGAAGTATTTTTTATATTATATCAATTTTTTTTTTACTCTTTATAGGCCTGTATTTGACCGAAATCTCACCATGGTAAGTGATGATGCGGCCGAAGGTGGTAAGCACACAAAGCCTAGAAGGAACTGGCTCTCAAGCGCAGCTGTCGGAACACACCGAAAGGTGCTTGGCGACAGATTTTCAACATGAGGGTGGTGGCCAGCCAGGCGGATACCACAAAGTACCCTACCACCGTGCTATGGTTTCCTCACGATGTTTTCCTTCACCGAAAGCTCAAGCTCATTGTAGGATTCGAACCCGGGACCTTCGTCTTGGTATCCGACGTCACTACCACTGAGCTATCATCGCCTTAAAAACAACATAATTTTATCAAAACTACATGCAATCGCTGTAGACAGCGTTATCTTAGTATTATCAGGGAATGATTGTGCGATGACAGCGAGATAAGATATCTAATGCATTGCGACATGATTACTGAGAAATTAGATTAAAAAGTTGCACCTACATTAAATAAGTGTGTCACACATAAAATAATTCAAATTAAACATCAAGAAAATCTATTACTAAAAATTCTTCAACACAAGTTTCTATTTGTTGTTTATTGCAATCAAGTACATATATTACTTGAAGTTACATACATCCGTTTCTTTGGTATAAACGCAATTTGCGTATAAATTTTCTGTGCCTAACTCCTTAATTTTTTCACGTGGGATGTTATCTCTCGCAGAGACATGTTATGTTATTCACATAACATGACAATGAAACTCAAAAAAATATATAACAGAACCTAGTGTCTCATCTACAGCGTTTTAATTAAATGCCATATCACATACAGGGTGTGCGAAACTATCGCGAGTTATTCGGTCCAATAACGTCGAGTCATCTCGCATTGTTCGTAGTAATCGATGGTCCGAAGGAATGTCGATTAGGTATACTTTCAATATTAAAAGAGCTGGCGTAAGTTAATAGTTTTCGTCACGAGGTTTTTCTTAAGTTCATGAGAGTTTTAATGGTTTACCTATACTAAAATAACAAAGGTGAAATAAATATTGCTATACCTACTATTTATTAAATAATTTTTGTGTGTTTGATTGTGAATTCGCGCATCTTTCATGCAATTGAGTTGTAACAGATGTTGTTAGCACTCGGATTAAAGTTCTTTTTTTTATATAACGATGTCCGTAAACAAGAGCACGGTCCGCCCTGATGGTAAGCGGTTACCGTAGCTATATGGACGCTTGCAACACACGGGGCACCACTCACGCGTTACCGACCCTTCCTCCCTCCCCAATGAGCTCTGGCGACCTTACTCACGCGCAGGAACACAACAAAAAGTTAAAAGAAAATTATCTATGAGGCTTTCTAACGCACGCCGGGCTTTATCAAGTGTCCTTAGCCAGTGCTAAAATAATATTCTCTTTTAGTTTTTTTTCCGTTCGTAAGTAAAGGCCAAATCGTTTGCCCAACGTAATAAGGGCGTTACCCTCGAGGGAGATTAGTAAATATATAATGAAGATATATTAGATTGGAGCATGGAATTACCGATCTCCTGAGAGAGATTATGCTCATTAGCTGACAGGAATTGTAGGTATGACCTCACAATAAGACTGGTAGAATTAGACCATTGAAGAAATTGCTGGTATTAACTAATAGACCCTACGTCTATTAGTTTCTAGATGTACGAAATTTCCAAAAAAAAAAAACCCAGCCAATTGCGAGTAAGAATCGCGCCCTAAGGGTTGACTACAAACTTTGCTCACTGCAAATGTAATGGTTTACAATTATTAGTATACATATATACAACTTTCCGATTTTCGGATGTGCAGTGAGACCTTGCCTTCATGATTCTTGATCAACATAACTTACCTTCTTTTGTAATAAGAGGGTACCTATCTTTGTCCTAGGTTTAAGCCAAGTCTAGTAAAACCCAGGTCTTAAGATAGTTCCGACTCTTTTTGTTTTATGAGGTTAGAAAGTGACGGAAATATTTAAAACCTGGGGTTTTGCTAGACTTGCTTGATGAGTAATTTATATTTCACATAAATTACCGTATCTTTTGTTTGTCTTGACTTAGAAGCTTTAATTGTAACAGCACCAACTTGTAGATATATCAACCCGTTCCAGGGAAAGAAACTCTTCACAGACGGACGACAAAGTGATCAATATAAGGGTCCCGTTTTTTCCTTTTGAGACACGGAACCCTAAAAAACTACCGCTTATCTAATTTGCTAGAATTCTGAACTTACCGAAGTGTTTTACCTACAAAATGATAAGTTGAACAAGGACAATAAAGTTACGATGGCAACAATGAATGTAGCGAAGTACCTCAGTATGAACTTTACATGCTTAAATTAGATTTACCCATTTCACTGTCTCAGGTCGGCGTCAACAGGTAGGAAAAGATACGGTCTTGTGTGTAAGTCGATGTTTTAGTGCTGTCAATGCGATGTCGATAAACTATTATGATATTACTGTATCCGTTACAGTTTACACAGTTTTCAGTACAGTTTACCGTATCTTAGGACAACTTTTTATTAACAATGTGTATTGTGTAACTTTGTTCTTTTAGGTTATTTTTTATATTTAATTTATTATCGATGTGTGGGTGGTTTCATAGTTATCCTATTCTATATAACAGGTGGAGATTTCGAGATGGCATATTTTCGAAACCTACGTTGGGTTAGGCATGCTGAAAAACTTTTACTATGAGACCAAAACTGAATTCTCAAAAAAAAATTTTACTCTTCATAGTAAATGTCAACCTTGCTCGATCATAATGTATGTAAAGTATTTTTTTTTTGAGAATTCACTATTATTCCCCTAGTAAAAGTTGTTCAACATGGCTAACCCAACATAGGTTTCGAAAATATGCCATCTTGAAGTCCCCACCCGGTATATCTAGATATATTTTAATATACTCGTAATATTATCTTTATTCATTATCTTCGAAACCTACAATTCATCCGTGGGTGGCATATTCGCAAAGCTTTTACAGTATTTCACATTAATTATATAAATTAAGCTTGTTTATAACTCAAGTCTTAACCTGTGAACCTGTGCACTATCGATACATAATTTATCGACATGTAACCGCACTAGAACCACTCACAGCTCTATTTACGCAAATTGAATACATGTGAAACAGTTTGTTTGTGTAGGTGCATACTCTGTTTGAGGTTATCTGGTTGTTTGCTAATCGTTTATCATTGTGACTAACGGAAATGTTCGCTGCGCACGAGTTCGACCCGTTTTATTATTGCTTGGTCAAATATACTTAAAAGGGTGGAAAATTTTAAGGCGATGATAACCAGTGGTAGTGACGTCGGATACCGAGACAAAGGTCCCGGGTTCGAATCCTACAATGAGCTTGAGCTTTCGGTGAAGGAAAACATCGTGAGGAAACCATAGCACGGTGGTAGGGTACTTTACCCGCCTGGCTGGCTATCACCCTCAAGTTGAAAATCTGTCGCTACGCACCTTTCGGTGTGTTCCGACAGCTGCACTTGAGAGCCAGTTCCTTCTAGGCTTTGTGTGCTTACCACCTTCGGCGGCATCATCACTTACCATGGTGAGATTGCGGTCAAACACAGGCCTATAAACAGTAAAAAAAAATAAAAAAATGTAAGCTAGCTCTACTAACTCTGCATTTATTGTACACCAAAAAGATAAATAAAGAAAATATACCTACAAGGAAAACTTAAGTTACAGTACAATGTTCAGTCTTATCGCTAAGAAGCCAACCTGACAACTTTTGGAAGAAAACTAAATTAGGCACTGTAAAAAGACAATCGTGTCACATCCACTGTGAACAATTTTTGTAATTTAAATTGAAGGCACATAATTTGATACGAATGTTCCAATGATCCAAATTAGATAGCGTGAAGTGTCTAGATTAGAAAATAGATTGGATGACGAGAGAAGGATTGAAAAACAAAAAAAAAAAACTGGATACGCGTTGGTATAGAGTCAAGACCTTAATTGTTACACTGAAGCGGTCTTCTTAAAAATGTAAAAGTTGTAGGTACTCTAGATTAAAAAATAAGCTATACAATGTAGATAACATTAAATTACTATAATAAAATACTATAACGGACGTGCAAAATATATTAACAAACAATTATTTCCTTCAGATTCTGGAGGGAAATATTGTAAATGCTACATCAAGTACTGTGACAAGACATTAGCCAGCGAAATGACACGGGCGCAATTAATGTACAGAGATTGCGATGCACACATTTATATGATAACATATCAGGGCAGTTCACACGATATTAACTTCAGCAAAGTTCAAATAAGAAAAGTTTCAATTTTAAGGTTCGGTATCGCGTGAGTGATACCTCGTGTGTTGCAAGCGTCCATATGACTGCTGTAACCGCTTATCATTAGGCGCGCCGTAAGCGTGTTAACCGACTTCGTCGTATCAATCTAAAACATAAAAAAACAAACGTCTACAGGGGAATTAAACCAGTTGATCCCGACTTTATTTTATAAAATAATAGTTTTAAAATCCTTTATAATTCAGAGAGAAAACGGTTTAATTCTTGCCATTTAATTTATTAGCGCCGGGAATGCTTCCAATTGGAATTTCAATTTGAAAATGGAATCTGTTTAAACAAACACCCCGTACGAACTGACAAGAGGGTAATTTAATCGTGAAGGTTGAAATAAACAGTGTATAAACAGCTTTAAAGTGTGTCGTTACTTTATACCCAGTGACGAAAGATCGGGGATGTCCACTGGTTTGATATACGATATACGCGAGATGTCTCCAATGTTATAAATAACTGTGGTGCGTTGACCGAACCCAGGGCTGCCATTTCCTTTGTAGAATACCGGTACAATTTATTCAGTTTTTTTTATTGCAAGTCTTGAGAAGCTTAGTTCATTACTTATTTAATGTACTACATGACGCAAAAAGAACTTAATTAGTCTAATACCAATAATAACTCAAGTAATAATCCTTTTTTAGGCTGTAACGTGGTTTGTTTTTGTTATGAAACATATAATAGGGAGTAATAATATTAGGGAGGTTCATCATGCTTGAAATAAAATAAAATAAATATGTTTAGGCTGAGCACAATAATTCATCCTCCTGAGACAACACGATAAAAAATAAACGAGAACATTGCATTGTTTTCTCACAAACAAATGAAATTAATTTATAAACCTTAGCGTAAACACCGCTCCCCAAAAAGCGGTAAACAATATTCGCGCACGAAAATATATATTTTTTAAATCGCCCGTGAGGTGCAAGTGTGGGGGTGAAATTTTTCATTACACGTCGAAGCACCCTCGCTTTCTTCCCCTGCCCCGCTCTCTACTTTATAGCCTTAATTTTGTTTCGGGAGCGTCTCGCCACGACAAAATAAATGTTTGTATGGACCGTGCGTGCCGCCAATCCCGCAGGCGATAGTATTACTCGATTGCTTTTTTCAAATATAACTTAGAAATCCCGGGACGGGTGAAAATAGTCGATAACCGCTAGTTGGCAGTGAGTTTGTTTTTGTTGTGATCATGGTGGATTTGGTTGAATAGAATCCCACTAGCTTCTGCCTCACTGTTTACACACGTTTCTGAAATATCTGATGATTTCCCTAGATAAAAAGTATGTTGTTATTTCAAGGGTATGATTTATTTATGTGCTGAATTTCATCCAAATCCGTAAAGTCATTAGGGCGTGGTCAACATAAACATGAATATATACACAAAGATACACACATAATTGCATTTATAATATTGGTAGGATGATTTTGTATCCCGTGGCCAAAGAATTGAGCCAAGAAAAAAAATTAACCTATAGGTTATTTTTTGCAAACATTTTCTTATAATAAAATAATATCAAATCTGTATTTTTGACTTCCATTATAATTTTAATTTATCGACAAAATATTTCATATCCAAAGAATATGCAATTTTAACGGCCTAGAGGTCACGTCTTATACATTTAGAGGTGGTGCGAAAAGATCCCATCTCGGATTATACTCTCAATTACAGTTTCCACCGACGCAGCAGGAAAATGGCCCCGTGACGTAAATCACCCTGAGAAAGGGCCCAAGAAAAAAAGTTAATTTCAGATCATGAAATGTGTGTGTCAGGTGCTTATTTAATACGGCCCGAGGTAGGGTCTCACTGGAGGTATCTCCGTTATTTTTATATTGGTTATGGTTTATCCATTCTGGCCTCTTATATAAGGTCCTAATAAATTAGTGAACTTCTTCTTGAGGGATAAATGTATAGGTCATTAGTAATCAAAAAATAATATTAGAAAAAAAAACCGGATGTTTTTTCTACTAAAATAATTTATTAGGGCCTTATATTTTGAAGGCTAATATCAAAAGCCTATAGATCTATAATAGACTATAATGGAAAAAGGCTGATATTGTACAATACCTACTATATAGGGTTATTGGTAAAACACTAACAACCTTGCATATACCTATATACGGCTATATTGTAGCTGTACGGGGCTTGCAGTCTACAACTGAGTCGCTGTCCATTTTTGATGTCACACAACACAATTTATTATTACTTTTCCTTCTTACTGTTTTTTGTGTATGTCATATGTAACAGTGTATGTAATTGTGTTGTGTTTCCTCAAAATAAATGTTTTTTCTTTCTTTCTATATAACATAAACAACAACTTTTGTTCCATGAGTTTTTACAAAACGTACATGCACCAAAAATAAACTTTTATGATTTCGTTGTTTTATCTGACATATTTCAATTCTGTATTTTGTTGTACCTACGCCTTCCTTGCAATATCACTCAGTCTTTTGCTACGCGTAGAGTTTTGGTTTCTTCAGGGTCCATAGGCTACGATAACTGCTTACCATCAGGCGGGCCGTAAGCTTGTTTGCCACCTAAGTGGTATAAAAAAAAAAGAGTTCGTAACATTTACCCCCTTATTCATAATCGCTTTTTAACTAAATCAGTGTAATAGTGTGCCGCGTCTCACTCTTTCGATCACCAAATGTCATCTGTCAGATAAAGACTTCGGAATTATAGCTAATCAACGTTTGATAACTTTATTATGAATAAGGGGGTTAGAGAGTTGAATAAGAATATTTTTATGTAATGTATGAAAGTCTGATGAATTAACATCTGATGAATTTATTAGTCTTAGAACAACAGTTGTTGTTTATGATGTTAGTAATATAGTCCTGAGAGGTTTTTAGTGTTTTACCAATAATCCTGTATACTTGTCTTTTCTACTTATTTTCCTGTTACCTATATATCTGGATAGATTAGTGCATTTATTATCCTTGTTTTCATGCAAAAGCTGTCAAGCCTTCATAAGGTTATAGAGATATTGTAATCTCTATCTAACAAGTAACATGTCGTGTTCGAATGAAAAGGACGCACCTACTACGAATTATTTTATTGACTGGGATGTTACTAAATCCATGAAGTAGCAATTCGTTTTATGAATATAATCGTTCGATTTTGTCATTTTTTCATATTATTACTTCCTTTTATTAATATATTTTCTTTAGATAAACTTCTTTTGTATTTACTACCTAATGATAAACAGCCTAAGTTTTTATTTCCTTTTGTTTTCCACAAAAATGGCCGATTGTATAAAAGTTTTAGTAGCAAACTTTTACAATAATGTAGTGAGTTCCCTAAGTTATACATAATAAGCACGTATCTATATATCTTGATAGTCACAATGATGTAACAAACGATCCTTATTTCGCTGAGATGTGAAAACTTATGGTGTTTGTTTTGGGACCAAAACATGGAGGTTAATTTATAACACAACTTTACTTATTCATGGAAGCATTGTAAAGTATAGTGCAATTACCAATTGGAAGCATAGTGTAATTACCACTTTTCCCCTAGTTGTAGGCACCTACATTATTACAGGCTTTCATTGCCAGAAACATAGGCAGGGTATATCTCGCGAAAAATTAAATGCTAAAAAAGAATCTCAAAAATCATAATCCCGAATCAATATTAAATGGCGGCTGTTCCTTCAGGAAAGTTTCCCCAAAATCAGGCCTTGGACTTTAAGAAGCAAAAGCTTCAGTGCATTGGCTAAGGTTCAGTTCACTATCAGCAGAATTGTGAACCCGTCCAAGTTTTCCAATAACACAGGCAAGAAGTTTTCAATTATTAACTTTATCCACAAATCTGTCTAAAGCACTCCATAGACTTAAAAATACTTTGCCGTATAAAATTCAAATGGATACTGACCATTTCTATTATTCATATCACCGCAAAGGATTTGTTCTTTTAATCCTATTTGGTCCCGATCCTCTGGGACAGTGATACCTTTTATTTCGGAGGTTATATATTATATATGCAAATAGGATTGCTTCAAAAGTCTTTGAATAGATTCGTTGATCCTCATACGCAGCGAGGCATTTGTAAGCTTTTATAAGTTGAGGATATAGAGAACTACCTACAGGAGATTTAAGAAATAATGCGGCTTTGAAGTGGCATATTTTATCAAGATAAAAGATAAGTTAACGAAAAATGTATTTGGCTATTAAAATGTTGATTTTCTGAGTAGAACTTATAACTCAGAACGAAAACTTATTTGATAAAGGAATGGAAAGTAATTACAATTAAGAGAAAAACTTCATATTTACATCATGTACCAATTTTACATCAAACAGAAATATGCATACAACGCTCATTAACTTCGAATGAAGTTTCTCGGAAACGAAACAGTCATACAATTTCTGGATGTCTGAAAAGCAATACCAGTGAATAAAAATACGAAGTAATTTGTAGAGAGATGGTAGTGAGTCCTTCCGTTAATGAATTTATCTCCAAACTTAAACTGGCTGAAACTTGAAGGAAGCCTCGAAGAAGCCATTGGTTTTGTAGATCAACATGAATCTGACTTGACTTTAACTTTATTCACCGAGTCTGACTCTTTTGTGTTTTACAAGAGAGTGCTCCGTACAATTTCAATCTCATTAAGTAAACAGAGGTGTGCTGAGAATGTTGAAATCCTTTGTTATTGTTTTAAATCAGTTAGGAATTGGGTCGCAGGAGGCGAGTTTATGCTAAATCGTTGGCCTTAATGCTTACTCATCCATAGATTGATCTATATTTATCTGCTTATTTAGTTCTACGGGTACATAATCCTTAATAATGGTAACCGCCTAGTGGTATTTCAAATCGAGCGTTTCCGTGCTTCGGAAGGCACGTAAAAGCCGTTGGTCCCGGTTATTACTTAATTGTGATAGTCGTTAAGCTAGTTGGATGCCTCCTATAGGCGGCTTGAAAAATTCCAACAGTAGGTTGACCACTAGTCTACCTCCACCGATCCGCAGTGGGCACGCGTAGTGGAGTATTGCCCATTCCCTTTCACCCTCATTTGTGAAAGGAGGCCTGTGCTCAGCAGTGGGACATTATAGACTGATGATGATGATGATGTACTTAATCCCTCGTTTTAAATATTCACACGATATAACTACACTAGTCCTCGAATAGATAAAAATGTTTAATTCCATGGGCATCTCATACTTATTATAGATGGGTAGTATAGATAATAAAAAATCCATCAACAAAAATGTCTACAAAATACCTTCATTTCTGTAATTCGTGTCACTTGAATATGTATTACAGTTAACAAAATGTGAAAGAAACCCAAATTTTGACGTAAATAGTCACGACAACACTTGAAAACCATCTCAAAGCTTAACCCGCTCGTTGTAAAGTGGGTCTTGGCCTCTAATACTAAAAGACGTCACTGCTCTTTGTAACGTTCTGTTGGTGCCAACGAACCACTTTTGAAAGATGAAAATGCTTTCGAATATTTTTATTCGCAAAATCTTATAAACGTGAAGATTATGAACTCCATAGATGGGGTTCCGTTTAATTTTATTGGAGAAAATCACATAAAATATCTACGTGTAATAACGCCGATTCCTAGAAAAGCCTAGAAAATATTTTGGGAAATAATATGGATATTCACATTTCTGTTTTTTATTAGTAAAGTCAAATAACATGGTTCTTTATTCTGGTTAAAAACTAAAAAGACACGGTTGCATAAGATTACGCAGAGTGTCAAACTCATTCAAATGGTAACGACCAAAAAGTCCAGTTAGTTTAGATCTTCAATTGGAATAAACAAGAAACACAAATGATTTCAGTAGTTACATTTTCGAGTGTTTATGATTACAGATGCATTGTGCTCATGTTTGTGACGCGAACAGATGTTCCACTTCGTTAAACAAACATACGACGCTAGGCGATTATCTCAAAATGTGAATACCTAAATAAACATAAGCTTTGAATGTTAACTGCATTATTTGAACACGTTTGTTGTATGTTATGCTTATGGCCATGTGTAGGGTTTTCTTTAACTAGCTACATATTGTAAATCTGATTATGTCAGGTGGAGTCATTTCTTGGAATGTGAGATGGGTTCACGGACTTAAAAGAATGCGCTTTTGGAGCATCCGTATTTTTGGCGATGACGTTTGTTTTGGTTAGATTTTTATAGCTTCAGTCAAAGACTTTTTTGTGCGCGTGCCTTTTAACGTTGTTGTTTTTTGCTTGTTTATTACTTTTGATGAAACAAATGGTTTAAAATACTTCTTTCGTAACGCCTTGAAATTCCTTTGAATATGATTGGTTTGTACGTTAAATTATCGATTCGATTCAAGTTACTTTGATGGTTTAGTTTACGTAGTAACTATTTAGTAATCTGTGGTTTAGTTCTATTCATATTCAGGCTCATTGGTACGATAAAGTTTCCAATACTTTTTATCGGTTGGTTTTCATATCGCCCAGTTAAAGTATTCCGTAACTACGGTAACAAGATTTCCTTGAATTTCTAAAGAGCTAGCTCCTACTAAAATTAATATGCATCGATAGTCTTGATCATGAATGAAATTCATTTTTAAGAGATTAAATTTAAAAACCTTTCTATATTATTTTACTAGTACTAGTAATAGTAGTAGTAACCAGTAAATTTGCCATTGCAGTTGGCTATATATACAAGCTTTTATTTAACTTGCAATGTATGTATGTAATGTTTGTTCGGGTGTAATCTTTCAAGTCGAATTTCACCCACTTCCAGTGGTCGGATTGACTTGATATTTGGTATACGTTAGTATATTGGAAGACAATGCAAGTACAGTCAACAAAAAATACAGTTACCAAAAAAAGCTTGTATTAGAAATGATATTTTTAACAAAAACTTATTAAATCAAGAAATTCTTGTATGCACGAAGTATCGTCAGCTATGAAAGCAATGTCTTATCGAATGACTCATTAATTGATCGATTCATTGAACAAATACCTGTGAGACATTATACTGCTGCATTATACATAAGAATCCCTAGAAGCTATGGATATGGCATTTTAAGCTTTCGTCTCCTCCTTTCCAGAGTGAAGTATTGATATTGCAAGATAAAAATAGCTTACCTCTAGGTAATTCATTAATTTGGTTAAGCATGCCCTGTTGTTTTATAATATTTTCTGGATCTTTTCCAAATCATCAGGATAGAAAAAGTTACTGTGTTTTTTGCGGAAATCCTGTGGTGAAATAAAGTGTATGTGGTTTCTCGAGTCGTTTAACTACGTATTGCTCTGTAAAGTTGTTTAAGTAGTACAAATGCTGAACTCTCCTAGTTTCTTGGGTAATTACATTGCAAATAAACTGCTATTTCTTCTAAAAGTTAACGCACTTTCCTTGTGTTTCTATGGCCAATAAACAGCTTCTAATGCAGTAAAGTTCTAATTAGCCACGCAAATCTTTCAGACTACATATATTTACTGAGAATGTTCTTGATATCATTTGAGCATATACCTACTTGGCTATTTGGCTTAAACTGCGCATACTCTAGCTAGCGTAATCTACCTTGTTTCATAAGAGATCAGCCCCCCTAGACAAGATGGTTTGCCGACAATCGTCATCGTTACTAAACGATCAACCTTTGTATGAGATTGACATAACACACGTGATATTTCGATTTGAAATGTCAAAGGTTGATCGTTTACTAACGATGACGATTGTCGACCACCATCTTGTCTAGGCACCCAGAATATTCATTGTCAAAAGGTCTATTAAAACCATTATGAGTTGTGTTATGTGTTGCAATGTTTTAAATAATAATATTTAGTTTTAAACTCCATATAAAACCTATTTGTCGTAGAAACTTTCAACAGTGTGATGAATAAACTTTGTATCGGTCCACTCTTGTTTGTCCTGCTAGTACGGTTGCGGCTACCTGACATGAATGACGTCATTGGTGTTAAACTCAATTTAAACTTTTACCATCGCCACGAGCACAGGGATTTGCAGTCGATTTCCTATAGGACTACATTCTATAACACTTCCAGCGTTTATATTGGATTTGTTGTAAAGCACTTTTAAAGTTTTTAGCATGGGCATTTTCCTCTCACGTAATTCTAGTTAGGGTTCCGAACTAAAGAGGTGAAAAAGGAAACCTTATGCTGCGACTGCGTCCATCTGCCACAGCGCTATATTTCAGTAACTCCTAATGCTAATGATTTGGAATTGCGTAACCAATTATTATGTACTTAAAAAAAAACAAAAGAAAAAATATTTTCAGTTTAAGTATTTTAAATAGGGGCCGAAAGGGTACGAACAAGTCGGTAAACAAGTATAACGGCCCGTCTGATGGTAAGCGGTACCCGTAGCCATATAGACCCTTGCAACACCGGACATCACTCACACGTTACCGACCCTTCCCTCCTCCCCAATGAGCTTTGGTAACGTTACTCACGCGCAGGAACACAACATAAGTTATTTGGCTGCGGTGATCTGTATGTTAGAGGTACTTCCCCAGCTGAGCTGCTCTTTGCAACGATATCAGTTTCTATATATGTACATATGAATATATTAATTAATTTTAACAAGTTGCTTCCGCTGAATAATTAACTCATAAACATATTTAAACAGTAAATGGAGGACGAGGTTAGCGAACATTAATTAATATGTTTGGTTTGGTTAAATGTTCCAGATACCTAATTTCTGAATAAGTTGCACATAAAGGCTTATATTTTTCTAGTATGTTTTGGTATATTAAAAGTTTAGAGAAGGTATATTTCAAATGTTTCGTGAGATTTGGGTGCGCGCAATGAAATTAAGTATGCTTCGCCTCTAGGGGAGTACTGACCCAGTTTCAGACCTGATAATCGCTGAACATACATCTTTAAGTCATCAGGCGGAAATAATTGCAAAAAATGAGTTCGAAATACCATATATTTTATATATTTTTCTTTCCTGATGCTTTAAGTCGGGCTTATATTACCTGATTTACCTTTGCCATATTTACATCGTTTTGTATACCAATACTATTTTTTTACTTACGACAATACTAACTTATTGTAATGATATATGCCTTTACATAATCTAAACGTTAATATATTATATAATTCTGTCACTGAAGATAATCATAAATAATGATCCGATAAAATAAGGGATACAAACAACAAATCTTACTGCACAAAAACATTTGTACTGATTGTGTTGACAGATTTAGCAATTAATGCTGCAAAGCGATTGTAAGCGATATCCGAAAGGGGCTTAAGAGATTGCGAATGGATGGCGCTATTAATTATGCAACGCTTAGTTCAGCTCTACTGTGACCCAATTTGGTTCTGATGCCTGTGAACAGCTGTGGAACCAAGTCCATGTCTGCACCTAGGTATATTATTTGCACCTCTGCTAACAGTTTTTGTGGGACAATTTTCGGGTACATGTGTGTTTTCACTGATGAATCATTTTTAAAACAATTGAATGGTGAAATGTGGGCGTCAAGCTCAAACAACGCATGATATATTGCATAGAATTATATACCTTCATAAACATGAACTGGGCGTGCGCCCAAAACGCTAACTAGAACTAGAGTATCTATTGTAGGAAGTTACAAATAAACTATTTAATTTATTATTTAGTGCACTGGTAGCCAAATTAGTCAATGTATACCCCAAGATATAATAGATGTCTATTGTATGTTGTCTTAAAAAACCGCGTGACGTCTCATTTCTATAATTTTTATTTTGCGAAATGTGACGTCACGCAGAACTTAACGGGCTGTATCTTCATCATTTTTAGGGTTTCGTAACTCATAAGGAAAAAACGGAACCTCTATAGGATCACTTTGTTGTCCGTCTGTCTGTCCGTCAAGACCATTTTTCTCAGGAACGCGTGGAGGTATCAAGCTGAAATTTATATCAAACACTCAAGTCTACTGTCCCTTGGAGCTGTGAAAAAATCAACGCAATCAAAAGATACAGCCGTTTATTCTGCAAATTTTCGACACTCGCAAGGGAATCAAAACCTACAGGGTACTTCCCGTGAACTTAGAATCTTGAAATTTGGTACGAAGCAAATTCTTATAGCACAGATAAAGGAAAAGTTGCGAAAAGCATACATTTTTAGTTACATCATATAATTTGTTTTTTAAACTTACTACCCCTTTCCCATGAAGGTGATGAAAGGTTTGTACGGAACCCTCGGTGCACGAGTCCGACTCGCACTTGGCCGGTTTTTTGTTTGATTGACGAAACAAAAAATACGTGTCCAATATTTTCTGATAATCTAACTGACTAAATAGAATTATATATTTTTTACCCAGGAAAGTACCCAATTGACGGGAAATGCTTACTATCGCATTTGCTTTTACAAAGTTTCTCTGTTTCTCAAGTATTAATAAAGCGCCTCTCTCGAAATACTTTTGGAAGTAATTTCTCTCATTTCGTATTTCACTGCTATATGTTCAGTGAAGTACCATTACAATTAAGCAATAAAGTCTCAAAAGTTTAGCTGCACTGATGAACTAACGAAAAAAATGCAATGGTAAAATCGGCACGTCTGTTAAGTGTACCTATGCCCGGTTTCAATAAACAAAAACGAATCGTTTTGCTTACCAATGGTAGGTTTTTTTATTGCCAAACTATCATTTCGTAAGCTAATTTTACCTGTGATAGATACTTCCATATGGGAGGGTCTGCTATGCAGCTTTGAGGTCTTTGCTTCATTATTAGTAAAGATATAAGAGTCTTAATTTTAATAAATCTTAACCGATACCGGACCGTAAATTATTGAAACCGGGCCCTATACAGGCCAACAGTTGGGAACCGCTGATTTAGTACGGCGGGTTTCAGACTTATTTCGCCTGGTTAGCTACGTCAAAAGTGAGGCTTTTTTGTTTCCAGGAAACATTCTGTGAAGCTCATCCATTGTTATTTGCTCCATAATCTTTGTCTGTGAGGGTAGCCTCATGGTTAATTTAAAATTGTTACTAGGTCGACTAAAAGAGATCTATAATTTAATTAGGTGATACCTACGTAGGTTTCGGATGTAGGTACCTAATTAAATATACACAGCGTTTATTGAGAATAGAAATACTGATTAAGTTATGCTTGCTCGGCAACTGGAAACAAAATTACCATTCATCTAATTGTTTGCATGTTTGACTAACAAAACTTAAATATTGAACTTTGAATTTACTACGAACTACGATCTCGTCTGTTTACACATAAAACTTTGGCGAATGCACGGTATTTGTATTTGAAAATAGTTCGAGTACATCGCGAAAGTGAGTTCGGTTTTTGTAGTAGGTGCATCGTGTACTAAATTTGAATGGCTCACCCACTAGTCGCCTATTTAAGTTATTCCAACCCTACTCTAGAGCGTTCCGGGCAAGTTATACAGTTCACAAGTTGCTCCTTCATTTGGTTTAGTTCCGGACATCGCCAATCGCCGCAAGATGTGAATTCACAACTTTGACGATACGATATGAATACCTTAGTACCTACTCTAGCCTCAAACAGACAGCTACGCTGTCCCAGTCGAATGCAAAGTTAATTAATCAGTTAAGTCTTCACTCGAATAAAAAGTTAAACGCAAATATTAAAAAGTTTTTGTAAAAATAATAATCGAGACTGAATTTTAAAGGAGAAGTAAAACAAATATAAGTTTGCAATCCGAACGCAATCGAATTCAATGGAACTAATAAAATAGAACTTTGGAGTAATTTCACAAACTTTACAGAGTTTCATCAATATAAATTCCTATTTAGCATGGTTGTCAGCTCCACAAAGCTTAGTGTCCACGGCACGGGGCGGGCGGAATCGTCATTTCGACGAATAAGCTGCGGCAAGCCGTTCTCAAAGTTTCTCGCTCATGCCACCCCACTTCGTTAATAAACCGCATCCAAGAGGAATTTTCTCACTGCTCTTGATTTGAACCATTGAAATCTAAATAAATGATGAGGTGAGATAATCTCATTCATTTTGACCACATTTTGTTTTAATAATTTTTTACCTGATCTTATACTACCCACTTAATATTGCGATATAGTAGTGATACCCAAATGGAAGACCAAGCTCAAGAGGGGACCGAGTTAGTCTTATTTATGTCTTGCATCGAAGCTAACATGCTCTGCTTTACTAACTGCTAGGAAAAACCCATCATAATGCTATTCGTTTTCTAGCAAAATGTACCATTTTTATAAGCTCTTTTCACTTGTCGGTTTGCTAGTATGGGATAAATCTTGCGAGTCAACTTAGAATTACTTTCCCTTAACCAACTGACATTTTGAACATACGGCAACCAAGGACCATCTCCTCACTCGTCAATGGCATTTAGACATATTTTTCTTTTAACAAACTTTCAATATTATGCACTGAATAGATAATACTCGATCAAATAAAAAATATGCGTACAGGGCAGTTCTAGACGTTTATTTACATTTCTATATGAAACATATTTTATTACTTGTTGTTGATTGTTAATCTGATTCCTAATAAATTGCATAAGTTTATTACTCAGGTGATAGAATAAAGGTAATCTTGCCGGAAATAAAGTAAACTTGGTTGTGTTAATCTTTAAAACATCTATTTAGTTATTAGTGTAGATACAGTACAGGGTTAGTATATTTAATCGGATGGTACTGACACAAGTTACTTACTGCTATCAGTGATAACGTAGTGATTTACTATATCTTTTTATAACCCAAATGTTAGTTATAGGACGCTCGTCCCGTCTGCGAGCCAACGGTACATTTCCCCCAGAAAATATAGCAATTTCTATAAGAGAAGTGGTTGCACAAATATTTATCGAGGTTCATACGATAGCTTCGTGTTGTTGTTTATGGTTTTTGTTCTGAATAGACTGTTGACTTGGGAAATAAAAGTTTTTCTTATTGTTGGAGTTTTTAATAATTTTCCTAATGGCCTCTATACCAAGCATTTCATTTTTAAATAGCCGCCTCAGACAATAATGTGAAAAGGAACCATTTGGTAATGAAAAATAAATTTATTAATCATTTATTTTTTAAGTATTTTCACGCCGTGTTTTTCTTCTGAACCTTTACTGAAATTCATAATGATGTATATCGCGTTTGCGTTGATTTATGTGTCAGAGTCAAAACTATTTCCTAATCAAAGCTACCGATCTTTCCAGCCAAAGTAGCTTTGAAATTCTTAGGATCTCAGTTAATATTACTATTTTTTTAAGGGGACGAACCAGTGAGCTCACTTTTTTCTAAAACTTGCCAAATATAATAAATATTTATGAATCTTTATTCCCCTTATACCTACCCATGTTTAAATATATCCGTCACTTTCTAACGTCATATAACTAAAAGAGTTGGGGCTATCTTAAAATCTGGGTTTTTCTAGACTTGGATACAGTGTTGCCAATGCTACGGCAATTACCGTGTTCTACGGCTTTCAGGCCAAAAAATCACTAAATCCACGGCCTCCGGCTGCATCCCTGTGGCCGTAGCAGATTCTACGGCTTTTTGCAAATTCTACGGTAATTAATTAATTGATGGGTTGGTATGATACGGGTACCTAAGGGTTACTCCGATGCACGTCGTATAGTGCCGGCCCACTCACCCAAATATTGTTTGACAGGAGTTCGAGAGGAA
The DNA here is from genome assembly GCA_951394255.1 of Polyploca ridens. Classification (NCBI taxonomy): domain Eukaryota; kingdom Metazoa; phylum Arthropoda; class Insecta; order Lepidoptera; family Drepanidae; genus Polyploca; species Polyploca ridens. The sequence continues at coordinate 9,798,705 of OX596259.1, read as the reverse complement.
CAGCACTAAACGATTGTCGAATTTCGAACATCGGAGTAACCTTTCTGACCGGGAATAATAAGTAAAAAAAAAAAATTGTTGTAATTTTTTTTAAACGAATAGCGAATTGCAAACATTATTCAAATGGAGCTGGATTTTGATGTTAAAAAAATTTAATTGACATTAATTAAACGTTTTCCTTTTTTTATGCAGTGACACGGCCCACCGTTGGTCTTTTTCCATATAAACACGGCTTTTTTACCTCATGTACACGGCCGCCTAAAAAATTGCATTGGCAACACTGCTTGGATATGACGAGATGGTTAAACCGGTCTAGTAAAACGGAGTAAAACCCAGACAATGTCTCAAGTGATAAGACAGTTTTCACAGTAGCTATAATTAAGGTCACACATATTTACATAAAAGATATGCATTACCCTTGTACCTAGTAAGATTTATAAACTTTATTAGAACTTTTTTTTTTTAAATCTTATTTACTAAGCATAAGTACACACGGCTACAGATCAAGCTATACATTTCTAGTATAAGCTGACCTCCCATTATACGGAAATCCTATACAAGGCGAGATCAGCTTATACTGGAAATGTATAGCTTGATCTGTAGCCATGTGTACTAACATTCGTTACACAAAATTCATACTTGAATTACAATTATTTTAAAAACTTAAAAAACTAAAAAAGTGTGATTATAGTGACATTAAACATACTTAAAAAGAATACAATATTGTATAGCAATACAAAACAATAAACAAAACAAATATTTAGTCTAAAATAGGCACTTAATTAAATTCTAGTACAATATTGATGCCTCTACGATATCTTGCCAGAGAATCATTGTTTACGTCCGCAGTTGAACTGACACCGCACCGTTTTGGCGTTGTAAAGCCTGCACAATCTAAACATCGATTAGTCTACGAAATGGTGACACAAGCCGCCACTATCCGCACGTTATGAGCGCCATCACATCACGCCTGATGTGATGGCGTGGATAACGTGCTAGATATAAATTCGTTTCAAAATCTGGGGACCATAATCTCACATAATCATGTCACTTTAAAAATAAACTATATATAATAATAATTTTAATAATAATAATTTATTATTACTATAGTTAAACATTATCGGGAAAGTTTGTTTGTTTATACTTCCTGATTAGCCGTTAATAAAATAAAGTGTATGATACCTAACAGAGCAATTTAGTCAATAAAAACTTTGTGAAAAAACTAAAAAAAAAATATTTTGATTTTTTACTAGAACCTATTACAAATTATTACAGTTTTTTAGGGGCTTCAATTAATATCAGAGACATACTCGTAATTATAAAACAAAATTGACATGTAATCGTTCATAATTCTAATTATTTAAATTATTGTAAAACTATGTACGTAACATTTTACTAATATATAATTATATATATAATTCTTTATTTCTTTACAGGTAAATAAAAGAATGTTGCGGTTTTGTACAACCCTACTACGTATATGGTATGTCTTTTTTATATGAATCCAGTGATTTGAAAACGGTTGGAAAAACTCATATATAATTTACAGGCTATGGAAATATCGAAGCATTCGGTCGGTGCCAAATAAAATATTCACCGGGCGTAATTTAAAAGCTTCCGGGTCACTTACTCCGGGCTTACCTTGTCATCCTGAGCATGATTGCTGGAACATGCACCCTAATCCGGTGTGCTAAAAATGAAATTCCAATGTTTCAATGATTTGGAGCGTCACGGATTGCCTTATATTTAGACGGATAATATCCCTCATGATTTAATAATAAAAATTGGTATAACCCATCAACATCATGACTTTAAACGTAATTTAAATGTTTATCAAATGGGGTTATCAAGTTTGGGGAAAAATCGGGTAAACATAAAAAAATGGATTTCTCTAGTGTGTATATAAAAACAAATATATGATACTGAAATTTTAAATATTTACCATCTTAATGGGAGCAAATATCTATATATAGTATACCTACTTGAAAATAACATTCGGAAAATACAGGCTTTACCACCCTATATATCAGGGTTAGCCAAATAGCCACAGTCATTAGTGAATACGAATGTAATTGTATTTTCGTAGCCTTTAATAGCTCTTGATAATACATTAGGTTTAATTGATTTTAGTGAAAATACTTTATAATTTGCTGTTCCCGTGCGGTATTAACTATGTCATTTCATCGTTAGTCAAAATAATACATAGAATTGACCCGAATAAAAAAAGCAAAAATAGTCTGAATTAGGTTTTTATGAAAGAAAAATAGGCTAATTTTTATCCCTGACATAGGCTACTGTTTATCCCTGACATAGGCTACTTTTTATTCCTGACCTAGGCTACTTTTTATCCCTGACGAAAACGCAGGTGAAACCGCGGAGGACAGCTTGCATTAGTTTAAACATTAATATTGTTTGACGATAGAATAGCATAAAGTATACAGGTGTTTTTTTTTTCCAGCCAGTGAGGGCAACTTCTGAACTACAGGTCTCAGAGAAAAACGCTGAAAGGCTAGAAAAAGAACAGGCTAGAAAAAAAAACCCGTATATTATAGGTACTACAAAGTGTTTACTGCCGTTGATGTTGTCTACCAACTTTGGTTTCAGGTCAATGTCAAAAGTTTAAAGGATGTCTGACAAACATTCGGAGTAGAGTAGCTCTCATTGAGTTGACTGAATGACCCATAGCAAATGTTGTTTTCATAAGTTCATGCTATAAGCACTGAACTAAGAATTCCAAGTTTTCTGGAACTATATTTAGTTCTACCAGCTTTTGGATTTGTCTTGAGAACTAGAACATATTAGTAACTGTAATTCTGATTAATAATATCAAGCTCGTAATACAGTTAGCGTCAAAAGTGCCTTTTCATAATAATCTATTTATATTATCGATACAGTTACTACATACAGTTATTAGTTGTATAATACTACAGGTATTATACAACTAATTGCATAATGTGACACGGTACTACAGCACATCCTCTGTGATTACAGTCAACAGCTACTTTTGACGCAGACCTATAATAGGAATACGTTCTTCTACTGACCTGAACGTAGGCTTTGTCTAAAGCCCACCATAAAAAAAGTTAGTGTGATTTTTCATTCAAAAGCTACCCGTAATTTGCTCACTTGCATAATCGACACTTCAACATTAACTAACATTAGAACACGCGACAGACGCGTTTTTTTAAGTGTGTCTATCTCTTAAGGCTCCTCAATCGCCTAGGGTCGTGAAATGGACATTTTTGAAGGCCTTAAGATCTGAAATGAGTAGACGAGAGCTTCAAAAAAAAATTATACACTGATATATCAACCTTCAAACTCAACGTTTAAAAAAATTCTATAACATAAAATACTATGTGAAAAAAAAATTAAATGAATCTGTTTTCAACTTAAAATTTGCTACTGCTTCAAAACTACTATCGCTAACTTATTTGTAAATATACGTTTGAATTGTTAAAATTACATATAGTTTTGACATAAAGTACTATTTTCTATGTACACTACAAACGGCCGAGAGAGGATCCGTGCGCGGGCGTCAGGACCAAGGTCGTTGGCGCATGTACAAGCCTTAATATTTCTGCAACCAGACTAAGTATACCTAGACTTTGCAGCAAATGCAATACTTAGAAGTGATCTAGTTGAAAGCTCAACGGATCGGGTCTCAAGTATTAATATTATCACCAAACGTAGTGTCAACGATCCATTTATTATAAATTATGTTGATCGTGTAAGCCGCCTGTAGTTGCGCCCACGGCGTTGACCCCATCGTAGTAGAAGATAACGTTATCTGTTGTTAATTACTTGGAAATGTTACCAACCGTTCAATTATCACCCCTACTACTACAGGCTCATTGTTTGATCTCGAACAAAGTTAACCGATTATGAAATTTTGTGATGAGCTTTCATGTCCTTAGACTTTAACGGGCCAGTTGGCGCAGTTGGTTAAGACTCCACCTATCGCGTCGCAGGTCGTGGGTTCGATTCCCGCACAGGACATGCATTTGTGTGCATGAACATGTCTGTTTGTCCTGAGTCTGGGTGTAATTATGTATATTCAGTATGTATTTACAAACAAAAAGTAGTATATATCAGTTATCTGGTTTCCATAATACAAGCTCTGCTTTGTTTGGGATTAGATGACCGTGTGTGAGGAATGTTCCAAGATATTTATATTTGTTAAGTTTTTTTCTAAATACAGTCATTTAAATAAATGTCAAGGCATAAATCCTGACGCTGTATCGTCGAAAAGTAGAATTCATTTTGGAAGAAGTATTATTGATATTAAAAGGATCAACATTGCAGAAGACATTAGATAAAGAGATAACTCCTACAAAGTAAACTCGAATTTTGTTAACTGTAAGTTATTGCTTGGAGTCTAGAAACTAAATTAAATTCTGTTAAAATGATTTTATAATGAAGAAATATGTAAATATATAATTTAAACATTATCTCGATAGAGTTGAAATTTAATTCTCGAGAATTGATAAGACAGAACAAATATATAATTCTCCTATCTAATGGTTTGCAAGTGTTATAAATTCACGACTCTAAAAAAATTGGGGAAATACATTTTACATAATTGGACTGTTTTACAAAAACCTTAAACCGACTTCAAAGTACACTAAGAAGTAATCAAATCCTGATCTGATGATAATAGAACCAAACGGGAAGTGTACCCTTTCAAATAAAAAAATAATTTTCCAAATCGGTTAATCAACGACGGAGTTATGAGGTAACAAACATAAAAAAAAATACAATCGAATTGAGAACCTCTTCCTTTTTTTGAAGTCGGTTAAAAAAGATAATAGTCACTTAGATAAGAACATAATTAACTCACTGATCGCATTCCAATGTAGTTGTTTATGAATATTGTGTTGTGTGTGAAAGGTATTTACTTAGTTATAATGTAGTTGCATTGGGCTACACAAACACAAGTTCCAAACCTCGCTTAAGAAACTCAAGTACACATCCAGACGTCTACATATTTTCCGAAAGGACCAGTGTAATCTTTGTATTTGCCGTCTCCTAATTGCGTCTTGAACACAGCCCTCAGCTGAGATTCATTGCAGTTGTGAGACGTAATGGACGCACCGGTCGATATGAGCTTGGAATCCAGCCAGCTCGAACTGGAAAAGTTAAGAGCTGGTCTCTCTTAGACACGACCAAGTTATAATATTGTTTAAATTACTTTTAAACACTCTTAAGGTGCTATATTCAGAAAAAATGATGTCTTTGTGTGCCTGTATCTTAATTAATACAAGGGTTGGGGATCCGAGATTTTATTATATGATTTTTGAGATCTTAATTGAGTGTTACCTTGAAGGAAAACACGTTTGATAGAAATTTTCTCGATAAAGTTTAATTCCAAAGTAGCCTCTAGATAAAACTCTTTTACACTATAACTCCGTCAAACAGGCGAATTTTACAGTGAAATTTAATGCAAAAAATTGGTAATTCATTCTTCTTATACTGTGAAGAACAGATTTTCTATACATTGCATGGTTATTTTATAAACAATTTATATTTGGTTTGGTACTTACGTCGTTTATTAAAACCTGCGGCTTGCCCGGGCAGAGCACTATTATACTAGGAGGTGACGACAAAAATGGTAACGATAAGGTAAATGGGTGAACACTGGTTCATCGGATAGAGGATACCTCCCTGATGCCATATAAGTCGGTCTGCCTGCACCAAGTGGTTGCGTTGTCTAGATATGGCGCCTGAAAAACTGTTTATCGTGACCAAAAAAAAACGATAAGGTAAATGGCTGAACTCGACGTAGAAAGTAAGTACTAGTTGTACTGATGTCAATTTAAAAAAAACTGACCAAATATTCGGTTGCGTTATCTAGATATGGCGGCTGAAAAACTGTTTATCGTGACCGAAAAAAAATGATAAGGTAAATGGCTGAGCTCGATGAATCATGGAAGTATTAGTGCATACTAGCTTAGTAATAAAAAAACTGACAAAAATTTTGGTTGCGTTTCGTAGTTATAAGCGATCTACGTAACAGTTATCACTATGGATAATTTGAGTGTTTTACGGTTTTCTCGGAATTTGCGTTGTCAAAAATATGAAAATGATATCAGTGAGGGAGGGGGGCGCCCTCCCTTTATACCTCCCGCCGCCCCGCCAGCAGTGAGCGGTTATATTAATCTTTTTTTATAGTTTGAGTATTATATGAAATAAATGCTTAATTGTCTGGTAGGCATGAACCTATAGTGATGTTGTTGGCGGCAACACGCCAAAAATTATTTTCTATCTACCGTACGCAAAAAATAACTGCTGTTTGGAATTTTGAAATCAATATATTAGTTAGTTATTTAAGACATTAAAGTTAGTTGCAAAAATTGTATTCGGACCATTATATTTATGAATTTAGATTTTTATTGTAACGTGTCGATAGTTTTACAATTATTATAGAATCAACAATTTACTTTAATTTATTGACTGGTGAAAGACTAATGGAAGTTTATCAACAGGCATTGCTCCATATGTTCGATACATATCTTGCGCGTAATATGCTGATTCAATTCTACTTTTGAAGGTGGCATTGAAGAAGCATCGAAATTCATAAGACTTTTGTAAAATTTCTCATTTTCTTTATTAGGTTTGTTTTTTTTTTAAAGCACCTTATGGCGATCTTCGTTGACTGAACTGACATAGTTTTGCAGCCATACATGTCGCAAACAATCAGATTGCCAAGGCCCGAGCAACTTTCGCGAATTTGCGCCCCTTATGGCAGTCTCGGAAGCTGACCCAGAGTTAAGCTCAAGATATTCGGGTCCAATGTGAAGTCTGTACTTCTTCTGTACGGGTGCGAAACATGGAAGGTAACCAAGGCCAACTCGCACTAGCTCCAGGTTTTTGTCAACCGATGCCTTCGCCAAATTCTCGTTATCCACTGGCCCGAGAAAATCTAGAACGTAGAGCTCCGAGAACGCTGCCACGAAACACCGATCGACCAACAGATCAAGCGTCGCAAATGGAACTGGATTGGCCACACTCTCCGAAGGGACCCCGACCATATACCCAAGCAGGCAATGGACTGGAATCCGCAGGGAAACGAAAGCGTGGCCGTCCCAGAAACCTGGTGACGCACTGTGCTTGACGAAGCGAAGAAGATCGGTAAATCTTCAGAGTTTTCAGAGTTTCTGTGGACGCCCTCTGCCCCATCTAGGGGACACAGGATCATAATCCATGTCACAAAACAAATTGTTCAATTCTTTCTCATGTTTCGTTTTTCAATGGCTCATCGTCATATAATTCTATTAGTGCATCTTGATAATCTTTGTTTTTATCAAGAATATTATATAATATAAATATTAAGGCGTGCTTGGTATATTAGGCACTCTAAGTAGAATTACTTCAACTGTGTATCTGGTAATCAATTATGTGTATCTGGTACTGCGTTTTTCTTAGTAAATTTATGAAATTAAGTGGACGTACTTTTAACTGCTGTAAACTTTTTATAACATGATAAATGATAACTACAATGACAATCTGATGGTGCAAGCGTCCATAGGCTACGGTAACTGGTTACCATCAGACGGGCCGTATGCTTGTTTGCCACCTTAGTGGTATAAAAAAAAATCTTAGTTATTTGGTAATTATATGATTGCGTACTTCAGATACGATTACCTCGAATTAGTAACACTTTTTTTAATGCGCTCGTGGTATTGCATGATTAGCCGTTCTTAATCGATCGGCTACCACCATCGTGGTTGGTACCTAGATGGGCCTAGTGGTATTTCAAATCGAGCGTTTCTGTGCTTCGGAAGGCACGTCAAGCCGTTGGTCCCGGTTATCACATAATTATGATAGTCGTTAAGCTAGTACGATGCCTTCTAGGCGGCTTGAAAAATTCCACCAGTAGGTTGACCACTAGCCTACCTCCACCAATTCGCAGTGGAGCATGCGTGGTGAAGTATTGCCCAGTCCCTTTTACCCTCATTTGTGAATGGAGGGTCAGCAGTGGGATAGGCTGATGATGATGATGATGATTTTTTAAAGAGTTCTCATTAAACAACACAACTTTTTCATTTTTACACTATTTTCACTAATCTGGTACATTAATTCTGACATATTTATAATAAAACACTTTTGTCAACTCGTGAACAGCGCGAGCAAGCGTTGCCTGAACTTGCCTGTAGGCTCGTGCAGGTAACTAGTGCAAAATATCTTTCACAACAATGTTATAATCTTATACTATGTCTGTTGACTCGTGAATGCCACTCAGTGCAGGCGGGGTAGCGGGGGATATAAAGGGAGGGGGGTGGCACTAATAACATTTTCATATTTTTGACAATGTAAATTCCGCAAAACCGTAAAACACTAAATTTATCCATGTTGATAATTATTACGTATATCGCTTATAACTACGAAACGCAACCAAAATTTTTGTCAGTTTTTTTATTACTAAGCTAGTATGCACTAATACTTCCATGATTCATTGAGCTCAGCCATTTACCTTATCATTTTTTTTCGGTCACGATAAACAGTTTTTCAGCCGCCATATCTAGATAACGCAACCGAATATTTGGTCAGTTTTTTTTAAATTGACATCAGTACAACTAGTACTTACTTTCTACGTCGAGCTCAGCCATTTACCTTATCGTTTTTTTTTGGTCACGATAAACAGTTTTTCAGGCGCCATATCTAGATAACGCAACCAATTGGCGCAGGCAGACCGACTTATTTGGCATCAGAGAAGTATCATCTATCCGATGAACCCGATTTCATCCATTTACCTTATCGTTACCATTTCTGTCGTGCCCTCCTAGTCTATATACACATCTCTTTTTAGCACATACGAAATCACGGTGAACGTATTTATTATACTACTCTTGCATCGCTAGGATCATTCGGCCGAAGCCTTTGTCGACGACGGACCTACGCCAGTTTTTGCGGCCGGCTCTCGTAGTTTTAAACATTAAATATTTTCGTAGCATATTCTTTATTGTCTTCAAAGATAGTATTATAGTTTGTAATATCGTATTAATTTCAGTTTAGTGTGATAACCTAGTTCAATAGTGCTTGTAAATATAAAGTCAGTTGTGTAGTTTTGTTTTTATTATTTTTATAGTGTCAAGTTTAGTGTTAAAGTTGATTTTAATATAATTTCACGACATGGGTAATAGAATAAAGACCAAGGAAAAACAAAAAGCAGCATTTGGAGCAAATGAGAGCCAAAAGCTCGATACATGACAAAAATTAAAATGTAAGTATTAACAATACATAGTAATATTTTTTTATTAATCGTTAATAACATAACTAACGATAACTTATTTAATTATTTTAGCAATTATATATTGCAGTTAGATCATTATCAGTTTATCGTTCACGTACCGGATAGATTTATACGAACTTATATATAAGTTCGAGTCCGAGTCCGAGATCAGAGAGAACATGAAAACTATGATAACAACTAATTTGTTATTATATTTGCGGATTATTATTATCTTACTTTACATTACATTTTATTACCAAATATAACATGATTTGATTATTATAATTATTTATTATGGTGTATGGACAAATACATATTTTAATGCCTAAAAGTTTTATTAATAAATTTTGTAGGTACTATAAATAATAATAAATAAATAGGCTACAGTTTACAGTGTATTTCTTATGGTGTACTTAGGACAACTATCTCTTTTTATGTGTTATCTTTTTATTAATAATATTTGTAGGTGCTATAAATGAAATAAAATATGTAACGTTGCACTTGCAAGTTACATAAATAAATATAAGTATAGTTAGAAAACCTTTAATAAAACTTAATTACACTTAAATTAAAATAATATTTACAACTTATTCTAAAACATAATTAAATATAACCTATTAAACTAATAAAACCTAAAAATCTAAATACTTAATAAATATTATTGTACGGAATCTACAAGTACGTATTAATGATAATGGTTCCCGCACCTACGCATCCCTAACAAATCTAACGGGTTTGCGAGCTGCGCCGGCGCGGCGGCCAACGCCCAGTCGTTCAGTTCGAGAATTCTCCACGGCCAGTGCGCTTTGAGACTTCACAGGTGACGGCTGCGTCACTTGCTTCGAATTTTGTATCTAGTTTAATATCACGTGGAATCCCACTAGGGTAAGTTCCCATGTATTATCTATCTGATTCTCCATTGTAAGGTGTTCTAGCTTTCTATCTTTCCTATCCATGCTAGCGCTGCTTCCTTTTTATTGTTTGTCAGGGACACTGTAACCTAGATTCAAACCTACCTACACAGTTGCGCAGCAAACGCTTTAGCCTTTTTGTTTCTGGCCTTCCAGGATTTACGTCTACATTTACGTCTACATTTACGCCTACCTTGCATCTACCTATGCAGCTTGATAACTAGCTGTGGAACGCTGAGGGACCTACCTCCTGTACTGCCTGCCTGGACTACCTACTCCCGCTGACATCCTGGGAGCTGGACCAGACCGAAGCGAAAACTGAAGCTGCTACTTCTACCTTAGTTCAGGCCAGTGTTCCCCCTGTTAAAAACTGTACCCCCTGTGAAATCTGGACGTGAGGCGGCCACAGAATTTTAGGCAATTAAATGTTTCATTGGACTAATTTCCATTGTTTCATTTAATCGAACCCTACCTACCTATCTGTTGGCGTCCCCCTAAGGGACTTGCCACAGTGGCGCTCTTTACGTGTGTTTCTAGTGGCCTATTCACGTCTAGATTATTCCAGAAGTCAGCAGCTAGTACAATCATCTATCTACCTACATATTGTACTGTGAACGTGAAGGTGACATTGCAGAATAGCGAACTGGTACGTACTATCTTATTTTATTTTTTTATGTGACCGCTTACCCTGATTTTTTCTTTTCTCATTTTTCATTACCTATCATTGTTAACTGCTACGTATTAGTATCTTCCTACTAATTGTGTTAATGATTGAGTAATTTTGTTATATAGTAACTATTTGAATATTCTAAACCGTTATTATTAGTACCTACCTACTGATAATAATTAATATATGCTAAAACTAAATTGTAAAATTAAATCTATTGTTTGTTATACGTAACAGTTCGCATACCTAAATTCATTCATTTCATACCTTTTCGTTTCTTTCATCTTTTCGTTTTCATTTCATTTTCATTCATTCAAAAAAAAAAAAAAACATTTCAATTTTAATTTTATTTGCTTTGACCATCACCTAATCGTAGATAAGCTTATTTTCTCATCTTGTAAAGAACACCAATCATTCATTTCTCATTATATTCATTAACTACTTAAGTAAATCGTCTAGTTAATCATGGGAACTCATACTATTAAATTCTTTTTGCTAAACAAAAACGAATTAACCTACGAGGTACTCATTAGAGGCGAGGAACCTGCATCAACCGTACTTGGATTACGTAAACAAATAAATAAATTAACACCGCTTATACCTACTTCTGATATTTGTGAATCTGGAATCGATCCGGATATTGATATTTCTGGCGTTAGCACTTCCTTAAGTGAATTTACATCGCGAGTTAAATCGTTAGAGGAGAAGTACGATTCAAATCTCTTTGAACGCACTAGAGCGTTGGGTAATCATCTATATCACCGTCTAAAAAGAATAGATTGCACGGACTCTAAACATTTAGAAAGAGTGAGGGCTTTGTCGAAAAATGTTACGAACTTGATTAATAAAATTTTTACTATTAATAAATCGGCTAATCCGATTCCTAGCTGTGAGCCTGTTGTAGACGTTGAACAGACATCGTCGTCGCTAGACTCTGTACAAAACGTAACGATACATTGTGACCGCTCGCATTTAAATGATATACAAAAAATAAAATTTAACGGCAAAACGTGTGTACATGCATTTGTCCAGAGAGTGAACGAGTGTAGTACTGCTAGAAACATATCGCCTTCTAAATTAATGAACTATGCTACGGAAATATTCACGGACGATGCGTTACATTGGTTTCGTAGTATTAAAGACAGTGTTACTACTTGGGATGAGTTAATTTCTTTACTGATTGAGGATTTTAGTCATTTTGATTTCGACTACCGGCTATTGTCTGAGATACGAAACAGAACACAGGGTGATTCTGAAAATATTACTATATATTTTGCTAAAATGTCTGAATTATTTTCCAGGCTAACTAAAAAGATTTCTGAACAAGAGAAATTAGACATCTTAATGCACAATATTAGACCGTGTTACTCTAGCGTACTAGCTTCTAATTCTTCAACTATCAATTCTATCGATAATTTAAGAACCATTTGTAAGAACTTTGAAAAAATTCAGTCTTTGACTTCTCAATTTAAAGAACCTCCTAGAGTGTCTACTGATACGTTAGCTCCTGATCTAACATTTTCAAAAACGTCTGAACCTAGTACTAGCAGATCTAATACATATAATCAAAATAGATACAATAGTTACAATTCTAATAAATCTAATAGTAATTTTTACAACAAGAAATATAACTATAAAAATCAACCAACAAATAATACTAATTATTCAGGTGTAGCTGCTATTGCTTCTTCTAATTCTAATACTAAAAATGTTTTCTGCCCTCGCTGCCGTAACTCTGAACACTCTTTGAAGCAATGTAACGCTGATAGGTTCCCCATTTGCTTTAAATGTGGAACAATGAATGTCACTTACCCTGAATGTCCTAAATGTAAATCTCAATCTAATTCAAAAAACTAGCTACTGAAGATTGCTGTAATATAAATGAGGTAAAAAACTTAACTAAAACTACTGATTCTACTAAAACTAAAAATTTTGATGAAAAGGATTGGAAAGCCTGGCTTTCAACTATTAAAATTTTCTTTTCTAGTTATTTCATTACAACAATCTTCGATAAAAAACCTATTGATGATGTTCGTCCTTACGCGGCTATCCAAGTAGGCGACAAAAACCTCTGCGGTTTACTCGATTCTGGTTCTACAGTAACTATTCTAGGTAATAATGCTCATCTAAATTTAATTTCACTAGGTCATACAGTCATTAATAACGATGTTGTGAGAACTTTTACTGCTGCTGGTGGACAAAGTATGGTTTCTATAGGATACATTAATCTTCCAGTTACTTTTGAAAACCAATTTCACTTACTAAAAGCATACGTTGTTCCGACTGTTAAATCAAATTTAATTCTAGGCATTGATTTTTGGACAAAATTTAATCTATTTCCTAAATTTTCAAATTCTATATCTCTGCACGATGCTACTAGTTATGATGGTGATGTGACTACTGTAACTGATGCTAAAAGTATACTACAGTCCTATAATGAACTAACTGAATGTCAGCGAGTTACTGCTGATAACATTATAGAACAGTTTAAAAATATCTCAACTGAAAAACGTGGTTTAGGTAGAACTAACTTAGTATCACATACTATTGATACTGGCGATGCCTTACCTATTCGGCAAAGATACTATCGCGTTTCGCCTGAAAAACAACGTATCTTATCTGAGCAACTAGACGAGATGCTGTCGCTGGGTGTCGTTGAGGAATGTGAGAGTCCATGGTCTTCACCTGTATTATTAACTCCTAAGAAGGATGGCAAGCTCAGATTCTGTCTAGACAGTCGTAAGCTAAATTCTGTTACGAAAAAAGACGCATATAAATTACCTTATATTTCAGAAATTCTAGATAACCTAAAAAATGCTAAATACCTAAGTAGCATAGACCTATCTAAGGCCTACTGGCAAGTGCCTATTTCTGAGAATGATCGGAATAAAACTGCATTCTATATTCCTCATCGTGGCACCTTTAGATTTGTGACTATGCCCTTCGGATTGACAAATTCTCCCGCTACTCAACAAAGACTTGTTGATACTCTTTTCTATGGGCCTGAATTTGAAAACTCAGTCTTTGTATACATCGATGATATCGTCATATGCTCGGCTCAATTCGAAAATCACATTTCCCTGCTTTTAAAAGTAATTAAGAAACTAACAATGGCTAATCTGACTATTAACTACGAAAAATCCGTATTTTTCCGTACGGAACTTAAATATCTAGGCTATGTTGTTGATTCTAAAGGTCTTCACGTCGATCCTAATAAAATTGACACCATTTTAAATTACCCTACTCCTACAAATAAAAAAGAAGTAAAAAGATTTCTAGGAATTGCTTCTTGGTACCGTAAATTTGTCCCTAAATTTAGCTCTATTGCTGGTCCTTTGAATAAGCTAACTTCTACTAATAAAAAATCTAATCCTTTTCTTTGGACTACTGAAGCTGAGGAGTCTTTCACTAAACTCAAAGAACTTCTTGTATCTGCCCCAATCCTATCATGCCCTAACTTTGACCTACCGTTCGAAGTACACACTGACGCTAGTGACTATGGTGTTGGAGGATTACTAACGCAGACTATTGACGGAGTTGAACATCCTATCGCCTACACTAGTAGAACCTTGACAGGTCCAGAGAAAAACTATAGCATCACTGAGAGAGAGGCTCTTGCTGTCTTGGTGGCTTTGGAACACTGGAGATGCTATCTCGATAATGGTACTAAGTTTACTGTCTATACAGACCATTCAGCACTCAAGTGGTTTCTTAATCTAAATAACCCTACTGGACGCTTAGCTAGATGGGGTGTTCGTCTATCTGCATTTAACTTTGAAATGAAACACCGTCGAGGTGTTGATAATATTATACCGGATGCTTTGTCTCGCGTTTGCCAAATTTCAGCCATTGATAATAATCTAAACACTACATTAACTACAAATGATCAATGGTATCTAAACATATACAATGGTTCTCAAAATTCTCCTACCTCTTTTCCAAACTACTTAGTCAAGAATAATCGTTTATTTCGCTTCATGAAAACTCATCATCCTCTAAATAAAGAGTTCGAGTGGAAAGAAGTTGTTCCTGCAGAATATAGAACAAAAATTATATCTGAAAACCATTCTGAACCAACCGCTGGTCATTTTGGTATTTTTAAAACTTATAAGCGCATCAGTCTTAGGTACTACTGGCCTGGTATGCACGCTAACGTAGTAACAGCTGTAACATCCTGTGATACCTGTATATCACATAAACACCAAAACCACGCTGCCTTAGGTGAAATGGGTCGGCCCAAACACTGTTCGAGACCTTTTCAAACTATAAGCATAGATTTAGTAGGACCTCTACCGCCTACTAGAAAACTAAACTGCTACATCTTAGTCGTGACTTGTTGTTTTAGTAAGTATTGCTTATTATTTCCAATCAAGCGCGCGACTGCAGAAATTGTTACTAAGATCTTAGAAGAACAAGTATTTCTAATACATGGCATTCCTTCTACTGTGATACTTGATAACGGTAAACAATTTATAAGTGCTACGTTAAAACAGATGTTTGAAAAATATAAAGTACCTAAATTACACTTCACTCCTAAGTATTCACCTCATGTTAATACAGTTGAACGCTACAATAAGACTGTTATGACTGCTATCTCCACATTTATTTCTAACGATCAACGTATTTGGGATCAACTTGTACCAAAAATCCAATTCGCTGTGAATAGTTCTGTAAACGAGGTAACAGGCTACACTCCTTCCTTTCTAGTGTACGGGCGTGAATTAGTTACTTGTGGTTCACATTATATCGATACTGAGAACGATAACGACGTCATCTTTCAACCTCGAGATTCCTACGCTGAGAATATTGGTGTGCTTTCTAGTATCTTTAATAAAGTACAATCACTACTACTACAGGCTCATAGTAGGAATTGTCAACAATATAATTTACGCAGAAGACCTGCTGAATTTAATATTGGTGACGTTATCTGGAAAAGGACTTTTTATCAAAGTGATAAAGACAAGTATTTTAATAAAAAATTAGCTCCTAAATTCATAAAATGTAAAATCATTGATAAAAAGTCTCCTCTGGTCTATGAATTAGCAGATATGTCTGGAAAACTACTAGGTTCCTGGCATATCAAAGATATGAAACTTATTAACTATAAAGAATAAAATAAAACCTATATACTAGCCTTAAAATTAGATTAAAACTATTACCTAAACTGTAGTGTACTAAAGAAACATAAGTATTTTAGTACACCTAACTTATTGTTTGAGTATAACTTAAAATTTACTAATTATACTCTGTTTGTAAGGATCTCAAGTCATTAATAGTAAGATTTGATGATGTTATGAAAGAAGATGGTATGATGCGTGAAGTATAGAATGTAGTCTGTGAGTAATGATAAGTTTAGTATGAAATAATAGGTAGTAGTCGGATTTTGCAGTCTAGTATGCAAAATCCTTCGTTTTTTGGCGGGGTACTGTAACGTTGCACTTGCAAGTTACATAAATAAATATAAGTATAGTTAGAAAACCTTTAATAAAACTTAATTACACTTAAATTAAAATAATATTTACAACTTATTCTAAAACATAATTAAATATAACCTATTAAACTAATAAAACCTAAAAATCTAAATACTTAATAAATATTATTGTACGGAATCTACAAGTACGTATTAATGATAATGGTTCCCGCACCTACGCATCCCTAACAAATCTAACGGGTTTGCGAGCTGCGCCGGCGCGGCGGCCAACGCCCAGTCGTTCAGTTCGAGAATTCTCCACGGCCAGTGCGCTTTGAGACTTCACAGGTGACGGCTGCGTCACTTGCTTCGAATTTTGTATCTAGTTTAATATCACGTGGAATCCCGCTAGGGTAAGTTCCCATGTATTATCTATCTGATTCTCCATTGTAAGGTGTTCTAGCTTTCTATCTTTCCTATCCATGCTAGCGCTGCTTCCTTTTTATTGTTTGTCAGGGACACTGTAACCTAGATTCAAACCTACCTACACAGTTGCGCAGCAAACGCTTTAGCCTTTTTGTTTCTGGCCTTCCAGGATTTACGTCTACATTTACGTCTACATTTACGCCTACCTTGCATCTACCTATGCAGCTTGATAACTAGCTGTGGAACGCTGAGGGACCTACCTCCTGTACTGCCTGCCTGGACTACCTACTCCCGCTGACATCCTGGGAGCTGGACCAGACCGAAGCGAAAACTGAAGCTGCTACTTCTACCTTAGTTCAGGCCAGTGTTCCCCCTGTTAAAAACTGTACCCCCTGTGAAATCTGGACGTGAGGCGGCCACAGAATTTTAGGCAATTAAATGTTTCATTGGACTAATTTCCATTGTTTCATTTAATCGAACCCTACCTACCTATCTGTTGGCGTCCCCCTAAGGGACTTGCCACAAATATTTATGATTCACAGGGAACAATCTCCACAAAAAAGTTACAGTCGTGAAAAGATCATGGTAGAACCCACAGAATAATTTTTGACTTCCTTGGTAGCGCCGCTGGCAGCTTATGATGTTGTCACAGATAATGAATTGTTTTTCGAAAATTTGGATAAGCAGCAGTCCTCCAAAGTGAATTTGGAAGTAAGTGAGTATGTATATTGTACACCTACTTAGGTCTAGCATTATCCGTTAGTTTTTAGTATCCGGATAAAACAAATATTATTTTTTTAGAGGTAAAACCGGTTAACCGGTTTTAATACCGGTTAACCGGTTATTTAAATGTTCACTCGTTTTTTTCCACGTTATTTCTATAGCTCGAATTATAGATAATAACCGTGCCAAAGATAAAAAAATCGTAAATAGGAATTGTTGTCAAAGTTAATAGAGTGGGTATAAAATAAACATCAAATTTTTTTTTTTTCTTTTACTGTTTATAGGCTTGTGTTTGAATGCAATCTCACCATGGTAAGTGATGATGCGGCCGAAGGTGGTAAGCACACAAAGCCTAGAAGGAACTGGCTCTCAAGTGCAGCTATCGGAACACACCGAAAGGTGCTTGGCGACAAGTTTTCAACTTGAGGGTGGTAGCCAGCCAGGCGGGTACTACAAAGTACCCTACCACCGTGCTATGGTTTATCATCAACATTATCATCTGGCTGCCCTGTTCCCAATCAGTTGGGGCCGGCGCAATATCTATGTTTTTTTCCATTCGTATCTTCTATCCGTTATACCAAAATTCACTCCTTTCTTACTCATGTCATCTTTCACAATATCCATCCATCTCTTTTTCATCAAATTGATAATAAAGATAAATCTACAGAGTTAAATAAACTATTATTTCCATGGTTTATTTAACTCTCTTTATATAGACTACGCGGTTCTTTGCTTTTGATTTTATTTTGAATGACATCATAAAAACATAATATTTGCTTGGTTTTTAATTGCTATGAGATATAATGATAAAGTCATTATATCTCATAGCAATTAAAAACTAAAATGTTAAATAAAAATTAGATCAGTAATGAAGAAACATTTATTAAATTATGTTTATTTAAACATTTATTAAATTATGTTTCGTACGTTATAATAATCATTTCACACTTAATATTATGTTACATAGCATATTGTAGCAGCACAATAACTTGCGTGTACACAAACACGTGATTATTATTATACGAATGTTTTCTTGCCTGTTCTTCTCAGTTGAAGGCCGACTTACGAACTGGTGGTAACTTCAGTAGCTTTGACCTTCATAATTGACTTTGACTTTCCTTAGATAAAAAAACATTACTCAGTCTTTGTTGTCGTGCAGACGGTTAAAAAATAACACCAATCAGTCAGCTTGCTGTCTGGCAGATACATAAGAGCCTTTGTTGACAGTAGTTGCTCCGACAGCATGGCGTTCCACAAGGCTCTGAATTATCCCGTACACTGTCCTTCCAGCATATCAATGATATACTCTCTATCAGGCGGGCCGTACGCTTGTTTGCTGCCTAAGTAGTATATTTTTTCAACATTTTTTATACCTATCATAAAAAAAAAATATTATAAGTTATTTTCTTACCAGCTCAACACTATACGCATCAACACGCTTCAATTCATCACAAAAATCCTCACTGCATTGGAGTCAGTTTAAAAAACGGCGGCTAATCTTCCTTTTTCCAAACAAAGAAAGAAACCGAAAAAAATCGAAACCGTTTTTTTTGTTGTTCAAAACCAATCCTAATAACCGGTTTTCGATTTTCGGTGAAACCGGTTTGCATTCCCTAATGTGTGGAATGTTGGTAATTACAGACGAGGCGGTATTAAGGCGAACGCGATAACAGAGCCGAAAGTGTAACGATCAATACACACGCGTATCATACGACGTTTTTCAACACACTTGAGAGGAAAAAACAGACTTGTATTTCTTGGAGTAAATTTTTGATAATAATCAACCACACAATGAAAACGTTAACAATTATGGCGTGCAGCTTTTGTTTTTTTTTACAGCTAAGCTCTGTCAAACTATTTTACCCGTTTAAATTAAGAATGATTCGTCTACACACATATGAATTACATTGAGGTACAATTAGGGCATCGGAACCGGGAATTCCCGGTTCTGAGGGTTGCAATAAGAACCGGTACTTAAATATAAAGAACCGGTTATTTCGGGTCTTTCGGTTTCTTTCGATTTATTTTAAAAGGTCGTTTAGGATGGATCAGTAAATTTCGTAGAACAATCAAAACACACTATAGGTGGTTAGTGTCGCAGCATGAAGCTACTTGTAGCGATTAAATAATGTTAATAAAGCAAAACTGCAGCTTGTGAAGAGCCATTTAACGATTTTTAATTGATTATGTGTATAATTATTAACTATTATTAATTGATTATGTGAATTATTATGTATCATTGAAATTCCTATTATGTTCCTAAAATTTAATAATACCTATAAGTAATTTATTGTTCATCATCTACATATCCTGTTCCCAGCTATTTGTGATCGATGCAATATGTTTGCTTCTTCCATTTTGCCTTTCTATCCGACATAATAGCATTCACCCCTTTCTTATTTACACTTCCCGTGTATCCAACCACTTCCATATTCATAACTCTATTACTCACGTGGCTTTCATTCCTCCTCATAACATGTCCATACCGCTACTTTCAAGCTTCCTCTTATGTACTCATTATTTATCATATCCATTCTTGTCACTCCATACATCCATCTCAACATAATCATCTCAGCTGCATGTCTTTTCATCTATTCATTTTCTATACCTAATGCCCAACATTCTGAACCATATATTAAGACTAAGACCTGTCATCACGGACTATATATTTGTTTGACCTTGGATCACATGTTTACTTTGTGACCTGTCGTCATTTCATCCAATCTACATCGTTCTGCATTTGTGAACCGAGGTACCAGAAGTCGTAGAAGACTGGTACTGAAAGTCCATCAAGTAAAATAGACGCGAAAATAGAAATACTGCCAAAATCGCAGACATGAAGCAATATTGCTTCATGATCGCAGAACATATGTTCAGTTTTAGTTCAGCTAATTTTCAATCTCTCTCCAGCTCTTGTAGCCATTTCAACATCTACTCTTTCAACGACAAATCATCCATTACCACCAGGAAGAGATAAGGCATCATAGCAGACCCTTAGTGTAAGCCGCCACCTAAATTTAACGTATCGTTATCTATAAGTACAGTAGTACCCAATTAATATGGCTTACCGATGTACATGCGCCGAAGATACATTTTCAAAGCGCGGGAATATTACGCCACGCTATTGGTCAGCAGCTGCCGCTATGTTAGCGTGCGCCGTGTGGAGAGGCGTGACTTGCGAGAAACGGAAACGGAACTAACAACTGCAGTGTATTGTGAACCTTAGATCTCTACTATAAGGATAGTAGAGATCTAAGGTTGATTGTAAGTTTTAAGCATTCTTTCGTTAATCTTCGGGGCCATACTTTCTTTTCTGTGCGAACGAGGTTCACGACGCGACATATCAGTTGGGTAATACTGTAATTTGTTATGTTAGGTACATTTTTATTTCAAAAAATCTAATATAAATAAAAAAACTGGTTTGTTAAAAGACTTGATTACATTTATGTTATTTTAATCAAAAGCTGTGATTCAGAAATCACTGTTTGATTGTCATTCTACGACATATTCGAACATAGAAAACTATTTTATTGTTATTATTATACTACCTATAATGTTTTTGATCATAAATTAATTAAAAGAACAAAAGTTTATATCGAATAATTAATGGAACCGTAAGAACCGAAAGAACCGGGTACCCGGTTCTGGATTAGAACTAGAATCGAAAAAAACGGTTCTCAAAATATGGCCGGTTCTCGATGCCCTAGGTACAATCTTAACATAATTAATAATAATAATACTACATTGCCTGTGTCACAGAGCGCATTGACTTCTTGAAGCAAAAAGTTTATGCGTGGGTACGCCGTATTCGCCGCTACAGAGAGCGTGTGGATCGATTCCAACAGAATCACTTCTTCCAGAGTGACCAGAGGAAGGTATACCGAAAGTGGGAGGGAACCGACCAACGTGTGTTGGATGGGCAGCTGCCAAGTGCTACTGCCATGATTAATTTCTGGCGTAGTATCTGGTCAATGCCTGTCCAACACACCGAGGGTGATTGGATGAGTGTTGTCAAACGTGAGTGTGAGTCCATCGAACCAATGGAGGCCATTACCATCAGCCCCAATGACATAAGTTGTGCAATCCGCACGACCCAGAACTGGAAAAGTCCTGGGCCGGATGGATTGCACAACTTTTGAATAAAGTGGTTTCGATGCTCACACGAACGGTTGGCAACGCAATTCCAACAAGCTCTTGAGTTTGGTTCCCTGCCAACTTTCCTTACAACCGGTGTTACCTCCTTGTGATAGTACCACGGAAGCGAAAAACTATCGACCCATCACGTGCTTGCCTACACTATACAAGCTCCTTACATCCATTTTGAGAACAAAAATTAATACGCACATTGTTTCGAACAACGTTTTGGCCTCCTCTCAAAATGGATGTAGGGTTGGGTCCCGTGGTACCAAAGAGCTCCTCCTCATTGACATGACAATTTGCCAACAGGTCCGCGGGACAGGTGAGCCGTCTCGGCTGCCTGGATTGACTACAAGAAGACATTTGATTCGGTGCCTCACTCATGGCTGGAGAGGATCTTGGAACTGTATAAAGTTGATACAGCTTTAAGATCCTTCTTAAGCGCATGTATGAGGCAGTGGATCACAGTCCTTCATCAACCAGGTGGTGGTGATGGCACCTCTGGCCCGCAGGACTTTATAAGGATTCAGCGAGATATTTTCCAGGGTGATAGTTTGAGTCATCTGTGGTTCTGCCTAGCTTTGAATCCGCTCAGTACTCTGCTGAAGGATTCAGGACTAGGCTGCCGGCTTCGGAGAGGTGGTGAGAGCATTTCTCACCTGTTGTACGTATGGATGACCTTAAACTGTTTGCACCAAAACGTCAGAACTTGTTGGAGCTACTGAAGATTACAGAAGTGTTTAGTAGCGCCATCAAGATGGAATTTGGTATAGATAAGTATGCGGTCATGCATGTACAGCGGGGGAAAGTCGTAAATTCGAAAAATTTACAGGTTTCTGAGATAATGTCTCTCAGATCTCTCTCCGAAACAGAAACCCATAACTACCTTGGTATGTCACAGTCGTTGGGTATTGTGGACGGGGACATAAAGCGGGCGGTGAAGGAGCGCTTCTTCTGTCACCTGATAAAAGTACTGAACAGTCTATTATCGGGTGGCAACAAGGTGCGCGCCTTCAACGCCCCTGCTCACATACTCCTTTGGCATACTAAGGTGAACTCAAAGTGAGCTAGACGCCCTGGATAGAAGGGCCCGTCTTCTGCTCACAACTCATCGCATGCTACACCCACGCTCGTCTGTTAAGAGATTGTACATCCCGCGTAAATGTGGAGGCCGTGGCTATTTAAACGCCAAGGACCTCCACAACCGCGAGGTGTGCAGTCTTAGGAAGTATTTCCTTGACAATGAGTGTGGGATGCATCGCGATGTGGTGGCAGTGGATAGGAGCCTCACCCCATTATCCTTGGCAAACGAGAACTGGCGCAAACCAAAGGTGCTAAGTATCGAGGACCGCAGGGACGTATGGAAGAGTAAGGAGCTACACGGGCGGTTCTACAGGGCCCTAACAGTGCCCGATGTAGATTTGCTCGCGTCAGTGAACTGGCTATGCTTTGGTGACCTATTTGGGGAAACCGAAGGTTTTGTCTGTGCAATTGCGGATGAAGTTATCAAGACGAATAACTACCGAAGATATATCCTGAAGGACGGTACGGTCGACATCTGTCGAGCATGCCGCATGCCGCTCCTGGACGCCGTCCCAGAGATTCACTCAGGCATATTATCTCCGGCTGTTCTCATCTTGCTAACGGTGAGTACATGCACGGACATAACCTAGTAGCCAGAATCATTCACCAGCAACTTGCTCTTCGATACGGCCTTGTATAGTCCGAAATACCGTACTATAAGTACGCACCTGCGCCAGTTCTCGAAAATTGTCATGTCACGCTCTATTGGGATCGATCTATAATAGTACTGTCCGTGATGAGAGAGCACGATATGAGGCTTATTAGCCTCATATCGTGCTGACAGATCGATCGAAGCGCCGGGCAGTGCTCGTCGACATCACCATCCCCCATGACGAGAATCTCGTGAAGGCCGAGAAGGACAAGCTCAGCAAGTACCTTGACTTGGCTCACGAGGTAACCGCCATGTGGGATGTTGATTCGACGATCATTGTTCCGATAGTTGTTTCGGCGAACGGTCTCATAGCGAAGAGTCTCGACCAACATCTTAAGAGGCTTTCGCTAGATGGCTGGGTCAAGGGTCAGATACAGAAGGCGACACTCCTGGACACGGCGCGCATCGTCAGGAGATTCCTCTCTCTGCAGCCCTAACCACCGCACCGGTAGCTTGGGCCCTACCCCGCTGCCGGCGGCACACTAAGATTAGGTTTTTTTATAACATTGTTAGATTTTGTAAAGATATTCTTTATAATATTTTTAGATTAGATTAGATTTTTTATAATATTTTTGATATTTTATACTAATGTTATAAAAAATATATTTTAAGAATCAAAATAAATAAAGTGAATAATAATACACAGTTACAACAGTTCCCATAATACTATCATCCACTGGTATTGTACCTCATACTTTTCACACCAGGCTAAAAATACTCGGAATCCATAAAATGACATACATCCAACTACAAAAAGCCGTTACCTTGAACACATGTAGGATAGTCCGCAAATTCTTGACAATAGACCAATAATATCACACAACAAACAAACACACACTCATGAACACTTTACCCATTTTTTTCTTTTGGCCAAAAGCCCGCGATAAAATGTAAATACCCTACCAGTAAGTAGGAAAAATTTAAAAGAAAGTAAAAAAATAATAATAATACGTATTACCAAAATAATTGTTTACAATTTTTCTTATTTAATTGGGATTATACCTATCATAAAACTGTGGGGTAATGTAAAGTAAAAATCACTAGCTAGTGCGTAATAAGCTGCATTCAGTTACTAAAAACGGTTCAATAAATGTCACTTTACGAGCAAGTGTGGAAAAATAAATTATGTCCCCAGTCCTCACAGCTCATATATTATATCCTCATTGCTGAGGTTTGAACTTCTCCTTACATAGAACTTAACGCCATTTTTAATAGACTAGTTAGCCTTCGTGTTAAATTTGTAATGAATATTGTAACCTTGTTTCAGAGTACATTGAAAACTTCAGTAAGTTCAGTCACAGATTTGTTGAAATACAATTTTTTTCAACGAACTGTTGAAAATTTCTAGGCATGAGTCAATGCTTCATTGTGGCTTCAGTACTTATGTGATTATTTCAGAATAAACATCAGGCCTTACATCGATTTTTACGTTATGTTGCTCACTATGTAAAAAGACTTAAGATACGAAATACCTCCAACAACTTAGATAAAATGGCAGTTGCTGGTGTAGTCGCTGCAGGTTGTGGAGCTGTAAAATTAAACCAATTTTCAGCTGCTCTTGATCTAACACTAATGTCAGAACTGAATTATAAAGCAGCCCAAGATGATAAATAAAGATAATTAAAATACATAATTCGTTTTTCTCCTATCCTATCCACGACACAGACACTGATGATTGCACTAGTATTTGCTTTTATTTCATTAAGTAATAACTTCGGGAACAGGGTGAAAGCTAATTTATTGAATATTTAAAATTTATAGTATAGCATTTAACTCTAACAGATTTTACCTAAATAGTTTATTTCATAAATCTATACAACGTGTAACAAAAAAGGTATATATAACTCTCCGAAAAGGGATAATTACATCAGGTAGTTAGGTATTTAGGTAGCATTCACACCAATTGAAAAATTAACTGAAAAGAGAAGAACAAGCATTGTAACCTATAGAATTATGAATATTCTTGAGTTATATAAGGTATTGCAGGCGGGAACGTGTTATTATATATATGTATATATCTATATGGAAATGACTACAAGCTTTTAGGGGAAAGTGGGGGGGATTCGTACACTTTCCACTTCGAGCCCAATAGCAGAAAAAGTAAACGCTATTTGAAAACAATTTGAGCATTGCTAGATTGCTTGTATATTTGCCTACAATATTCCCTTAGACGACTAGCTCATAGAAAGAAGTGTGGCCAAGCTATAACGATTTAAAAAAAAATCGTACGTATGTACCCCCACACACGGGGTAGCTTCGTACATGTGTTGGGGTACCATAAAAATTAAACTTTGTACTCAGTAGGATTATATTTGGTAATCACATGACCAACATAGTGTTTGACAGACTTTTTCTTCTCGGACTTCACTAGAATAAAGCCTTTCTCTTTCACGAATTCAGTTATATTATAACTAGAGTTTCGTTCTCCACATCAGATCCTTCAGCAATCTCTTCAATGGGAGGACAGGAAATTTCTCTTAAACTCATGTCAGTCTCATCGTCACTTTCAGTGTCTGTACTTTGCTTCTTAACCAAAATTTTACGTACATTATAGGTATATTCGTACAGTATGAACGGGGTGGCCGTTCGAAGCTACCCCAACCAGGAAATTCAACTAATTTTTTTTTTATTTATCCTAGGTTACACCTTCTTTAGTGTTCCCTATTCATACCACAATCTAGCCTTAATATTAGGCTAATAAGTAATTTAAATTTAACATAAACTTCGATATTGACCATAATTCAACTAATATATTGAAAATAAAAATAACTGCTGACATTATCTTCAAGTAAATGTCGAAATAATAAACTTAAATATGTACCCAAACAGCACAAAGAATCAGTTTAATACACTTATAGAGATAAACACGTTTAAAGTTGCATCCAAAAATTACTTTCGCGAAGCGAAAACTCGTAACATCCTGTCACATCGAAGCCGGCGGCCGCATTGGCAAGCCACTCCGCGGTTAGATTATGTGTGTGAGTGGGCATTACACACACAGATAAGAAGGCGCCACTATGTTGCGTATTCGAATTATGGCCATTGCACGAATGCTATATGCTAATTGCCCGGTGTACGAATCCCCCCCACTTTCCCCTATTTGATATCCATATTATAATAATAATGAAAAAAAACTTCCTCTCGTTTTTTTATTAATAGATACCACATAATATAATAATATATACTCGAGTTAGGGCATCGAGAACCGGCCATATTTTGTGAACCGGTTTTTCGGTTCCAGATCTAATCCAGAACTGGGTACCCGGTTCTTTAGGTTCCATTATTAATTCAATATAAACTTTTGCTCTTTTTAATTATTCATCATCAAAAAGATTTTATTAGTTCCTTTAAATAAAAATATACCTAACATAACAAAATATTACTTATAGATACCGATACGTTCAATTTAGGTGTCGGCTTACACTAAGGGCCTGCTATGATGCCTTATCTCTTCCTGCTGGTAATGGATGCTTTGACGTTGGAAATAAGAAGGAGGTACCCAGGTACATGCTTTAAACCGATAACATTGTTCTCGTCCGTGAAAATGGATTTAATGTCCATAGTAGGATGATGAAATGGCAAGAAGAAAATTAGCTGAACTAAAACTGAACACATGTTCTGCGATTTTGGCGGTCTCTCTACTTTCGTGCCTATTTTAATTGAGGAGTTTCAGTACCAGTCTTCTACTACTTCTGGTACACATGGCCACACATCAAGCTATACATTTCCAGTATAAGCTGATCTCGCATTGTATAGGATTTCCCTACAATGAGAGGTCAGCTTATATTGGAAACTATAGCTTGATCTGTAGCCGTGCGTACCTCGGTTCACATAATACAGAACGATGGTAATACTAACCGTGATATAAAGTAGTGTATCATCTCAGGTTGGATGAAATGATGACAGGTCAAAAGACAAACATGTGATCCATGGGATCTCTGAAGCTAAAGGGGAAAATATATAGTCCGTGATGATAGGTCTTAATATATGGTTATGGTGAGAGAACCCGTCAATATGTAGTTCCACGATTATACAATAAGTACCGTGTATTGAGAGATGCGAATATTAAAAGTAAACTTCTATTGAAACGGAAAACAAGGGAACTGTTTGTAGCGAACCACTGCATAACGAAGTTCACACGCCGATAGATAGATGGCGTGCCGACACATTATCCTGCATCGTGCATACATCGCGCATACAAGCCCACTACATCCTGCATCGCGCTTGTAAAGATTTCTCGGCGATCTGCATATATACAACTGTCCGACAAGTACAGTCGGACCGCGGTCCCCAGGCACGATGACCCAGCCTGGCGGAAGATCTTCCCTTTTAAATGGAGGTGTCATCCACCTTGCACCTCCATAGTGGTGACCCCGACGTGATGGAATGGGAATAATTTCCAACCCTTCCAATCACTGAACATGCAGTAGCATCCTTCTGAGCAGTTTCCAAGCTCATCACTCCCCACCGGCAAGCAGTCACACAGCAAGCCAGCTTCGCCTTAACCAGTTCCAACGCAGCCGATTCACCGTGCTTCCTGGTCCTGCAAGGCTCATCACAGCGACAGCACTCATCGCCCGCACAGTCCACCGCAGCACACGTCCGGATCTCTTCGGCTGGCTCACCCTCTCCGGCGTGGCAGTCTCTGCACCACGTGGACTCCCATGGCTCAACCCATCGCAGCAACCCCGCTCAGTCTCGACTCACCGCAGACTTCCGAGCAGCACTGGCACTTGCAAGCTTAACGCAATGACGCAACTATAGATCGACCTCTGGTCTAGGAAGGGAGTGATGTAGCGAACCACTGCATAACGAAGTTCACACGCCGATAGATAGATGGCGTGCCGACACATTATCCTGCATCGTGCATACATCGCGCATACAAGCCCACTACATCCTGCATCGCGCTTGTAAAGATTTCTCGGCGATCTGCATATATACAACTGTCCGACAAGTACAGTCGGACCGCGGTCCCCAGGCACGATGACCCAGCCTGGCGGAAGATCTTCCCTTTTAAATGGAGGTGTCATCCACCTTGCACCTCCATATGTTGTTGTCAAAAATTTTTTGAATACATGTGTAAAATAAAGGATAAATTGTGTTATGGTTAATGAGAAAGGTAGTGAGTAAATGTACCTACTTATGTATATGATCATGTCATTGTAGTGATTGTGTTGCAAGGACATGCTGATATATGTTTAGGTCATATATGTGTCAAGAGCGTTACGCCTACAAACTGCATTAGCAGTTTGGCGATTTTGAACTTTGTAATTTTGGTGATGTTTGGGTTTAATAAATGTTTATAAAAAAAAAAAATTGGGCATTAGGCAAAGAAAATGCATAAAAGACATGCAGTTGAGATGATAATGTTGAGATGGATGTATGGAGTGACAATAATGGATATGATTAATAATGAGTACATACAGAGGAAGCTTGAAAGTAGCGGTATGGACATCGGACATGTTATGAGGAGGAATGAAAGCCACGTGAGTAAAATAGTTGAATTTGGAAGTGGGTGGAGGTATGAATATGGAAAAAGAGATGGATAGATCGTGAGAAAGATGATGTAAATAAGAAAGGAGCGAATGCTGTTATGACGGATAAAAAGTCAGAATGGAAGAAGCGAACATATTGCGTCGATCACAAATTGTTAGGAACAGGATATGTAGATGATGAA
Organism: Polyploca ridens; assembly: GCA_951394255.1. Lineage (NCBI taxonomy): Eukaryota > Metazoa > Arthropoda > Insecta > Lepidoptera > Drepanidae > Polyploca > Polyploca ridens. Next base: position 9,769,790 of record OX596259.1, on the reverse strand, counting down.
CAATTAATTACTTATAGGTATTATTACATTTTAGGAACATAATAGGAATTTCAATAATTGCATAAACATAATAATTCACATAATCAAGTAATAATAGTTAATAATTATACACATAATCAATTAAAAATTGTTAAATTTCTGGAGTTTGGTGTCGCTACGCTACACACCAACATGCTCGCCACAAGCTGCAGTTTTGGAATATTAATAATATTTAAACGCCACAAGAAGCTTCATGTTGCGACACTAACCACCTATAGTGTATTTTGATCGTTCTACGAAATTTACTGATGCATCCTAAACGACTCTTTAAAATTAAATGAAAGAACCGAAAAAACCGAAAGAACCGGTTCTTTATATTCTAAAATCGGTTCTTATTGCAACCCTCAGAACCGGAAATTCACGGTATTTTTGGAACCGGGAAAATACGGTTCCGATGCCCTAACTCGAGTCCCACAGTTAAAACGAATCTAACGACACCTCATAATTATGTTTAAATCTATCAAGCTGTTTAGGCTGCAGAGCGTGCCAAAGAAATAGACGTATATACAAACACTCAAAAACATATATAAAAGTGTATATGTCACCATATTTTTTTGAAAACCGTTAGTTTATAATCAACCTAGCGAGATTATAAATTCCCCGAAATAGTGTGAACTGTACCATACTGCTAACAATATAACGTATTCATTTTCGATAGTTTATAATCTAACGTTGTCAAACCGTCATATTGTAAACTGGCATCATACTTGAACTTGAATGCGTCGGAACGCACTTTGCGCGCTGATTGGTTAAACGTCATATACCCTTTTTGTTACCTGCAGTATATATACATTGTATAAACTCGTATTGACATACAAATATACTCATATTTGTATGTCAATACGAGTACATTTCATTCATGTTCATTATTATAGCTTTTGGTAAAAAATCGTTAATTGCAAGTCTAATAAAAAAAATAAACTTATACTGCTCTCCAATAAAATATACTCTGTGATTTAAACGATGGCGGTTCGGCCTTCGTGTTTCTGCCGGCGTCGCCCGAGTGCGCCCGAACGTATCTTGCTGTGGCGCGATTTTTTAAAACTTTGATAGTTCTCTAGGGGCAGTGCCCCCCGCGCGGCCGCCTAGGCCACGCCTTTCAAGGAACGATTTATTTCAACTATATCCTCTTAAGTTTAACCAGTGCACACAACTTTCTTTGAGCGTTGAAACATGTAACTGTGGGAAGAAAACCTGAAAGAGTTATTATTGGATTAAGAACTTTGTGTTAGTATTAATTAAAGTACAGTGTGACACGAATGAAGGTGGTAACACTATGCTATGCCAATATTGTACTGAAAAAGAATCAAAGCGTCATGTCTCAAGATTTGATTGTGTTATTAGATAATTGCACTGTTTTACAAAAAACTTAAACCGACTTCAAAGTACACTAAGAAGTAATCAAATCCTGATCTGATGACAATGGGACCAAACGGGACCCTTTCAAATAAAAAAAGAATTTTCCAAATCGGTTAATAAATGACGGAGTTATGAGGTAACAAACATAAAAAAAAAATACATTCGAATTGAGAACCTGCTCCATTTTTTGAAGTCGGTTAAAATGAACACAATGTTCCAAATTCAAATTAGGTACTAAATTTAAAACGTCATTTGACCTTTGATAGACGTTCTAAAATAAGAACCTAAGACGGAAGTCATTTTAGCTTCTATTCTTCATATTATGTACATAATATTTCATATTTCATAAATGTCAACCACGTTAATCCATGTCGCACTGTACAAATTTTTATGTGAAATTTCTCCTTGTCTATAGAAAAAATTACATTAGCATTTTTTATATTATGGGCAGAGCATCAGGGCGTCTTACGAAATGATGACAGCCATATAACGAAAATGTCTCAGCAATATCCGTATTCTCATATGTACAGAACCATCTACCACCCTATAACTTTAGTTTACGTAGGCAAGTAAATGTAGCAACCCCAAGCACCACCTGTACACAATTATGACACATGTGACAGACTCTACCCTCCTTAACAATATTATAGGGATGTAACGTCTCACGGTGCCTTTGTTTATCCTAAGTTACCCTTGTGTTTTTATGCTCTGTGTACTATGATAACAATGATGAATGTTGACACGTCGGTATTTACTCTTTAGATGATGTTAGGGAACTATTGTCTTGAGCAGCCGTTAATACAAGTGTTGAAGAAACATTATTAGGAACACTGTTTATTTATTGGAGGAATTGTTGACAAAGTAATTTAATCATTTGTGTTGTTTTATGAAGCGCACTAAGGTTGATGAAAAATAAGTAGGTACTCTTGCGCGATAAGTTAAGACCTGGCGCGGTTACGTTACAGTTGCGTACTTGTATTGCACATCATGAAGCATGGATCCCGTATTTTTCGTGTAGCGGGATTATTGCTTTATGCTATAAGTACAATACAGGTGCCATCAGAGAAGTGCAGGGGAAGCAGGTGAGGGAGTCACATTGCACTCGGGTCTCAAACTATTGCGCACGGGTTTGTTTTTTTTTTTACGACTAAGTCTGTAAACATACATACGGCCCGCCTGATAGTAAGCGGTTACCGTAGACATGGACGCTTGTAACACATGAAGCATCGCTCACGCGTTACCGACCTTTCCCATCTCTCCAATGAGCTCTGGCGACCTAACTCACGCGCAGAAGCACAACTTCACACAACATAAAGTTATTTGGCTACGGTATTATGTAAGGAGGAGATACTTCCACAGACGAGCTGCTCTTTGAGTGAATAAACGCTACGCTCTACCTCTCTGATAATAAGGTATAAAGGGTATATGTAAATATCACTTTTTGGGATGCAAAATGTTTTTAGTAGGTGCTAGTCAAGGTGCTATTATATGCTTACCTTTAAGTTATATTTATCTCTATGCTTTTACTCTAATTAGTAGGGACAGTATTTCAAGGAAACTTTCTGCCGTATTAAATTTCTCTCACACGGTCGGTACTAATTTGTAGATACAGTATCACATTCGCTTCACAAACTATGCACAATGTCTAACGATTTATTATCTGTGCAACTTCGTGCAAGTCGGTCGATGGCGCTGGAAGAAGGCCAGGGTCCCGCGGGATGCACCACTAAACCTATTAAACAGAGGCGTGAGAGAGATTGCATTTCGCGGCGTACTTTTATCCGTACCTCATGTGCAGGATACCGCGTTATACCGCGTTGCGGGAATCCTTGCGGATATTGCTGTGCATTTTATGTGGCCGGATAAAATTGCCGTCGCAAAGTGTGTTAATTTTAGCAAAGTTAGATTATCTGTATAGCTTTTAAAGCTGAAAATAATGCTTATTTTGTTAAATGGAAAATTGAACAATACGTGCCTCTTATTTTGAACCATTGGAACATATTAAATTGGTTTCAAATGCTTGAAAAGTTTAAACTTTTTAACAGTATTGCTCTGTAATGGATAGTCTGCTATTGATTAAAAATAAATATAAAAAGTATCTACATATATGCAGCTTTAAATATAACAAAGAGAAATAAAGCGTATATTTCTAAACTAGCGGAACTTCCTAGAAATTGAAAAATATTTTATCGAATAAACGTTAGGCTGCATTTTTTTTTTTTTTTTTTTTTTTTTTTTTATACAACTAAGTCGTTAAGCAAGCATACGGCCCGCCTGATGGTAAGCGGTTACCGTAGCCATATGGACGCTTGCAACACACGAAGCATCGCTCACGCGTTACCGACCTTTCCCCCCTCCCCTGTGAGCTCTGGCGACCTTACTCACGCGCAGGAACACAACTTTACACAACATAAAGTTATTTGGCTGCGGTATTCTGTAAGGTGGAGGTACTTCCCCAGTCGAGCTGCTCTTTGAGCGAATAAACGCTATGCTCTACCTCTCTTAAATTTAGCGTGAATATTGGCTCGAACCCATACCTATCCAAAATATACAGGAAAAAACTTATTCAAATAATTGGAAGAGAGGTTTAAAATAATACTCATTGAAGATTTTAAACACCTCAAGCATTTTTTTACATAAAGTAATTTGACTGCGGTATTCTGTAAGGTACTTCCTCAGTCAAGGAACCTCTCTTAAAATGCAATTTTTGTATAAACAAAAATTCATTTATTGAATTTAAAATTCAGAACGAGTGGCCACATAAAGCTGTCCATTCATTTAGTAACATGCGGACACATGCCCCGATAACAGCCTCGCATTATGTAGTCGGAGCAGAGGTGGCAAGTTTTAACGTGCACATTTTCTCATGTGAACCTGGATCAGAATTTATAGCCTCCTCCCGGTCATTAGTTAACTGCCTTTTATAGGTTGGGCGTTTAGTAAGGCTCAAATATGGAGCATATGGAGAGAGGTAGAGGAATATTTAATTGAGTTATCATAATTAATTATTATGAGACTGCACGTGGTCCTTTTTGCTGCCACAGCAACTCCCCACAACCGCTCCAAACCCCTGATCACGATCGTGATGAGTAATCGTAAAACTAAAAAGGTCGCATAAAACCGATATCTATCTTCATAGCCTTTACAACAATGGTTGAATGAAGGCCTAACTTGGGAAGTTATTCATGGTGCCAATATGTTCCTTAATAAAATCAAATGTGTTCGGGTTTTTCCGTCGCCAAGGCCACGTCTCGTACGCTTCACGATTTCACAAACAATTCACGCAAACTTGGCTGGGTGGAACTTATAGTACAACGTTAATTTCAAGCGCTTTACTTGTCAAAAAGTTTAGCAATTGTGCCCGTTTGAGTAAGGCCGACTTTATGAATTAATCTTAACGAAAGACAGCGATATTCAGATTCAGATTTAAGAGCAATAAAAGTTTGATTGTAAAAAGTGGAATCCGTCCCTGCCATTCTTAACTTTAGTTAGAATCCATAATGAGATTTTATGTTTACTACGTAAACAATGCGACCCAGGTGTTTAATCAAAATATCTCGTTAAACTCCCATTTATTTTTATAACAAGATTACTCCATGCCATATCCAGCTTAAGTTTAAATATTATGTAAATATTATGCATGTATGTAGGTAATGGAAGTGCAATGTAAATCGATCTTTATCCTATTTTATTAAAGCTTATAGTTTAAAATTTGCATATAGATTTCGGCAAACATTGCAGAGCCTTCACGCCTGGAAAGCTGGAGGCATATGCAGTCCACTAATCAATAGTTGACCTATAAAGTCAATACCCCTTTCAAAGTGAAGAGAACCTTGAGCGTCAGAAGCTATGGTTAATTTAGCTATGATGGTTATGTTATGATTAAAGTTATAATTGAATTGTTCCTTATTTAGTCTCATTTCTCTTTCAACACTATCAGCTTATATTACTGATAGAATTTTATTTTCTTTATTATCTTCACAAATATTTTATATCAAAGATCGCTCTTCACAAGGCACGTCAATAATAAAATTCTGATACTGTGCAGCAAAAGATTGATCGAGTGCTGAACTAAGCTCGAGAGGCTGTGGTTTAATTCCCCTTGGAGAAACGCGTGATCGAGTTTCCTTTACATCGTCTTTATAACGGCCATTTGTCATAATAAAGTGAATATATTGAACTCTGTAGTGCTTGCAGCGTTTTGAGCTACCATTATAACACTTAAGATTCCCATATTTAAGTTCCTCACTCATGGATTACCAACGGAGTCTTAGGCCCGATTTGCACAATTTACGAGTTAAGTCGTTTTTGATGGTGATGATGAAGTATTAGCGTATTTTGAAAGTGAAGTCTCATATGAAACCGACTAAAAAACCTAGACAAGGCAAAGTCAAAGCCATTTATTCAATTTAGGCCCTCATAGAGCACTTATGAAGGTCAAAGCTTCTGAACTTACACCTATAGACCCACAGAAACTTAATTTAACGTCATTCTATTATAGAATAGTTTTGCACTATCATTTGATACGAGTGTTTGTTTCATGTAAATAGTTAACACATTTCAAGTGGCTACACAGCAGTACTGAAATGTTCTGAACAGCTCAGATCGCTAATGCGAACTGGTCTCGATGTTGGAGGGAGAGATGCCCTACATGAGTAATGGATCCCCAACTATGATACCTTTTCACTCATTGATGTTTTAAAATTTAGATAGAAGTTCCTTGAAAAAAATCGTTTTTGAATGCATTAATTATGCATGAATGTGTATTTTTGTTCGGAAAACTATGTATTATAAGGATTGTGTCATGCCAGTTGACACCGAGATGCGACGCGAAGCGGCAAGCTTAGATAGCAATAGAATATAGAATTTTATTTACTATACAAAAAGGTGCACATTTCAGTGAGATAATTCGTGACAAGTGACTCGCGCCGCCCGAGGTTTATTCGAATTCTTTCCATGAAATGTGTACCTTTTTGTTTACTAAATAAAGTTCTATATTCTATTGTTATTTTAAAAAGTGCGCGCCGCGTCTCTTTGCCTCACGTCTCGCTGTAAGCTGACCCTTAGGCGCCGATCCCACAGAAAGAGTTCTAGAGTTCCGCGTTCCGAGTTCAACATTCCGTGTTGACAATTGTGCACACAGCAAGCAGTATAGAGTTCTGCAATATTCGCTACTGATCACACATCATTCACTTTTTTTTACTTTCAATGGCGCCTCATAACTTACAATCAATGCGGAATGCAGAACTCGGAACTCTAGAACTCTACTATGTATTACAAGGATTGATTGTGTCATCGGTACATTGGTAAATTGATAAAGCAAACGTCCATCTCAGTTAAAATATTTTTGTATGGAATTGACGAAACTCATTCCTATATTTTCATTGAGCATATTTTCCGTGAAATGCAATCACGCTAATTGTTATCTGGAAATAAAAAGGTTTTGTACATGATGTGGGCAAATGGATGAAGCCCGTCAAATATTTTTAGAGGACTCTGAAAGCACAAAGCTTTTATGGCATATAAAATATTGATACGGTTTTTTTGATTCAATTTCTATATAGGTTTAATAGAATTACAATCTATTAAAAAAAAATTATACGGGTAATGTTCTTCTTATGCATTTTCAGGTGGCTATTTTGTTGAAAAACGAACTTCTCTGCACTACTTCTGTTTTTGTTAGCATTCTCAACAACTTCGAGTTAAGTTTTGTAAGAAATTGTTTCAGTACTGTTTTATCTTATTAACTTCTTATCTTGTTTTATAGAAATGCAATTTATGCACAAAAATATCAGTTTATTATCTGTGATCTGTGATTTTATTGGCATTACATTATATAATATGTAAGTACAGTCATCCCTCTGCCAATTTTCATCAAAGTCGGAAACAAATAGACGGACAGACTCACTAGGATTCCTCTGAATTCTCTAACATAGATATGTAATCGATTGATGAAAAAAGCCTAAAAAGCGGAGCACCTTAAAAAATAACTTTTCCATGGAGTTTTTTCAGTTCATTTTCATAAGATGCAACAATGAGTTGCTTTAATATTTTCATTTTATAAGATCTTTTGATAAAGCACTCAATTGGTCGTCTAAATATATCTCTTAGCATTCCAAGCTGGCATTTCGTCTCCCAATCTCCATATAAACTAACGACATGGTTCGCATTCATATTCAGTGCGAAATTGAGACGTGAGTAGAGGCAATAAAGGTGAGCAACGGTAACCACTAGTAGGTGCAAGTGGCGTACACATTTAATGACGTGCCCATGGACGTAGCCTCATGCATCGTATCGCACGGTGTTGCCAATATCTATCTCATTTGCTTTAAGAAACGTTATAAAATTGAAAATAAAATGCCGTAGGAAATTATGACATGCAAACTATACGTATTAATTGATCGAGTTTAGTTAAGCCTAAGTCACTAATTTTAGGCATAGATCATTGAATTATTACGCTTAATTCCTTACGCGTGTTGGATTCAATATATTTATATTTATAGACTATCTATGCCATTGCATATAAATTCTATAAAAGATAGTCTATAAATTGAATCCAACACGCTGTAGATATGATGACATTGATTGACTCCTTTTTCAAATATTCCAAGATACATATTAGGAATTTACTATACCTTGAGGCTTCCCCAAACTTTCCCAAGCGAAAGTTGAAAGGTCGAATGATTCCTTTCGTGGAAAAATTACTTTAGTGACGTCCGATAATGCTACATGAAGAGGGTCTATATTTTTCGGGTAATTTATTTGTCGGGTCTGGAAAATATTTGCTAGCGCGTGCCATTACAATTTGTCATTATATATATGTTTAATGAAATAAAGTAAATCAAAGACAAAGTAACTGTTCTAAGAAGAACAAATGTTTGTTTTAGAAGGAATACCTACTTGAAAGTTGTACCAATATGGCCAATGTTCTGAGACAATCTCTACCAAGTGTGTATATTAAAGTTTGTTTTTGCCAAACTACCCCCGTATTGTCTAACTACAATATCTATTGAGATGGCTTTGATTGGACAGTTGATATTATGCCTTATGTCTAATATCTAAAGTTTACTTTGGCGCAATTCACGTTGTCATATAGCTAAAGTCATTGGTATAAGGCCGGATTTCCCAAAGTTCCGCGTAACCCACGGCGCGCGGCAAGGTGTCATTTTCAGTCAACCGCAACGTTAAGCAAAACGTTATGGCAACTGACTTAAACTGACCAAACTTGCTCCTAAAATTGACACAAAATACCTACATAAAAAAGCAATCCAACTCTCTTTTTTTCTCTACTTTATAATCAATAAACCTCATTTTAATACAATCAGTTTTCTTGGAAATTTGATAGAGGTTCGCTATCAATTTGAGAACGCTTGGTATAGGCACTATAAGGCATTTAATCCATTGTCCCATGCTTAGCTCCATATGTAGAGCTAAAAATATCTCTTGATGAACATAAACTTATTATATTGATCCCATGAAACTGAGATCAGTATTTTCTTAATGCAAGTATGAGTTCTCAAGAAAGGTAGTTAGAGAAGTAGTTATTAGACTCATTGAGTTACCAACTTTATTTGTTCAACTATTTTCACTTCTGCTTTCGTTTATATCAAGTTATACAGTGACAAGAACTTCATAACTTTGCTAACTTCAATTACATAGTTTCATAATGGCGTCGAGAGCCTTATTATGGAGGGTTCACTCTCACTAAGTACAGGTGAAAATTGACCTAGCTTTTGTTTCACAAAATTCAGTTCAGCTTGAAATTTTCAGCGTGGAAATTTAACTCGCTTTGCAATTTCACACGTATTTTTGAAGATGCTAACAATTTCTATTAAAAGTGCGAATTTACGGAGCGATTGATTATGAATATCTAAATACACATTCCTACAAATATTCACATGTATTAATATTGCTTATTTATTTGCACCGTTTGGTCTGCGATCAAAATCTAAATTTGAATTGACATAAAATATCTTTTATATTGACTGTAAGCTCGCAATGCTCATTTCAAACCAATTCATTCCCCGGAGTTCAAGCGACTCTATGGCATACAAGATAGTTTGAAATAGTTTTTTGTCCGCATGCCTTCCCCTGATCAAGTCTAACTTTATTCACATAAAGTACGATTTAAGAAGCTTAGGAGTACGACTAGTACTCCATAAGTTGAATATCTCAATACGAGAAGTTGTACATAAAGCGTTCGTTATACTAAAGGTATTCACAGATAAGTTGTGTCTCTGACCATCAGAGACGATAATCCCGTATTGAATATGATCTACGGAGAGCTTTTCAATTTATGGAACGGGGCATAAGCGTAGTGGTATTGAGCGTTCATAGCTTTACAGATTTAATCGTATTTTGGATTTCATCCCACCAGAACCGTGTGCTAGGCTCGTACGTTTTAGAATTAACGTTTTAGTTTAGTTTTTAATTAGGTATAACGCTTCAAATTAGTGAAAACTCTTTCGTTTTTACAAGCTTTTATTTACTTTCACCTGTCGCGTTGTCTGTAATGGAATTTTGCAAGTTAAATTTGACCCACTTTTCGGTTTCTGATTGAGCTGAAATTTTGCACAAATGCAATATTATGATGACGTGGAGCTGATCTGATGATGGAGCTGGAAAGTGGCCATAGGAACTCCGTAATAAAACCACATAACCCCATCGAGTTTGGGCTCGTTTGATTCGTCTTGATGAGTACTATAAAAAGCTTGTTTTAAAAATGATTTTTTTAACCAAAACTTGTTTATTTCTTTTTGGAATACTATGAAGCCACTATCGTCGAATAACTAATAGCGCAAGAGTCTTAGACAGACCATATCACACAATCTTGTATCTATCAATGAATCCACATATGAAACACGTACTTACATAAAACTCAGTAAATGGAGCCCTAATACGCCATAGCGCGCCCAAGCCCGCAGAACGTGTAAAAGTATGAACATTTTGTAATAGAATTTTCGACCTCGACCCTTAGATTATAATATAATGGTCACGCCCCGGAATTAGTGCCTACAACAGCTCGTAGCTAACTTTGTATAAAAATCACGTACATTTTTGAACTAGGATTTTACGTTAAAAAAATCTTATTTGTATGTTAATGATATCAAACGTACTAGTAGGAGGAGAATGTGAGGATTAGCATATTATGATTCTGAATTTTTACGTAAGTTTTATTCAAAAATTCACGTGAATAGTCGCGTGACTTTTTCAATAAAACTTTTCTTTTTATTAGCATAGGCTAATAAAAAGAGGAAATGATTAAAGTTTGTTTGTAGGAGGTTATCTCTCGAACTACTGATCTGATACTGAAAATTCTTCCACTAATAGGAAGCTACGTAATCCCCGAGAGCTATATACGGGTTGGATACGAAATTACAGCTTTTCATACAAAAGGTACATGTCTCCTTGGCAAGAAATTATGAAAAGCTGTATTTTGTTTTGCGATTTCGATGTTGGTCCCATAGTAAAAGTTAATCGTATTTATGAGTACTTTACGTGGTTTTATTTAGTGTCGTATCCACCCCGTATATACTTTTCATCTCATGAACGCGGGTAAAACTCGCGGGACAGCTATAATTCATTTCATAGGGTCGATAATTTTTTGTTATCACTAATCATGCTTCATATTGGTTAGCTAATTATGGAAATGTAGTTTGAATATACATCTCGTACCTAGAAATCTAATAAATAGCTGCTTCTAAGGAATCATACATTTATGCATGAAGGTCACTTTTGTTAGTCCAAAGTAGAATATTTTGATATTTCTCACCTTTTAGTTACTTAAGAGTGAGTTGTTGTTTCTTTTACAAATCTCGAACGTGCTTAACGCTATTTGAAGTAAATAGTTATATTCCAACAATCCAAATAGCAAAACGGTACTAAGGACTTATCCTCTCTAATCAATAACTCCTTGCTACGCAACCTGGCAACACATTCTACGTATCAAAGGTTTATTGAACTCGCACAGATAATATTGGAAATGCCTACAATATGCGTTGTTCTGTAGCTACGTACATCTACATCTCGCCACTAGTTAGCAAATTGGTGACAAAACCCCTAGGTCCCTGAACTCTGTCGATATTTGTCTTTGAAGTTACTATATTGGTCGGTCAACTTAATTATCATCTCATGGGAGCATTTCTCATCTGCATGCTAATAATTTTCACATAAATTCATTGAATTTAGTATCTACATTCTACAGGGAATGACTATTAAAGTAACAAATGTGCTCTGTTTTATTTTGGAGCCATTATTTTGCAGGTTTTTTTCACGTTTTATGTGCATATTTCAGTGAATGATATACACAAATGGAGTTAACTTCGGACTGTGAAATAAATGGTTCCTAAACGAGCGTATATTAACATTTTGAATGATATTGCTAGACCTATAGCATATTATTTATTGCACTGTCGAGCTACTGATAGTATTAGCATATATTATTCACAGTTAACAGAATAAAAGGCAGATGGAGCGCGCGGAACACGAAAGTTTTTATTTATACCACTAAGGTGGCAAACAAGCATACGGCCCGCCTGATGGTAAGCAGTTACCGTAGCCTATGGACGCTTGCAACACCAGGGGTACGTTTAAGTAAGCCGATAAATTTTCGCCGGATAAAAATTATACCAGCGAGGGTTCACTGAACCGGGTCATTGTTAAAGTTTGTCAAATTCAATTGACAGCTTGTAAATAACTATTAATTCGACTCAAATATGTATTGTAATCTCCGTAAAGTTAGGATTTCGAAATTATTTCATTCATGTTCTCCATTTTTACTGAGAAATCAATTTTCCGATGCAAAACAACTAACAGCTGTCAATCTGACAGCAGGATAAAATTTAGCGACCTAAAAAGGTCGCTAAAATTCATCCTAGTCGGCGAAAACATATACCAGCCGACGCCCTTGAACGGGGCAGTTTAAATTTTAGTCAGTTGAATTTTTCGCCTCGCGGTGTGCTTGAACGGGATGTTTGACGTTTAGTCAGTTTAAATTTTATACTGGATAATTGACTTAAACGCAGCCCAGGGGTATCAATCGAGCGTTGCTGACCCTAAAACAAAGCAAATTGGAAAACGAATACCAGATATCTGATTTTGAATTTGTATTTGTTTTTTGGCTTCACTTTCGTGTTCCGCGCGCTCCATCTGCCTTTTATTCTGTGATCTGTGATATTATTATTCACGCTATATTGATTTATTTATTTCAAGTAGATATATGTAGAATCAGATAAAACATGAAAATCTACTCATAATATTAATATTTAGACTAAAATAAGAACAATACTAAAATTCACGGCAAATTAAACTAACTTCTCGCCAAATTATACAGCGTACGTACTATATCTTTTGTAAGTGAATGTAAATGTTCCCGGAACAGTCCATGCACGGTATACTTCTAACAAGGTAGCCACGTACAGCCGGTAGCCAAGGTGCTAAATACAATGTCACTGACATAAACTAACGGATACTGGAAGAGATTGACGTAACGGCTTTAACATTATGCAGTTTAATGACACTGTTATTGTTAATATTGTAAACTGTTCATAGAGTTCCCTAGAAGTGACAGTTATGGTAATTCTTTTGGTATAATGACATTTAAAAAAAAATAAAGATGGAACACGTAAAAGTAAATTATATCAGTAAAATATAAGTACTTATAGTAGTATCACGAATATAAGAAAGAGTTTTCACCAGTTTGGTAGCCTGTTGTAACACCCCTTAACTGCTTTATAAAAGTACCTATATTTAAACACCAATATTTTGCTGCGGTAATTAAAAACTATGTATTTACGAAAAAAAACCCGCCTTTAAAATATGCTTTCTATAAAATAACGACGTACGAAACGAACACAGATTTTGGCTGAATTTCCGTTTTTTTTGTCTGCTAAAAATATGATATAATAATATGAAAATATGATTAGAATTGAGAACCTCCTCTTTTTTATGGAGTTGGTTAATATAAGCAATCAATATACCTAAGCCAAGTATTTAGTTACTAGTGGTCTCGTAGTGGTCGAAATTCGGCCGCATTTTTTTAAGTTTGAATAAAATTTCATGGGGTTCTTCAAAAAGGGTGTGAAAAGATTACTGCAGGGTCGGCAACGCGCGATTGATACCCCTGGTGTTTCAAGCGTCATTAGGGTACGGTAACCGCTTACCATCACGCGAGCCGTATGCTTGTTTCCTACCTGAGTTGTGATCTTTCACGTATTTATATAATAAAAAATAAACTACGTATGACTATGACATTATGATTAGTTGGACATTCTTCTAAATTTGACATGGGTGTGTGTCAAACGTATAGTATTTTGTGTAATATTTTTTTATTAAATTAATGTATTTTTAATGCATTATTGTATTAAAAAAAAATGCGTTCTGCACTTGTTCTCAATATAAACTATAACGAAGCCAAATCTCAAACTCCTCCGTGCGCGCAATATTCTAAAAAAGAGATCCAAAGATTTCTATTCACGAATTAATATGATGATTTCAATACAATTTTATTTTCTTATTTAAACAGTAAGTAAATAATAACTGTTTATTTTCTTATACAAATATTATTATGTGATGTGAGTTGGAAAATGCAACGTTCAAAGCAAAACGAGCTTGGGGTGGTGTTTGTATTTACATGGAACTTCCAGCAAACGTTTCTATATCTGGCCGGTGTTTTGATAAAGGGAAATGTTGCTCACGGGACGAGTACATACAATGTTAATATAGTTACACCAGTCTGCACTCAGCCTTGTAATATATTCCGGCAAGATTCAAAAGTTAACCACCTTCTGAATTTTGAAGGGTGCTTTTTAACCCGTTGGTTCTCGCGAGGGACGCGCGTCCTATTATAAAAATTGATTTCTTTGTTATATTTTTAACCGCGAGCCAAGCGCTTTAAGAGGACTCAATTCGTCATACTTTTCATACAAAACCTCTGTTCTTATTATGGCGTTGTTAAACATTTTTCGTTAGATGTTTTGAACAAATTAGTATCTTGTGCACTTTATCTAGCCGTGTATCTAGGCGTAATTTAAAAATAGTGTGAAACAAATTCAGTCAAAGCCTCCGAAAAACAGCGTTTTTGCCTGTACTTTGGCCATATCTAATGTACCTATAAATTGTAAAAGTAAAGAAAACGTTAAGATGTCTGCCAGGCTTGCAAATGTATTGGAGATTCTAAATAACTAACTTTTTTTTCACAAACTTGTAAGATTTTTTCACAAGAAGTATACTCCTCGAACAAGTTTTATGAATGCGAAATCATGAATGACGACCTAGCGAAGCGGGCGCGAGTGATCAGCGGAATTTACCGACTGATAATCGACGGCTATGATGCTGTCTCTCTTTTTTCGCAGTCAAACATTACGTTGGATGAAACAACAAGCTTTTAGACTATGCTTGCGTCGAAGTTGCGCCGGCCACAGAGGGCCACCTTAATAAATGCAATAGGTCGATTTGTCTTCTCGAGATTTATTTGCTCTTTTTAATGATTTATAACAACAAGTTTGATAAAAAAAAAACATTTCTATACAAGCTTTTTTAGGTGACTGTACTTTCATTGTCTTCCAATATATTAATTTATACCAAATATCAAGTCAATCCGAACACTGGAAGCGGGTAAAAATTCTGCAAGATTCCACCCGAACAAACTTAGTTACATACATTGCAAGTTTAATAAAAGCTTGTAAAAACTAAGCTACGTGGGATCTGATTTTCATTGAAAAGAGTCTTATTTTATCTAGTTCTATGTTTATAAAGTCACGAATAAAACCTTCATGTATTTTAGGAAGAAATAAATGGAGGTATGCTTCGTGTGAATTAGCGTTGGCTTCCTAATAATAGGTACAATGGAATTGTGGTACATTATCAGACGATCCATAACCACGACCACTCCGCCAGGAGTGTACGACTGAGAAGAAGAGAAGATCTATTTACTACATAAAGTTGCCCACAGGCACGTGCGAACAATACAGGCCCTAATATTATTATATCCTAGATAAAATGGTACCTGTTACTAGTTTGGAATATACAGAAATTATATGGTTTTCGAACCTATTATAGCAGCAGCATATAGCAGTTGCTATTAGGGGTTATTAAAGCTATCGTATTGTTTGTAAATTTGTACCTACATATACAATATACAATTTTGAGATCAAAAATAGTTTTCAATTGATTACGATTCAGAACTTTCTCAGAACACAAACTGAAAGCGAAGACTAATTTATCGAAGATATTCTCAGGATTCCAATTTCGTGCTCCGTTTACCTTATTTTATCTTAATAACCGTTTAGTGGAGGCACTAATGATGTAGCATGTTCAATATGTACTGAAATATTATCTACGTTGTAACATCCGTCATTTATAAGATAAGCCCGTCATGTAAAATGTAAGCACAAGAAACCTGCGCATCATCCTAAGGATTAAAGTGATTTTCCTTGTACATAACCTTACGTAAGACGATGTCACATCTTATCTCGTTTAAACGAAGCTTAATCAGTTACAACATTACATTTGCTCAGTACGTATTATATTAGTCGCTTTACATGAAATTCATGTATGTAATATGAAACATGATCCAGATTTAATCGTAGGACTAAATTTTGTTGATGCGATGAATTTACTGCTACTAGCAAAGTATCTGTTGACGAACCCTACCAGGAGTAGAGGTCTGGACGGGTAGGAACAGCTTCAAATGAAACTCGATTTGTGCGGTGAAATAATCTTGAAACTGTACTGCAGTATTCCCTCTTTCTGACTTGTTCTTGTAAGGAGAGTGCGTAGAGAAATGAGAGCCGTATGGGCCTAACGGTACTGTTTATAAAGGTATTTAAAATTTTGCGCATGCCTACTGACAGATTTGTAGGTAATAATAATTGCGCAATATTATTATTATTAGCAAGATATAATCGGTTGCTATGGCAACGCGTAGATATCGAAAAGTGGCAATACCATGTGAGAGCCCTATCAAAATTCTTTATTGAAAGATAGAGGCATGTTAATAAGTGTAGTCGTGAACAGTATCTAATGCCCGGCGTGATGAAAACTTTCATCGAAATCGGATGAATGGTATTGGAACAAATTGGCTAATATTTGTATAGTTCCCTCTCAATATCGTACATCAAATATACCGTTTCTGTATCTTTGTCATCAACACGCTCTAAACCATTTCAACCTGTCTGTGATGTTCTAGTTCGGTCGTTTATTAGATCGTCTTGTTCAGACTCGCGAAACATTTGAAACACTTTTTCATTTTACTTATTTCTCGCATAAGAACTTGACATATTTTACAATATAAATATTTCTCCACAAAATTTATAGTGACAGTAATTGTCACTTTGATACTTCTTTTTCTGCTTTAATAATTAATGCAGAAGTATCAAAACAGTCGTCATTCAGTTATGGTTTCTTTATGGTTTTGTTACGATCATCTAAGTCTCCAAAAACAATTAAATCACTTTTATGACCGCATTCAGTTACAAATACTTCTTTGGTAGTTTTAAGAGTCCATAACATGTTTGGACACATTTCATGTTATTCCTACAGTATTATGATGCTAAAGCTTTAAATTATTCAGTATGTTGATCTACTTTCTAGGTCTGTTAGCAAACAAACTGTCTTGAAGTGTTTCACATTACGGAGATTTCATTTTCACATGGAAGTACGACAACTTTGCTTCGCTTAGAATTTTCACAATATTTTATTTCAATAAGCTGGTCCCAGCTGACCCACGTTCTTGGTTTATCTATCTTTTGTTTATCTTCATGAACTATGCTACAGTACTTAACAGTACTTAGCTTTAGTAAGTCATCAAATAAACTACGTACGATGTTTTTTTTATTTTAATATAATAACGACAGCCAACGAAATTAGAGAAGTTCAGACCCTTTAAAAGCAAGTAGTGGAAGAAATCCACTCAGCAAGCATTTACTTGGTGGACGTATCTAAAGATACAAGCTAAAAAATCCAAAAGTAACTATCATGTGAAAGTAACGTGAACGGTTGAGACTTTACAAACAAGCTCGGTTACAAAATACACGCGTTACAATAAAACAAATGCAACGCAACTTCAGAAGCAAAATATAACCGCGCAGGGGCGCCACGCTGTCTGCTTTCAGTACAAAGGGGGGTCCATCAGCTGAGGTTTGTAGAGGGGGCGAGCCTCGCGGGGTGTTGCAGCCGTAAAAGCCTCGCCTTTCACAATAGCGCACGTTTTCACTACATTGCGTTTGCTCGGATCTTATTTCCAATGAATTTCCTTGTCGTTGAAATCAGTTCTTATATCGGTGGGAATTACTACGTGCATGTGGGTTTCGTGGTAACGTTTTATGACGTTTGTTTGTATGAAGGTAGTAGATATTTTTATATGATTTTGTAAGAGATAATTCATGAAATCAATTGTTTGCCTATTCATTTGCCTATGCTCATTAAAATGCCTTTTCAAAGCCTAAAATTGGACTGGCTAATAAATGCATAATCAAAACCAATTAACAGGTGCGTGACCAAAAAAACTTGAAGTTAGTATATTATGTGGGACTACGAAGCAAAATATATTTAATCCTTCCCTAATATGTGTGCCTCACAAATTCTTAACTATATGTAATCAGCCCTTAACAGCCCGATGAGCATTATAGGAGAAGAGAGATAACCTCTTTTTACGCCATACTTTCCGATCTTTTGCCAATCGCAAACGTTTTCGCTGAGTTATCGTTATACGTACTTTAGCAAAATTATATCTTCTTTGAAAACATAGATATGTTCTAAATACAAACTGGTAGATATAACACTTTTCACGTATAATCCCGTTCGTATTTCGTGCTTATATGCCAGGTAGTAAAACGGAGATCTCTTCTGGGACCTCTTGACATCAATACTGTACATTGGCTGTACTCGGCCCACAACAAATGTACTCGAGGGAGGACGGACATCTTTTATTGAATACCTCCGTCACTTTTCTGTAAAAATTATTGGGGTACTAAAAATAGGCTGCGCTAGGTTTTATTGTTTTAATAGTTATATCGAATGATTGTTGTTTAATAATAATAATTATTATATATTGTAACCAAGTTCGCTGACCTACCATTTTTCAATTACGTGCCGTTAGCTTTTTGGAAAGTAAAATATGTAAAATGTGACGCACGTAAGTCATTTCAAAAAATACTGTAACAAAATAATAATGCGGACTAAAAATGGCTTTCGAAAGGGTTTTCTACATTAAATACAAGTTGTAAACAAAAACAAATAAATAATAAACTTTGCTAAGCGAAATGTATTCGTACGACTATAACATAAAGTTTTTCAACAACCATTCTTCTTCGTGTTGGGATACAACAGTAACAGAACAAAGGTCCCGTAGGAATGAAACTGCGATACCTCTGGCTGGGCGCAGTGTTTACTGCCTCTCAATGTAGAGGCCATATATTAGCGATTGTTCAGAGTTTACATGGCGAGCAACACGGTTGTTTATTTAAAACTCTATTGAGAGTTTGACTACTGAGATACCTATAGCATAGCATTTTGTTTATGACGTTTTTTTTTTAATTATAGTATTTTCAGGAATAAAGAGATATGCTCAGTTTACTCTAGCTAAATCAAAATACTTTTTTTATTATACTACAAAATCGGTAAACTAGCGTACCTACGGATCGCCTGGTGGTAAGCGGTAACCGTAGCCATATGAATCACGGGCATCCCTCAGACGCTACCTCTTCTCTACCTCTAACATCAAGTTATTTGGCTGCGATATTCTGTAAGGTGGAGGTATTTCTCCAGTCAAGTTGCTCGATGAACGAATAAACGCCGCTCTTAAAATTGTTATAAAGTTTCAGAAACTGACTCAATTTTTTTAAATAAATCTGTCACATACTGTGGCGTCCCTTATTCAAAGCTTACTTTCCAAGTCAGTAAAGTATAAAACCCAATTAAGTTGACTTGTTTGCCATTTATATATTTTTGTTTATCTCTCGCAAAGTTACGAAAAGGGAAACATGTTTATATGAAAATAAAGTTATTTATCGCTTAACTTTGTGCAAAATTCATGCTCCGGATGGTAAAACACCTTATTACATCGAGTACAAAGTTCTTATCAGAGATATTACGTGGGAACGGAGGAATATGGAGACATTAAGTCTTTCAAGAGTCAGTTACCATGGTTATTATTATAAGACGAGGAATGTTAATAAAAAATAATTCAAAGGCTTCCATTTCTGGTTTCCTTTTCATACACTTGCCTGATTAAAATGTAAATGGAATTTCTGAAATACGAATTTTACCTCCTAAATAATATTAGTCATTTGAGACATTTAACTACGTGAATGGGTACGTCGATATTGAGGACATTCCTAGAGCATTCCGAAATAAAAGTTATCGATATTGCTCTCATAGTCAATAAACGAATGAAGTGGCAAAAGGCAGGCAAGAGTCGATAGCTTATGAGGAAGAAAGGCTCTTGAGTGGCAACATGATGACAACAATTACAAACATTGTAACCACAGATCATGTAACGGAGAGCGCCAAACCAGTAGCAGATAGTACTGCCAGAGCCTTCTAGTAGGTACACTCGTACAATTTAAATGAATGAACAAATATAATAAAGCTTCAAAATGTAGTCAAAGCTGTAAATTGGTGTATTTATTACTTAATTACAATAATTATAAGTACTTCATATAGCTAAATTCAAGGATATTTAAAAATATATTCAAAGAATAACCAGCAATAAGTGTAAAAAACCTTTAGGATTTATTTAACGACTGGCAGGCTGAACTTCGTTTGCGACCCGCGTCAGTGCGTGTCAAATAAAAAAGTAAAAATATGCGTTGACATTTTTAGAAAGGCGCGTAATGAGGCTTCTTATTTCAAAAGTATTTAAAAATGTAGAACTAAAATCTCAACAATTTTATATGGGCATTAATTAATCACTTTTAATTTAAATAGAAATTACAGTCAATATTATTTGCTTTAATTTAAAATTTCGCCAATGATCTCACCGAAGCCTGACTGAAGTAGTGAACTAGTGAGTAAAAATATAGGTTAAAATGAATACTATAAATATATCGAGGCGGAATAGTATGATATTATTCTCAAAACTTACATGTAGATATTATTATGTGTGTATGTTTATTGATTCGGATGGCTATTAGGAAACATGTGAACAAGTAGAAATATTGAAAATAGATCTCTATAAAAAAACCTAGTAATGCAAAAGATTGTATGTTTGTTAATGTACTAATGTGTGTGATTTGGCTCATTTGAAATTTCACCCTGAGAACATCAGATCAATATTAACGATTTATTTTTTACTAGCTGTCCCTGGAGGTTTCACCCTGGGATAAAAAGTAGCCTATGTCCTTCTCCATACCATAGGCTATCTGCATGCCAAATTTCATGATGATCCGTTGAGTGGTTGAGGCGTGAAGGCGTAACAAACAAACAAACTTACTTTCGCATTTATAATATTAGTTAGGATATACTAGCTGTCCCCCGCGGTTTCACCCGCGTTCCCGGGATAAAAAGCCTATGTCCTTCTCCATATCATAGGCTATCTGCATGCCAAATTTCATGATGATCCGTTGAGTAGTTAAGGCGTGAAGGCGTAACAAACAAACAAACTCACTTTCGCATTTATAATATTTATTATATAAGGATAAGGATATGTAGGAAAGTTAGGATTAGGATAGTATGAATTTTTCATATGGTTATACTGGTATTTAGGTAATTATTAGGAACATAAGAGAAATTTGATTTGTAAAATTTTTAATGGGCTATTTTCAGGCCATGAATAACAATCATCCCGCCAAAAACATTTTTATGTAAAATGTTGCCAAGACATATAGCTTGCACAGTCAAAAAGTTATCAGATATCTTGTAGAGCCAAGCTTATAACTCTACTTGCCCTTACTCTACAAGCCCTAACTTCACAAACTCTACACCTTAGTCAGAATATGTGGCTTGGCCGTTTCGCTACTGTCACATGGGAGTAAGGTGAAAAATGTATTCACTGTTACTTTTTTGTTATACAATAGTTCTTGTAGTAGTGAAACGGCCAAGCCACATATTTTGACTATGGTGTGTAGAGTTTTTACCCGACTGACCCGGAAGGAGGGTTATGTTTTTCGAGTGTATGTATGTATGTATGTATGTATGTATGTATGTATGTATGTCTATTTCTTTGTGCCGCTCTGCAGCCTAAACGGCTTGATGGATTTAAGCATATGAGGTGTCGTTAGATTCGTCTTGACTGGGGGAGTGTCATAGGGTATATTATTTTTATATAGCGCCTAAGAATAAAAATAATAGGGGGGGGGGGGGGGTATTAAAAATTAAAGTTTCGATATTATAGCAATATAGGTATCAAATGAAAGTTGAAGTTAGGGCTTGTAGAGTAAGGGCAAGTAGAGTTATAAGCTTGGCTCTACAAGATATCTGGTAACTTTTTGACTGTGCAAGCTATATGTCTTGGCAACATTTTACATAAAAATGATTTTGGCGGGATGATTGTTATTCATGGCCTGAAAACAGCCCATTAAAATTTTATTGGAACGTGTATGAGCTATGTTATTGAAACTTATTATGTTTAATAAGTTCACTATTGACATCATGTCCCTTTTTGTTTATCTGGTATAATCCAAACCCAAGTTATGAGGCTTCAAAAAAACGCCGAAGCGCTTCGAGCAAAGGTAGGTAGTGCCCTTGCACTTCGCTTGGCCGTCTTGGCGGGGGGCACTCCCGTGCCCCCAGATACGCAACTAATAGATTTTTAAAAATCATTAAGCTTTGCAAAACTTTTATAATAAATAACAACTATTTATTGTAAAAGTCCCGCACCTAATCGTGTATTAATATCTAACAATAAAACCCCATGCCTCCCATTTCACACAGGCTATTCAGGAGTGGCAAAGAGGGCGAATATTTACTGTAATGGTGCAAGGGAGATCCAATTTGGGTGGAGGTTGCCCGTCGGTAGCCATGACAACGAGACGCGGGCTATTTACCTCCGAGAGACGGTACAGAACTGAGATCACTTTCTATTTATTTTCTGCGATAGAGGCAAGAACACTCTGGAACTTTTTGTTGTGTGGAACTGCAGACTACTTAGTGCCATGTATGACGTAATAGCGAACCGTTCTATGATTTTATGTTCATTGTATCGAAAATTATGTTTGGTAGGTATTATATATAGCTCTTGAGCCCAAGTCACAGGATAATTCATGCTTTACTCAGTTCTGTTATGATTTGAAATAGCGTGGTTATGTGGCGATTTTCATGTTGTCCATAGCTTTTATCTCATTGGGAATTTTGAGAACGCTTCCTTAGAGGACGCTTTTTTCAAGTTTTCTAGATCCGCAGTTTGAGTTGTGCGTGTATCTGTAAATAGTTTCTCTTTATACATCATCATCTGCCTGCCCTGTTCCCATTCATTTGGGGTCGGCACAATATGTATGCTTCTTCCATTCGTCTCTTCTATCCGTCATACTAGCATCCACTCCTTTCTTACCCATGTCAACTTTCACACAATCCATCCATCTCTTTTTTGGTCTTCCTCTTCCCGTATATCCATCTACTTTCATATTCATCACTTTTTTAGTGACGTGGCTTTCATTTCTCCTCATAACATGTCCATACCAGGATAAGCGGTTCCCTCTCAACTTTTCAGTCACTGGCGCTACTTTCAAGCTTCCCCTTATGTACTCATTTCTTATCTTATCCATTCTTGTCACTCCACACATCCATCTCAACATCCTCATCTCAGCTGCATGCAATCGTCTTTCATCCATCTTCTTTACTGCCCAGCATTCCGAACCATACATTAAGACAGGTCTTATCACGGACTTATAGATTTTCCCCTTTAACTTTAAAGGCATCCGTGGATCACATGTTGTTCCTGTTACCTGTCGCCATTTCATCCAACCGTTTCTCTTTATACATAATAGCTCCTAATTAGGTTTTTATAAAGATCATTACATAAAATATTCTATGGCTGTTCTTTGAGCTAATTAATTCACGGCATCATTAAACATGTAGTATATTCTAACTAAACGGCTTAACAAGATTCCGAAGGTGAGCAGATTCGGGGTTGTAAGTACCCCAATTAATTGAAGGTAGGTAAGCTACGTCGTTTTGCCTAATAAACTGTTTTAATGTTTGAAATAACCGTTTTAACCGGGTCATACGGTATCATTTTTTTTTATCTAATAATCAAACAAGCAAACGCCCCGCCTGATGGTAAGCGATTACCGTAGCCTATACATGCAAGGGTTTGCGCGTTGCCGTCTCTGCAAAAATACGATATGTTATTATTATGGTGCCTATCTCAAATAAAAGTTACAAACTTTACGCCCCGCGATTCCCCTAAGTGAGTATAATAGGGGGTCATGTTTAGGGGAGGCGATCGCGGGATATTTTTTTTAAGAATTTCTTAGTGGATGCCTGGGTTATTAAAGGAACCTGTGCCACAATTTCAATTCCTGCTGTTAATGTAGTGCGTGCGCACCTGGCCGCCTCAGCCGGTTTCTCCTTTTATATAGCGTGTAACGGCTGACCGAAACAATATTTAAGGACTTGTATGTATAACGAGTAAAGAATTATCTGTAAAAATATTGATTTGAATCACAAGTATTTTTTTGAGTTACTGTTGATGGTGCGGAGTTTTAAGATACCCTATGTTCTGATTATTATTTCGCTCTGCCATTACACGTGGTATAAATAGATTCCTTTTATTGATATTTTCTATCTCATCACACTATACAGGATGGACATATCGAGATCTCGATCATAAAATTTGAAAATAATAAAAATAATTATTCGGTTCTGTGTTTGTCTCATAGTAAAAGTTATTCAACATGACTAACCCAATATAGGTTTAGAAAATATACCACCTTGAAATCTCCACACAGTACCTATAGGTATACCTAATATCCTACTATTCCATCCTACTAAGTTTATGGATGAGAAGATGATTGTTACTCTTTCACGCAAAATCTACTGAATGGATTAGAATGAAATTTGGCGCCCAGATAGAATATGTTCTGGATTAACACATAGGCTACTTTTTATCCCGGGAAAACAATAGGTCCCTCGAAAACGCGGGTGAAACCACGGGTTGGAAACTAGTAAGTATTAGATATAAACACATAGAAGAAAAAGCCTAATCACGCAAATATTGTGAATTACCTATAATCACATTATAATCCATATATAACAAATAGCCATTGTGTTACAGTTGGGTTCAATTGATATGGCGCGCCGTGAATCTTCGTTTGCACAGAAAAGAAAGTATGGCCCCGAAGATTAACGAAAGAATGCTTAAAACTTACTATCAACCTTAGATCAGTAGTATAAGGTTCATAATACACTGCAGCTGTTAGTTCCGTCTCACTCGCAAGTCACGCCTCTCCGCACGGCGCGCGCTAACATGGCGGCAGCTGCCGACCAATAGCGTTTTCCGCGCTTTGAAAATGTATCTTCTGCGCAGGTACATCGGTAAGCCATATTAGTTGGGTAATACTGTACTCATACTTACAAAATAGATCTACAATAAATATTTTAATTAGCAATCCTCGCGATTTCTCTTTGAGGTTGATTTATAATATAAGCGGAGTTACATCGAGGTTATGAGAAAGCTGTCACATATTTTCGTATAACCTAAAAGATAGTTAGACCACGTATTTGCCAATTTATGGGGCGTTTTAAAACAGAAACATGGCTGAGTGGCAGTCCGGCGTTCCATGTTCCCGATTGCAATTGAAAAATTGGAAAAAGATGAAATCGTTCCGATTGGAAAAAATAAAATTGCCACGAATGTTCTGAAAATAAAACCTTGCTATATTAAAAAAAATGCTAATATAGGTATTAACTTATTAAGCATATCAATGTAACTTATTTTCTTTGTTGATATCCAGGATTTCAAATGCAAAATATTCCGTCTTTCGCTTCTAGCTTTAGTTAGATAGAGCAAGAATTTGTTCATAAATTCTCGAGGATATCTACCTAAACACTAACAAAGGTTACATATTACACTGACGAGCAATATAAAAAAGCCACTTACTTGTCATGAAATATTTTTGAAACCAGGTAAGATATCCTCTTAAAGTGAAAAGCAACATTCAAATGTGTTTGAAAACGCAATTAAAATAAAGAAGTAATTTCATGTATTAACAAGGAAAAAAAAAACTAGGGCCATTGTGAAGAAAATACAATTAGCTCTTAAAGTGGGTTTACGAAATAGTTATTTTTTAAATGATTAAATAACATGTATTTTAGAATTATTTTGTCGTAAACACACAAGTTTTTTTTTTGGTCTTTTTTACGTGTCAATTTGGTGTTTTTCTAATACGTTATTATTTGAATGTTTCTTTTGACTTCTTGCGTGGTTTCGGAAATACTACATGATGTTAGTGGCTTTTTTATATTGCTCGTCAGTGTATTATCTCTCTTGTAGTTGGTACACGCTTTGTAAATATCTCACGCAGAATTCTCTGAGCACCGGTAATGAGTTCCTCGTAGCATCAGTCTATATTATACTTATCAAAGCGTGTACCTGTCTGGCATTTTAATATTATATCTACATAAAATGCGGACAAAAAAAAACACAGGTTGTCAGCTTGAAACAATATAGGTACACTAGCTATTTATATTGTTCGTGTAATTTGTCACACATTCCCTGTTCTAAGTTGGCAGGTCACGATCTGCCCTAAGGCGTGACATCCTTGAGAGAGGAATGTGCAATAGTGTGAAACTACGGTTTGCCGCCTTTATCACGACATAAGGAAATGCGAAGAGGGTAAACTTTTGTTATTACACGAAACACAAATATTGTTTTGTGCTTCAGGCTCAATATGTGTCAAGGAAGAATAGGAATTTGAATGAGATATTCGTACGAAAAAAGACTTAGCGGAGTTTAGCCATAAGCCATTTCCTAGAAATGAAATAAGTAATTATTTTAAATGTTTGACGATATGCTTTGTCCTTTTAATCCAACCTTTGGAAAAGACAAGGAATATAATAAATGCTTGCTAATAAAACCTATCCCTACACAAAATAAACAAAACGCAAGCTCCAGCTTACTTCCTAGTACTCGAGATGTAGGTACAAACTCAGGCCACTGCATATTGTATCGACTTACTGCATGAAATCCCTTTTTCCACGTGAGTTCATAAATACGGGACGCGGATGGCCCGAGGCGGGTCTCTACAAGGATCCCTAGCATTCCTAGGCGTAGATCACACTGAATGGACGAGCCAGCAGCGATACGGAATGAAACTAAAGGACTTTCAACTTTATTTCGCTGAATTTAGAGTCTAAACGTACCTTTCATTTGAAATTCCTCTAAAGTTGCACATCTTTGTGAAACTTGGCAAAACATCATGCTATTTTGAACTATATCTTGTTGGTCTTAAAGTAGATTATTGAAATAGGTTATGTTCCTATGATTTTTTTCGCACCACTTCCTTCCTGTCGTTGTGAATAAGCCCTTACACAGGCCAAGCTCGTTGACCGAAAGCTTGTTTTAAAATGATTCGTATTCAGCTAAGCCTACAGAAAAGGAGATTTTTCCTTCGTTATTTTATGTACGTAGTAGGTACATTTTGTACCTATAGTATAAACTATTTAAGATAATGAAATATTTACTGAATACATATAACTTTACGTGGAAAGCGTAACTTTTCCAAAGAGCAATATTGAACTGGTTTTCATTCGAAAATGATTGAAACTAAACAACAAAGTAGGTGATTATGTAAATCGCCCCGCTGTGTGACCGCTTACCATGAGGTGAAACTTTATCTGCATGTTACGGTGGTCAGGTTTCTGACATCAAAAGACATAAAATTTACTACTATATAGGGTGACTGGTAATTAGTAAACGATACTTAGACACATGATTGTACTCATGATAACAAACAACTTTCCTAAAGATTTTTTTTTAATTGACTTAGCACATGAGTCCATAATATTTAGTACCTAACAAAAGAAAACACCATCAGCATTTATTTAATTTAGTTATTTATCCCTATTTGTTTCTTTGGGAAAGTTGTTTGTTATCATGAGTACATCACGTGTCTAAGTATTGTTTACTAATTACCAGTCACCCTATATAAATGTAGAAATAATAGGTAGGTATATATAGGCTTATCTATAAATATACCTATAATAAAACTAACAGAAAACTTAGAACCATATTGCTTGCCGAAATATAATATAAAATAAATTATTATGAAGAACTTACAACGAGCCAATTAAAATATACATCCTCATAAGACGATAATAATCTCCAGTAGATACTAAAGTGGGATGGTATTATATTTTATAGAATTACATATATATTTGAATAGCTACTAGTGATACCTACGGCCTTAAGAGTGCGTACCAAGCCAGAAAAATATGGCAATGGCCCTGATTCTGTTGTTCACAACTAAACTAATTTTAATCTCACCATGTCTCTTTCTAACAAAGAACATAAGAAAAGGATGTAAGAAATTTAGTCCTGTCAAATTAGTCCAATGCTTGTTTTCAATATAAATTTAGTCGCCATCTATCGTGGTTACGCCTAAATACACGCAAAATAAGACGGCAAAGATTAATTTTACGACTTAAAATATGTTCTATCCTTTTTCAATAATGTTCGTAAGAAAGAGATGAGATGTGACTAAAATTAGTTTAGTGCGATTTACAACAGAATCGGCACCAATGTCAGATGAAACAAACTTATGTCTAATCTTCGCGTGGAGATGAGATGGAGATAGCGTGTTTTGCGGAACAAAAATGAACTATGCGCTTTTTATCTAAATAACTCGTAAAGTATAGAATATTTAAAAAAAATCGTTAGTAGCAGCCCTAGGTCATATGTTAGTGATAGTATTTATCGATTTTTTGTCTTAATTAGATACACCATGAACGAATAAAACCGATAATTTATTATTATTAGAGGTAGCTTTGTGATTTTTTTGTATCGAGGAAATTTCATTCCATTATGTTGTTGCTCAGACAGAACCCTCGCGTATATAATGAACATACCCATATAAAAATATTTTTTCATTTAAATACTATTTACTTGGGTAAATTTCTATTCTAAGATTGTTATTTTGCTTTATACGCACTCTTAAACCGCAATGCAGAGATGGCAGTTATATGAACATTCCAGTGATCGTTATTTGGAATGACATCTTTGCCAAAATGTAAGGGGACACAAGTTAGCAAACTGTTGGGAGAGCTGAAACAAATTGGTATAACATGATTATTTTTCCACCACTACCTTCAGTCTGGTCGATTCTTACTCGTCACTGTGTCTTCTATATCCTTTATTGATCTCATCCAGGAATACGTCTCTATATCTTGGCAGTTTCCTCATTCCTACCTCGCCAATGATTTCAGTCTATGATACAATAATTCACTGATTGCAAATAAAACTCCTAGGGCTTTTAAACCACTAGAGAAGTGTGAAGAATCTTATTAATTTTCTTCACCAATATCGAAAAGATGGTGGACGTGATACATCACAAAAGCATTTGCTTCGCTGATCCCGCTATCCATTTCCAAGCTGCATTAAATGTCTTATTTGGCGGGACTCGCCATCATATCGATCGTTAAAGTTAGAATCTCGTTTTATATTGGGCAGTTTGCCACGCCACGTGCTTTATCTTCCTAGAGTCTCTACACACGCGCGTTACAAATCGCAGCGATCGACGTACACGCTACAACAACACATTTTGGAAAAGCTGAAACCCATTCACACGAACAATACGCGTTTCACGGAGTGCCGAGCACGTCGTCATTCGTGGTAAGCGTGGCGTATTGCAAATGAGGTCGCTCGCTAATATAAATCGCTGCGTAATCGCAACGTCAAACGCTGCGAATCGAAACGCGCTCGTGGGGATAGGCCATTAGAGATTGGCTTATTTGACTACTCCCTTACGCCCTCTTTATTCTATTCAGCATAACTCCATTCGTTCGATTGCGTCAGAAATAAATTTACATTTCAATAATTACTCGTGCATGCAGACAGCTCTAACGTGTGAGCACAGTTAATTGAATAATTATGGATAAATCAGACTGAAATTCTAATTTATATTAGTAGTCAATCCGTCTCTTGTTCAAATGAACATCATTTATGCGAGCGTTATTGATAGTGGCAATAAATTGGTATATATGCGTTTTGCAAATTACTCGCTAAGTGCATATACGTATCACGTTATCAATGGGGGCTAATACGCTTTAATTCGCCGCAAGTGTAGAGTGAGATCTCTAGAAACGTCAAATGTACTGAACGTTTACTGTTTGCGAGATTTTCATCGCGGATTTTTACTGTTGTGAAGATTGTGCCATTCCTGATTAATTATGGCAGACATACCTGCGAATTACTAACAACCACTGTTTTAGGAATAACTATAAATTATAAATACCTTCTCATAACGACCGACGACGAAAATAGTTTGTTCAATGTTTTAAGAGTGCTGTTATCCGCACGATAGCAGTTAAATTCTACTGATAAATATATGTGCGTGCGTGTGCATAAATTATATCTTAGCGATGCTGCAATTATCATGCTTCAATAAATAGCAGTTGGCTTAACAATGGCAGGTATATTGCCTATGAATAGAAATCCGAATATTTGTATTTAATCTATTCATAAAATATCCATAAAATTTTAGTCATTTGTGTATCTATCGTATTTTCGCACACGCGTCATGGGCGCTACGTGAAAGAACTAAAAGCTTCGTAAAGCAAGTAATATTAATAAAATAATGATGCTAGAATTATCGAGTTAATCTCTTGATAAATGTTCCGAATTGTGTCTTTACTTCTCATATCTATAGAATATAATGTTATTCGACGTCTTATTTCTAAAATGACTGTAAGTTGTATATATCTTTTTAAACTAAACAACTTGTTGGTATGTAGTGAAATATGAAAAATGAAAAGAAATTATGTCAAGGAATAGTAGATATATATAGGTCAATTTGCGAAGATACAAAAGTCACTTTTATATTGTTACCATATAATTATGTGTTAGATACATAGATCTTACGACGCGGCGAGTCGTGCATCTAAGCTCTCAAAATCTCTGAAAGTTTTGCCTCGGCTCACGGAATGAGTCAGTCACAAAACAGTAACGCAAACTATGTATACTTATCACGAGTGTTTTGAAACATTCAAACACCGCCTGAGCCATGCGATATCAGAAATTTACTAAAGCTTTTCTACATTTTGTAACGTATCCATCTATCATTAATCTGTGAAACAGAAGCATAAAATATATTGGAAATGAATGTTTATTTCCATATTAATGTGCCTGTGAAGGAATATATGAATAAATATATTTGATTTAAATTCAATCCAAATAAAAATATCACGGGAGTATTAGTTATTAAGCTGGTCACGTCAAAGATAAATATATTTGTCCTGTATTTATTATGTTTAAATAAACATACCAATAATTTACGCTCTAATAATTGTTTTAATTTAACACAGTGATTACGGTTCAATAGTATGAAATATGATAATTATTTTCGAATATTGACCGAACTCTCTTTAATTGTAACCATTAATTAATAACTGATTTAAATACTCTTTTTACATATCGGGGCATATGCGGTCAATCATATTATCACTAAGCTATCCCCCATGGTTTTAGGAACGCGGGGCCTATAGAATAAAAAGTAGTTTAAGCTATTATTACTACGTCAATGACCATTGATCACGATGGGTTCAGGGGGCCTACATAAAAATAACCTTATTTGTCTTTTGTCCCGTTTTGACGCCGGATTCAAAGAAAGACAAAAGTCAAACAAGGTTGTTTTAACCTTGTTTTAAGAGCTTGTGGTTCGTCCTCAGGTTCTTAGTTTTCTACGGAAAATGGAAAACAATCATCATCAGCCCATAATGTCCCACTGCTGAGTACGGGATCCTTTCACAAATGAGGGTGAAAGGGAAATGGGCAGATACTCCACCACGCATGCCCACTGCGGATTGGTGGAGGTAGGCTGGTGGTCTTCCTATTGTTGGAATATTCAAGCCGCCTAGGAGGCCTCCAACTAGATTATCGACTATCACTTAATTGTGATAGCTGGGAAGCTGGGCTTCCGAAGCACGGAAAAAGCTCAAGTAAAATACCACATGGCGGTCACCCATCCAGATACCGTCCACACCGGTTATTGCTTAATATTGTCCATCGACTAATCAAGCTACACCACGAGCGCTTCGAATACGGATAAACTAGATCAGTATTTTCCAAATTTCCTTTCCATACATACCAAAAGTATGAAGTTATTTGATGTCGATCGGTATCAAATTATTAAAACATTTCAGCCAAGTTAAACCGCCCTAACAAATACTCGCCATTTAAGTTTATGAGCGGAAAATCGTTTTTGTTTTGTAAGGACTACGAGTGGTTAATAGTGTAATTTAAAACGGTCACGCTTCAGCGTAGGAAATATTTGCTTTCGCACAGCGAATTGGAATTGGTCTATTATTAAAATTCAGTGCCTAAATTAATTTGATTTACATATTTAAATCATTTTGTGTTTGCGTGTTGTACTCTGTTGTTTAAAAAAACGTTTTATAAACGCGATAATAAAGTAGAAAATGTCACTCAATTACTTTTATTGGCGCAAATATAAGAACTTCATAATTTTATGTTTTCTATTTATGTCCGTTTTAACTTTATCTTTTTCTCTCCACAGATATTCGACAATCACTACCACTTCCATCACAACTCGATCTCAAAAAGATCTATAACTCCTGCGCACAATCATCACGAGAAATTAAAAGGAGACACGCGCGTACGATGGGCGCGCCAGCAGAGAGCACTCTCCAGAAAGAAAAGGGATTTTCAAACATTTTCCTCTACAGGTAAAAATTATATGTATTCATATAAAATATCATATAATAAACGTGGAATAGATCCTTTACTTTGATATAATACGTATGTTACTGGGAGCTGAATGTTTGGCAAAATTTCACTCTAAATTACCCATAACAAATGTTATTACAATGAAAGGATCTTCACGCTAACCTTTCAGAGATCCGTCTGAATTCTGAAAGACTTATACTTATATTTAGACTTATACTTACTTACATCACAATAATTTAAATCCTTTTGATGAAAATGTACTGTATAAAATACTGAAAATACAAATATACTGAAAGAACTTGTTTTTGAAAATATAGAAAATGTTTAGTAGATAAACGTGTGTATTGAAGCGACGATAGCTTTCGATATTAAAAATTATATGAAAGCAACCGTTCTATTTGTATGTTACAATCGCTGTAGCAAGAATAGCGAGTTCACTATTCAGCGTCGACAGTACAAAAGAATACAGTTTAACAAAAGAAATAGATCGTGATTTTACGTTTGACTTTCAATCAATCGACTGTAGCTGCAAACCTTATGCAACTTGCTCCGCTGTTTGATCTGAAAAATGTGGAACCGGTGGATTTTATTCTACTGTTGAGAGCATTAGTATCTGAGAATTCTAGACTACAAAAGATAAATGAATAGAAGACTTGCTGTCTCTGGCATCGTTTCTCTTCGATAGGAGTTTGACTTGAACTCACCATTTGTACGAAGTACAGATACTTCTAAGGTAAAATCTTATGGAGATTATATTCAAAAGCACAGTTATGAGATGTAACACTAGCAGTCTAACTATGAAAAGCCGTTAATTTAATTGAATCTCAATGTATACGACTGTCGTTCACGTATCACGACGTAACCAATGTTGAAAATACGATTCCGTAATATTTCGTCCAAATTTTGCACAAAATATCATGCAGTGCAGCAATACGCTTAGTCTACTGATAGATTTTTGACTGAAAAACATGTATATTTAATAGTTTGCAGGCGATTTAGATTGAAATTTGCTCTAATAATTTGGGTAAATGTACTTAACTCTACGTGTTTCGTAAATCACTCTTGGGAACACGCCCTGTACAGCTCGGGCATATAAATACACAAAAAAAAATGTAAGTCTATCTTATTTGTGTAGCTGAAACGAAGATATCAGATCCCGTGCCGTCATCAGCGTCGAAACGCGATGCGGGGTCAAAACGAGAGCTGCAACCGTCTCGAGTAAAGGGACGGCCGCGCGCAGCTGACGCCAAGTTCCAGCTTAACGACCCCAAGTGGCCTCATATGTGGTACTTAGTAAGTAATATTTTCTTTTGCTTTTCGTGGAATGATTATGAGTACTTAAAAAGTTTAAGGAATTATCAAATTCAGGTATAAAAATAATATTTTTGTATGTAAAAAATCATGTTGACAATACCGGCTTTCTATACTTTACGTACTTAACCTTCGGTAACTCAACATGATGGAATTGTGGTTAATACGCAAGCATGCCCATTATTATAGAACAGAGGGAATATTTGAAGTAAACCTATCGAAACAAAATTTTATTCCTACATAAAGGGACTTTACATGTATCTAATTGGTATTAGGTATGTTTTTCAACGACCCTACTCGGTATTAACGCAATTAGTCCGAAGGACCCGACATTTGTGATGGTTTCATAGACTATATTCATTACTAAATTAAAGCGTAAATATTGGAAGCTTAATTTACTGGTGGCTATAGAGTTACACTGTGTAAACACTCATTTTGCCTCGTTTTGTTTTCCTTTAGCAATTCCATTGAACCCAAAGGGAAGTTGAATTTTCTTTCGTCAAAGTTTAAAGCGCTTTACTTAAAATATTGACATGGAGAAAGCCAAAAATTCGAGTTTTATTTAGATATCGCGAGCGAAATTTTCTTAAATGTTAATGTTTCTGCAAAGTTTCTTGACTCTGTTAATGGGACTGGAAATGTTTCTGTGATTCTACAATGGAAAATATATTCTTGATGCTTGTTAAAAATGTACTGTTTACGTAAACTTTTCTGGTATCAATTTGTATTAGTTTTTGTATCCGGAATAAAGAAAAATGTTTTAATCTCAGTAAGTTAACAAGAGGAGTTGAGGAAATCGAACGCTGATCTTGAAGATGCAATATCGGATACATTGTTACAAGTTACAATAAACTTTGAAGACTTTTTTTTTGTAGTATATGGAGGAAAATATTTGTACAAAAGCATGTTTCGGTTTATCTACTTACAGGAAAGCTTGTTCATATAATATCTAATGGTCAGCAACGTGTGCTCCACTAACCGTCGAATATAGTACAACCAAAATTGTATCTAGGTACAGTCATCGTCAAAAGTATATGATCGTTTTGGTACTCTTCATAATAATCTATTGAAATTTTAATTGACTGCGCGTGTCGTGTATTTTGTTTCGAAAAACTTAATCACAGCCTGTTCATATATTTCTATTATATGCAATATTTCATAGGCATAGTAGGTACTAATTTAATATATCAACCAATATTGGCTAGTAGCTTTCCGTTCGCTGAATCAATATTGCAACTGATATTTCATTTCGGTTTGCAAACTTTGCAAATATATTTTTGTGAAGCACTTTAAACGAAAAAGAAAAATACTTTTCCATTTTCAAACGGATAATATTCATGCTCACACTTTTATAATCAAAAGATTGAACGTTACTGAATATTTTTGCTCAAAATAAAGGAAATACAATTTTATTTTGAATGTAACTAGATTCTCTCTAATAACACGATGATTTACGTATAAATTAAAAATGTGTTTCCACGGTATGACAGTATATGATGCTTAATAAATAACAATTACTAAACATATCAGGTATTTACGGAAGAAGAAAATTTATATAAGCGATAAGTATCTTAATTTTCTCTTTCCGTAAAGCTTGAAAATCCAATAATGAAAAATTAAATTGATTTCATCAACTTGCTCGTTAAGTTTCCTCTACTAATCGGCTTTTGAGAAATTGAGCACCTCCTCCGTTTCTAAAGACCCGGTAACGGTAGGTCGGTAATATTTACTGTAAAATAACAAAATCAATGTAAAGTATTCCATTTTAAATATGTCAAGAATCAACGACGGAATCTCCATTTTAGTTCACATTGGCTTCCAACGCTTTGCTTCCGTAGATTCAAAGAGTGAGACACAGTTATTGCTTCCTGAAGAGTAGCATTGTAAACAGAATAAGGCAAACTTGTTTGCGAGAGATCATTTCCGCGATAGGAACTCATAAATTGTGAACCGAACTAATGCGCCAAGATTCTAACATAGTATTTTTAATGAAGGATTTACAATTTTACTTATGATGGGTAATTTTTGGTAATTTGTAGTTTCATTTCATACTTAAAATCATTATCACTGTGTTCAAAAAATATCGTAGACATTATAATAAAAAATACTCTAAACTAAACCTAATCTATAAGAATTAGAATATTCTAAATCTGGATGACGTTCCCAGAATACTGGCAGCATTGCCATCCAGCGGCCTTGTAAGGCCTTCAGCTGATTCAGCAACTGTGCCAGCCTTATTTAGAGTCACAGGAAGATGAAACGGCGCAAGGATGTCCACACAAGTGGCATCCCATACGTCGGGACTTGTACCGTCGTCACGTATCATGCCATTAGGTTCTAAAATGGCGGCACAGTTGGCGGTGGTAAAAGCCCGATGAATGATGTCGCTCAAGCTGGGAAGTGGCGTAAAATCCGCCCAGCACTTTTATTTATTTATTCTGGGACAAAAAAACAGAAACAACATAAATATAACAATAAGATTACACTTTATTATACTAGTTAAAAAATATATCGATTAAAATTCCAGCAGGGCTATTTTGAAACGCTCGGATTCGATATCGGAAACGGATTCAAAAACTACCGAGGCGATTTATCGCAATTGCTATTTTAATTTCCGAATTTGAATATTTTTGCTGTTTCTTTACGGAAATATCGATTCGATTCATCGAAAAGATTTCGGAAATTAAAATAACAATTGCTTAAATTCACCTCGGAAATTTTTGAATCCGTTACCGATATCGAATCCGACGTTTTAAAATAGCCCGCCAGATTAGGCAAATTAAGCGATCAAAAGTAATCAAGTTTCTACCAAAGAATATAACATTGTCTTACCATACTTTCACTCAATAATCTTTGGTTTATTATATTTCAGTTATTTCTTCTAATTTGCATATAAAATTGTTGTCAAATTCACGATTCTGTACTGGTTAAGAAAGTTGCAAAATTGTCAGACCATTAGTAATAAGTTGTTCGTGGAATTTTCTTAGGTATTAGTGTAATAAAAACGTCTCTTGGGTATCCTTTATATTTTTTCTTTCACTATGTATAGGCTTTTGTTTGACGTGACTAAAAGAGTTGTGAATATAAAAGTGGATGGATTTATGGGAATACGAAGCCCGAAAAGAGATGGATTGTGTGAAAGATGATATGGGTAGGAAAGGAGTGAATGCTGGTATGACGGATAGAAGAGACGAATACAAGAAGCGTACATATTGCGCCGACCCCAAATAATTGGGAACAGGACAGGTAGATGATGATGCTTATAATGTAAGCATCGAGGAAGGAAACTGTCTCTCAATTGCAACTGCATCAGTAGGTGATTTGCGACAGATTTTAATCGTGAGTATTATGGTAGTTACAAAAAACTGTAAGAACAACAGAACAATTTAATTCTTCACAATGTTTTTCTTCCAAAACCTAAAGCTCGACTTCCACTTTGTCAGTCAATGTTACTACCAATAATATACTATTTGAATATAACCTAAAATATGTTTATTCTTAGAACCGCGGTGGTGGCTTGGACATGAATGTTATCCCTGCGTGGCGGGAAGGCTTCACCGGCCGCGGCGTCGTGGTCACCATCCTGGATGATGGCCTTGAGACTGATCATCCGGATTTAATTGCTAATTATGTAAGTATCTATTCTAATACTATAAATATGATAGAAGTCTCTAGAACGGAGGACAGGTAGGATGAAAGATGTTTTTGATACATTATGGGAAGTTTCAGGTGAAACTACGGGGCATAGCTAGTAACTTCGACGCCATTTTAGGAGGACTTATAAGGGTCGAAGCTACTGAAGTGTCTATCGATGTAGGAAGTGAACTGTTTCTTCGCAAACCTTTTTTATAGATTCAATCATTGCCAAATATCGATGACCGAAGATGACAAAGAATCTGGTGAGATCGTTTGTTACGCTTCAAAGGCTGATTTCCAGAAAAGTGATTCATTTTTTTGCTACTTTTGTGAAAAATCAGTGAACAATTTTACAATTTTTTCTTTTAAATATTTTGACTTATAATTGCATAGAACATACCTACTAATAATAGAGATAACAAGAGTTGTTTTTAGGTATGTAAGATTTATTATGGCTGAAGAGTTCACAATCAATCAAAAATACATTATTATTTATTTGCAGAAGTATTTTGTTCTTTACAATAATTAATATTTACACGTCTAACTTAATCCGTATCTCAGAAGTAATCTGTTTTCATTAATATACGGCTTTTACGTCATTTGGATGACGTTTTGTAGGATTTTGTAGGTGACAATTCAATCATAAGTTATGATTAATTGCCGTACTTGGTACCCGAAACTTATCAATTTATACGGGTAACCATTTTTCCCCAAATGGACGAGAACCCGAATATTTCCCAGGTAAATAAAAGGCACGTTTGGAAAAAACCGATGAAATCAGAACTGGAACAAGTAATCCGCGGAGGGATTCGCGCTTTCGCGATAAAAGGGCCTAGAGTGACATCTGTGCGCCGAACAAAAGCTTGTGGAGTTTCAAATTACACGATTCATCTCGCCCGTACGGCTTTAATTTCACTGTTGGCGTTTGGAAAAATGTGTAATTGGGTCGCGGATGTAGGCTGAGACGATTTATGTAACCCAGCTCCCAGGAGCGTAAGGGCCCTTGCTAAGCGAGGATTACGCTCACGTGCCTCCTTATGTTTTTACATAAATGACGGGTGCTGATATGTTATAAGTTATCTTTATCCTTTAGAATAAGATCTGCTTATTTTAGGATCAGATTAACGTCTGAAGTTTGAAAAGGAATGTATCTAAAAAATATAGATATACCAAAACAAAAAAGAAAAAGCAAATACCATAAAATTCTTTTGGCTTGACAAAACATACCAATTTTTAGATTGCATTTCGGAGTACCTACCTACATCAAATTCAATACATGCTTGGATGAACATTTGAAATTCAATATATTTCTAAATTAAATCACCAAGTGCATCTAAGGAGCAATTCAATCAGTTTTTTTCTAGTTTTTACATGAGGGAACACCAAATTCCGAAATCGCTTTCACTCGACCAATTTATTTGAGCTTTTCTAGTGTTAACATTTTTTTTTTGTGCACAGGATCCAATGGCGTCATACGACGTAAATTCACATGATTCAGACCCTCAGCCAAGATACGACATGATAGATTCCAATCGTCACGGCACGAGATGTGCTGGCGAAGTGGCAGCTACTGCCAACAACTCGCTTTGTGCTGTTGGAGTGGCGTATGGTGCTAGTGTTGGAGGTAATGTACCACTATTAGAATTACTCATTTATTATAGTTAACTTGCTTACTTGTACTTGTCTACTATAATAATCTATATAAGATTATTAATTTAAAATACAGTAAATATATTGAGATGATGGCTATCGAAGACTTTACAGCCGTAAGCTCGTTTATGCTAGAAATAGGGACGGGACTATGGAACTAAAGTGGAAATGATTAATGAATGAAATTCAAAAGAAAGAAAGATACAAAAATACTTCAAACAATTACTACATTACACTGAAAAAAATTATCTACAAAACTAGTTATGTAAGCTGACGTTTTGTTGTCGGGAAACTTACTTTAGTTGTCGGGAAACTATCTTTAGTTGTCGGGAAACTAACTTTAGTTACATTTAATCATATAATTTAGTAACGAACAAAAACTAGTTTTGTTACTGGTTAGTTCGCAAGTCACTCTGTTTAGGTTATTAGTCGTAAAATTTTGTGTTACTGTTAAATAAAATTTTGTAGTCACTTGTAGTCAATTTTTTTCAGTGTAGGACTACACTATTATAGAAAGTATATATGTAAGTAGCCGAGTTGAGATCAATAATTCAGTAGCAGATGATCCATTAAAATACCTATATTATGGTTGAGGTCGGTATTATATAAACAATCCTAGATTGTAGTAATACCGACTTTTGTGTTTTGAGAATTTAAGCCCTAGCCTACTCTAGATTTCTGGATTGAATCTATTTTAGTAATTTGCCGATGTCTGTTGAATTTGTAACCGCGTGAACTCTATTCAATTATTCAAATATTATCCATTCAAATACCTATTATTTATTCAAATAATTAATCTTCAGATTAAACGTTTATTATCAAATTTAGTATTCCCGTAAAAGCTATATATTTCTTTGGAAATAAAAATACATCAATGCTAACTTTAAAAGTGAAAATTTGAAATTTTTCACTTCACGTCCTTTATCCAACCTCCGGCGTTCCATAAAATATTGTTGACCTTGGTACGAGTTGTCGTCTTTTATAAGAGGTTAATCGTAAGTAAGAATTTTTATTTATTTTGTGTGACACCAAGTCCGTGTCGGAACACGTTCCATAGTCGGTATAGAAATCTGAATTTGAAATTTAAATTGAAGAATATACAAAACGCCTTATAGCCTTAAATGCATAATTTATCAAGCAACAGTAAATATGTGTAGATTTTTAGAAGTAAGTACCTATTTGAAAAAAAAAGCTAATTTATAGCTTAATATTTCATAAACGTCATCATTCTTTATTTTCAAGACATATTCGTGATAATTCACTGAATTTGCGTGTATATGTATAAAATATGACTAATATCTATAACCAGACTATAGATAAGTAACACTTATGGTATATAACTTTATTTACAACTTTGTACAAATTAAAATTGACCTGTGGCCGGTGATTGCTTAGGGTGCACGAAAGCCCATAATAATATAACTTTATATTACGAGTAGAAGACAGCCAGACATGACGAAATTATTATGGCATAACGGACACTTATTTGACTACGGAACCCTAAAAAGAAACAAGTAAAATGAAGTAGTGCGCAATGATTTTGTTAATTAGTGTTAACAAACAAGTGCAATATTCCCAACCTTATTTTGATATAAAAAGAAACTATTAAAACAGATTGCTCGTAAAAAAAACGTCGTCTGAAAAAGTTACAGTATTATATAAAAAGCTCATTACTTGTGAAAATACGAAAGAAAGTCCTTTGGAGTTGAGTGTTGCTGCATGCATGTTTTTATTTTCAATGTCTTTACTTTTTATATCAAATGAGTAATGCAAACAATTTTCACAAAAATAATCAACAAACATTATTTTCAGTATATTTAATATAAATATTTAGTTTGTTTACCGTCGAAACATAGTACCACGGCGACGTAGTGTTTAAGTACTCTCTCTATGATATGAAAATTAGCGTAGGTTATGGAACTATTAACATCCTCCATCTAACTTGTTTAATATGAAGACCTCTAAAAGTTTTGGCAGCACGTGGATCATGACATACCTGCTCGTTCATATTTAGTGAGAGGATCACCTAATTATGTGTTGTATTTAATTAACTTTAGATAATAAAATCATTTGTTTTCATCAAAGTCAAAGTCAAAATCAAAGTCAAAGTCAAAGCCATTTATTCAATTTAGGCCCCAGAAGGGCACTTATGAAGGTCATATTTACTGAAGTTACCACCGGTTCGCAACTCGGCCTTCAACTGAGAAGAATCCGGCAAGAAACTCAGCAAGGTTACATTTTTTATATATTTTTTGGACAATCTGACTATGTTTGGCTTTTTTTTTCCAAATAATTAACAATAAAAAAGAGGGTTCATGTGAGGGTATGTTTCTCACATTTCCTCAAGCTTTTTCGATGTTTCCGAAATCGTGATAATAGAAAATTTTCCGATCTGGCGGTCTGATTGTGCTTGATATCATGGAGAAGTTTCATAAAACCTATCTGTACTCGTATATCAAATAAGTTTCAGAATTCTTAGCTTCTACCTAATGTTTATAACTTTTAGTAGTATAATATAAAAAAAAACAAGGATTCAAGGATTCCATTTTTAATCAAGAACAAAACCCAAAATACATACAAATACATTATACAGGGTCAGCTCGGTTTTTGTGGTTTACGGTTGTCTTATGCAATTACAATGTTTCTGTTTTTCAAAGGGAATCCTTTCGGTTTGCTGAATTATAAATTTTATTAAAGCAAAGGTGCACATAAATTTTAATTTGCAGGAATATCTTGTTGGGAATGTATACGAATGGGCAATAAACGACAGAATTGTTTATATTATCTACACTGGGAAACGAACACATAATAGTGTTGTATTTGTGAAACAAAAATATAATGGTGTTGTATTTGTGAAACAAAAACACTATAGTGATGTTGCGTTATTTATTAACTGTGGATAAAATAACCTTTATTACGTACACAATATAATTATCTGTATTTATTAGAATTGAAAAGAGGATTAGCAAAGTGTTTTGGCACATTAAAAATAACCCTTGCATGGAATGATAATTTTCATTATCTTGTTAACTTAGCTGATTGCCAAATAATATAAAATAAATGCGTGCTAAAACAGTCGCCGTTCTAAGGGTGAAGGAATTACATAGTGCTACCATACAAGATCGTCGACGTTGCAGTTTGCATCGATATTGCAAACATCCGATTGCTGATCACAGACATCTATGCGTTGCTGATGCAGCATTGACGTCAATCAATATTTCCTGAATATTTCAATTTCCAAAAATGTGCATTCTTTATTCCCACTTTGAAGCGGAATGATCATTTAGTAGGATAATTAATTGTAATTTATATTTTCAGTTTTATAAAATACATTCGTTTTTTTTAAATCCTCCGGCTGTCGGAAACGTAATTTGGTTAATATAAATAATAAACATAAATAATTTATAACAACGCGGTTTATTTAGTAATGAGGTAAGTATATAAAATTATTTCCAAAGTGATCAAGCTGTAATAACTTTATTCAAAGTAAGCATACAAGTAGTAGAAATACTTAGGACTTCCGTCTTTTGTAATCTCAACCTACTTTTTATGTTATTCAGGCAATCAATTTGAGACTGAACCTTGACATCGTAATTTTGAGTTATGGCTTGCTGCCAAGTTTTATTAGCACTACTGCATAACAAGGGTTGGCGTTCCAGTAAAACCACTAACACAGTAAAGCAACAGTATACAAAATCCCAATTTGTCACACAAATACCTCTACTGGTAGCCTAGTATACTTTCGACTCTATAATATTTGCATCCTTATTCTTAATCGCAAAATAGAAAAGGATAGCATTTAAATGTCATACTGTCATGGTGAGATGACGATGCCAGCACAAGTAAGTAGGTAGGTAATCCGGTTGAGAGAGCACTTATAGATTGACCACGTAAAGGTTTCAAAAATCTAAGGCCAAATAAAGTTCCGAGAATCACATTTCTCGATTATCTGAAGATTATGATGTATAATATGACTTTATTGACAGGTGTTCGAATGCTAGATGGTGACGTCACAGATGCAGTTGAAGCGAGATCCCTAAGCCTTAACCCTCAACATGTGGACATCTACAGCGCTTCCTGGGGCCCTGATGATGATGGCAAGACAGTTGACGGACCCGGAGAACTCGCTACTAGAGCCTTTATAGAAGGAGTTACTAAGGTTGTAAT
Source organism: Polyploca ridens (assembly GCA_951394255.1). NCBI lineage: Eukaryota > Metazoa > Arthropoda > Insecta > Lepidoptera > Drepanidae > Polyploca > Polyploca ridens. The sequence continues at coordinate 9,726,790 of OX596259.1, read as the reverse complement.
CTTTGTGATGGATAAATACATCGTCATTCTATATCTTAGTGTGATTTCAGTCTTATTCCTAAAGAATGTCTGATCCCAGGAAAGGAATTCCTTAAAGCAATCAGTCATAAATAACACAAATTTTGGGACAAATATTTACATCTAAGAGCCATTGAAATTATACATACGCCTACTGGCGTTGGAGAGTTAGTTCCCTTCTGAGTTTTGATTTATCATGTTAAGAAAATATAAGAAGAAAATGAATGAAAATATGTAACTAATAAATAACTACGCCATGACTAAATTCTTAGCCCGAATTATGTCGAAATGTCGGTTATTAACTGTGTCAAAGAAGTTATATTATTATTACAACTCCCAAAAGTGCATAATTGGATTTCGAGTATGAAATGTTATAACCGTACAACAAACCACTTGTGTAGTTGAATAAAAAGTGAAACTGCGACGCTTTTGTGCGTGACTATAAATAGATTCAGTCGACATCAAAATGCTTTAATCATGAACTAAGGGCCTTTTCACACGAACGCTTTTCGAATCGCCTTAGTGTCGATCGATTTTTATTAGAGAGGTACCAAGAGGTACTTCATTTGTGAAACGCAACGCTTATGATGCACTCGGTGCAAAATGGGATATTTAGCACGTGCGTTAACTTCAACATATGAATTTCACTTTGCGGTATCTGAATTATTATTGAACGAAAAAAGAACATTGATTAGAAATTGTAATAGATGACAAAGTTTCCCAAACGATCAAAGGATATTGTTCGACTGATTTTTTTATGATAGCTGTAATAGCGGAGATTAATTAATATGATATCGGCTTCTGTTTACAATTAATCTAGGGTCAGCAATATCGACACTGTCATTGATATTAATTATTATGAAGTGCCGTTATAAAATTGTTGGGGTGAAAAACTCGCTGGATTTATAGTCACGGTACGCAGGTTTAATAAAAAGTCACAACAGCAGTGTGTTAAATTCGCAACTTTAATTCATCTCTGTACCTTCGTACAGAAGACATTGGTCCTTGTATGATATGGTTTAAGGTTCTTTTTTGTTTTTATATTATGTTTTGCTAACTTTGTAACTAAGTTAGTGAAGGGTGTGCGCCAACCAGCGAGGCGACACTTGGCTAAAGCAATTTCTGTAATGATGCAATTATTTTCTCTCTATTTCCTACACCATATGGTCAAGTGTTCGCGGAGCATAAAATTTACATAATGTTGTTTCCCTTTTCGACTCTAAACAGCGTTTGAGGACTCTTGTTTATACAAGAAATATCGTTTAACCTTTTCCTAGTCGGTGACTTTTATTGCCTCTGTTTTTATTTGAAATTGGATACGCAGTACGATGGAGAATATGTTTACTTTTCTGCAAACTTATCATTATTCTCTCTTATTATGGGACAGGCAAGGGAAAATTAATACGTTGAAGCTGGCTATATATATTAACCATTGAATTGTACGTGAAATAACCAGAATAGTCCGATTCCAGCTGATACTAGGAACTGAAATCTGAGTCTGATTGCTACATCCAATTGTGCACTTCTAGCGTCTGTGTGACGCCACGAGGCCTACAGCGTCAATAGTTATTTGGCAACTAATCATTCTCAGATAGCTATAAATTAATAATCTGCTTCGGGTTGCCTAACTCGATAGCAATAAGCTATCGAGCATCAATAAATATATTATGACTTGTGACCTAAATGGCTAACTATACAGTGCTGCTTGTAGAGTCAAATACAATAGTTAATATCTAGAATTTAATCATAATAAGGATGGCGCTAGTAGACGACTGCAATGACTGACTCAAATCTTAAAATACCTAAGGATTAAATTTCTTTGATCTTAATTTTATCAAAAGTCTTTTGTGACTGAGTTAAATTGTAATAATAACAAAATTAATGATTAATCGAAGTAATAGGGCATTTCTTTTTTACTCTGTTTCACTCATATAACAATAACATGTTTTACTCAGGGTCGAAACGGCAAAGGGTCCATTTTTGTATGGGCCTCTGGCAACGGCGGTCGTGAACATGACAATTGCAACTGCGATGGCTACACCAACTCTATTTGGACACTGTCGATATCTTCAGCGACGGAGAGAGGAGAAGTCCCGTGGTACTCAGAGATGTGCAGTTCCACATTAGCAGCTACTTACAGTAGTGGAGCCATTAATGAGAAGCAGGTATGTACAAGTTTCTTTGGGTTTTATCATCATTGTCGGTTTTACTACACTATTGAGTATAAATAACCTATTACAAATTCAGTTAATTATCAAAAGAAAAAAAGTTATTTTTACGCAATCTTTTTTTATATAATAGTCGACCAACTTAACCATCGGAACCTACAACCAGAGTCCTTGTCAAGATGAATCAAACAAGCCCAAACCCATGGCCACCTTCTAGCTCCACCATCAGATCTGCTCCATGTCATATTAATATTGCATTATTTTCCGATTTACATGTTATGCATGCAAAATCTCAAGTTCAATCGGAAACCGGCAAATGGGTCAAATTTAACTTTCAAGATTTGATTACAGACAGACCAATCTTGATGCTGTCTTAAAAAGATCTTATAATGTTGTTTTGTTGTTATAATACTCATTACATATAGAATTTAATTTACTTGAATTTTCATGTCGTCGGTAAAAAAATAATCTTGGCTCCATTTACTTACATTTATATAAATGTGAAGAACCTAAAAATAGTTCAAAGACTAAATTCAATTTAATCTTTGAGCTATCTTCTTTGGTCTTTATATTTAGTCTAACTTTTATTTCTAAATACACTTTCTCCGTACATTAAATTCTTATTGAATTACCGTCATCCTATACCTATTGCTTTGTTTTTTTTTCTCTAGTATCTTGTGCAACAAAGTCAACTAACTCTATAAAAATATTCTCTATAAAAAGAATTTAATACAATTTGTTAGCTCGAATTGAATAAACTTTGCACGGAAGACGTTATGGTTCATGCAGTAAATGAAATTAATAAAACTTTTGTCGCCGAAGTAAAAGAACAAGACTTCGCCTGGTTGCATCAGTGACAGTAATTACTGCTATAACTTTACTGCTGTCACCTGAAAAGTAATGTTAATATGCCTTGCAGTTACTCATGTAAGGCTCTACGACATTTATGGGGCTTAAAGGAATGGTGGTTTTCTATGCAAATGTTCTTCTAGTTTTATTTATAGTGTTTTGATTTTTTGCCTTGAGCATATAGTTAGATGAAACATTCTTAAACAAATTCATAGAGATGTGATTGTAATTTATTGATAATTAGTTTTACCCGAAGCTTCGCTATCATAACTACGTCATTTGGCCCATTTACTATTTCTATGTAATAAATCTGGTCGATCCGTGGTTCCGTTGTTGTTTGAAAGAACGAACACAATTTCGCATTTTATTAAAATAGTATTGTAGTTTAAATTGAGTTTGACAAGAAATACCAAGATAACAATTTTCATTGTCAGTTTTGTCTTCAGCAGTTTAATTAGTTTCCTTAACATAACACTTAGGTTTTGTCCCAGTAACATGCACAACCAGCATGCGCTAACGTATTAATATTGTTAATGAAATCTGGCGCTTAGCTTTGGGCATGCAGATTCATCTCGAGAACTGGATCTATATCCCATTACGTTACTGTACTTACTTACAGTATGATCATATTGCTGTGGTGTTAAATTGCAATTTTTGTAGAGTTATCGAAATCTAAGAGGCCCGTTTTGACAAGAGGATGTCTCTTCTTGTCGCACAATGTTTATCTCTTTTTGACACATTGATGTATATGCGCTGTCAAAACGGGCCTATTAGATTTCGCCGACTTTAATGTTATTGGTTTTCATTTACCGGAAAGTCTGTAGGTGTTAATTCTGTTGTCGACTTTTAGAGTAAATTGTGTGTTAAGTAGTTATGGGAGACAACACATGTTTCTTTTGAAGTTTTACCTCAGGTAAAACCGTAGAGAGAATATTGAACCTAGAAACAAATAAGAAGCTCATTTTAACTTTACCTTCTAGGCATAGATGTTTTTACCTACATTTAGCTTCATCAGCCTCACTTATCCTTAACGTAGTTATGGCCCTCCCATCTTTATACAAAATAGCCTTTCCCCTTTTAGCGCAGACTGGAATATGGGGTAAATAAAATGATGTCATTTGAATTTATATTGTAAAGCTGGTTTTGTTGGTAAACTCAAATGGGTTATATAGTGGTGCTGAACTTTTGTTCATCCGTTACACACAATTCTACAAAAGGGTACACTCAATCAAAGTTAGAGAAACTTTTGGGTCAAACAAAATTGTTTGTGATAGGTAAACTACGATACGAAAGAATATCGATAAGCGAGATTCGATGAACAAGTACGTTGGGAACTTATTCTTATATTCAGATTACTTTGAAATAAAATAACTATTTTTACATAATATAGTCACGGCTTTTTTAGCATTCAGTTATATTTTTATGCTGATCATATTCTAGTATAAAATAACTATAAAGACAGCTTTTGTAGCTACTGCTCGCATACTGATAAAGTACGTTATTCTGCCAAGAGAATGTAGTATTTACGATAAAATGTAAATAAAATCTTCGCGCTCTATCCTTTGGAATGGTCATTAACATATTCCAATAGGCATTAGTAAAGCGTTTGTAATGAAATCGGATAATTAAGCTCCTGGAAATTACATTCCAACCCATCGAATTGCATCCAATCTACCTATAGTCCTATTTCCTATTGGTCTTATATATAGGTTCTTTACTAAGAGTAAGGATAGCTTCATGGTGTTGCAAATTCTGCAAACGAATGAGTTAATGCATCCAATATTCAGACTGGATTAAGTATCTATGCTTCTCATATTAATGTAGGAAAACCAACTACATTCTTGTACTGCCTTCCTATGATCGTTTTCTTGATGAAGTAATTGCCATGTCATTTTCATCAGGAGACAGACAGCTTTGAAACCTTCTTTTACCTTCCTCTCATTACCAGGTATGCCTACTCCCTATTCATTGCCGGTGGTATTATCAGGTATTATCATTCACCACTAAAATCATCTATTGACTTTTTGGCGGGAACTTGCAGAGTGACGTTGTGTTTTAATTTTTATTTTCATAATCATTGTACTAAAACATGACTATTATGGATGGTGACTGACTGAGGACTATGTGAAAGTGATTTATTGTTACTAGAACTTATAATATAACTGGAAAATGGAAAATACAAAAGCCGTGTGACGCCAAAAAAAAAACATCTATACCTTTACCCTTTTACCAGGTGGTAACAACAGACCTTCACCACTCGTGTACAGCGGGCCACACAGGGACATCTGCGTCTGCGCCGCTCGCCGCCGGGATCTGCGCACTAGCGCTGCAGGCCAACAGGCATCTCACTTGGAGAGATCTGCAGCATATTGGTATGTTTAGTATTATGGAAAGTTCTAGATTCCTAAGATTGTTTGAACAATGTTGGGTTACTCACATCCCCCTGCGAAATTATCGTCGCGAAGTGTTGTATCGAGCTGATATAATATTGCTTGCCACTATTTTATAACGTCAAGTTTTTGGTGATGCTAGGAACTGAGCCATCTTTGTTTATAGAATACTGACTTCAGTTGCCCAAACTTAATTTGATTTTGATTAGTTATAGGTTAGATAGTGCTACCGATAACAAGGTGTTTTGTGATTTTTCCCGACGTAACTAATTTACTTAGCATTTTAAAATACATTCGTTGCTTTAGAACTTTTCAGAGTCAATCAAAATTGAAATTATCACCTCAAAAAAGATAAAGTCATTTTCAGTTTCTACAACCCAGCATTGGCAAACTATTCCAATTTATATACTGCTTTGCTATGAGTTGTGTGATTTGTAGCAGTAAAATTTGCTAAGCTGCAAATCTAGGCAGATCGAGGCGTGTGTGGCCTCCATGAGATATCAAGTGGTAGTTAAACTGATTTATGGTGTCCTGAGTTTCCTTTTATATGTTCTGAACGTAGTGGATATTCCTTTCACATAAGTTATCGGATGTAGATAAAGTTAAAATATGTATAGAACTTATAATGTTATGTCAGGCTGGTAACCACACAATTATATATTAAGATATATTTCGATATAGTATATCGAAGCGCTCCTGGTGTAGCATGATTAGCCGTTTTTAAGCGATCGGCAAAGTTTAGCTCCCGCCGATGAGGTCGCTACCTGGATGGGTGGCCGCCTAGTGGTATTTCAACTCGAGCGGTTGATGGCAGTGGTGGAGTATTTGCCCATTTTCTTTCACCCTCATTTGTTAAAGGAGGCCTGTACTCATCAGTGGTGTATTATTAAAGGCTGATGATAATGATATTTATGTATGATGCAATAAGTATGTGCTTGAGCTTTCGGTCAAGAAATACATTATGAGGAAATTACTTTACGCTACTGACTAGCAATAATCTTCTCGTTAAATCTACCGCCAAATTAAGGCAGCTGCAATAAACAGTCTTTTTTCTAAACTAAGTACCTATATGTGCCTTCTTTCTTCGACCACGTCGTCACATAGAAGGGTGCGATCGTGCTCAAATATAAAACAAAGAAAATAATTATGTTTGATTTTCTTTTTACTTCCAGTTTTACAAAGAATGTTATTTACAAAGGAAACTCCACCGTTTTCACTTATATTAAAAGGAAAGCCACCGCCGAGCAATGTGCATAAAAGAATTTCTCACTTCGTTTATTCTCGCATGTGAACCTAATTTACGAAAGCGTGTGTCGCGAAAAAAGTTTTAAAGCTTTTATATTCGATTTTCCATTATGTAAAAGGTCTTCTTTAATGCCAAACGATTCTTATGAAATCTTCATAAGATATAAGAGAATTCTATGTTATTTGAAGGTAAATTTATCCTTATCTTCTGATTTTGAAGGCGAAAGTAAAATAGTAGGTACATCATATTAAATTTAAATTGCTCAACAATACTGAACTCTTGAGTTCATTTGCATAAATAATATAGGGCACAAGAGTTTCTCGACCTCAATATTACCAATTTCAACATAATGATATAGAAATTCCTTAATAAAGAAATAGGTATAGAGGATCCTGATATTACATGTCCCCGACATAACGCAATTAAAGAAGACAGTCTAAACTAATTATTGGGGATAAGAAAAACAGATTTTTTACCAGTGTGGAAATTAATAACATTGCTCCATGTTCGAGTTGATTACTAGAAACTGTCTGTACTGGCGCCCTATATCCAAATAAGTCCTTAACGTAATATTATCTCATCTGATATAATATTTACTTAGCGTTTTATTCAAACGAATCGTTATCTAATACTAATATTAATCTCGTCTGATGTTAAATTAATATAGTTTTACGTTTAAAAATTATAGGTACTTATTTTGTATAAACTTTTTGCTTTTACTAGATTTCATTAAAATTATAAAAAATATCAAATTCAAGGGGAGCGTATAATAATAATCTAGTCTATCTAGGTACTACTTGATCTAAAATTACTAAATAATCAGCAAGTCCTGTAACACGATGAGTAAAAGCATAATGCTTTGTACGGTGCTTGCCTAATCCAAAATCTGGACCAACCACTGAAATTCCATCAACAGTGGTCCGAACAGCAAGACCAGAGCGTCTCAGCAACGGTGGTGAATGGCGCGTGAATGGCGTAGGGCGCAACGTGTCCCATTCGTTCGGCTACGGACTCCTGGATGCATCAGGGATGGTCCGGCTGGCTCGCTCGTGGCGGACAGTTCCGGCTCAGAGGCGCTGCGAGCTGGCCGCCCCGAGGCCTCAGAGAGCCGTGCCTCCCAGATCTTCTGTTACCTTACAGGTCAGTTGGTACAGTGGTAATTTCAAAACGGTAGATGGATATCTTTTGTCGAATCGACAGGGGAATTCCATATGATTATCAAGGTCTATATATAGTTCACAGAGTAAATATTCTAGTGTCTGATTTCTTTATATAGCGTCGCAATGGTACGGGCGTCCCATAACTACATACGTAAACAAAATTGAACTCCAGGAAGTGTGTTCTACAAATCTAAATCATTCAATTGAAATAAAGGGCCAAATAGCATCACAGCCAACTCAAATCATCGAAGCCAGAATGGAAGCTAAATATAAACTATTGTGATTAAAATGAACTTGCGTAAAACTAGTTCACTATGCATATCACCACAATGTGCAATTTATGCTAATGGAGTCAGAAAAGCGTCCGCTCACATAAATAAAACATCCATGAACGCAAATGTACAATACAATACAATACAATACAAAAAGTCTTTATTATTCACACGATTACAAAAAATGTACCAACCTATGTAGACCCTTTCTATATAAATACATAGGGTTTTCGTATACATCGTAATGTAACGACTCATTAACATGGGTATGTATGGATTGTTCCTTGTGTGTGGAAATCCTAGACTTGTAATTGGAATCAAAACTATTAAGTATAATAATACCAAGCTGGAGATTAAAGTGCTTGTAAAATAGGTTTCCTTGACCTCGGCATATTCCTTTACGCATAGCTTTGTGGCCACACAAACCAATTTATTATTCTCCACAAACTCCGCAGATACCTTTACTTTATACAAGCTTACATAAGGGTCAACGATATTATTATCAACAACACCCTTTTGTAGTCCAATAATGGTCGTACGCCTTTCCCCAAACGGGCTTCTAATAATCCTAAAAGTTTCTTTCCATCCACATCCATGGTCTCAAAAGCAGCCATTTAAGAAAAACAAGAACAATAGCGTCAATCTGCGTGCTAATTGTAGTTTTTATTTTTGCTAGCTTTTATTAAATAATTACTCAACGTGACACCGTATTATGAGCTTCTTAATCAAGTGCTTGAACAACATTGTTTACTACAGTTGGACGTAGGATCATGTCCCGGTGTGAACTACTTGGAGCACGTTCAGGCTCGGGTGTCCTTATCGGCAGCACGTCGCGGTGACTTGAGGATAGCACTCACTTCGCCTGCTGGAACCAAAGTTACGCTGCTAGCACCAAGGTATGTATTTCAGGTATTTGAAGTAAAATACGTAACAGATTCTTTAAGAAGCCAGCTACAGGTGTCAATTGACGAGTAACTATGAAAATGAAAATGTTTGTAATTATAGGGAATTCATCAAAATTTGTCTCGCCTAGTACTAAAAACGTACGTGACATATCGTCTCATTATTTGGTAAACACAGGAAGATAGTCGATAAATTCATGATCATTTAAATAGTAATTATGAATAAGGCCTGTGCTGTTGGTGAATAGATTATTGATTTTAGATGATTGTATTCCCTCTTGCATTGATGATAGTGACACAATTGTGTACCTTTATCATGTTGTGTACTGAACCACCTGTTGCGTTTATTGAATCTCTAGATCAATGCTCAAGCCTGTCGGGACAATTAAACATGACTACTCGAGCCAGTCAAATATTTGCTTGATTTGTAGTATGTGTCTACAGGAGCAAACATACTGACGTCTTTGTTTGATGAACTTTGAAAAAAATTGTTCGTTGTAGCTAAAGAAATGGTTGAATTTATTTGCAAAGAGCACTATTAAAATATTTGCACATGATAACTTTATGACATCTATGGCGTACACATGTATTAATGTTTTTATCCATACATAACTATACATTTGTCACTCAATAGAAGATAAATTATTATGCCTGAAACACACGGAAATCCAAATGTAAGCACACAAAACACGAGACAATAAATCCAACTGCATGCATAACAAATAATGGGTGCTACTAATTTATTCCCTCGTATAATTACTTAACTTTCCTCCACGGGCTTCGGCGCAGGTATATTTTATAAACACACTTGCTCTTAACTTTATTAAGGAGCAAACAAGATGCATCTAACTAGGGTGCCTCTTGGGTACAGTGTAATTAGACAGGTAATTTTCCGGCAGGGTGCACGACTCGTCGCGCGCGGGCTTCAACTCGTGGCCTTTCATGTCTGTGCATATGTGGGGCGAGTCCCCGCTCGGCGTCTGGCAGCTCGAAGTCTCCAACGAAGGCCGATATATGGGTAAGCTCACTATAATTCACGCCACGTTTCCCAATAATGACCTATGTGACTAACACCTACAGACGCTCACCCTGTAAAGTTAGGACCATTTCTCAAATCTTATTATCCAAAGGTCTGTCGCTAAGCCCGCTGGCCTCGAAATTTAAGCCCGTACTCGAGGCTGTCTCAAATTCAATTTCTCCCTTAATATAAGGTAACTTTACTGTTTTACAATGCTAATGAAAATAATATATTTTTGGGAATTTGAACTTTTGCCGCTTTAAATTAACAGGAGTTTAGTTTCTGTTTGAAAATTTAATTTCGATACTGTAGGTCGAGCGACATTGCAAGACTGGTCTTTAACATTGTACGGAACTAGCACGCCTGCAGCTAAAAATGATCCAATACCGTTCCGGAATCCAATTATACGCAACAAGAGTAACGCGACGAGACCCGTCGTAGTGCAGGCCGGCCGGAAAAACAATCGGGGGAAACCCGTGTCAATCGTGCCCACATATACAGTGGGGCTAGTGAAGAGAAAAAAGAATAAGAATTCTAAGAATCCAAATAGGAATTCGCAAAAGTCGAAACAGAGTCGTCCAGCGACGCGATCGCCAATCGAGATGTCGTCGACGCGGATGACGACGTCGACGGCGCCGGATTTGAGCCTCAATTTGCGAGGCGATTTAACAGATCCGCTGGCGGACGCTAGAGGGCGCAAGATGTCTAGCCTGTTCGAGCAGTACCCGAAAATCCAGCGAATATACCCGGCGCCGCTGCAAGCCAACGGTACTTAGTGGCTACTATGCATGTGTTGTGTCCGTTGATTCGTTTTGCCGAGAGCGTTTTATTTGGCCGCCGCCGCCTAGTTTGAGCCTGCACGTCAATTACCTTTGTTCCGGACTCTGCCGCTCTTTGCATGTCGTGTGTTTGCATTGTTTAAATTTTATTTCGTAGCGGAAGTTTATTTAATGAAAGAGTTTCATTTTGTATTGAATTTTGTTTTCAATTAAGTAATTAACATGTAGTAGCCAGTGACTTTTAACTGTTTGTGTGAATTATTTGCCTTTATATTTTGTGTTTCATATTTTCTGTGGTCGATCGGGAAAAGTTTTGTAGGATTTATAGCGCACTCGGAAGTGACGTTTTACATCGCGTGGAAAGTGGTTTCGATGTTACTATTATACAATGAGCTTATATTTTCGCTGAAATAATATATATTGGAGCTGTTCAGTCGGCAAGCAGTACTTGAACCAACTTTTCTAGGCTTTTTGTGCTTACAACCTTTGATGATATCATCTCATAAATATGTCAAGTTACATTATAATTGTGCTAACTACTTTACCCTGATCGAACTACATTTTTTTTCTAGAATGCTTATAATTTTCAGTATCTGGTGTAAATACCCTTCTAATATCAAAAAGTCCGATTTAAAAAATATATTTGTGTTACAGCTAGTACCTACACCTATAAATTTACTTATTTTCTCAAATAAATGTCGTACTCATTGCGGTCATCATTACCTATTTAAAATATTAATTTCATCATTAACAATCAGTTTACCAAATTGGCATTGGAAAGTCTTTGCTTTATCTTTATTTTCTTCCACCGGTTATATCAACTTAAGTGTAATCCTTTTATTCCTAATATCCCTAATATTCTTCGAATAATGCCTAATGTAACTAACTACAAAATCAAATTCTCAGTAAACCTTTCCAATAACTGAATTTACTTATGCAGCTGGACCGTTAACTCAATGGCAGCTCATATTCTACGGAACAGAGACGCCAGCTCAAGAGTACGATGCGTCTCCTGAGAGTAACTCTCTCGGTGCGAATCATGGAGCCGGCGCCACTTCTTGGAGTGGAGTCAACGATCCTGAATCTGTTGAGGAAGTGAGACAGAATGCTATAGATGACGACATCGCTCTCGTCTGGCATGACTCTCATACGGTGAGTTAATTTATTTATACATAGGAAAATAGATTAGTTTGTTGAATAGGGAATACAGCAAAGCTTTTGATAATAATGCACTTCTATTAGATATCTTATTTGGAAGGATTATTTTCTAACAGGATGAAGTTATACGAATTAATATGAATTTAGATTTTTTATAGTAACGATAACTAATGTACCTAAGTATGAAAACGGTTATATAATGGAGTAATTTAGAATTGATTCAGTCTCCCAATTCGTTCAGATAGATGTATAGAAGATATGTATTCATCCGACATAAGTAATACAAACAGGTATCGATGTAATCTCATTCTACATCGCGAGTCCCTTTCTCATTTAGTAAGCCGCTATCCATAGATTTCCAGGAAATATATAAAACTGCTATTTTCCGATTACGCTTGTACATTTGTAATTTGTTTGGAAAGTTCGACTTTATATTTTTCCAGTTAATCGGATTGCCACGTTAACGATCGTTGATTGGTGGAATTGCTGTGTAGGCCAATAAATGTATCTACATCACTACATAACAATGCCTTTTGTGCGATGTTTGTTGCGCATTGTTTGAATATTTTGTCATCTGAAACGAGGGTATGGCACGGGTCTATATTTGATTGTGTTTTATGAGAAAATATTTTACCTATTAACCTAACCTACTACAGTATACTTGTTGAAAAATGTATCACAAGGAAAGGCAAATAAAATATCCTGAATTTATTTGAAGAAGCAAGAAATATGAGACTAATTTTATTACAAGTAATCTTAATGTCTGTACCTACTCTAGGATCTAAGATCTTTTACAGAAGTTGATTCACAGACAGATTATTCTAAACAGGTAGATCTAAGCCTGAAATTAATATTCGACCTATCTTTGATTTTGAGATTGTGGATTGATATAAATGTGACATTACATTTCATATAGGTACATAGTGTCAAAATAAAGGATAGATCGAATATAAATTTCGGGCGTTACCAAATAATTGGGGCACCACACCACACATCAAAAACCGGTATCTTCCAGTGACTACACTTTCTATCATCCTTTTGAAATCGAAACACAGCCTTGTCCTTCCCAGTAACTCAACTATGACCCTTTAGAATGGAAGCTGAAAGCAGCTTTACAACAATATCAAATATTCCAAAGCCTTTGGCAAACAATATACAGCCTGAGGCATACAGGGCTATAGTTATTTGATGAATGTCGTTATGTCAGAGACAGTGGAGAGACAGGGCGATTATCACACTGACACGCGCGTACTTGCGGGATCTGCATCATCGTGCGGGCTTTTTACGCACTCACGCGCGTAGCGTACGTTCTGTGGATTCACGGCGGCTCTGACTCATTCCATACAAAATCACGCACGGCACTATGAGACTCGGTGTGCCATACCTTGCTAAGGTGTAGAGTTTGTGAAGTTAGGGCTTGTAGAGTAAGTGCATGTAGAGTTAGAAGCTTGGCTCTACATGAGATCTGATAACTTTTTGACAGTACGAGCCATATGTCTTGGCGGCAACATTTTACATAAAAATGTTTTTGGTGGGATACATTTTGATAAAATATTGCGAAGTTTTGGCCTCTTATAATATTGAAATATAAATATAGCTTAACGGGAATTTGACTTTATTGGGTGATGCTTACATATAAAATTTTACTGTGTTGTAATCATTGATATAAAATAATAAAAATATATTTGTTTTGTATGGAGCTGTCTCGCGGGAATGTCCTCTTAATAATGCCAATTGATGGATGGGGAACAAAAGCAAATGCAAATGTTTTTATATCAGTCCCAATCATTTCAGTACCATTGTGTTTTTATTATACTTTTATTGGCTCCTGTAAACAATACTCAATAAGTCAATTGAATTATATGAATATCAAATTTATTGAATAATTCAATTTTATACTCTGTATTGAATTTCATAATTTCTGTGCCAAGTTTGAGTTTAAAAATGTATATGTTTTTAGATCCTTGATGAACATTTTTCTTGAATGGATGGGTGATATTAGTGATATTTTGCTTTTATTAAATATAGGTATAGGTTCTTTACCTAGTTACTAAAATGTCATAATAATACTGTACAGAATAATACATATAATATTTTTATTCATCTTAGATATTTCAACTGCTCACAAACAACCAAGAAAAACGGTAAAATACGGTATGGAAAAATCCATGTTGTATTAAAACTGGCTTAATTTCTAACAACAGTAGTTAATTTGTTTAGTCTTCATTTATATTTCTTTTGAAATCTAATACCACTTGATTTTCTTCGTTATTTTCATCTAATGAAACAAATTCAAGTAAGGTAACGAATAGCTCGTATTTAATTAATTTTTTCAAGAACAAGTTAATTGAAACCGTGAAAATTGTTAGCGCTCAACTTACGACTTTTACAGTGGCACTTTAGATTGTTATTGTTCGTTTAATTATCTTCCATCTTATAATAAAGCTTTCTGTCGTAGGTGTTCCATTAATATTACGAAAATTGTTTTACAGTAGACAATAACTTTGAGTACTAATTTCACCATTATTTTATGCCCGTATTTAATATTCTATCTCTCCTTTATTTTGAGATTGTGGATTGATATTTGGACACTATTTATATGAAATGTAACGCCAAAAATCAATCCACAATCTCAAAATCAAGGATAGATCGAATATAAATTTCAGGCGTTAAAAGTGACCTGAATATTTGTCGTTAGATTCGAGAGGAGAGTCCCCCAAACGCCGGTGACGGTGAAGAGGGTAGTGCGGGTCAGTACGCGAGCGTGGCGGGCTGCGCCACTCACTCGCAGCAGTCTCCGCACGCGTGCTTAGGTTTGTGCCTGTTGCTCCTCCTGCTACTGCCGGCGGCCGACGCCTTGCGAACTGCACCCGCGCAAAGCAGACAGCCCCCTAGCCCTAGAATAAGAAAGCGCGATTGTGCACTAACTGCTAGCCTAAGATTAGAATTAACGGTGGCGCCGGCTGAAGGCAGGTCGCGGCCGCCGCGCGCGCCCTGCTTGACGCGTCTAGGACCCACCGCTGCGCCGATTCTGGTGCCCTAGTACTCGTCACCCACGAGACATGTGATTTTAGTTAAATTTACCAGGTTATATTTAAAAATAAGTACAAGCTGTTAATCGTACCATATTTTTACTTCTTTTTTATGTAGTTTTGTTTACTTAACTGTCCGATCACAATGTGAAATAGGGTAATTTGTACTAGTTAGGGTATACCGCAGCTCGTACCTTCCCAGCCATCCGCCGTACTTAAAGTTAAGAGTTACTGTCTTTGGAAATGGAGTATTGTATCCGAGTTAGTTCGCAGTGTTCCGCTGAATATTAAATTGAACCCGTTCAGGTGTAAAGTTCGGAAGTTTCCATTGTTTCAACGGCATTGGAAATAATTAAAATAAATCAAAATGTGTCGAACTTTTAACGTAATGTGTAAATTGGAGTATAACAATAAAATAACCTTCAGATAAAAATAGTTTTGTATATAATTAATATAAGAGTATAAATAGAAATAGGTAACATAATAAATGAATCACGGAACTTTTGAACTTTACTCCTTATTTACATATAAAATTAACAGAATGTGTTCACATTGAAAAATCTACACATAGCTAAACAAAGGATTTGAAGTTTGATCGAGTTTAAAAATATTAATGCAAATGTTGGGTTTTTCTGAAAGACTGCTTTCTCATTCTGTATAATGTCCATTGTTCAACGTAATTTACATTTTTGTACTGAATCATAAATTGGCAAATTTCGAGTGTATGGAGAGCTAGTGAACAAGTGCAATTACATTATAATAATGATGTATGTATATTTACTATTCTGAAATTAATAAACGTCCATTTGCTCGGGTTATTTGCAAAGCGTAAAATAGACAAAATTTTAATCAAATCGTGCGAACATTTTAGAATTGTGTTTGAAGCCTTGAATCGTAATGTAAACTTAATGTAGTACTTAAAATAGATTTTCATAAATTGTTTTGGAATAAGCTATACATATTCATTGGAGCTTTCTTTGATTGAAAGAGCAGCTGTGCGACAGTTAATATATTTTAATTATATTTCACATTTATAGACAAACGGCAGTAATATAGCAGATTTTATTCATAATAAATTATGTGTTTTATATTAAAATATTTTATCACAATATACATACGTTTTTAGCAGTTTCTTAATAAATTATGTTTATTTTTCTGTTAAATCGCTAGGTCCATTTACCGTTACTAATTACGTAAACGCTTTGATACGGAGGACTGTTTCGATGATATTCCTATCAGTGCTACGAGCTTTGTTAACATTAATGAAGGCTCAAGAATGCGTATCATAATTTTTCATTTTATTTTCACGCAATTATTCTTTTACTGAATAGTATTGTAAAAGACGATACCAAATGTTAGCGCATTTATCTTTTGAAACATTTTCATGTTTCAAAGTAATTTTATTTATTTATTAATGAAAATGTTTAGATATACAAATTTATTTTTGTCTGATATTTTAATTGATTGTGGTGATGGCGATGTTTTTTTTTCTAAATGTTTTGATTACACCATTTTTATAATGGAATTATAATGAATCGCCTCTGCGTACCTTTTATTAAAATAGAGACAGGCATACATACATACATATCTGTTAAATAAGTTTCATGGTTAAATGTTAGATAATTTATCTTGATTCTCTGCAGTATGATTAACATTTAAAATGACTATCACAGCTGTCTTAAACTAAGTCCACGTAGGGTCGGTACACAATTTTTATTTTATTCGTCTTAATTATTTTAATTCACTTCTTTTGACACACAATCTATACATATTAATAAATTATATTTATATTTCATAAAAATATGTATTTTATTAAACGTAATTTCATAGTCCTCATTTCAATCTTTACCTATTTTATTACCTTTACCTTCGTAGTTTTATGTGGGCGAGTAAATTTCAAAATGTTAGTTTTCTCTAATTTATTCACAAATTCTAACTCTTTTTTATTTTAAAATAAATTGATAGATTCATCTATATGTACGAGTAAAAATAATATTTTAACAGTTATAGACAGCTGTGATAGAGATAATGCTCAGTTGAATAAATTATATTGAAAGAATGTGTAGATGTCATGTTTATGGACGTAATACGTAGTTAATAAAACATAATTGCATATTGTGGTTGTGATCGTAGCGGAGATTGCCAATCCATATAGCATAGAGTTAATAATTATAAAATAATTGTAAATAATAAGTAGTTATGTATCAATATAAATAAATTTGGAGACTTGTACAAATTTGCTCACAAACCTGTAAATTGAAAACGACTGAACGATCATGATTTCTCATCGACTGGTAGTTAAAAATAACATGTAATTAAATAAGGTAATGCATCGTACGGAACAGTATCTCCTAATGTTGTTACAATTACGTTTTCAGGATTATAATTTGTTTTCAACTCATTTTGATGACATTAACTATCGTTCGATGTTTAAGAAATCTTTAAATGGCTCATTTTTATAACAGTTTAGTTGTGTGAAATGTAAAATTGTTTATTACGATCGACGTTAAGTAGAACCCAATGAATTGTATCTAATAATGTAAATGTTGAAGCATAATTTGTATATATTGAACCTAATGTGAAAGAAAAATAATAATAAAAACACTCTTTTATTACAAAATTCATACAGATTTTCATTTTGTGAATGTCAATGATTCTTGTCTCTGATTATCAAGTTTATAATAGCA
Source organism: Polyploca ridens (assembly GCA_951394255.1). Classification (NCBI taxonomy): domain Eukaryota; kingdom Metazoa; phylum Arthropoda; class Insecta; order Lepidoptera; family Drepanidae; genus Polyploca; species Polyploca ridens. Next base: position 9,709,111 of record OX596259.1, on the reverse strand, counting down.
GTTAGTCGCATCGTTTAGTACATATTTTAAGAAAACAAACTATGTCATTGTTATTTATTTTAATTATAGTTTTCGTCATATTTTGTTTATTGCATGTGTTGCTTTGCTTCATACGTGCTTGTCCTAGAATGAACTCGCTACCCACGCTTCGATAGGTAATAACACCTCACAATTCCATTAGGCTATGGCACGATCTATGTTTATCTTCTATCTTCTTATTCTGTTCTATCACAATCACATTCCATACAATTTTAAGTAATTTTCTTTTCATTTCTGATTTCATTTAATTTTGTGCACGTCTCTTTTTTTGCATGTCCTGTGTTAGTGTCTGTTTGTTTTCCTAAAGATTCGTGATAGATCTATACTATAAACAAAATTATTTGAGATCAGTGACAAGATTCTAAACCTTTTCCTAGAATTTCCAAATCTTATCTACCTTTTATCTCCTGTGAACATCGTGCCATCGTTTCGAGCGCGCATCAACATCATTTGGCTGATAGCAGAAGATTGCTGCATGGACGCTCTCAGAGGTGCTGGGTGGTGTCGGACTATCACATTAATTTATGTAATTAAAAATCTTTGTTCTCTTTCTTTCACTAGAATGCGCGAAGGGCTTGCACTTGTTCTACGGTCGGTGCTACGAGCATTGTCCGGATGGTACATACGCCAGCGAGAATGAAATAACAAGGAGCTCAAGAAGACGTAACCTTACTTATTTTTCTGAAGGGGCCATTATGAAAAGACAAGGCAACGATGATACCGATGGTGCTAAACCTGTCGCTTTAGAAGCATTAGACATGGAGCCTTCAGCTACAAATGACACAAATTCTCCTCTTAAGTGTTTCGTATGCCATTACACATGTGCAACGTGCACAGGCCCGAACAACAGTCAATGTTCATCTTGTTTAGAGGATGCTCAACTCTTCAATTCCACTGATACTGAACCAAAATTCTATTGTTATCCAAATACGGTTGTGCCACAAATGAGCAATGCCAATTGGAATTATAAGCTTAATGTTGGCCTCGTCGTTGTTCTATTTATCGTGAGTTCTATATCGGTGTATATTGTTCTCTCGTGTATGTTCAAAAAATTCTGCTGTGGTGGTAACTACGCGTCGAATGTTACCGCCTACAATAAATTACCCTTGAGTGATAAACAGCATAGTGCTTTGGAAGTTGAAGAGGAAATCCACAAGGCTTTGAAGGATTCCAGTGATAGTGAATCCGAGGATGATTTGAATTTATAGCATTTGTTAACATTCCAAACCAAGTATTATGAATAGATCGATCAAGGTAATGTTAGTGATTAGAAATTAGTTAAATGTTTTCTAAAACGAATGCAGGGCCCATATTGTGATATATTAGTCGGTTGTCACAATTTATATTTTTGTATGTTCTCATTAAGTAATTAGCGCGTAAATCTTATCATAAGATAGTGGGTCCTTTTTTTACTGGAGTTCAAATTGAAATAGAAATTATTAGCACCTAATTTCGTTGAGGAATACGAAAATGTTTTTAATACACCTACGACGGAATCTCCATTGAAATTGGCCCACATGCTACAGTAGCATCGATCATAAGCACACAATTCGGCCCCATGCACGATTCGTTTGCTAGAAAATGAGGTGTGAGAAAAAGCGAAATTCGTACAAATTTAGGTTATTTTTGATTGAATAATCCAAAGAGCTCAATAACTCTTTCAACTTCTACTAAATTCCTTTCCATGAAATTTTACTAAGTACCAATAATTAATTTAGGTAAGTTTATTATGTTAAGACATTCTGCGCTACAGGAGATTAATTAAGTTTTTGAACTCATAAAATAAACTGAAACTTCCTAAGCAAAAATATAAAACTTTATAACGTTCATAAATTTTGTTTGAACCAGATTTCATCAGATAGAGATTTTTATTACGGTATTGGGAAATTATGAATTTGTATTCATTGGAAAACCTGAGAGGTATCGTTTTAGTTGACTTATGACTTACCGCCAAAGTCTCTTGGGTCATATTTTCATTTTCAATTGCATTATTTATGCCCTTTTGATTTAGTATCTTTCGTACATCCATAATACTCATAAGTACAAGTCCATATAAGATTTAATTCTATTCATCTATCGTAATAGGTTTAAGTATGTATCAACGAATTGGTTAAACCTCACGTCTTTGTATAAGGAACGCATGTTTTAATAATTGTACATCTAATAACTTCTCGTGACATTCCAATTATTACTTTAGCGAAAATTATGGGAGAATATCTTCCAGAAGTTATTGGAAAGAAATAAATATCGTTCTCGTGCCACCCTCAAACAATGGGGTCACTTATTTTAAGGGGAAATGTAATTTATACCCTACGACATCGAATAATACAACGAAAATTACAGTAATATAAGCTCCGTCTTCATTAATTTCCTTCTTCATTTTCAAAGCTAAGTTAAGATGAATTTACTCAAAGGGACTCAACATTTTTAGTTATAATTTTATTTTATGTAATAAACTCAGCATAATAATCATATTATCGCGCATAATAATTATTACTTAAGGATTGCTCAAGTTGCCATTTGCTCGTTTTATGTATGTAGGTATGAGCCCTTTACGATGTAAATATTTTGGTATGTAAATAAAAAAAGTTCCTATTTTCATTTGCAGTTTTATTATAAGATGCTTTGTTTATTTTGTAAATATAATATGCATGCAACCTTTATAATGTATGCTAACAAGAGGACAAATAATAAGGTAAATGTGTTAGTTGTATTTGAATTCTTTTGGTTTTATTGTTTTTTTAACCGACTTCAAAGGAGGAGGTTCTCATGTCGAATGTTTTTTTTTTGTGTTTGTTACCTCGTAACTCCGTAATTTATTAACCGATTTGGAAAAATCTTTTTTTATTTGAAAGGTTACACTTCCCGTTTAGTCCCATTGTCATCAGATCAGGATTTGATTACTTCTTAGTGTACTTTGAAGTCGGTTTAAGTTTTTTGTAAAACAGTCCAATTTATTTAACAAAGGCTTCTTACCGTTTTACGATGTACAGTCACGGAATGAAAAGGTCGTCACCTTAGAGTTGGTTTTCGCTTGCACCAGATTGCAAGAATCAATTTTATTATATGTACCAACATATTACCAGTGAGGTTCCTAACAGGAAGAAACAGTGCTGCTAACATTTACATAAATGTGACGTTTGCTATCGAATAAGGTTTTGCTTGTTTTTACATCACGTCAAACACAATTAATGACTTTTGCGGATAAGAATATAAGTATTATTTTTTTCAACGATGACAGCCCTATTTTCAATTTTAATTCGACATAAATAACAATAGCATGTAATAAACATATAATAAAAATAAAACTTGTTAACAAGATAAACAATCGAATAACTTAAAACTGACGAACCTTTTCATTCCGCCACTGTACCTATTTAATATCCCAAAATGGAACTCTAAAATATAGTCTATTTTGGTAGCTCCATTGACATAACTTTAGCACTTCACGTAAGTTTTCTAAAACAAAGTTTAACTCAATACAGTAGTTAGCCTAGGTTACAACTGATACATTTATCTAAAAGTAGGAGACTACTCCGGAACGAAGTGAGTGTTTAAAGTGTAGTATTTTAGCATGTACCGTATGTACAACATAGCTATTTATGATGTATATATCTTTATTATATATCTTTATTATGTTTATCAACTACCTGAGGATCAGGTGTTCTAATACAGTGATTCATATTCCCTTTATAGCATTAGATAAATAGATTATAAATTGGAAGAAAATAGTTCATAAATGAAGATATACGCACCACCTAATGTGGTGATATAAGCCTGGTGAGAATAGATAGTGGGAGTAGCTCTAGACTGTGCGCAAGTGTACGCACTTGTAACGAATATTAACTGTGATAATTTACGACTGATGATGATTAAAATGCTTGAACCGATTTTGATAAAACCTGACGCACAGCTATATCATGTCCTCGAATAAAACAAAGGGTACTTTTTATACTGAAAACCATAACATCATACGGGAACGCGTTGCTTGTAATCTAGTCTGTTTAAATGATTGAATATTAATTAATGCTTTCTTAAAGTGTACTTAAAAAACAGGTAGTATAGCTTGGTATGCTTTTCTATTTTAAATGGGCTTAGGTTTCGATTAAGACCTGCTTGTTCCATCCTCCTCGTCATCAACTTTTACGAGCTTAAACCTAAAAACGCCTGTTATTCTAGCCTTAAAAATATTCGAGGTGAAACTAAACTTGCCGAAAGAAGATTTCACACTTTTGCTATCCGCTTAAGAAATAAGGATGCAAAACGTTGTCACTATTTTCGGTATGTAAACAACTTACAGGTGGAAATGTTCCCGACGTTTAATGGTTCAGTTTAGGTCCTATTTTACCTAATGCCATACATGACCCGTATTCAAAGAATAATAAACAATAGACGGTACATCTAAGGGCGATGTAAATTACCTCGCACCTACATCAAACGATATTATCAAAGAGATCCCTCGTATGCGCGTTCGCGTACAACGATCAATAAAGCTAATGTATTGGGTAATAGTACCCCCGAACATGGAGGTATGTGTGCATATGGAAGTGGTAAAGCTGACCCTCTATTGTGTAAATTGCAGTCGGACGATAACCATGATGCTACGTTGCCGGCCTGCAGCGCTCACTGGAAATTAGGTATCTGCGATTCTGGTGGAGTGAAACTATCCAAAGCCGTGTCTTAATTTAATTGCTAGTTTTTAAGTGACCGTGAGCTAGTTGTATTTAGAGGTTTGTTTCAGCTTAGCAAACTAGGTATGTTTTGCACGAATGATAAAAAATCCAAGTACTTACCTAAAATACTGAGATGAGCTAAGAATTCTGTTCACGGTGAGTAGACAATCCACAACATGTATTTTTGTATTTTTTTCAAGTACTTTCAATACCTATTTGACTGCAAAGACAGCATGTTCCGTAAAATTCAAAAAAGGTCTCTCAAGGTACTGCTCTAAACTAAATAACAAATAGTCAATTTAATGTTATTTCTTCAAGAAAAGTAGAAAAATAAATGTCCTATTGGATTTACGACAACACAAATGAATATCTATCAATATAACTGAGTATTGTCACACCGAAAACCTGGAATATTGCGGCATTGTGCGTTATTACGTTATAAACGCTCTTAATGTAAAAATCCTAACAGGTGTTGTGATGTATTATTTATTTTCCTGATACTTTAGCCCTTGTTTATAACGAATATTTTTATAAACTAGGTTATTTACAATTTTCCTCATATTTATTTCAAGACTATTGGGCAGATTGGCTTTGATGTTTTCTACGAAATTATAATCAACTTTGACGCTTCTTCGATAAGGTAAGTAAATTAATGTAAACACAACCTTATTTTAAAGAGATCTATGGATAAGTACGATATTAAACGACAAATTATCCAGGTGGATACCTAATACGTCGTTCTTTTTTTTTTACAGAAAATAGACAAGTAGCATTATTATAATATTTTTCTGAAAGAGTTGTAGTTCAGTAAAGAAACCGCTAGATATACCTACATCTACCTAGTTCACCTTGATTTCATAATATCTGAATAGTATAAAATAAAATCGCTTTCCGCGCCTGTCTGTTTATCTGTCTGTTTATCCGCTAACTCCTAAGCCACGCAACGGATTTTGATGCGGTTTGCACCATCAGAAAGATGTTTTTTCAAGGATATAATAAAACTAATTTAAGCTTTTATATAATGTAGAAAAAAAACATATTTTGCAACTAAGTCGCCGAAAAATAGTAGTAGTTAATAAGATGAGACAAGAATTAAGAACTATTAAGTAATCTACGCTAGTTAATATCTGAAATTACGACTTATCTAGTAATTTTTACATCCATAATATCAAAGTAAATCCCCTGCGATGTCACATCAGCGACTTGAGATTCTTCCGAAAATACCAATCATTATATAGGGGAGATTTCTTTTCCCCTAGCATTATGACGTCATATGGTAGTTATGCCTCGACCCCACCATCGAAATAATAACGTCTATTGTGTGTGAACTTCATGCTTTACGCTTAAATAAATAACATGAATGATTTTCGTAGAAATATAGGTACTCGTATTATTTCCACGTGTCAGTAAACGGTTAATGATACAAATAAATAATATTGAAGTGTCTGTTTGTAATGTCAGAATAACAGGTTTTTTAACCGACTTAAAAAAAGGAGGAGGTTCTATGTTCGATGCGTATGTTTTCTTATTCATGCATTTAGTATACAGGTGTCCCAATACTCAACGCTAAGTGGGTAAGTGCGTGACTAGTTTGTCTGTTTGTATAGGTTAATCTCCAAAACCGCTCGACCGATTTTGACAGGACTTTCACTGGCAGGCTACGTTTATTTAAGAAAAAAATAAGGTTCCGTGCAAAAAGAAATAACCGTACGCGGGTGAAACCGCGGGGGTCAGCTAGATACTACTGATATTTGAAAAATCTTGGAAACGATTTCATTTTTATATTATACTAGTTGCGCCCCGCGGGTTTACCCGTGTACCCAAGGGATATATTGCTTTCGCGTTGTGTTATCCAGAACATATTCCATCAGCGTGCTAAATTTCATTCAAATCCGTTCAGTTGTTGAAGCGTGATTGAGTAATAAACATCAAGCCATCCATCCATTAGTGAGAAGTGAGATAAGATGAGATTAGTGAGTTTTTTTTATTATATTTTTGTAACGAACAAAAATAAATAATTCTTTTCGATGAAAGACAAAACATTTTTACGACGACACTTGTTATTCTATACACAGACAAAAAACAAAAGCCATTAGACGAAATAATTGTGTAAACCAAGTACCTATCAAATATTTATAGAAAGCTATTATTTCGATACTAATAACGGGAAGAATCACGACAATCTATTTTTCTACAGTCACATTGAGATTTAGATGAAAGGAAAATGTTCCTTGAAACAAATCAGTTTCTACAATCGGAAACAACGTAATTAGAGATGAAAGATATTCTCTTTCGAGCTTCTTCCGCCTCATTAACTGCCAATAATCGGCCGAGGATTGGTTTTCAGTGATCCCTCACGCTCTGAAAACGCGTGACCTGTTTTCTTTGCAGATAAAAATATACCTAGTCATTGGCTGTTTTTGTTATTTTTTTGCAACGAAAATTCGAAGTAATGTAAATCTCTTAGCATAAAACCATTCTACCATCGCACTGCTCGCCGGCGATGTGGAGTTCATCCTCACATCCTCGAGCCGCCTCGATCATCCACACAGCACTTCAACGTTCCTACTGCTGACCAGGATGTGGATTAAGCTCCCCATTACAGTTTTTCTTCACCGCTATGATATGGGGTTCTTCAAAAAAGGCGTAAAAAGAGCTCTTCAAGGTCGGCAACACGTTGGCAATCCCCCTGTTAAACGTCTATAGGCGGCCGTGACCACTTACCATCAGATAGCCGGGCTGCCTGCTTGTCAACCAGTTGACATAAAAATATATTATATAAGTAGCATTTAGAAATTGGAAGACGATGACAGTCAAAATTCGGCTCATCTAATTCGGATCGTCGGGCGTAGGTCCACTCTCTGGTGACTGCTTGAACGAAACAAATTACACGCTACAGAAACGAATAAATACAGTGCCGGATAATTTAAAAGTTCCATTATCATTGTGCCTGTATTAGTATAGCTTTAATCAATCACTCTATTCTTGCAAGTTAGCAAATCGTAAATACCATCAGTCTAGCACTTTAATCCAAGGTTGAGTTATAAAACAAACCATGTGCGTCTATCTTATAGCCTTTTTATAGACCTGAAGCCTTTTATAGACTATTGACTGGCCGACTGGGAAAATAGGCGAGCGATCCAATCTCTGTTATCACTATTTTTTCCTGTAAAACGATAGTTTGGAAGTCAGATAGAAGGGTGTTCATTTACATTCACAATAGGTATTGGGTTCAGATTTTTTCTGAAGGTAAAGCGAGCGTGGTTTTTGCAGATTTTAAAGTAAGTTATATACTATGGACTATGCTACAATGGCATCTTACCCTTCAGTATGACATGATGTGTCAAAAATATTGTATAACCAAACGGTAGCTAAATAAATAAGTATAATAAGGGTACGTGCTAAGCCCTGTCTAACATTTTATCAAAACAATTTATACAATCCATATTTATTTATTAACACAGTGTTATACATCTCTTCTAAAATCTAAAACTTAATTGAATTTATTTATTTGCATATAATCAGACAAACCAACAAACATAAGTTAAAAATTATATAGTATGCTTACCTATTCCATTTATTGATGAAAATCACGTGAAATCTATTATTTTAATGAAAAATATTACAATGGCTCTACAATTCCATTCTTCGTATATTGCGTCGATAAATTGGATTGGGGTTAAAACAATGGCATCTTCGCAGAAGAATAGTGCTGGAAACTTCTGAATTTCTATGATATTGATCTACTATAATTTTAGATACTACTCTATGTAAGATTGTGAATTGTGTAAGGTTTTTAAACATTCTAGGTCCCTATACAGAGTGTTGTTTTGGTCGGCGACAAGCGACCCAGGAGCGGTAGTACAAAATATATATTCCCCAAAAATGGACTTAATTCCATTAAATACTGTAAATATGTTGAGAAATACCTTATTCAATTTGAAATAAAATTACTGCAAAGTATGGTTACTAGGCACGTGCACAGACTAGAGCTAGGCACAAGCCGCCATTGCCCCACCCCTTTACTCCCTCGTACTCCCGTTGAGTATTATGTCTACACTTTAGCTTATTACATGAATTTCAATTTTTTTTTTTTATATTTATTATTAAAAAAAAAGTTTTTAGCACCAGTGTCATTTGTATTATCGACCCTGACTCGCTCGTCGCTGACCAAAACAACGACCTGTATACATCCTAAATAGATCTAAATGCAAAATAAACATATCCTGGGACATTTCTTCTTTAAATGCCTTTTGCGGTAGAGACCATGGGACCGCGGGGGTCCGAAGCTCGCAGTTTTTCTCATACTTTATCTTCAAAATTGATTGAGGCCTCCCGAGAGCAACGGGCGGGGAGCTTTTCCACCAACGAGCGCATCAGTTTTAAAGTGGAAGCAGCGGCAGGCTCGAGGACATTTTACAGATTCCATACTTTTACAGATTCCAGTCTTATATAATCTTACCACTTCACACATCCATTTTAGCATTCTCATTTCAGCTGCACGCAACAATTTCATTCTAACTGCCAATACAAACCAACCATACATTAATAATTCCATCCAATGTTGGTTTCAACCCCAATGTAGTTTGATTTTCCTAGAAACAGCCATGTGATCGGCTTACCAGCGTAAACATTGAAATTTGGGACACGTGATTGTATCGAGCGCAATTAACGAGGAACATGGCCATATTTCAATTCCGTAGGAATGATATGTCTAATGCGACCGCTTGCGGCGGCGTTGTGTGACGGGTCGCTCATTTCCCTCCAATGTGGCGAGGAAGGCGATGGCTGCCACACGCGTCATACTTGTGAACAGGTGCTGCTTGTGGGGGCTGGTCTGCTTAAATTTGCTATTTATTTACTTATTAAATATTGACTACTTTGTAGTTTTGCCGCCGCGTCGGGGTTGTCAGTGCGATTAGAATGTAAATATTATGTAATGAATCTAAGGTTGTTTTGAAAAGAGTAATTGCTGAGTTTATTGCCGGCTCTTCTCAGCAAACGCAACCTTCCGAACCGGTATTAGAGTATTATAGTCAGAATTTTCATAAGTGCCTGCGAAGGTCTATTTGAATAAATGATTTTGAATTTGAATTTGAATTTTGCGATTTGCAAAAACTTCTCATTGTCATTTTTTCATCCCCCATCATCTACTAGAGTTAGGGTGGCCTTGTAGCCTCCGAAAGCATTTGAAAGGTTCGAGCTTTTCAGTAACTTTTGTTAGCATATTATATGTTGTAAAAAAATTATAAAGCGGAAGTATAAACTCCGTCCTAAAAAATGGTCCACTGGGAAATTAAGTCTGAGAAATCGCAGTTGACGCAGCCGCATCGCATAGCAAATGACATAGTTTACATTTCTATGGGATGTAATTTTTCGCACAGTTATTAATACTAGTGGTCGCTAGTTAGTTTTCTACACTTCTCCTCCATATAAACTTTAACTATGTCAAATCTCACACTCCTCCGTGTGCGCAATAGGGTAACTCCAGGAGTGATGGACCACTTTTTTGAATTGTTGTACACGTAGCAACTATTTTGACAAGAATACGCGAGTGCTGACAGTATTCAAAAAGCATTAGTTTGGTAGAAATTGTGAAAGTCCATCTCTCCCGGTGGGCCATCACTCCCGGAATTACCCTATATATATTTATAAATTATATTATATATATTTATAAATTTTCCTCTTCTCGTATTATTATTAATATATAGATTCACTTCCATTGGTCACTATTCGCACATTTGCTATCATCGCTAGAAAAACCGATATTAATAATTAGTATTGATGCTTCTATGTCAAGATGTCGTAGACATATTGAAAATTCCGTCGTTATATAATACGTCTAGCTTGATTATAATAATAATAATAACTTTATTACAAAAAAGTGCAGTACAAACAAGGATACAAATAATATGTTCTAAGGATACATGTATAGAAAAATATTAATCAAAATACATTTGCATCTAGTGGGCAGTAACACCTAAACTAGGTAAAACCTGTATTATAGGTGTAATTGCTCTTTCATCTGTTGTGGCTCAAGGAAATTATTGTACATAATTTGGTATGATAATATTATTAGTTAACATATTAGCTATTTTAGAAAAACAAATACAATTCCTATAATTTATATAATTAATAATAATAATTTATTTTTATTGATTTAAACAAATTCATAATTTTTATACAATTCCTTTAATTTATATTTAATGATTTATACTATTCCTATATAATGTATGATTCTTACATGTATATTATTTCACTATTTTTATTCATTGTATGTAAGCCGTCATATAGGCACATAGTGTTGTCGGATTTTCCAAAATTTTATGAAGATCTGAGTGTGTATGGGTGAGTGAGCAGTTCGTGTTTGTATTGGTGATTATAATGTGATTGGATATAAACCTATATGCAGGAGATTAGTGCGTAGATATCATCTTTTTTATTCTCTATAATTATTGATTGATTGTTATTCATACGTCATATTTTAGCTTGCAAAAATATTTGCATCGATTATGAGCTGACCAGCGCGGTTGCACCCGCGTTCCCAGGATAAAAAGTAGCTTTTGTCCTCCCAATACCTACCATGCGCTATCTGCATGCCAAATTTCATCGCGATCCGTCCATTCGTTTTTGAGCGATGCTTGAACATTTTAAAAACAACTGTTTTAATGTCTGTATTGTGTATATTACATATTTTTCATCAACAGATTTTGTTCCTGCCTGGATCAGCCTGATTCGCTTCATTTATTGAAATGATAAAAAGCATCAACAGAAATGTCTAGAGTTGGATTGTTATAGGTATGTCGTCTAAATTGAGATGTATAAACATAATTGTTTATATTTTAGGTCTCTAAAGGACTTATTACGAAGTCGAGGATATCTATGCTCATCTAGAAAAAACCTATTCACTCCAGTTGAATGTCCCTAGGTAATAGGAATCAGGACACATACGCCGGATGCAAATTCTACTCCTTTTCTGTCCGCATTATAAATGAGGATAATATAGTATGGCCGGGCGTATTGAATAATATGGCAGAATTTGCAAAATAGCTACGACATGGGCATAAAATATGTCGACTCGCTTGCTTATTGGCTTTCAATGCAATATTGCGGTTTACTGTTGCGCCGTAGACCGGAGTGCACTCCATACTATATTTCATTTGGTTTAATATTTCGATGCAAAAATATGGTTAGAACTCACGAAACTATATTCGAGATATATTGTTTTATTTCACTGGGTTATTTGTTTGGGAAACATGATATGTGTTCATTTGCGGCTGCGTTCACGTCTTCGTAGTAATTTAAAAGAGTTCTTCAATATTGACATTATTTGAAATTCCTCTGTTATTGTATGTCTGGTAGTATATAGGTATACTTACCGCCAGGTTTTATACTTCTAAGGTAGTAAACATACGACCCACTTGATGGTAAGCGGTCATCGTAGCCTATAAGTGCCCATCACCAGGGTATCATACTCACGCGTTGCCGACCCTAAACGGGTGGAATATCTAGCAGCTTGTCAACCTTTTGATTATTATAGAAATACATAATAATTATGCGATGAATTAAAAATCTTAAGCCATAGAGTTATAGCGTTAGGTTCACCGCTCACTATAACAGCACGGCTACGCCTCGGTATTTACCTTGCCTTGCAAGTGAGGCCTTTACATCATATGCGTTAAAGTAAATTTTAAAATAACCAGATAAACAGCTGACGCCTCACGGCAAGCGCGCTTGCCGCTACAAGCCACTAGTCTTGCTGACCACACGCTTCTAGCGAGCAGTCTGCTCCCTTGCTGCGTGATGCCAGCAAGCGGTATCTTGCCAAAGCCGCGCCACCAATTTCACCGGCGCCGCGCCGCCCGAGAGCTGCCGCCTCGCAGGCTGCGCGCTGGCAGCTAGTGGTTGGATTGAGTTGAGGTGGTGCCGGGCCGTTGCTGCGATGGAGCCGTGCTGACATAGTGGGCGATAACCCTTAACAACTTTACCTTGTAAGAAGCGTGAGCAGTTTCCATTTACAGTTATAATAGCGTACACTAGTTGATTTACAGTCAGACAAAATATCGATATGGATTCCTTGTCATTTGTTCTCGGTAAAAGTATCGATAAAAAACGAGAAATTGGCATTCATTATAGTATTATGTATTTTAGTCGTTCAAACTATGCGCACTTCGTTTCAAGGCATTTTGCCTGCACTTCCCGAGCTCACGGCCCGTACTCTAGTACAGTCGCTCTATTAATATTCGAACTCTAATGCTTTAAACATTTCCTACAATTAAGCACAACTGCAAGAAGTATTAAACATCATAGTTCACCTCAAAATACAGTGTAGTTCCTATGCTGAGTAATTTTCATATTAGGTAAGTTTGATAGACAGAGTTCAGCGAACTATTGAAGTCTGAGGTTTAGCGAAGTTTAAGTCTAGATTAATATAAACTCATTGCAACGTGTAGTGAAGATCTCGTGAAGACATTATGAAATGTACACAAATTCAATAATAATAACGTATATACTGTCAACATAGGAAAAGTGTGTAGTGAAATAATAAAAAAGTAATTTAAAAAAATTTAATCATCTTCAAAATACCTACACTAAAAAGGATAAAATTTACGATTTTTTTTAATTACTTTTTTATTTCGTCATTTTTAGTTTAATTTGACCAAGGTTTTGAGATGTTTTTCCTTTGACACCACACCCGTAGCTCGTATCAATAAGCCAGGCCGTCACACATATATGTCCCTATCTTCAAAACTACGGAATAATTTTTAGTTTTTCTTAAATGCACTATAATTTGAGCAAGTTTTTGAGACGTTTTTCCTTTGACACCACACCCGTAGCTCGTATCAATAAGCCAGCCCGTCACACATATTTGTCCATATCTTGAAATTACTAAACAGATTTTGATGAAATATGCACTGTTGAAGTAAATATAAACCAATAAAAAAGGAATGGTTACAATCTGATTAATATCTTCGGAGATATGCGTGGACAAACATACATACCTACATACAAACACCTATGAAATTTTGTATATTTGGAAGCCCTAATAGATCATCATATGTGAATATATTGCATTTCCAATAATATTACATACATACGTTTCGAATTGATAATCTCCTGTTTTTATGTCGATTAAAAAAGAATTACTTTTTCGTTATTATACAATGAAGTCCGTAAAGAAGCGTACCTAGGTAACGGCCCGCCTGATGAAAAATAATGAAAAACCAATTAATAAAAATGCAGATTAAACCCAATATAGATTGAATCATTGGTAAAAGAGATTTCGTCAAATGTTTAGTATGCATACGATTTTGATTCCTGTAATCTACTGGCCAGTCTAATTGTTATTGAATTCGGTTACGTGATTGAATCAAGTATGGATTGGAATTTATTTAAAATTGTACTACATTACTTTAACAAATTGAATTTATTTATTTGACTTACCTATAAGTTACAAAAATCGTAGGTAAATAACCTATGAGTTTTCTAATTCATTCATCTGTGTTCATGATCCACTCTGTGTATTGACTTAAAAATCTAATCAAAGTTGATCTTTATTCAGAAATAGCTTTCGCCCGCGCTCCCGGTATGAAAATTTGCCTTAGCACTCGGGGATTATGATGCTTCCTATTACTGAAAAAAAAAAAACAGAATCGGAGCTTTAAGTTCCGAATTAATATTCAGAAACAAACTTTACCTCTAATATGACATCTAATCGTCGGCTTGACAAAAAAAACCCATATAAGCGAACCTGCTTACAAAATTTCAGAGAATCGGTTGAGAAATACGAAAGAATTTTTGTCCTAGCTGAAACGACTTCGCTCGCTTCTCTCGTTCGGTCTATAGTGTAGAAGTCATGATGACACGTGAGAAAAACAAGTTTTAGTTCAACGCCCTTTAAACACATACATTTACATATTATAAGAGAAACTTAGCTTCTAGTCTATGTCAGGGTGAAGCAAACTGTCTGTCCGACTCGTAATAAACCCTGAACATTCTGGGAGGGTATTATTTATGGAGCCCTTACGATGATCCCTATTAAGGCGGGACCTCACGTAACGCACACGTGGCCAGGGTGGCTTGTCATTGCAATCATTCTTATTTTGGGTACCTACACGTTTCGACTTGACGAATACTTTGTATAAGATAAGCGTTAGATATGCAATGTAAATCCACACTTTTTGAAATTTTGTTATATATATACTTTGAAAACTTTACGCTTGATATTCTGAGATAAATATGATATAACTACAGATAATATATGACACATAGTACAATATAATAAATTTTTTTTTATTATTTCATTGGGGAGTAGGAAAGGTGAAAAATATTAGGTATTCTCTTCATTGTTGATTGGTAACAAGAAAATGGCGCCTAGCGAAATATCTATCACCTTAAAAGTAACTAGCTTTTTTTACTAGGGATTCCGTAGGTTATTATAGACGATGCGCCAATAATAAGGCAAGTCTTAACTCCCCGACACGGTATCTTTACTGAATTGAACTGCATAAAAATAACCTCTAAATGACTAGGTTAATTATGAGCATCTATTAAATTTTGATATGCAACATTATCAAAATAAGCAACATGAATTATTCTAAAGCGATTATTATAAAAATATAATAACCAATTACGTAAACACAAACTTTATCTTCGTATATACAAAGTTTTTCAATATTTTCCGACGAAAGTTCATAGCAATTAAGGGGCAGTTAGGCAGCACCTATATTTTTAAAAGCTACTCTCCTTAAACAAGTGACGCTAATTGACTCGGACCGAGAACTCGCGTTATTTATTACAAAAGCTTTGGACTATACTAAAATTTTACCCGGCCGTAGAGTTTCGGGAGGCTCACACCATAAACTTTAATTGAGTTGGCTATGTTCGAGTTTGCTCTCGATTCTTTACGGAGCCTGTCAAATTAACTTCCCTATTGGTATTTTACGCGCGTCAACGTACGATAATAGAATAAATTCTGAACAGATATCTGCTCGTGGTGGAAAATTCTGGTGGCTTATTAGTTTTCTCATCGATTTATAAAAAGTTATGATTTTATTTTTGAATTTTACTAACAAACTAATAATGAAGGTGAATTTGTTTCTTTGTTTGTTACCTCTTAACGCCTCAAAGGAGCAACCAATTTTGATGAAATTTGGCACGCTAGTCAGTGATAATCTGGAATAACATAGGGTTCTTTTTATTCGGAGAAAACATTAGAATCCGCGAGGCAAAAACTAGTCATGAATATATCCAGAATTTAGTGTTTGTTATTTAGTAGGTCTTAATCGCGTTGTAATAAAAAAATTAGGTCGTGAAAAAAACATAAAGTGCGAGTGGTAGGTATAGTCAAACATTCGACGCCATTAGGTAAATTAACTTGACTTTCCTCTCACTAGGGGTGAATTTAATTAGCGTGGTCCTGTTTTATTTACGTGAAATTGTAGTTCGTTGGCAAAGTGTAGGTTAAAGGAAGGAAATATCTGATTATATTTAATTTTTTCGTGTCTATGATTCGTCATCTATGCATATATAATTACTTGTCCTGACTGACTGACTGATTCATCAACTTGAAATTTTGCACACAGGTTACTTTTACCACTAAGAAGGGTTTTTTTTGGGAAATTCAATTAAAAGGGGGGATTTTGTATGAAAAATCCATGGGTTTATAAATTTGAAACATAGCACCATTACTTACCTAAATAAATAATATTTTTTTCATTATTATATAGGTCGTATTATGCATCACTCTCAATACCGATTTCAATTTCCTCATGACGTTTTTCTTTCACCGAATTAATTTTAATTTTGAAATTAAAAATTCTTAATTAATAATTAAATTACATTAACCAAAGTATTTTATTTTATTAGTAATTACATTGATTCATCTGTATGTTATCTAATCTAGGATCTAAGAATCTAAGGATCTTGATAGAATATATGAAATCTCATCCCAATATAATATAGGTAGGACTACTTAATACGGCTAAGGATGGTAAACAAGCATACGGCCCGCCTGAAAGGAAGTTTATAACTATCCTATTTTAGTATTTCTTCTATTTCTCCAAGGTTCAATTTAAATAAGAGTTTTTGACGTGGGGCAATATTTCGCAGCCCTAGGTCCCAGCATAGAATTAGTGTTTGAACGTGTCTAACTAATAACAGTCAAGCAGTAAGCTGGGTCCAACTTGGCCTTAATATAAGGCTTGCTCGAGTGGAAAATTATTAGCTCCATCTGCGAGAATTGTCGGAAATATTATGAAAATCGGTGGAAAAATAAAAATAAAGATAGATTAACTTATTTTTGATAATGAAGAACACTTTGTGATCTTTTCATTTTATCTCAATGTCGTTCTCGAAAACAGGAAAATAAATACTTTACAGTGTTTTGTAATATATTTACCACCATAACTATTCATTTGGAAGAATTTTATTTTGCATAAAGAAAGTTATTGTATTTTATACAAGCAGCGGCAGACTCAAGGAAATTTTGTTTTACATACTTTTTGTAAATATGTTTATTTAGATTTATATTCAAAACGTTCAGAATAATTTCTAAAGGGAAATAAATTATGCGGGTACAATGCCTACTTAAGAACCCGGTTCATTTACTACATAATTACGCTAATTACTACGCCTAATTTTCTAATATATATATAACAACGAATAATAGTAACAAATAAGTACAAAAATTATTTAGAGTGAGTATCCATTTGAGTAATTAAACAGACCTGTAAAATATTAGAAAGAAAGAAAGAAAGAAAGAAAAGCATTTTATTTTTGCGCGCCATTCGACGCAGACATTAAATAACATAATTAAAAACAAGAAAAAAAGATTACTATAATAAAACATTACTCTATGCCTGAGTACATAGAGCTCGAGTTCCTCTGGTAATCATCTTTGTGATCGTGACGTGATCTGTTAGTGTTGATGATATTTTCTCTGAGGAAGTTAAACATTCACTGCCGTACTCAGACGTCAATCCCACAGCGAGCAGCCTAGAGTTCTGCACTTAGAGTTCTACGTGCGTTCTCCTTGACCGCCGCGTTCGCTGTGTGCAATGATTTTGCGTTAGCTGCAAAACCCCACTTTTCGGTCCTGAGGCCTCGATAAATTTTGAAGATTTTGTTAAAAAATTCATTTTTAATACAAGCTTTTTTTGTTGACTGTACTTTTTGTTGACTGTACTTTTTGTTGACTGTACTTGCATTGTCTTCCAATATACTAATACGGTAAGGTACGGTAATACTAGTACGGTGTAAGGTGTAAGGTGTAAGGTGTAAGGTGTAAGGTGTAAGGTGTAAGGTGTAAGGTGTAAGGTGTAAGGTGTAAGGTGTAAGGTGTAAGGTGTAAGGTGTAAGGTGTAAGGTGTAAGGTGTAAGGTGTAAGGTGTAAGGTGTAAGGTGTAAGGTGTAAGGTGTAAGGTGTAAGGTGTAAGGTGTAAGGTGTAAGGTGTAAGGTGTAAGGTGTAAGGTGTAAAGTGTAAGGTGTAAGGTGTAAGGTGTAAGGTGTAAGGTGTACTTCATCCCGCTTCGAGGGTATTAAAAACGCTGAGACACGTATACATTTTTATAATATTAAGTTAGGATAGTTATAGTTCTTCAAATAAATTAACCTTGGAAATTATCTCACAGGAACACTTTACATGGATAAAATGTATGGATGTGTTAATCAGGAACATATTCTTTTTCTGTGCCAAATTTCATCCAAATCCGTACAGATGTTGAAGCGTGCTTGAGTAACAAACATCCATCCATCCAAATTTTCGCATTTATAATATTATTAGTTAGATTATTATATTATTAGTGAGATGAGATGAGATAAGATTAGTGATATGAGATATCGTTTTTCAATTACGTACGTTTTTTTTATTTATTTTAACTTTTTAAATATGTTTTTGTTACTGTGTAAATTGGTCAAGCCTTCTTGAGGAAAATGTGCTGAAACTCATTTTCACGAACTTTTAAATACACAGTTCCTGTACGATACAAATTATTATGCTATCCCATGGAATCCGTGCATTTTAAAGTAAAGTAGCCCTTGTCATTCTATGATCTCTAAACTACCACAATGAAAAAGATCATGTTGATCGCTTGTTCTGTTAAAATTAAAAAGAAACCTATCCCACGGGAACGTACATTATTCCGGGATAAAAAGCAACATATGTGCTACTCCAGACTATAATCTATCTCTGTGCCTAATTTCATGCAGAGCCATTCAGCCGTTCTGCCGTGATTGAGTAACAATAAATCCATCCATCCAAACTTTAGCAGTAGGATATATACATTTAGGTATATAAAGTTATAGCCGTTCAAATAAATTAACATTGAAAATCATCCCACAGGAACATATTACAGGGATAAAAAGTATCCTATGTCCTTCTCCATACCATAGGCTATCTGCGTGCCGAATTTCATAATGATTGGTTCAGTAGTTAAGGCGTGAAAGCGTAACAAACAAACAAACAAACATACAAACAAACAGAGTTACTTTCGCATTTATAATATTAGTAAGGAAGTAAGGATACACCAAATATTAAGTCAATCCGACTACTGGAAGTTGGTGAAATTCGACTTGCAATATTCCACCCGAACGAACAAACATACATACATTCATTGCAAGTTAAATAAAAACTTGTAATAAAGATATGAATTGTGTAGTAAAGGAAATTACAAATTTTCAGTTTATAGAGACAGACTGTTAGCTTAGGACAAGCGTTCAAACTATGCTAGGTAATACATACTTATTCATACACACAAATTTCACAAACCGCTTGCTATATAGGCCCTAACTAATAGTCAAGTTTGAAACTAAACAAAGACCTAATAAAGGCATAACGTCGGCTATAAACGGAACAATTAAAGTTACAAGGAACTCAATTTCTGTTACTTAACTTAAGCAAAAAGTTTTCACTACATTGAAAGCGTTTTGCATAAGTTAACATTCTAGTTTAAAATTATTTCGTAACTTTGAAAACAGAACAATTTATTTATAATTTATACATATCCCACCAAAATCATTTTTATGTAAAATGTTGCCAAGACATATGGCTCGCACTGTCAAAAAGTTATCAGATCAAATGTAGAGCCAAGCTTATAACTCTATATGCCCTTACTCTACAAGCCCTAACTTCACACACTCTAAGAGTTTTGATGATCATCAGTGAGTCAGTGACGAAATCGTGGTTTTTTAGATATCAATAAAATATAAAGTATAACAGCTATGTTATTGAAACTTAATATGTTTAATAAGTTTACTATCGACATCATATCCCGAGAATTTTGTTTCAAAAATCAAATTATCGAAGCGCTTCGAGAAAAGGTAGGTTGCGCTTCGCTCGGCTGTCTTGGCGGGGGTCACTTCCGTGTCCCCAGATATCATTATATGAGTGCTACCGTACTTGAATTATCCACGAGAGGCGCTAGTGTAGCGTGAGTGTCTAGAAATGTCAAATGTTACAGAACTTATACTGTACGCGCGGACTTTCACAAATTATTCTTGATTGTTGTAAAATTGTGCCATTTCTGACAGACATAATCGTACCTGCGAATCGCGCGACCAAGGCGAGTTTAGTCTTTTAGAAACGTATTTTATAAACGCATAAATTTCAAAGATTGAGAAAGTCGCTCTCAAGTTATGGTGTGACCAAGGGAAATAGGTATTCATTCTTATATAGGTATATAAATAGTGTTGTCTCAAGCTAAACATTATTTATTTGTAAAAACCCAGTGAAAATCAAAAAGTGAAGTGATGAAAAAGTGAGTAGACTAAAAAGTGTGCCACGGATAGTCTGTCGTCTGTGCTGCACCTTATTCGTTTAATGCCACAAAATTCAATATCATCAAACATAGCGAAATGTGTTGACATAGCCCTTGTGAAAAATAAGGAAAATCTTACACTTTTATCATGTTTGTCACACAGTAAAATGTAAAGAAAACTACCCAAGGAAATAAGATTTCATGTGTACCGATGCTCCAACGGATATTAAAAATGTCGATGAAATGTGTTATCTGGTTTCAATGTTTACTGCAAACAGTAACACGTTTGTATCTAAATAGGTAGTTCAATTGCATACGTTGTAAAGGTTGATATTATTTTCAGACAGGAATAAAAGACAAAGGACAAAGAGGTGAAGTTACTAAGTTTGGATGTAAGAGGTAATCTCCAGAGCTACCGATTCGATATTGACAAGTTTTTCACTAATAGGAAGATTTTATTCACTTTAAGAAGAGACTCTTGTCCTCCAGTCACACTTAATAACATTGAAATCCCACAGGCAGATCATGTGAGATACCTTGGATTGCACTTGGATATAAGACTTACCTGGCAAAAACATATTTTCACTAAGAGAAAGCAACTTGGTATTCAAACACGAAAACTTTACTGGCTCATTGGACGAAAGTCTCAACTGTCTCTCGAAAACAAAATACTTCTGTACAAGGCAATACTGAAGCCCATCTGGACCTATGGCATCCAACTGTGGGGTACTGCATCCCATTCAAACATTGAAATCATACAAAGGTTTCAAAATAAAACACTACGCATCTTATCTTATCTTATAGAGGGGCCGAGAAATAGCTCGGACACTTCGACCCATTGGGATCTATTGTGGTCCCCTAGATACTTTACTCCTCCCCAGTCTCGTTGAAAACTCTTAGGAGATATGAGCCTATAGTCTTCTGGTTTTGGATATCCGATCCCTAGGAGACTCATTCGCTTACCAGCCAGTGCATCGCATGTGCACAGAAGGTGCTCCATGCGTTCCGTATGTTCCCCACACAACCTGCACATGGGTGTCGCGGTAAGACCCATCTTCATGAGCATGTCGTTGGTTCCAAAGTGCCCAGTAAAGGCCCCAAGCAGGTAGCGGATTTGCCCCCTGCTCATATTCCAAATGCATTCCCGGGCTTTGAAATTAGAGCCTAAGAATTTCTTGGAGTGTTGTAGACCGGTATTAGACAGCCAATGTGTTCGTTGTCTTTGATCTGCAAACTCCCTAAATGTGGCTTTTACGAGACACGTCGATATGCCTACACATGGTTCTGGACCCACAAAGTCATTTGCTGAGCCCTCTCTTGCCAGTTCATCTGCCATTTCGTTACCATGGATTCCTTTGTGCCCAGGGACCCACATCAGTCTTACCCTGTTATGCTTCCCAAGCCTGTTTAGGATTTGGACAGCATCCAGAATAAGTCTGGAGTCCACTTTGTAGGATGCCATGGCTTTGATTGCAGCCTGACTGTCACTGAGAATATAGATGGATTTACCTTTGGTTCCTCTATCTATATTCTCCTGAGCACAGGTTATTATGGCGTATGTTTCTGCTTGGAATACAGTTGCCATCTTCCCTAAGCTTTTGCTACATTTGTAACCTTTTTCGTATATTCCCGCTCCTGTACCTGATTCCATTTTGGATCCATCAGTGTACCAAACCAGACTTTCTGGTTCTGGTGGATCGAGTCCCTCCGTCCAGTCCTCTATTGTAGGGATTTGGACCTTGAAAGACCTTTGAAACACAAATGTAGTTTGCATTTTGTCGGATATCATGCTTGTTACCCGATCCAGGCCTTCGTTTTCAACGAATTTTGTATGGTTAGTCTTTGGCTTGGAAGCATCCCATAGTCCAGCAACAGCAAGACGATGTAATGCCTTCCTTGCCTCCAATTCAACCATCATATGCAGAGGAGGGATATTGAGGTATCTCTCAATCGCTGCCGTAGGTGTTGTCCTGAAAGCACCCGTGATTCCAAGACACACTGTTCTTTGTAGCCTTGTGAGTGACGCTTTGCACGAGGCAAGCTTTGTTCTTGGCCACCACACTATGCTGCCGTATGTGATAATAGGTATTATCATTGTCCGGTACAGCCATCGTAACACTTTGGGCTTTAGCCCCCAAGTTTTACCGTATGTGGAACGACACATGCCGAACACTCGTAGGGCCTTTGTCGTAATATTTTCCACATGAGTTTTCCACCTGAGTTCTTTATCGAGCGTTACACCCAGATATTTAACTTCGGTGGACCAGGGCAGCTTTATTCCATTGAGGGAGGGCTCTCCTAGGTTTCCTAGTTGTCTCTTCCTCGTGAATGGAATAATGACTGCTTTGCTTGGGTTGATAGAGAGGTGGTTCTTTGTACACCATTCCTCTGTCATCCTCAACGCCCGTTGTAACCTTCCAACCAAGTCCAGAGACTATGCTCGGGAATTTACCATTAACCATTATAGCTATATCATCTGCATAGCCTACTGTGTAGAATGGTCCGGTATTGAGTTTGGTGAGTAGCGAGTCTACTACCAAGCACCACAATAATGGTGACAGCACTCCGCCTTGCGGACAACCTCTTGTTGTTTTTGCGCTAAGTCTGTCTCCCATCAGTTCCGATCTGACTATCCTGCTTCTCAGCATATAGTCAACCCAGTCGCACATGGTATCATTGATGCCATGTTCCTTTGCAGCAATGCGTATGGACTCAAATGTTGTCTTGTCGAAGGCTCCCTCTATGTCGAGGAAAGCCCCGACGCAGATCTCTTGTCCCTCTAGCGCAGCCTCGGCTCGACTCGCAACATAGTGCAATGCCGTTTCCGTAGATTTGCCAGGGCTGTAGGCGCACTGTAGTTTATGTAGAGGAAATACTTTAAGTGGTCCCTCTCTTAGGTACCTGTCTACCAGTTTCTCCAGAGCTTTTAAGAGAAAGGATGATAGACTGATGGGCCTGTAAGCTTTAGCTTCTTCGTAAGTCGGTCTACCCACCTTCGGTATAAAGGTGACTTTGACCTCCCTCCATGCCTTGGGTACGTACCCAAAGGCTATGCAGGCTCTGTAGAGCTTGCTCAAATGGGGTATCAAAATAGATGCCCCTTCTTGCAATAGTATTGGGTAGATGCCATCTGGACCCGGGGATTTGAGAGGCTGGAAGCCCGCTATGGCAAGCTTCAGTTTATTTTCATCTACCACTTTCTTTGCCGTGAGCCAGTTATCTTTGGACGTGTGCCTTGTGAGCTCGTCATTTGTGACTGGTTCCTCTTCATCGCTGTCGCGCAGTATACATTCCGGGAAGTGAGTCCTAAACATCACGCCCAGAGTGTCCTGTCCAGTTTCCGTGACATGCCCATTTTCATCCTTTACAGATGATAGTGGGTTTGTCTTAGCCATGGACATTGCTTTGCACAACCTCATTCCACTCGGCAGAGCTTCGATGGAGGTGCAATGCTGTCGCCAATTGGTTCTTTTGGCCTTGCGTACCGCCGTGCTATACCTCGTCAGCATGCTAGAATAGCCAGAGAAATCTTCCCTGGCTTTTGCATCATTGAAGGCCTGTCGTGTCTCCTGACGTATTTTAGATAGTTCAGGAGTCCACCATGGTACCTTTTTGCAAAAGGCCTTTTTCTCAGGGCAATTATCTACCCAAGCACCGATGATGCCCGCCTTGATTCTGTCCGCTTCAAATTCTATGTCTAGTATGGTATTAAGCTTACCTTTAGGGCTCCCTAGATTTACTTTAAGGTCCCTCCTGTACGAGTCCCAATTTGTGTGCCGTGGGTTTCTCCTTCGTCTAGTTTCGGCTTCTCCTGCCGTCCTAAACCTAAAGCATATATAATTATGGTCAGACAGAGAGATTTCGTCCGATACATGCCAATTTTCAATATGAGCACTGGCCCTGTTTGAAGCCAGTGTCAGGTCAATAACTTCAGTTCTCGCAGAGGTCCTGAAGGTAGGTTTATTGCCTGCGTTGAGGATTTGTAAAGAAGAGCTTACCACAAAGTCCAACAAATCCTCCCCTCGTTTGTTGACATCTGAGCTGCCCCAAACGACGTGGTGTGCATTCGCATCGCAGCCAAGTATCAGGTCAAGGTTTTCTTGGGTGCCGTAGTCAACCAGTCTTCTGATTAGTGGTGTTACTGGTTCCTTTTGTTCATATGGGAGATAGGCAGAGGCAAGGATAATTTTCCTTTTCTCTGTTCCCATCCCCACTTGGATCAGAGTTGTTGTAAGATCCCTGTAACAGAAAGTACGTAAGGGCATTGCCTCTATACCGCCCCTGATATAGATGCAAGTCCTCGCGTCATTAGTTGGACAGTCATAGAGCAGCATGCCCCCTGTCCCACCTAAGCCTTTTATAGTCCCTTTATACAAATATGGTTCCTGTATCAAGGCAATGTCGTATGTGTTAAGCTTCAATTGCCGAGCCAGAAGGGCAGTAGCGGCTCTGCAATGATGCAAATTAATTTGTACACACCTTAGTCCCTCCATCTTGGATGTGTTGATGGGTTGCTTTGTTGTAGGAGGGCCTCAGTTTTGAGGCTCCCCCTCCAGCGCCTGGCTCTCCTCGAGAGCAGTTGGCGACGCAATCCCCAGGGTATCGAGGCCTTCGAGGATGTCAGCCTCGAAGTCCGCCTCTGACGCCCCAGTCTGGATCGCTGCCTCCTGCGCTCCGTCTTGAGCATGGGCTTCGTCCATGGCCTCCGCACCCTGCGGTGGCCCATCTTCGGAGGGCTCCACACCTGCTTCCGCAGTGGGTGCCTCTCCCGTGTTTTCTTCCAGGAGCTTGAACGAGTATCGTTCAATTCCTCCTGGAAGAGAGTAGCCCGCGGCCTTGATTACTCCAGCGGATACCCCGTCCATGAGAACGATACGACGGATGCCGGTCGGCTCAATGTGAGTATTCACGACTTTCCAGTCGTCCGTTCTCAAGGTAGGGTTAAGCCGCTGGAGCAACCGAATGGCCCGGGCAGAGTCCTGCAACGCCAATTTGCGACACTTCCATGCCATTTTAACAGGCTTTGGAAGGTCCTTGGCGTTGACGACCTTAAGTTTCAGGGAGCCAAGTTCCACGTTGTGGATGGCACCCCGAAACCAGTTAGCTGCGTCGGAGTTGTCGCAGGAAACATGCACTGCACCCGCGACTACTCCGGGAGCAACTATGACGACAGGTAGAGGATCCGGTGCCTCTTCCAGTTTCTCAATTATGAGTTCCTGAATAGGCATCAGATCCTCCGCCTTCAAGTACTCCTCCGGGTACTTGACTGTGACGACAGCGAGTTTCACAGCCGCCACCGCATCCCTAAAGGATCCGGTCGAGAACGATTGACCTTGGGTCTTCATCCTCTTGGCCGCCATGTCCCCGCTGTCGCTGCTTAGAGTAGCACGCGGTCTCTTCGATGGTCCTCCCGTAGGAGTCCCTTCTAGAGCCGCCTGCTGCCTCAGCCTTTGGCGCTTCTTTTTTTTGCGCCCCAGATAGTCGAGCCCGGCGCCCGCCTAACTCGTGCCCGCCGCCGGGTGACGAAGAGGTGCTGCCTCTGCCGGTCGCGTCCGTGGCCCCAAGGTCCGAGGTCGTTTGACCTCTGACGCAAGGTTCCCGTGTCGCGCCAGCTTTAGCAGTACCCTTATGCCCGGTGGGCTTGGTTGCAGTACCGCCCAGCGGTGGTCCCGCAGCAGTGCCGACCCTCGGCAGTGCCGCAGCAGTCCCGTCTTTTGACGGTCCCGCCGCAGTCCCGCTTCGAGACGATCCCGCTGCAGTCCCGCCCCTGGGCGGTCCTGCTAAAGTTGATGCAGTCCCGGCTTGCGCCGGTCCCGCCTTTTTGTGCGCAGTCCCAGATTTCGCCGGTCCCGCCTTGTGGTTTTTTTTGTTTTTATGATCCATTTAAGAAATCCCGATTAATTAATTCGTCCCTCGACTATCCCCACCCGCCATGGAGTGCTCAAGTGGCGATGCTACGGTAGCACCAGGGATTAGTCGAGGGATATAGTCCTCCCCCCATTAGTTACTCACGAGACTGCACAGCACTAACTCACACCGCTACCACTAGCGATGCGAGCGAGCGCCACCGTCTGCAAGTCCCCAATGGGGGTGAACTCGCCTAGGGGCCGTCAGACCGGACCCCGCAGCCGATTGACCGCAGCTGGCTAGGCTGCGGCCTCCCGTGTAAGAAGAAATCCGGGCCAAAGTGGAGTGTTGCCTCAGAGACGTTAAACCGCCTACGCTCATCGGCTCAGCCACCAGGATCCCATCATCCTCCCGTACGGGTCCCCGCGCACGGCACAAACACGCGGGAGGTCATTACTATCCACCATCTGGTCTTGTTCGATGGTGGACACCCAGGGGCATGACCCCGCCACCCCTGTGTTAAGTAGCCCGGTGATTTCTGTTACGTCTATTTCATATGGAATTAGACCAATAACGGGGCGGCAACCTCGAGAAGGAATATCACCGCACTTGCCTTGAGGATCTACACGACCGTAGCGCTCTCCCTCAAGACCACGCCACCTTGCCAACTCAGAAGGAGTAAGGCAAGGTAGGCCTGCATCTATACTACCAAGCGAAGCATGTTGTAAAATTAAAAGCATAGACCCAGCCCCACCCCTAAACACTACGCATAATAACCAATGCCCCCTGGTTCGTACCCAACGAATTATTACACCGTGATCTACGCCTGCCCACTGTGAAACAGGAAATTGTACGCCATACTAGAACCTATAAAGAGCGCATCGAACAACACCCAAATACTCTGGCCCGGCCACTTATGGCAAACCACAACAAAGTGCGACGTTTAAAGCGTAAAATACCTCAAGATTTAATACAATCACAGTAAACACAGCTACTGTTTTAACAATGAGGATGTGACACAGGCCACATACCGAGCACGCCAGCGATAGCACCAACCAAAGTACTGCTGAATGTCCCACAAAGGAGACAGATTGTAGTAATAAAAGAAAACAAAAAAAAACAAAAAAAAAAAAAAAAATAGGAAGATACATTATCGTCGAGTGTGTATAGACAACTTTTCATCCCAGGACCGCGGGCGAAACCGCGGAGAACAGCTATATTTTATATAGACATGTGAGAGACCTTACTGTGATATATTATATGTATCTATAACTGTACACATTATAATACCTCTGCGCTTTACCAATGAATAATTATAGTAACGGTTTAACATTCATAACCTCTCCAAAACCTTAAAAAAACCGGCATTTTATTCTGTATTTTAGTAGTTGTTGTTATAGCGGCAACAGAAATACATCATCTGTGAAAATTTCAACTGTCTTACTATCACGGTTCATGAGATACAGCCTGGTGACAGACGGACGGTCAGCGGAGTCTTAGTAATAGGGTCCCGTTTTACCCTTGTGGTACGGAATCCTAAAAAAACATTGAATTGAGAACTCTTCCTTGTTGAAGTCGATTAGGAATAATGACAATGCTGGCAGGCAGCACAAACATTTCTATTCTATTTATAAAAAAATCTTTTTTTATTTATAAACTACATATGATTGCATAGTTGCAAAATGCTTAGGTACTTACTTTTTGTAGGTGCAAATTGTAAGCTAAGCCTGCAACCGACGACTAGAACGCGTCATGTACCGTGTACGCATTTCGGTCACGTACCACCGCAAATGCAGAGTCCATTTTACAGAAATACATTTGCGCTCACATATCTACCACTGGAATATTTGTCGGAAAATAGATAATTTGTATATATGTGCCCTTTTAAACAAATCTCGCACGAGAATACTCAAAAGGTAGGTAAGGTAGGTAGGTATGAAAGTGTAACACGATTTTAAAAGCGAATTTGTTTTTTTTATACCACTAAGGTGGCAAACAAGCATACGGCCCGCCTGATGGTAAATAGTTACCGTAGCCTATGGAGGCTTCCAACACCAGGGGTATCACTCGCGCATTGCCGACCCTGAAGAAATCTCTTCACACCCTTTTTGAAGAACCCCATGGTGAACCACGGCGGGAGTTCATTCCACAGTCTGAGCGTCCGCGGAAGAAAACTACTTTTAGCCCGCACAGTTCGAAACAATTCTGGTTTCAATGTGTGTGAATGGACTCCCCGTCGATGGCGAGATTTGTAATGGTGGAAGTGGCCATGGGCATCAAGTGGAACAAATCTTGATGCTTTAATGGCTCAACCAATCGTTATGAAATATGGCATGCAGGTAGATTAGGATTAATAATATAATTGCACAAAAATGCGTAATTTCGTCGTTTTGCTGCAATTCTATCTGGTTTCCATAGGCCAAGCTCCGCTTCCTTAGTTTAGGATCAGTGTATGAATTTCTCAGATAAGATTAAGATGGATTAAAGTTTGAGTCAGATTGTTATGAAAATAAGATATTGAGTCTGAAATATGGTCTGAATTAATAAAGAATAAATATAGCAAAATATAGTCTAGCCATAATAACTTCTTAGAATTTAACATTACCATGATATTTATACACAACTAAATGCCTTCCCATAGGTCCACGTGAATTTAGCTTGCTTGATTCTAGTTTTTGATACCAGTGCTGGTGCCTAGTGATTGTAAACCGGAATCCAATTAAATTGATGTGACAGTTAACGATAATTATCTACGTTATATGTGTAGATCTGAATAGATAGAGCCAGCTAGACTAGTTGTTGAACAGAGATAGATAAACATAGTGACTAACAAATAGTAGGGCATTGAACTCGTCCTTATTACCTATATTTAATCTTGATCGAAAATGCGATGCGATTTTACGGATGTTTGTTACTCAATAACGCCGTTATGACAATTCATATAATATTGTTCGTAGGTATACTCAATGCGCATTGGCACATATAGTTTAATTATAAATATACCCCGGTAAATTATTAAACGCTCGTATGAAGCGCTCGTGGTGTAGCATGATTAGCCGTTCTTAATCGATCGGCAAAGTTAAGCTACGCCTGTCGTGGTTGGTACCTGGATGGGTGACCGCCTAGTGGTATTTCAAATCGAGCGTTTCCGTGCTTCGGAAGGCACGTAAAGCCGTTGGTCCCGGTTATCACTTAACTGTGATAGTCGTTAAGCTAGTTGGATACCTCCTAGGCGGCTTGAAAAATTCCAACAGTAGGTTGACCACTAGCCTACCTCCACCGACCCGCAGTGGGCACGCATGGTGGAGTATTGCCCATTCCCTTTCACCTTCATTTGTGAAAGGAGGCCTGTGCTCAGCAGTGGGACATTATAGGCTGATGATGATGAAATTATTAAATGTCTTGAAATTGTGGGTCCACGGGAAGCCAGTAATGTTATAGATGTGGTTTTCCCAGCGTAAAGGAGGGTCACAACACAATCCAATAACTTTTCCCTTTATATGCAATTATCCTGTTTATTCATGCCATCCTTTATCGGGTCATGGTCAGTGTTATATTGCGTCATTCCAAGGTCCACTCACTGCCCCTTTAACGAGAAATTCAACACATGACACGACCAATCACCACATAATCGCCGGCGACGACAGTCGTGACCCATAAGTGATCCGAGCTGCCAATATTAATCTGACCTCCCCTAATTAATCGTAACTCGTGCAAACCTCCGATTTCGGGGCACACACCTCTGCTTAAGAGTAGTTCAGGATGAGAGCCCTTAGAGTTACCGATTTTACCGCGTGAGGGTGTAAATGCCAGAAGAGGCTAATTAACACCATCTAGTCATTTAAAAAACACGAAAACGCTACTGTTATTGTAGTTGTAAATAGATGATTGCTGTAAATTGATTAAAATGCTCGGAATTGATAGAATGCGGGACACTGGGTGTTCTGAGCTCAGAGCCATTTCTCAAGCTGTTGGATCCGGGGAGACCACGACTGGGTTGCGGAGGGTCACAATCTCTGTTTTTTTTATTTAAAATATTACCATTAATGCAACAGCAAAATAATAATAAATATTTTGTAAAGTAATTACTTTGAAAATGAGTTACGTTTTTAGTTATTTGAGACCCCCTCATACAATACTAAAAAGGTAGAGTAATTCCATATGTTTGAGTTACAGTATTAGGAAAGCAATTTCCAAAATGAATATGAAAATTACCAAGGTGCCCATTTCAACCTATGTGTATTAGTTACTAAATTTCAGAATTGAATGCAATTTAATGATTAAATAATTACGATCGTCATCTATTCAGCGAAATTGCAATATTAATATTATCTCGCATGTTTATGTAAGAATATTTAAACGTTTACTAAGCATAATTTGTAAATATTATAATTTTGTGTTCTGGAAAAATAACCTAACTATACAGAGTTAGTTATTAATTTTGTTGATTACTAACATGCTTCATTCTAATAAACTTGAAAGAATTTACCATTGGGTATGTTTTTTTTAGACAGATGGATATTCTTGCAGATGAAATCACATTACTCATTAAATAAATAGTATTAAGTTGTAGAAGTAGTAATTATTGTTTTAAGATAGGGTACACGGTACACACCGTTTATTTGCTGAAAACGCAGCTCGACTGGGAAAGTACCTCCACCTTACAGAATACCGCAGCCAAATAACTTTATTGTATTCCTGCGCATGAGTTATATTGAGAGAGAGAGCCTGTCCCCCAGAGCTCATTGGGGAAGGGTTGGTAACGCGTGATTGATGCCCCGTGTGTTTTTATTATATCCAGTACCCCTAGACAAAGTACTTTTCGTTGCGTTTGCGCGAATAGAAACGCTAAAAATTTATGAGATTGACATTTGGTTACGCTAGGATCCAGCGAATCCTTATGTTAATCTCATACATTTTGTAGCGTTTCTATTCGCGCAAACGCAACGAAAGGTACTTTGTCTAGAGGGGCATGAATTTCCAATTTTCTTGAAATAATTAGTCCTAATGAAAGTAAACTTGGTATTCATCGCAGATTTATATTTGGGTAACCGATATCAAAACAAACGTGTTTCCCTTGCACACTTTGCGACCATGATGCTCAATACTATCTTATTAACACTAACAAAGTTACAGTCCAATTTACTAATAGTATCCTCACGAAATTTACTAACAAACACGATACCTACTTAATCGTGGGACACAATGAAAACTATGTCAAAGTGCCTGAGGGCGCGCATTGATCGGACCCACTTCCTAGAGTCTCATAAATTGTTACTTGTAGCGATAAAACCGGGGCTGATCGTTTGCACAGAGTCCACATTTTAGTGTCTTGATATTTCTCTTTTATATTGAATGCTTGGGAATATATCTTTATTTACAACAAATATGTACAAAATACAATCTATATATTTAAAAAATCCTCAAGCCTGCCGCTGCTTCCGATTAACGGCAGGGTTCCCAGAAGGCTGGCAGCGTTTCCTCTTTGGATAGCCAAGCTGACGCGTTGGCGGAAATAGCTCCCCCGCCCGCTGGTCTCCGGAGGTCTCGATCAATTGTTGTTTTTATTATATTCTATATATAATGAGTAAAAACATCAAGTAGCTGAAAAGAAAATATTTCAGCAGTTCAGTTTACCAGAGGCGTTTACCATTATTTACCTAACATGTATATTGTATTGGTAGTTTTAGAATCAGGTCACGAGGAACTTTGCATAATCCGCCCCCGACGAGTAGTAGGAAACAAAAATATTGGGAATTAATGTAAATTACCCCTATTTGTAGCGCTGGTTACCGGCGCCACAACCACCTTGAGACAGCTTACTGTTTTGTTTTTTTTTCCTCTTTATAAGATAAATACATGTTAAAACATTTTAAATACCTGTGCTACAAATATTTTTGCATTTTTCCTTCTGCTTTTTTGTGTATTAGAACCTCTTTTTAACCGACGAAAAAAACGGAGGAGGTTTACAAGTCGACGCGTATATTATTTTTTATATATGATCACGCATAACTTTTTACAGAGTAGTCCGATTTTGATAATTCTTTTTTTTTATTTCCTCTTCTTGTTCTTTTATAATTTTGTTACTTAACGTTTTACATCGCTTGCCTTAAATATGGCAATAATGATTTTAAAATTAATCAAAAAAATATTTTTTTTATGGCAGAAGAAATTATGTTTTTCTTAACAAGCATACGGCCCGCCTGATAGTAAGCGGTTACCGTAGCCATATGAACGCTTGCAACACACGAAGCATCGCTCACGCGTTACCAACCTTTTTAAATTTTCGTGGGAACTGGTGTCCATATTTAATGTGCCACCCAGAAAAGATCAGTGGAATTAAGCGGCATGCTACTTACTATGTTAGCACTATGGATCAAAAAGATTCTCGTTTCGTTCTTTTAATCTGATAAACGCGAACATATGAGGTTGCCTTTAAGTTAATGAAAAAGCACTTACGGGCTTTACAGATGAGTGAATTTCAATTGTTGGGTTTTGTTTTTATTTGGCTGCGCGTTCATATTTAAATTGAGGGTACACCTTGTATGAAGTATGTTTCCTACCCTCTTTTTTCCTACTCCTTCATGTGGTATGTGTCAAATCGACCGAGGGCAGCACTCTCTGAATATCTTTCGAAGGCTGAAGTCGTCGTCGCGCGCGCAGCCGCCTGATTTACCTTTAAATCTTTAATTATTACAATAATCCGTCACCGTATATCTAAGAAAAGACATTTTGTGTGTGATCCGTACAACCTAATTTCAGTGCAGCAAATATTTAAAAAATCTGAAGAAAACGTGGATCCACGGAAGACAAACGACATTGCTGGAACTGTGAGTACCACATGTTTTCTTTCCCTTTTGGCTACGCCTCTTTTTGAAACCTTACCCAAAAGCGTAGTCATATTTTCCCTAAAATTTTATACTTCATACAAAGGTTTTGCTATTTGGTAAAGAGTATTTTTTATCGAATTATCAAGGTTTATTAATCTAGAAACAGCCCAAAAATTACAGTCCGCTAACCGCTCCTTATTTAGGTGTATTTAACCACCATCAATGTTTGTAGTGAATACATATTTTTATCAAGATATTTCCCATTGTTACATGAGAAGGCTTAAAGCAAAACAGGTTTTAAAATATATCCGTCACTTTCTAACGTCATGTAACAGAAAGTGCCGTTACAAGATTTGCTTTAAACTATCTTATCTCATAATGCGGATTTAATTTACGGGACACATAATACATATTATTAAATAATATTCAAACAACCAATATATGTACAAAATACAATCTATATTCCTTGATTCTGCCACTGCTACCGATTAATGGCAAGGTTCCGAGCAGGCTGGCAGCGTTTCCTCGGGATAGCCAAGCTAATTGCGTTGATGGATAAAACTCCCCACCCTCTGGTCTCCGGAGGCCTCGATTAATTTTGATGACAAATTGCAAATAAATCGGCGAGCTACGGACCCCCACGATCCCATGGTCTCGACCGCAAAAGGCATAACAAGATATATATTTTTTTTTCCACTAAGGTGGCAAACAAGCATACGGCCCGGTAACCAGTTACTGTATGTTAGTTAGCCTATGGACGCTTGCAACACCAGGGGTATCACTCGGCAATTTTATCCAATCGATGCGTTTTTAGGGTTCCGTAGCCAAATGGCAAAAAACGAAACCCTTATGGATTCGTCATGTCTGTCTGTCTGTCTGTCTGTCAGTCCACATGTCACAGCCACTTTTTTCCGAATCTATAAGAACCGCATTAGATTTTCACACAAAAATAGAAAAAAAAACAACAAATTTTGGGGGTTCCCCATACTTAGAACTGAAACACAAAAAAATTTTTTTCATCAAACCCATACGTTTAGGGTATCTATGGATAGGTCTTCAAAAATGATATTGAGTTACTTAATATATTTTTTTTCTAAACTGAATAGTTTGCGCGAGAGAAACTTCCAAAGTGGTAAAATGTGTGTATCCCTCCCCCTGTAACTTCTAAAATAAGAGAATGATAAAACTAAAAAAAATATATGATGTAAAAATTACCATGCAAACTTCCACCGAAAATTTGTTTGAACGAGATCTAGTAAGTAGTTTTTATTGAATACGTCATATATCGTAAACCGTAATTTACCTTTCATTCATTATATTTGGCTTTTTTTTCATAGCAGAGTTAGCTAATATTACACGGAACCATCCGTGTGCGAGTCCGACTCGCACTTGGCCGGTTTTTTATATTACATTTTTTGCATTTTCCGCACCGGCCGCAGGTCCCCCTTCAACTGTATAAGTCGCTGGTTATTGAGATGGTGCGAGTATATCAACACATGTGGAATTCCGCACCAGCGAGTTGCCGACACTTCGCGGGATCAAAGACATACCCAAAAGATATAATCACTACGTCACATACCATCCGGCCTATTGCCGCTACCACGCACAATACTAACCGACTGGTTCCAGTACGGAAGACACGTTAGCGTCAACAAGAGCCCTGCTAATATCCTTAATAGCTGTGTGTCGTGATATTCGACCGGCGCTTAGAGAGTACGAAAGCCCATGGTGGCTGTGCTCGTTGACGACATCTCCGCAGCGGCAGCGATAGGACTGATAGGTCCTGGAACAGAGACGAAGACAAATACACGGCCTTTTATTTTATTATTTAACATTCATTGCACTATTCCGAGTGTACATAGTAATTAGTTGAATTATTTAATATAATTAATTCTCAAAATCAAATTTAATGCTATATTGAAGCTGTTACAGTGCCGCAAACGGACAGCATACAGCCATGAATTCAGGTTAACACAAATGAATGTTCGACACGAGACCTATTTACGAGGGGTGTAAAGGGAGCCTCTATTATTTCCGGACCAGAATCTACGTACCCGTTCAGATTAAATTCGTACATGTAAATTCGTGTTACAGAAATGTGTACATGTATGTAAACCTTCACCCATATAAGCTAAATCCGTCATTCTAAATGGCATTCACAAGATAAATCATGCTTAAATTACGATAACGTTACGTAATGTTATATCTACGTAGATTTGTGTGGTACTGCCAAAATGTTATAGTTACTAACTATATACTACTATAATATAATGTACTATCTATCCTACCAGTAATATAATTGCATAAGTGTGTATGTATTTATGTTTGTAACTAAGCTCCAAATCGGCTGAACGGATTATCATGAAGTTTTGTATAGTTACTTTAGATCCTGGAATAGGACATAGAAGAAACGCAGCAGACAGAATGTGACATGGTTACTCTCTTGTTATCGTATCCGAATAATAATTAGCTATTATATTTATTTACGGGCCATTTGGCGTATTTGGTTAAGATTCTAGCCAGGGCCGGCTTTACCTATAGTGCAGCAGGGGTATTTTAAAACGTTCGGATTCGATATCGGAAACGGATTCAAAAACCTACCGAGGCGATTTTCCGCAATTACTATTTTATTTTCCGAATTCGAATATTTTTGATGTTTCTTTACGGAAATATCAATTCGATTCATCGAAAAGTTTTCGGAAATTAAAATAACAATTACTTAAATACGCCTCGGAAATGTTTGAATCCGTTTCCGATATCGAATCCGACGTTTTAAAATAGCCCTGCAGGTTGTGCGGGGCACACGGGCGCAAGGTCTTAGGGGGCACCGAACGCCCCGCTCGCGACGTCGACGCCGCCAAAATGCAAGCAATCTCTTTCATCACAAATTTGTTTACCGCCTGAATTGTGTTCTGCCGATAATAACGCGTCTTTTCGCGCTCTCCTATGCCAAAATGGGTGTCCCATCTATGTGGAAGACTGCCCACGTGCACCCAGTGAGTAGCGTGCGACAGATTAGACCCGGCAATTCGATCGCCATCACCTCCCTTCTCTCCAAAGTGATGCGAGTGATCAACACCCAACTCTTGAAATACCTAAAAGATCATGATCTGTTGAGCGATTGAAAATTCGGCTTCCGCCACAGTAGCTCGGCTGGTGACCTCCTAGTGTATCTTACAAACCGTTGCCGTTGGCCACTCACCATTGAGAGTCAAGGTGTGGCATTGGCAGTGAGCCTACATATGGCGAAGGTTTTTATTGCACCAGAAGTTCCGATCACCGGTGAAAATATAACTCTTAAGAGGACTCAATTCGTCATACTTTTCATACAAAACCTCTGTACTTATTACGGCATTGTTAAACATTTTTCGTTAGATGTTTTGAACAAATTAGTATCTTGTGCACTATATCTAGCCGTGTATCTAGGCGTAAATTAAAAAAAGTGTGAAATAAATTCAGTCAAAGCCTCCGAAAAACAGCGTTTTTGCCTGAACTTTGGCCATATCTAATGTACCTATAAATTGTAAAAGTAAAGAAAACATTTAGATACCAGGCTTGCAAATGTATTGGAGATTCTAAATAACTAACTTTTTTTTCACAAACTTGTAAGATTTTTTCACAAGAAGTATACTCTTGGAACAAGTTTTATGAATGCGAAATCATGAATGACGATCTAGCGAAGCGGCCGCGAGTGATCAGCGGAATTTACCGACTGATAACCGACGGCTCTGATGCTGTCTCTATTTTTTCGCAGTCAAACATTACGTTGGATGAAACAACAAGCTTTTAGACTATGCTTGCGTTGAAGTTGCGCCGGCCGCAGAGGGCCGCCTTAAGTATTTCATTTCAATCGCGCGCCTACTGGAGGGCGCCAGGGTACTGATTGCACCCGGGCGCTACATGGGCTAAAGCCGACCCTGATTGTACCTATCACACCGCAGGTTTGATTCCCTTGTCCTGAGTCTGGGTGTAATTAGGTATGTATTTACAAACAAAACGTAGTATACATAATTAGTATATCAGTTGTCTGGTTTCAATAGTACCTACATAGTTACTCTGCTAAGTTTGGGATCAGATAACCGTGTCTGAAGAATGTCCTAGGACATTTTATTCATTTATTATTATTGGTATTATCATCATCATCAACTACAGTTCTCATAACATGGAGAATCGTTTTTGATATTAATTAGAAACACACTTTCATCCCTTACATACAAAACAATTTTGATACTTTCTGGTATACCATTTATCGGTATACATAGTACGGTTACTTAGTATCATATAATAAACTCAGTTCCAAGTTAACGAGCCCAAGCAACACCTGCCCGTGTCATAAGTGTGTCCCATATCTAGCCATCCTCTTCTATACAGGTCGTTGTTTTGGTCAGCGACGAGCGACTCAGGGTCGATAATACAAATGATACTTGTGCTAAAAAAATATAAAAAAAATACTTTATTTTTTTTAATAATAAAAAAAAAAAAAATTGAAAATCATTTAATAAGCTAAAGTGTAGACATAATACTCAGCAGGAGTACGAGGGAGTAAAGGGGTGGGCGATGGCGGCTTGCGCCTAGCTCTAGACCGTGCACGTGCCTAGTAACCATACTTTTCGGTAATTTTATTTCAAATTGAATAAGGTATTTCTCAACATATTTACAGTATTTCATGGAATAAAGTCCATTTTTGGGGAATATATATTTTGTATTACCGCTCCTGGGTCGCTTGTCGCCGACCAAAACAACACCCTGCATGTCTCTTCAGCAAAGTGGGATGTCAATACGTCCATGTTATGACTTTAGGCGGCCGCACTCATCGGCTCCAATTTTATATGATTATCTATAGAAATGGGATTATATTTTTTTAATCTTGGACGTAGAGTTTATTAACAGTAAGTGTTTAATCAGGCCAAGTTCTCGCAATAAGGTTTGAAATATCCACCCGGTCAGGTGAATTTTGCCCCTAACTTGGCAAGTTCCCTCATGAACAAAAACTGTGTTACTTATTCATATGATCACAAGGCCCGACACAAACATTTTACGCTATCAAAAACTGTTTAAACCAGTTTATTATTCCTAATTAAATATTATAACACGTATATGTCAAATTATTTTAAATTATAAAAAGATATTAAAAAAAACTCCATATTATTAAAAAATATCGAATTAACTCCACTGTTAACATTAATTTCCAATAATTTCAATTATCAAATACAACTCAAATTTAACAGAAATAATTAAATAGAAAACAATGTTTTGGATAATTACATGGACTGAAGATATTATATAACAGAATTTAATTTAAAAAAATATTCGTGTGGTAATAATAATTCATTGTGGGATAGGTAAAACATGGTTTGGTAAATCTATAGTTTATATGTGTAGTCGTGAAGAGGTAACAGAGTTAATTTCACAATTTTATTATTAATATTTATTCATAACTAAACCTCATTTATAATTACATTAAAATTAGTTAACACTTAGAAGTGGGTCAAATTTAACTTGCAAGATTCGATTACAGTCACTGGACAGGTGAGAGACATTACTTTACAGATTCCATAATATTTTAGCGTGTCAGTGGGTGGGACCGTTTTTTCAACAGATGACACATAGTGCTGTGGTATAGAGTCGATATTAGAGTAACGGCTGCTCACTCTATTCTTATGGGATTTTCATAATTCACGGGGTACAAGTTTTGTTATTGTTTTCGTCTCTATAGAGGCGCGCGGGACTCCTTGCTCTCTGTTTAATTTTAGTACTACTTTAAAATAAGGTAAAGTATACAATTATGGAATGAATTAATGGTTTATGTCACTTCCATCACTCAATAATTAATTTAATATTAGAAATATTTTTGTGACAGATGAATAAAGACGAATTGTGGATTAAGGGTAATTATTTATTATTGTTTAATTAGCAGCTCTGTGAGACTGTCCGGCTCACAACCAACTGACACTGTGGTATTTCAATTGATCACTCGTTTAATGAAAAGGTGACATTCAGCCACTTTTCCATTTGTCTTTGTCATGTTTAATAATTTATCTTCATCTGCCCAACCTATCCCCGTTTAATTGTGGTTGGTTTTTTTGGGATTGAGTTGAAATCATTTATTAATAGCTACTCAATTCCTGAAAATACGAGTTCTTAATCTATAAAAAACTTTGTTTTGGTTCGTGATGTTTTTAAGGTTCCGAACCAAAACCATAAAAAGGAACCCTTGGTGCCACTCCGTTCGGCTGTCCGTCTTTCACAGCGATAATTTTCAGATCTATTCATTTGATTGAAGTAAATATTACAGGAAAAAAGAACGATGATTCTAAATAGCACAGTTTTTTCGATATCAACTAAATTCCTTCACATAGAAATGTAGTCCGGTTTTTTTTTTTCTTTCTAACCCACGGTTGCGATAGTCAAACTCAGACTCTTGGTTGGTTATTGTATATCCATTAGCATTTGCTTTTGGTTATGCTTTTATTGAATTTATGTTTATTGAAATACAAATGATGAGATGATTAAATACATCAACTACAAAAAAACCGTCAGTTCGTACATTATAAAAAATCATAAAAGCATAAAATTTTAAACTAAATTAAATATGCTGCCCTTATTATTAATAATCTAGTCTTAATTTCATTTAACAAAATAGCTTTATACTTCACCATTCAACATCAAAATTCCAAAAGCACCAAGCTGGCGCTACCATGTAACCGCTCATTCAGTCAAGAGAGTATACACCCGGCTTTACAACGGCTAGTAATTGCATAGTCGCACTATAAAGTCTAGGCACCATCTGGTCCAGAGTATACGACGGCTCAGACAATTTGGTCGCACAAACGCCTCTGTGTGAATGCCATTAGTGCTTTAACGTCTACCTCTAGTCAGAGTAGATGATTAATTGGGTATGAGTACTTGCGGAAGTGGTCAGACTTATGTAAGAAGGAGTAGTATATTCGATACTTTCTCATTGTTAAACTTATTTTAAAAAAAAGTCATTAACTCAGAAAAATCTCCTGTGGATAAGTCCTTTCCCACTCTCTCCTATCTTTTCTCCTGAGAAATAAGTTAGGTATTTGTTCCGGTCCACCTAGGAAGTACCAGACAGCCCTGCCTTACACTTTCTGCTCTCGCATCACCATAAAGTCTTAACATTATTTCATAAGAGCTTATGTTATGGTAAAGGGAAGCTAGAAGTTGTATTATGGTCGAAAACACCAAGTAAACAAAAATGATAAATAAATAAAATATATTTTTGGTGTCTCTTTGTAGATTTTGGAACAACAATTTCAAGTGCAAGCCCACCTGGAAACACTGAATTTATTCACGCTCAGAACCTCACTTAACAGGAATGCTTTGAATTTAAAGTGGCACTGCCAAAAAACAACGACTTTCTACCATTTCATTTCCTGCCATCATGCGCAGCCTCTATTCTAAAGATTGCCCCACAAAACATCACATTTAAAATGATTTTTAAAAGTACTGCGAATATAAAAAGGCTTTGTCTTGTCTTATCTGCGGACTTTGAGGTACGTTTTAAGGCCTAAAAAAATTATTGTTTGGTAAATTATTTTCACATAATTGGACTGTTTTACAAAAAACTTAAACCGACTTCAAAGTACACTAAGAAGTAATCAAATCCTGATCTGACAATGCGACAACGGGAAGCAACCATTTCAATTAAAAAAAAGAATTTTCCAAATCGGTTAATAAATGACGGAGTTATGAGATAACAAACATAAAAAAAGCAAAAAAAAATACAAGCGAATTGAGAACCTCCTCCTTTTTTTGAGCCCGCGTTAGTTCGTGAGATTAAAAGCAATCTATGTTCTTCTCTATACATAGGCTATATGAAGACCTTGAATCGCGATTAGTTATCGGGTTCGAATCCTACAATGGGCTTGAGCTTTCGGTGAAGGAAAACATCGTGAGGAAACCATAGCACGGTGGTAAGGTACTTTGTAGTACTCGCCTGGCTGGCTACCACCCTCAATTTGAAAATCTGTCGCCAAGCACCTTTCGGTGTGTTCCGATAGCTGCACTTGATAGCCAGTTCCTTCTGGGTTTTGTGTGCTTACCACCTTCGGCCGCATCATCACTTACCATAGTGAGATTGCGGTCAAACACAGGCCTATAAACAGTATTAAGTCGTGAAAATTTTTCGCATCTATAATGTTAATTTGGATGTGCTGTCTGCAATAATATGTAATATACACATTATATAATGAATGCATGAATGAAGATACGTTACAATATCTGAAGAGAATGAATAATTTAACAGAATATTATGAACTAACTACAAATAAACTATGATGTTCTATATAAAATTAAAATTAACTAAAAACTAAATTATAATAACTATTTAAACTATTATTTTACAATATTCTTAATGCATGTTCTATGTAAACTAGAAAACAGTCCCACGCGGTTACACCCGCATTTCTGGGATAAAAAGTAGCCTATGTCTGTGTCTATACCTAGGCTATTTACGTGCCAAATTTTATCGCTATCGGAAAGTAAACACGTCTAGAAGTCATAAGAAGATCATTTCGATAAAAAGTTTAGGTGGCATTGTAAAGACACTTTATCCTTTAATCTGTAAACTTGTAGTCAGATTTCGTTCAGCTATATTTAAAAGGAGAAACCCTGAAAGGGATAAAAGGGGATGGTGGGTGAAAATGCGGCGCGGACTACTTGCTCCTGATTTATACTAAAAATTCGTAACAGTGACCACCCAGCTAAATCTATTTTCGTTCAATTAGAGTTATTTGTTCGTAGAAAGAGGCTAACCGGTTAATCGTCACGCGCGGCATGGTGCCCAAACACAAACAACTGGGATCAACTGCGTGGTCCAACCCAGGGACCCTTTGTGTGAAACTCCGCCAATTAGCATAAACGCCGGACACGGCACGCGGCCGGCCCCGCTGCAAACAAAGTATACCATGTACGAGACGGT
The DNA here is from genome assembly GCA_951394255.1 of Polyploca ridens. Classification (NCBI taxonomy): domain Eukaryota; kingdom Metazoa; phylum Arthropoda; class Insecta; order Lepidoptera; family Drepanidae; genus Polyploca; species Polyploca ridens. The sequence continues at coordinate 9,667,019 of OX596259.1, read as the reverse complement.
TAATCACTAAGTTCGGAAAAGTTCCACTATAATGTGGTCTGGATGTGACTCCATGTGATGAATGTCGGATGCGGGTTGAAGCCGCAATAATCTGAAGTTTTGAGGGCTCCGTACCTCGGAAGGAAAATACACAACCCTTCGTTCGCCTGCCCGTCTATTTGTGACGAAACCGTCATGGCGCGAGTGCAGTTGCCGAGACATACGAGGAAGTCAATTGGTGGTAGATTTGAAGCGGATTCGGGTGCTATTATATGCTATGGTTTGCTCATGACTTTTACCTTCACTGTAAGCTCAAACACATTATTATAGGATTGCAACCCACGACCTTCATCACAGCGTTTGACATCAGCAACCACTGAGATAGCAAAATTACTTCAAAGAAAGATCTGTGATCCGAATAATATTAAAACCTACTAAAGCTACCTAAGCTCAAATAAATCGCACTACGTAGGTACGTATGCCTATACGAATTGCCCTGTAATCCTAATTCTCAGTAAGGCTGTCTAGACTTAAGATCAATCACTGCCGTTCTCACACGACTTCTCCCGACTAACATTAAATCCACCTGTCAGAATTCTAGAAAAATATATCCCACATGTCTCAGGTATTTACGTGACTAAAATAACTTGGTATTAAATGCTCAACGGGCATGGGATCGTCCGAAGCTGATTACTTCGTTTCAGTGCTTACTTACTTTACTAATAAATAATTTAGGTTCAAGGCACAGGTTACATAATAAAAGGCAGATGAAGCGCACGGAACATGAAAGTGAAGCCAAAAAAGCAAATACAAACTTTATTTAACAAAAAACACTTCTTTATTAATAAACTGTGGTTAAACAAAGCAAATACAAACTGGAAAACGAATACCAGTCGGGCGATTACGTAACTAAATTTCAATCATTTTTGAATTGAAATCGGTTCTTTTTTACGTTCTGATATCTGCAAATACAAGCAGTGGTTCATTAGAAATGGAACCATTTCCGATTTTGTAATATTTCTACCGATTCAGAGGTTATTTCAATCTGAATTTCATTGAAATAATGTTACGTAATCCACGTACGGGTATCTGATTTTGAATTTTTATTTGCTTTTTTGGCTTCAGTTTCGTGTTCATCGCACTCCATCTGCCTTATATTCTGTGATCTGTGGTTCAATGTATATATTAGTAAATAATTTAGGTTCAAGGTATTTAAATAGTAAGATCCATGTTTTGATTTTTTGTGACTTTTTATTAATTACGTCAATTTCAAGTGCCAAAAAAAATTATGTAGACTTTGCATTAAAAATATTATAGAACATACATTAGTTCTTGATTGATTGAGTTCATAGGGCGCTCGTGGTGTAGCATGATTAGCCGTTCTTAATCGATCGGCAAAGTTAAGTTACGCCTGTCGTGGTCGGTACCTGGATGGGTGACCGCCTAGTGGTATTTCATATCGAGCGTTTCCGTGCTTCGGAAGGCACGTTAAGCCGTTGGTCCCGGTTATCACTTAATTGTGATAGTCGTTAAGCTAGTTGGATGCCTCCTAGGCGGCTTAAAAAATTCCAACAGTAGGTTGACCACTAGCCTACCTCCACCGATCCGCAGTGGGCACGCGTGGTGGAGTATTGCCCATTCCCTTTCACCTTCATTTGTGAAAGGAGGCCTGTGCTCAGCAGTGGGACATTATAGGCTGATGATGATGATGATGATGATTAGTTCCTGAATTACAACGGTCGGTTATTTATTAATAAGAAAACAACGTTCCGTTTTTGAAACCATATAACAATCGAAAAAATCGCAAAAAATATTCTTTCAAAATTCAAAATTCTAGACACATTATTAGGGACCTACAGTTGCAATCAAAAATGTGCTTTATTCGCTGCATGTAGGTGGTACTTTAAATCCCCAGTAATACAAAATAAAAAGTATTATCTCCCACGATTCACTACGCTAAACAGAGCTGGCTCTTTGCCTGTTGTGGACTGGTGGTAACTCAAAGGTCCTAATAAGAGCCTAATTAGTTAGTAGAATAATCCCTCAGCCAACTTTAGCATTGGAACTGACACTAATGGCGGATCATGGATTGTACTTTGTGGAAAAGTTGGCTGTAATCTTGTTAGGGTTCTGAGTATCCAGTGCGTTACGTGTATATTTAACAATAAAACCTTTTTCAAACTGGTTAATAAATTCAAATGAAATTGATAAATAAATTAAACTAATTAAAGAAACAAAAAGCCCGACTGCGTAAAACAAAAAAATAACTGAAAAGATGAACGCGTCATACGACGTTTTTCAACTCACTTACGAGGAAAAAACAGACATATTTTTACCAGACTGACCCGGAAGGAGATTTTTAATAATTATCAACCAGAACGTTAACAAATATGGCGGAGGTTTTTTTTGACAGCGATGCGCTGTCAATCTGTTTTATCCATTTAAATTATGAATGCTTCGTCTACACATATATCAATTACATTGGGGTACAAACTAAACATAATCGGGATTATATCTATCATAAATCTATTCGGTAATGTAGAGTAAAAATCACTAATGCATAATAAGCGCATTATGATACTAAAAACGGTGCAATAAATGTCACTTTATGAGCAAGTGTGTTAAAAAATAAGTTACAAGATAAACTATTCATACCTAGTCGGATTAATATTCTCAATTAAGATTAATCAATGAACCTGCGGTTGATACATACCTTAATCTTCCGGTAACAATAGTTAGTATACCTACACCATGCATCTCTCTATGGTATACACTATTCTATTCCACTGATAAGACAATGATTAATGAAGTTATAACTCAACTGCTCTGTATTCCCTTAATGATAAGGTTAATGTAATGTTGTGTAATAATCGACTAAAACAACAAAATAATACATGCAGAAATGTATTCGAGAATAGTTTGATAATTACCAACTTTATTTAAATTTTTCCCGGAAAAAAGTGACCTAGATTTTGTTTGTACAGTTTGTAATAGAAAGGTCGAGTAGAAGTACATCCCAGTAAATGTATAGAAACTAGAACTATTTGGTCACATACCTACGTAGCGAGCGGTGGAGCTATTGTCGATGAGCGAAGCATGATGCATAATCATACGTTGCCGGTGAGACCGGTGGGCGACGATAAATTCGCGGGCGTTGTGAGTGTCCCATCTTTACATAAAAAAGTTAGTATTCTTTCTAAAATTAGTTTTTTTAAGAAATAGAGTAAAAATATATACGATGTATCTAATAAAAAGTGATCTTTAAAACCTCATAAAAACCCTGCGGCTTTTTGTGACAAACTGTTTTTTCTGCAAAAACTGTCCTCGCTATGCTGCCCGAGGTTTTACTTCAAAGCTTAACATCTCATCTTTCAAAGATTATCCCGCAAGCTCTAAGCGACGCGTGACATATGTCCAAGATTACTTTGTCCCAAAATTATTTGCTTTGACGAATCTATTTTCGTCGCTCCTATGGAACGTGTGAAAAGGTTCTTTATAATAAAGGGTAGGAATAATTCGATCAAATTGGGTCTCTTGTATCGTTTCCTATCTTTTACTTCCTGAATACGCCCTTCAGATATTCGTTACGTGTCGCCGGATTGAAAAGGTGCCAATAATGTAATAATGATAACCTATATTTCCGAATCCATAACCAGAGTGAATAGATAGAATTATATAAGGATCTGAATATATGGCATCGTACGGCGTACCTAACTAATAAAGCTTTTATATTGTGTCAATTATGTTATATGTCTGTCTTTTTTGTGAATATATCAAATATACCAATAAGATTTGAAGCTCTGAAACTTATCGGGTAGCAGTTTCGTAGTAGAAACGCTTTTGTAGTAGGTAACTCTGATTCCAAATTGGAATTCTTAAGAAAGCGATCTTATTCAACTCACTCACTAGCACGTGCTAGCACTAAGGGGTTTTTATAACTGAATCTCTAGCGGTAACTCTATCTTACATTGATAAATGAAAGAGGAATCAAGTTTGATCCTATTTCATAACTTCGATGTTGGATACCCTGTCGGAAATAAGGGCTATTGTCGATCTTTATTTTATAATATGTTGAAAAACTTATTCCGTGCGTTCGTGTTCACAGGTGTTGTCTGTGGATTATATTGGGGAGGGAAATGCGTAATTATTATGTCGACTCTCGATGATATAGGTAATAATGCTATCATCAAATCACTACTACATTAGCCATATCAAATTCTAATTGTCATTCACACGTTGTACACAAATTCGTGCGCCGTATTTCTTAAAAATTAAGTTGACAACTCAGCATTTTGCTGCGCCAGAAGTCAATTCCGTCACAGCACTGATATATATGTCGGAGAGTTAGATCGTTGGTCGGACTCAGTTGGATTACGATATTATCGTGGTACAAGGGTTGGGTAAAATAGTAGCAACACTGATTTGACTTTAACGTAAATAACAGACTTATTGAGGGTATGCGTAATAGTAAAAACATTGATTTGACTATAACGTGAATAACAGAGTTTATAAGGGGACGCGTATTGCTTTTGGGATAGTTAGTTTATCACAAGCGCTCGAGCTGTACACATCTCAGTGCAATCATTGTTACACCCGGTTCTGTAGCCTGTAATTATTTAAGACTGTACATGTGTGAAGTGAAGTGAAGCGAAGTGAAGTGTTATTTAATTGTAATATTATGTCATAATAATAACGTAATAAACACATTGGGCCCGTGAGGAGTTTGTTGCGTCGCTTCTTCTCCTCATACGGGACTTTTACGAAGCGATGGTATAACGTTGTTTTATTGCCTGCACTACGCCCACCGAATCCCGATACTACTGAACCCTAATCATGGTGTTTGTATCGCTTGGCTGTCGCTGACTCCGACATATATATATATATATATATATATATATGTAGCATGTATGAAATCTATACAAAATATATGTATATCATATAAGACGATCGGAGAGTAGCCTCAGGGGGAGAATAATGGAGCTTTGTGAACATCTAGCCATAAGTGGTATCATTTTTTGTTCCTCTAGAAAGTGTTTTTAAGTGAATGAATCTTAATGATTTCACTGACTTCACTGACTTCTTACTTATGCATTATGACATAATCTGTAACAGTATAAAACTAAATTTCATAAGTTTTCCATCAAATAGACAACTTTAACTCTATCATAATCAGCATTAAGCATGATACGAATGAACACAAAGGAAATTACCCAAGCAAAGAGTAAAATCCCTTTGTAAGGGTGCAATATCAATTACTCAGTACATTACCCTTTATTGAATGGGAGTTGAGTGTTTACTTTGTCCCGAGACCGATCAAAAACACCATCCATATATGATATTTAAATAACTTTCTATAATAACGTTGGAAAATCGATAATGGAAAATAAACAAAAATACCATAATAAAATACGGTTGCATCAAAACAGAAGAGAAGAGACTCATTTAAGAGAGGTAGAGTGTAGCACTTATTCGCTCAAAGAGCAGCTCGACTGGGGAAGTACCTCCATCTTACAAGAATACCGCAGTCAAATAACTTTGTTTTGTTCCTGCGCGTGAGTAAGGTCGCCAGTGTTTAGTGGGGAGGGGCAAGGGTCGTTAATGTGTGAGGTATGCCCCGGATGTTGCAAGCGTCGATATGGCTACGGCAACCGCTTACCATCAGGAGGGTCATAGGCCATAAAGATACATTCACAGATAATATCGTATACTACAGTAAGACAAAATGTCGAAATGGACTCCTCGTCATTTGTTCACAGTAAAAGTATCGATAACAAAATGAGAAATTGGCATTCATTATTGTATTTTAACTATGTACTCACAATTCGTTTCAAGGCATTTTGCCCGTACTCGTGCTCACGACTCATGCTTTAGTACAGTCGCTCTATTCATATTCTAACTCTATGACCTACGAATAATAAAAGTCAAAATAACAAACAACGCAAAATACAATAATAATCACAGTTCTAATTCCCTCGCAACACGAACGTATCGACTGAATGATACCGGCGAACTGTCAGCGCGGTGCAGTACAGTTTTTCTGCAACGCCCACCGCGGTCTAGTTTGCGTGGTACCATTTTTGAGTTTGAGTTACGTTTCTTGACTTTTATTATTCGTAGTCTATGACGTATACCGTAAACAGAAGTCCTGAAATCGGCAGTAAGTATTAATACAGAACTATTTTACTGTGAAATCAATATCCAGCTAAATGAAAATAATAAACGTGTATTCTATTTCAGAACATGTCAGTGCTCAAACTGATAGAGTAATGTACTAACAAACTCATTGTAATTCAAATCAGTGTCCGATACAGAACACGTTAGTGTCATTCAAACTAAATTAGGCTGCTACGCAAAAGCCAATAGAGATTTGGCTGGCTTCCAAATGAAGCAAGTTATTTGTTTTCATTGATTTTAGCTCGTTACAAAAAAATAGTTTTCATTCGTGTTATTTTTTCTATTTTGAAATATATTCACCTGACTATAGGTAGTTTACGGTTATATGTGATTCACACTCCAAGATTAATATGCTGAATGATAACTGCTAGTAGTTAAAAAGTTTAACAACTTAAAATTTTACAATACTACAAAAAATTCTACTTATAGGCGTATAGCGAGTGAACTCATTTATAAAAGACTAGCCATTCCCCACGGTTTCACCCACGTTTACGGGATAAAATAGCCCATAATACTCGGGGATGATGTAGCTTCCTATTAGTGAAAGAATTTTTCGAATCCGACTGGTAGTTCCAGAGATTAGCCCGTTTAAACAAACAAACATAAAAACGCTTCCGCTTTATTATATTACTAGCTGTTCCGCGCGGTTTCACTCGCGTTCCCGGGATATAAAGTAGCCTATAATACTCGGGGATAATGTAGCTTTCTATTAGTGATAGAATTTTTCGAATCCGACTGGTAGTTCCAGAGATTAGCCCGTTTAAACAAACAAACAAAAAAACTCTTCCGCTGTATTATAGATAGTATAGATTTTGAGCCACTGAACCGATTCGTAATTTTTCATGATGTGCATTATATAAATGTTCATATTGGTGATTCTTACAAAAACGGTTACAATCACGATCTTGGCAAAGAGACGAATCGTTGCCGGTATGGATAAGGCGTAGCTAAACTTTTAAAGCACTGCTTATATCTTTAATATTATAGATTCCAAATATTTTTATTCACATTTCCATTTAGACTTTGCCCAACCGTTATCAAAGTCAAACTATTCGTAAGATCAAATGAAAATCTAAAGATTTTCTTCAGTTCCTAAACTGAAGAAAATCTTTAGATTATAGGGCCTACCCTTATGAACGTTACAGTTGACTCCTCCGCCTTCGGTACGTGCCCGCAAAGGTTTATTTGAATAAAATATTATTGATTTTATCCCTTATTCTCATACATATTACACTACTCTCAAATATTTCCAATAATGCCATTAAACAATATCCAATAACCGACACACAAGTTACAAATTAGGAACCGGTTGCTCGAGCTAAATTGATCAAAAGTTTAAGTACATGTCATGCGAAACAGTACTCACTGTTACCGCACACTGTTAACTTAATTGGTCATTAGTCAAAATGTACATTAACTTCGGCAAAGTTAGCTCATGCACACAGCAACATAGGCACATATATGGCACGGAAACTCACGCTCTGTTAATCATTTAATTGGTGTGTATTGGATAGAAGCAAACACTAGTCCAGTTCGATACATCTAATTTGTCTAATGCATTATTGGATTTTATATGTGTTTGTTTTTATTTGAAAACAGAATATGTGCTATCACTATCATTTATGTATGAGATTGTGTTTTCATAACACGCCATAATACTCAAATGCCACCTTCTAATATTACCATACTATTTTCTACTCTGCGGTTTCACCCGCCTACGTACTACGACTACCTCCGAGCCTAATTATATCACGACTTGTTGTGCCTTTTTGAAGTGTCAAAAGGTAACAAATAAACAATTTCATCGCATTTATAATCATAGAGATCTAAGGACTAACCAAACATAACTCACACAAAGTCTTGAAATAGGCTAGTGTCCTATTATAGTCCATCATTTACAGTATTACAAAATATGAGACACGTATTTTTTCTTTTGTCAATCAAACAGAAAATGACGAAGATATTGTGTGTTGAAGTTCCGCGTGACGTCACGCAATAGTAAACTTTTACAAAAAAAGTGACGTCATGAGCCCCACACCCAAACTTAACGCGGTTTATCTTTGTAAATTTTTGTTTGATAACGCAACAAATACGTGTCATTTTTGATAATCTTGCTGACGACTGACTAATTAGAATTTTACCCAGAAAACGTCCCTACAATCCCTAAGGCAGAAAATAAACTATTTGTATGTAACTGATGATAGAACGGAAAATAAACAGCATTTGATTGGACTACAGATATATCGACAGTCGATAACTATATCCAGCGGCTCGTTTCAAGAGCCACTTGGTGGCGAGGCTTCAACGTAGCGAAACTCGATAACTTGTACTTCTGCTCTCAACGTGTACCTGGTCTTATCAATTTCCTTACATTCGAGCACTGATGCTTTCTGAAATGGAGACGTGCATTCGAGACATGTTTCTGAGATATGCATGACATGTTAGGTTTCTTACTTATGGTTAAAAGGAAATGTATAACATATTATAAGCTATTCCCACATAATATAATGCAGGGAAAGTAACCGGAAAGTTTCCGTACTTTAAAAGTCACGAAGAAACTGTATATTATTGATAAACTCGGAAGGTGAACGAGGCCCTAAAATGTGATCCATTTTCAGAAACTTCAGCCGTAACTCACAAAGTACTACCGGTGGAAAATAATTCATTTTGAACACTTTGTAAAATGTTTAATGATCATTATTATTAATGTATTTAACAACACATCTTTGTGGTTTCAGATATTTACGTCTTAATTAGGGGAGAGGCGGGTAGCCACGGACACATAAACAAAACTCATATATTTTTAAAAATGGACAAAACTATATGTTTATTTATTATATAAACATTAAATAAAACACATATAAAGTAATTTAAGATAAGTAACAATTACATAATTACTTTAAATAAGCTTAAATCAAGTTTAGCAAACAGTCTTTAATTTTCGGCAATTTTTTTTTTGGCGGGTAGCCCCGGACATACATATTAGCGATGGCCAAGTCGTTCTTTAGCTTTGCAGACATCACAATAATAGTAAATCTGTGAAGGATCAATATCTACGCATGCTTCATGCGCCCAGTCTTTACACTTATGACATTGTATCCAGTCTTCTTCGAATGTTTCACCGCAAATGATGCATTCTGTTCCCTGATCTCTTGAAAAATCTTAAATGTTCTGTTTTGTTTTTATTTTCTTCTTTTGGCAGTTGCACCTTTCTTTTTATTCTCTATTGCTTTAGCTTTTTTAGTTGCAATCTAGTTTTTCTCCACCAAAGCATTTTTAAATGGAGAAGATGTGAGAATCTCGCTTTTTTGAGTATATCGTGAACGTGAACTTAACCTCTTGTCCACTATTAAGAGCTTTTATCCGATCCTGAAGAGTACTTCTAGGCACTTCATACCTGTCAACTGCTTCTCTAATCGATAACTTCTTTTCTATAACACTCTGTATAGCCTTTTTCATTATATCTCTATTCCAATTCCCTCGTTGAGTCACTCTTTCCTTAAATTTTGACAGTTTTCAGATGATCTGCAAAAAATAAATATACTTTATTACTCTACTAAGCATAAAGAACCTATATAATAAAAAAACGCAATAGAATTATTAGAATAAAGATTTTCTCTGCACTCAAAAAGTGTCCGAGGGTACCCGACAAAATTGTGTCCGGTCGTACCCGACCGTCTCGATCTAAAGTTTTATATAAATAAAAAAAACCAACAATCCTAGCGACATGAAATATTCTTCCCTTTTAACTATAACAAATAACTGCACCGAATAGTTCATAAATGATGATGAAGTACTTACATTCAATGTCCATAAACTGCATCTGAAAAGTAAACGGCGAGCGAAAAAATCTTGATGAAGAAAACAATCAACTGTCACTTGTTGTCCGCTCGGTAATTGCGTCACTACTGCGGCGAATATTCAATTACGCGACGATGCGAACATTTTAAGGTGTGCACTATTTATCTATGTGCCCGTGATTGCCTAGAACCGAAGGTGGCCGAGGCTACCCGCCGGCCGGGGCTACCCGAATCTCCCCTATGTGTTTCGTTTCATAACATCTTGCTAGCTACATGTAATATAAGTACAATGTAGACATTTCTTATCGACTATAAGAACATTGTAGGATTTTTTCAATACAGCAATAAAATTCCCTTCACAATTGAATCTTTTGACCACATAATATGAACAGATAGTACATCGTTCCGGTAACAACGTATAAGCCTAGGAGTCTTCAGGGACTGCCTTCGTTTGATTGATACTTTTATTTATGTGATGAGCGTAGGATTTTCGTACCATGGGGACTAAGTCGGTTATTTGCCTGACGTAACTTCGAATAAGAAAGTATGTATGATACAAACCAGGGAAATCAACACCTTTTAGCTGATGTGTATTTTTGACGAAGTTTTTTTTATTGTAAAATAAAACCTATTTTACATTAAAAAAGCCTTTGCCTCAGACAGACCCCTGAAATAAGTCCCATTTCTTACGTAATAACGAGTTAAGACGGGAGTTGGGCTGCGATTATTCCATACAAATGTATTCCCCTGTTTTCTTCCTGAATAATGCCTCTAGAGTCTTAATTTTTTTTTTTCATATAATCAAGTTCTGCTTTGGACACGTCCCTGTTACTTCCTTTTTTCAGCAACTAATTATTAAAGAAATTATGGCCCTCCAAAAATTACAATAAATGTTTTTTTGGGATCTAGGTTACAGGTGTCGGGAAAAAGACCCCGGAAGAGGGTTCCACTCCCAGATATACATCTAAATAGATGACGTGAGTGTATGTACTTCGCGTGTCAAAATCAAGTGCAAAAATGGGGCACAATGTTCTTCTTTTGAAACTATTTCGCGCGGATAGGAACTCGCAAACGGCTGCATGTCCACGAGAGATGTGTAGCGAAGAATTTGTTTCGCTGACAAATACGATAGCTTCATTTTCACGTTAAAAATCGAATGCCAGCCTAACTAAATCAATCTTGTGACATTATAGTAGATACAAAAAAAGTTACACGCTTGGTTTTTATACGGATGGAGAGACTTGCGCATAGAGATTGATCTATGGACTTGCGTTATCTATTTAGATTTATGTCTGTGGTTCCACTCCTTTGCGGTTCGCATAAGGAATGAAGAAGCGTGTCCGTTGAAACGGGATGTCGACAATGTGTAGGTGGAAATTCTCTCGGCGTCTTGTAGTTCAGTTTACGGTTCAGTGTTATGATGGGAGGCGGGCTGCGATTATTCCATACAAATGTTTTCCCCTATTTTCTTCCTGAATAATGCCTCTAGAGTCATAATTTTTCACATAATCAAGTTCTGCTTTGGTTTGCTTCGTCCCTGTTACTTCCTTTTTTTCAGCAACTAATTATTAAAGAAAATTATGGCCCTCCACAAATTTCAATAAATGCCTTATTTTTCCGCCGTGATTAAAAGGACTACCAGACAAATTCGAAAAGATTTTAACATAAAAGGAAGTAATGGGGACTTAGATAACCCCTTACTTAAAATTTTAATGTAAAAAATAATTGAATCGGCTCAGTTTTCGAGGAGGAAAATGGGGAAAACGAAACGTCGATTTCGTATTTTTTTTTGTGAATAAATCGGTCTGAGATGCAGATGTCCCTACTCCCTATCACACATAGCGCATAGCATAGCGGCATAACGCGACGGCCATAGTTTCTTCAAATACCTATTTTTTCAAATTCCTCGCAGCAAGGAACCCCTCCTAAAGGTTTAACTTCTAAAGGTAAGGTAAATTAAGGGAACGTAACCGTTAACGGGTTAAAAGTTCTCTCTAATCATCAACCTAATTAATTCAATGAAAACATGCCTGTTATATAATACAAGGTAGAATGTAATGTTATACAGTCATGTTACTCCAAGAGAGCAATAAATAAGCACCAACAACTAAACAGGCAAAATTAACTAGTTACATAAAAGTGAAAAACGGAGCTCATAGGGATACTAAGCGGAACCCCGGGTACTTTATGCCCCCGGTGTATATTTCTAGAGTGTATTTTATAAGCGAGTTTTGCTCATCTCGGGTCATTTGTCCACGTAATTGCAGACGCTCTGCCTCATTTCTGCGAAGCGACAGACGGCTTGTTTTAAAAGGCCCTTTTATCTACCCTCGTGATTCTTTACGGCGCGGTGAATTGCCTACCTACGAAAAAATTTAGTAATAATAAATAGGTGTAATTTGTATCTAGCTGCTTCAAAAGAGGCGGCTGATTAATCGTTGTCGTTAAATTGTGCTTAATTGAAGGCTCGATGAGGAACATGGTTTGTAATGAAATTTTAAATATAGAAATTTGTCGTACGCTTGGTCGAGTGGTTATAATTTGTACATGTCAAGTTGGACTGTTGTATGGGTAAGCCAACGAGACGAGATAAAGAATGTAAACAAACTTTAAAATTTTATTTAAATAAATTATGTTGACAGCAATGACAGCTGCTTTACCGACCGCTTTCCTGTATCACGAATCACACAACGACAGCTGTCTTCGACCAACTGACGTCGTTATGCATGCGAGAGATAATGATCGCTCGCTATCGTAATGTAACTCAGTAGAGGTCGGTTGTTTACATATTTTATCTCCTCTCATTGGCTTACCTTTAGTACTGTTACGCACAGACCATTAGTCACTGTCTTTAATTTTGGTCTATTGTCAAAAACTATTCTTGGAATATATGTGTATAATACACGCAATTCTAGGTCAGAATAGTGCTTATCAAAACCTAGATCTAAACGACCCTCAATAAATAAGCCTATTACATGCGAATTTGGTTGTAATTTCGATTAATTTATTACTTCTTGGAAATATTCTCCATATAAACGTACAAATAACGTTCTTTTGATCCACGTTTCTTTTATCAATGTGTGTTTTAGAAATAAAATTAAATAAAGAGACGTATATTTTTGGTCCAATAATACCTACTATCGATAATTTCTTAACCTCCGTACAATACTATTTTTAATACTACCGTTTTATATTTTTTTAGTTCCACAAACTATTTTATTTTCATTTAAAGCTAAAAGAGAACTTTCGACATTTTGAACCCAGATGGCTTAAGGGGGGATCCCTTACATGATTGCCGATAAGTGATAACTGGCCGAATCCCCAAGGGTTTTCATAGCCCAGGATTATGTCCATTTTCTGCCTACATACTTAAGCTCTGGATAGGTACTAAATAGAGCCGTGTTGTTAGTACTTACAACGAGAGATATTAGGGTTTTTGGAAGGGATGTTCGTTTTATGTTCATGTAAGTAATTGAATTGTGTAGTCGTGTTATAAAAACGTACTTAATTTGATGTTTACTCTTGACTGTTTTATTATTTAAGCAGTCCAGAAACTTATGTTTTTCGTGCGCTACAATTCAACAAGTAGGTACATTACTTACAATATTTTGTAATTCAACTGATTTTAATTTATATTAAATAAATATTTACATATAAGTACAACATTAATTACAAAGTTAATGTGATAATTAATCAAATTAACTGAATGTTAAATGACTGTTTTACATTGTTGAATATGATACATAAAAAGCAAAACTTTTAAAATGGCATCAAAAAATATTTTCTTCTTAAATTGCCCTTTTGAGGAAGATGAAGAGGCCATTACGCGTCCGCTCCGGTCTTTTGTTATAATGACGTTACTTCAGAGTTTGTAAGTGACACCGTTTGAAGACTCACAGTATTAAAGTGTGATCCAACATATTTTGGACGAAAGGTACACAAAGTTATATCACTTTTTCGGTGTCATAATATGATAGAACAAAAGCAAAAAATAAGTCGTGCAACTTAATTAATGGTCGACGAAAATATATTTTATTCAACATAATAGGGTGTGTGAAAAATAAATGGTAAAACACTATTCAGTGTATAAGACATAAAAAAAATACACCGAAACGTCATATGAGTTGTACATTTTAAGCTTTTAATTATATTTTTTACCAGTTAAACCAATAAGAGTAAAATAGAATAGAATAGAATATACTTTATTGTGCACACTGCATGAAAGAACAAAACAAAACATTTAACATAGAATAAAATGGCGAACACAACATAGAGGTGGCCTTATCGCTAAAGCGATCTCTTCCAGGCAACCTTTGGGTAATAGGAATGTACTTATGAGTAGAACAACCTAAACAGATACTAATACATACTATAAAATAAACTAATAAATACGATAAAATAGATAAATAACAATAACAGCATACAAGAAAAATAAAAAAATACAAGAATGAGCAGTAAGCACAAAGAAAAATAAAGTAAATAATTAAAATAATAGACTATTCCAGCGTGAATAATATGATAAAACTAGTTGTTTGAAAGAATCTATCGTCTGAGCTCGTCTGATTTCATCTGGAAGAGAATTCCATAGACGGACAGCTTGTACAGTGAATGATTGAGAATAAGAGTGAGATACATGAGGAGGATTTTTTAAGAGTTTCGCGAGAGCTACGAAGAAGATGCAATTGGGCACTATGAAATTCAAAGCGTTCTTTAAGATACGTAGGGGCTTTGGGATTGAAAAGGACATTATAAAGAAGCGAAAGAGTGTGTGTATTCCGGAGAAGGCGTATAGGAAGCCACTAGAGCTGATTACGAAATTGAGAGATATGATCATATTTACGTAATTCAAATATGAAACGTATACAGAAATTTTTAAGGCGCTCAAGTTTATTTAATTGCTCTTCATAGAGGTCAAGATAGCTGACGTCACCATAGTCAAGTATCGGTAGGAGCAATGATTTGGCAAGCGCAATTCTGGTGTCAATGGGTAGAAAATTACGCAACCGTCTAATAGATCCAGCAGCTGCAAACATCCTCCTGCTGACCTCCGCAACTTACGACATCGCTATAAGGTATTTTGAGTAGGTCAGTTGACGCTGTAAAATGGTGACGTCACCTGCTTGTATTTCATACACATTTTGTTGCTGATTTGAACTGTCGTCAAATACCCTATTATGTATTGACTTTTCTTTCCTTATTTTCCGTTGCCAGTCAACAACAATAGTATGTTCTAATAGGATAGGCGATCTAATCTCAGTATTAATAATAATAGATACCTGGAGCATGCCATCAATACAATTTTGAATCTTCATCGTTATTTACTCTTGTTTCTAAATTATTTTGTACATTTATAAGTACTTTTGCTTCATCATCATTAACGACTGACGAAGATAAAGCGCGACTAAGTTCGGGATTGGGGGCTCGTGACGTCACTTGTGAAAAAGCGGCGGCGCCGTGGCAGGCGCCGCAGCAAGAAAGCCCCGGAGGCGGCAGCGCAAGCGCCCCCCGCGGCTCTCAAGAAGCCGGCCCCCCAGAGGGCCCCCAAGCCTGCGACAGTCGCCCCCCCCCCCGCATCCGCGGGGCCGAGGGCGCGGCTCCCGCAGCCTACAGCCTCGCCGTCAGCGGCCCCCCAGAGCACCTCAGCGGTCATCGAGGCCGCCTTGGTCGTTCTGGGCGAGGTCCTCGAGGCCATGCGCACCGGCGACAACCCCGTGCCGACGATCCTCAAAGGAATCGCCCACCTCGCCTCCATGGCGAGCAGCCTGCCCCACGAGCGCGCGGCACAAACTACGTCCGAGCCATAACTTCCCAACATCCAAAGAAGTACAAACTGCGACCGCCGTTGCTGATCGCTGGCTGGGCCTCCCCAACGGGTCTCACCCGGCCGGCTAGATCGCGCGGCGGATAGAAGATGAACAGAAAAATACAAGCCCCCATATGTCATCGCGACAGCCCCAAAGCCCCACGTGTTTTCACACGTGGCGTATGAAGCCTCAACATAGGGGCCACCCGGCCCCGCTATTGATTCCCCGCCCCGCGAGGGGTTAAGAGAAGACTCTACTAGGTGACGTCACTTGTTACTAAAAAGTGTACCACACCGTGACGTCACGCGGAACTTCAACACACGATATCTTGGTATTTTTTTGTTTAATTGACAAAAGAAAAAATACGTGTCTAATAGTTTTTGATAATGTAAATGACGGACTAATTAGATTTTTTCAGGAAAGTAGCCTATTAATAAAAAAAAAATATAAAACTTGGAAATTTCAAACAAAAAATTAACTTTTTAACAAAAAAATAAACCGCCTTCAAAGTACACTAAAAAGTATAAAATAACTCTTATCTGACACTGTTTTGAAGTGAGCGAAGCTATAGAAAATATTTCGCTGACTTCAAAACAGTGTTTTTTTTTTTTTTTTTTTTTTTTTATACCACTTAGGTGGCAAACAAGCATACGGCCCGCCTGATGGTAAGCAGTTACCGTAGCCTATGGACGCTTGCAACACCAGGGGTATCACTCGCGCGTTGCCGACCCTGAAGAAACCGCTTCACTCCCTTTTTGAAGAACCCCATGCTGTACTCCATTGGGAAAACCACGGCAGGGAGCTCATTCCACAGTCCGAGCGTCCGCGGAAGAAAACTCCTTTTAGCCCGCACAGTTCGAAACAATTCTAGTTTCAATGTGTGTGGATGGACTCCCTGTCGATGGCGAGAGTTGCGATGGTGAAAGGTAGCCGTGGGCATCATGTCGAATAATTCCTTAGAACACTCCCCGTTGTACAAGCGGTAGAACACACATAACGAGGCAAAGTCTCTCCTCAGACTGAGTGGTTCTAAACCGCTTGTGAGCTCGGGATCGTCAACAATTCTGATGGCACGTCGCTGAACCGAGTCTAAAGGCTCAAGCTGGTACCCAGGAGCTCCCGCCCATAGATGACAGCAGTACTCCATATGAGGACGGACCTGCGACTTATAAAGTTGCAGCCTTTGCCCCGATGTGAAGTACTGCCTCGCTCTGTTGAGCACTCCAAGCTTTTTGGATGCCAGCCTAACCTTGTCCTCCAAATGACTTCGGAACATAACGTCGCTAGAGATGTCGACGCCAAGGATCCCGATGCTTTGACTGATGTTCAAGGAAGTGTTCTGGAATTTTGGAGCCACAGACCATGGGGTTTTCTTAGCGGTGAACGCGCTGGCTTGAGTCTTGGTGGGGTTGAAATGGACTAGGTTTAGTCGACCCCAATCGGAGACACAAGTTAGTGTACTCTCGATTACAGACACCAGCCATTCGCGGCTTTCCTCCACCTCGAAACGAGGGATATTTGCACGGCCCGTGTAATGAGCGTCTCCTGTACTGTCGTCCGCATAGCAATGAATGCCGTCAATAGACAGCATATCATTGATATGCAGAAGGAACAGTGTTGGGGACAGCACAGAACCTTGCGGGACGCCGGCATTTATATCCATGCTATCGGAGCAACTACCGTCGACGACGGCTTTTATGCATCTGCTGGACAGAAAGCTGGCGACCCATTTGCATAATCCCTCGGGAAGCCCGTATGCTGGTAACTTCGTGAGAAGACCCCTGTGCCAGACCCGATCGAACGCCTTCGCCACATCTAGGCTCACTGCCAATGCCTCACCTTGACTCTCGATGGCGAGTGACCAACGGTGCGTGAGATACACAAGGAGGTCACCAGCTGAGATGAGATATAGTGTCAGATAAGAGTTATTTTATACTTTTTAGTGTACTTTGAAGGCGGTTTATTTTTTTGTTAAAAAGTTAATTTATTTTTGAATTTTTAGTTTCATGATATACTGAATATGTCTGCGCAATCCTTTCGAGTGTACAGGCCTGATGTTTTGTTGTGTGATTGCGTAAATAATGCATATTTATGCGATAGCAGCAATCGCGGCTGATTTGCTGTAATTTTTTTAAGAGTTCCATTGTTATCTCCGAAACTCATCATCAGATCTATATGAAATTTATATGGGACCATTTCGGAATATACCCCTTTCGAACAAAAAAAGAATTTTGCAAATTCGTCTATATATGATGGAGTTATGCCCGAACATACATAAAAAAAAAATATATATATATAAACATCCGAATTGAGAACCTCCTCCTTTTCTTGAAGTCGGTTAAAAAAATCAATAACAACTTCCAAAAAGAAGTGACCTACCGAAAACATTTTAATGTATAATGTTGTCAAAACATATGGCTTGCACTGTCAAAAAGTTATCAGATCTCATGTAGAGCCAAGCTTATAACTCTACATACCCTTACTCTACAAGCCCTAACTTCACAAACTACACTTTTGCAAAATATGTGAGGCTTCGATACAAGGGAGTAAGGAGAAAAATGTATATTTGCAAGTACAGACAACAAAAACTACAGTCACTATAAAAGGCCTGTATTATTTTTTTTTTTTAACAAAAACTGTTCATTTTATAAAAAGTATAAAAGCCGTCATTTTATTACAAAAATGCAACTATATATTCGGATTATGGCAACACAAATTGTTCCCTTATTAATAAATATTTGTTATAATTTCCTTAATTGTTAGCGGTCCGGCATCACAACGCCGCATGTTGTGGCACCTAACTAGGGAATGCAAAACCGTGGCAAAATGAAAACCGGTTTTTATTTCGGTTATGAGATGCAAAAACCGGTTAACCGGTTTTAAACCGGTTTTTTAAATGTTTGCTCGTTTTTTTCTTTCACGTTTTTTTTTTTTTCTTTTATACCACTTAGGTGGCAAGCAAGCATACGGCCCGCCTGATGGTAAACAGTTACCGTAGCCTATGGACGCTTGCAACACCAAGGGAATCGCACTCGCGCGTTGCCGACCCTGAAGAAACCACTTCACACCCTTTTTGAAGAACCCCATGCTGTACTCCATTGGGAAAACCACGGCAGGGAGCTCATTCCACAGTCCGAGCGTCCGCGGAAGAAAACTCCTTTTAGCCCGCACAGTTCGAAACAATTCTGGTTTCAATGTGTGTGAATGGACTCCCTGTCGATGGCGAGAGTTGCGATGGTGAAAGGTAGCTGTGGGCATCAAGTCGAATAATTCCTTAGAACACTCTCCGTTGTACAAGCGGTAGAACACACATAACGAGGCAAAGTCTCTCCTCAGACTGAGTGACTCTAAACCGCTTGTGAGCTCGGGACGTTATTTCTATAGCTTGAATTATAGATACTAACCGTGCTTAAGATGTAAAAATCGCAAACTGAGGAATTATTATCAGTTAAAGGTAATGAAGTGGGTATAAAAGAAACATCATCACCATCTGCCTGCCCTGTTTCCAATCATTTGGGATCGGCGCAATATGTACGCTTCTTCCATTCGTCCCTTCTATCCATTATCATCTTTCATACAATTCATCCATCTCTTTTTCATCAAACTGATGGACATAATAGTTTATTTAACTCTGTAGATTCGTTTTCATCAGAGACTCGTTTATATAGACTACTCGGTTCGTTGCTTTTGATTTTATTTTATACGAATGAAATCATAAAAACATATCACGTTTGCTTGGTTTTTAATTGCTATGAGATATGATGACTTTATGTTAAAAAATAGATCAGTAATTAAGAAGTACTTATTTAAACATTTATTAAATTATGTTTCGTACGTTATAATATTCATTTCACACGTAATATTATGAACATGGCTTATTATAGCGGCACAGCAACTTGCGTGTACACAAAAACGTGTATACGAATTGTTGTTACTATACGAATGTTGTCTTTAGATAAAATAAAAACACTACCCATTCTTTGTTGTCGTGCAGACGGGTAAAAAATAACACCAATCAATCAGCTTGCTTTCTGGCAGATACATAAGAGCCTTCATTGACAGTAGTTGCTCCGATAGCATGACATTAATGCTGGCGTCCCGCAAGGCTCTGAATTATCCCCAACACTATTCCTCCAGCATATCAATGATATACTCTCGATTGCCAGCATTAATTGCTATGCAGATGAAATTACAGGGGAAGCTCATTACACGAGCCGTGCAAATATCCCTCGTTCTATATTGGAGAAAAGGCGCGAAGAACTTACGTCTTAAAACGAGAGTACACAAACTAGTGGATTCGATTGGGGTCGACTAAACCTAGTCTATTTCAACACCACTAAGTCACACACAAGCCTGCGCATTCACCGTTTAGAAAAGTCCATTTTCTGTGGCTCTTCATTTCTTTCTTTTTCTTTTCTTTCTTTCGAACATGTCACGAAAAGCATTGGGATCCTTCGCATTAATATTTATAGCGAGACGTTCTGTTCCAAAGTCATCTACAAGGTATCCAAAAAACTCGGTGTGATTAATAGAGCGAAGCAGTACTTCTTATCGAGACAAAGACAGCAACTATATAAGTCGCAAGTCTGGCCCAAATGGAGTATTTCTGACTTCTGTGGGCACCTGGATACCAGCTTGGGTATTTAAACTCAGTTCAGCGACGTGCCGTTAGAATTGTCGACGATCCCGCGCTCACAAGTGTTTTAAAGCCCCTTAGTCTGAGGAGACACTGCCTTCTTATGTGTGTTATACCACTTTTCCAACGGGCAGTGGTCTGAAGAATTGTTTGACCATCAGGCCCAGTTACCTTCTACCATCGTAGTCACCGACGGGGAGTCCATCCACACACATTGGAACCAAAATGGTCTCGTACTGTGCGGTTTCAAAGAAGCTTCCTATCGTGGACGCTCAGGCTGTGGAATGAGCTCCCCGCTTCAAAAAGGTTGAGGGTTGGTAACGTGCGAGTTATAACCGTTATGTTGCCAGTGCAAGCATCCATAGGCTACGGTAACTGGTTATCATCAGGCGCGGGCCATACGCTAGTTTGCATATGTATTGTAAAACAAAGTTTAACATATTTTATATCATAAAAACAATAATCATTATAAGTTATTTTCTTACCAGCTCAACACACTACACATCAATACACTTCAGTTCATCACAAAAATACTCACTGTTTTGCACTCAGTTTACAAAACGGCGGCAAATCTTCCTTTTTTTAGTATTTCCAAACATTGAAATAAAAACCGAAAATAACCGAAAAACCGGTTTTGGTTTTATGTAAAACCGGTTTTTTTGTTGGTCAAAACCGTACCGAATAACCGGTTTTTCGATTTTCGGTGAAACCGGTTTGCATTCCCTACACCTAACCATGACTACGGCCAAACCACATCTGTTTTCTGAATGTTTATAGCTTCTAATTGTGCACTGTAATGATAGGCTTTCGTTGTGCGTTTCTACAAACGCGGAGCGGCGGCTTTTAGACCATTATAAATGGCTTTTGAAAAACCTATATTACTAACCCGACGTAGATAATCCACTGTAGCATTTTACATTTGAAGAAATAAGGGCTACGTAATGTGAAGGTAATTACAGTCAAAATTGTAGTCGTGATCTGCATTTTATAAATATAGTTATCCAGCCCATGATAATGCAATATTTTTCTAACATTAGACCTAATGAGCCGGAAAGTGTAAAAAATCCAACAAAAAAATTATTTATTGTAACATAGTCTAGGTCATCATATCAGGATGATGGACCTAATCATAGTATACCTAGGCGGTGATTATTATTTATTCCTTTTCAATACTGAATATTGGTATTTCCAGCAACTGAAAATTTTTAATTAGACTGAACAAATAACCACTTTCTGAACTGGAATATATGTAAACGATCTAACAGTGCAATATAATTCTATATTAAGCTAGCTATTGGTAGCAACATCAATTTATGATACAATATTGAACGTATTTGCATTTCCCTGCATTATACACTCGCGAGCTTTAAACTCCGGCTGCTCTTTTTTGACTGTATATAGGCCTGTGCTTGACCACAATCTCACCATGGTAAGTGATGATGTGACCGAAGGTGGTAAGCACCCAAAGCCAAAGAACTAGCTCTCAAGTGCAGCTATCGAAATACACCGATAGGTGCTTAAATTGGCAACAGAATTTCAACATGAGTGTGGTAGCCAGCCAGATGGTTACTACAAATATTTTCCTTCACCGAAAGCTCAAGCTCATTGTAGGTGTTGAACCCGAGACCTTCGTTTCGGTATCCGACGTCACCACCACTCAGTTATCATCGCCTGAAAAATTTTCAACTCATATTATTTCAAATTTTAATGAAGTTGTTGTATTATACATACTTTCGTTTATGATTAAATCCAATATCGGATGCTATAGTCTCACTTTTATATTATTATATTTTTCTTATGTTTATTGTTTCACTAATAATGAGCTGGACCAGCGGGCTTACCAAATCCGCCAGGATATGGTACGGACGGGACCAGAGCGGCTACCAAATCCGCCATAGACCCTGTCCAGAGGACGAATTCGCCGCGAATGCATTACGGGCGTACGGCGAGGTACTATTGCGACCACAAGCATAAACGCGAATGAACGCGCGTAGTACAGTAAATTCACACAGCCACGTAGTAAAGCAATGCATTCGCGCTAGAGATTCGCGGCGAACAGGGTCAAAGGTAGGTAGGTACCATATTTTGTTAACGCAACTTGCAACCTACGGCCGCCCGCCCAGACCGGAAAATTGCTCTGTGGTCAGGGTTGACAGTTTAGATTTATAGTTATAAAAGAACAAGGTAATTTTTAGGGTATGAATCTGGGGGCACGGGAGTGCCCCCCGCCAAGACAGCCAAGCGAAGCGCAAGGGCACTACCTACCTTTTCTCGAAGCGCTTCGTCGTTTTTTTGAAGCCTCATAACTTGGGTTTGGATTATACCAGATAAACAAAATTCTCGGAACATGATGTCAATAGTGAACTTATTAAACATATTAAATTTCAATAACATAGCTCTTATACTTTAGATTTTATTGATACCTAAAAAACCCCGATTTCGTCACTGACTCACTGATGATCATCAAAACTCATAGGGTACTTCCGGAAGTCCTAGAAAGCTGAAATTTGGTATGTAAGCTTGTATTAGTACACAATCAACAAAAAAATTATAAAACTTGGAAATTTAAAAAAAAAAAAAACATCGCAACTTACAAAAAGAAGTGAAATCCCACCAAAACATTTTTATGTAAAATGTTGGCGCCAAGATATGTCTTGGCGCCAACATTTAGTGCATTTAGTGCAAGCTATATGTAGCTTGCACTGTCAAAAAGTTATCAGATCTCATGTAGAGCCAAGCTTATAACTCTACTTGCACTTACTCTACCAGCCCTAACTTCACAAACTCTACACACCGTAGTCAAAATATGTGGCTTGGCCGTTTCACTACTACAACAACTATTCTATAACAAAAAAGTAACAGTGAATACATTTTTCACCTTACGCCCGTGTGACGGTAGCGAAACGGCCAAGCCACATATTTTGACTACGGTGTGTAGAGTTTGTGAAGTTAGGGCTGGTAGAGTAAGTGCAAGTAGAGTTATAAGCTTGGCTCTACATGAGATCTGATAACTTTTTGACAGTGCAAGCTATATGTCTTGGCGCCAACATTTTACATAAAAATGTTTTTGGTGGGTTATTTATACGTAGGGTATTTCATGGGATAACAAAGTATAAAAATAATATAATATTGTACTTTGCAGTCATTAAACTCAGAAGGTTTGTCCAGCGATAGCCTATTTCGTTGTTATAACGCGTTTTGTTATTATAACTTTGCACAGTTGGCCAATTAACACAAAAAGGCCTCCAATTTATAGCTTTCTACATTCAAGTCAGTTATGTGGCTCCTACTAAGCTCGACATGACGTCTCTACTCTGACTAGTCTACATATTCCACTACCTCGTGATCCTAAAATAGAGTCGTAAAATCAAAGACATCAAATACAAACCAAAAGGAGATGTATATTCGATCACAGAGCAATGGCCAAAAGCTGCTCCGTTAATTAAGGTCGCAAACAAACCGAATCAGTTTAATTAAGTTTATACCTTGATCCTTCCAACAACACCGAGGCTATTCGCAGAAATGATCTATTTTTGTCTTCTAATTTGAAAACATTAATGTTTTGTAAATAAGTAACATTGTTTGCTGATATAAGATTTATGAAGTGTAAGCAATAATTAATTCGATGTTTTTTAAATACAATTCTAATGACTAAAATGGCTTCTGATAAATTAATTATGATAATAGAGAAAAATAAAATACCTAGTAGGTAAAACAAGAAAGATAGTAAAATAGTAACAAAAAGCCCAAGAATTTTGACTGGCAATATTTATTTGAAACATAAATCCGTGTTGAAATTTAGGTGCACATAAGTATCTCCAGCAAACCTCCAAGTGAAAGAAAAGGTAAGCAAAACAGGAATTAAGATAAAACTACGTCACTTATCACTTTCGTCGTCGCATTTATGCAAATTCTCAACGGAATAGTTTGCACGGCATGCATTATGTTAGGTTTTCAGTTTTTAGTTGGTAAAGTATACGAGTAACAACAATAAGACGAAACTTTCCTCCAACAAAAGGTAGGTAGCTAGGCAAGAAGTTTTGCCATCACGCTCACGTTCAAAACTATTCTTTTCACTGTTGATGATATGGTATTTATTTTGTGCCCCAATAGAGAAAAAATTATGTGTTTAGTGGAAAGTACCTGAGGCTCTATCGCGTAACTTTGGTGGTAATCGTAACGAACACCATTAATAAATTTTATCCAATCAGGGCCCGCGAATGGTCATCGTCGCGTCATACCACGTGCGCGTCATTGGATGAAATAATTAATGGTGTTCGTTACGATTACCACTAAAGATACGCAATAGCCCGGCAGCTTTATTTTTGCTCTGTTTCCTCAGATTATAGAACAAAAGGAATCTGAGTCTATTACCTAAATTATAAATGTCGAATGGCAAAAGCAGTGGGATTGGGTTCTACAATGAGGTCGATTGAGTTTTCGGTGAACGGTTTACTTTTGATGATACGATATATATTTTGTGCCTCAATAGTGCAAATTTTATCTGTTTAGTGGAAAGTTAGTTATTTTTTTGCTCTGTTACCTTAGTTTTAGTAATGCCGTGGCAAATGCAGTGGGATTGGGTTCGTTGAGTAAGGATAGTCGAAATGAAGTCGATTGAGTTTTAGGTGAAGGATTACATCGTGAAAAAATCATAGCACGGTAATACATTGTAGTTTTGTAGTACCCACCTAATGAACTACAGTAGCTACTTCAAGTTAAAAATCTATCACCAAGCATCTACCAGTATGTTTCGGAATAGACAGTTTCTTCTTAGGTCCGTATTCTAGATCAATGCTCAAATTTTGAGTCGAGATTAAACCCAATTGACTTTGGAACCTGCACCAATGATAATAGGTTTATTTTCGGTTAACACGATCTATTCTTGATACTTGATCTGAGTTTTGATCTCGTTTAATATGCGTTTTATTTTATATGCTCACCACATTCATCACATCATCACTTGCCACGGTAAGACTGGTTAAACAAAGCCTCAAGAATATCTAAAAAAATAAAGTTGGGACTGTGAAGATGGATCAGACCAAACATTTGTTCAAATCATTTGACATACTTTATTGATACCGACATCAACTGTAAGAATGATTGTTTATTTAGATGTTTGTAAGAACGTGTGGCGTTTATGTTACAACAAAATGTTATGAAGTTAATAATTTATTCATATGCGGTACAGGTATGGGTAATGGAACGGAACATTTTGGTTAATTAATTGTTTAATATTAGCATAGTAAGTGGGAGACGGTCCCGCATTAGGGAATACCTGAACATCCTAATACGTGAGAATGTTACTATCTTCGGATGAAATATGTAAACTTACTTACCAACTAAATTAATTCTGCATTATTATTTTAAGAAGCTTTTAGCGTAACTAGTGAGGCATGTGTATTAACTTAAGTTGAAGTGGGTTGCCTGCACTCCTTAGGCCTATAATTGAACTTATATATAAGGTCTTAATAAATGAGTGAATTTCCTCTTGAGGGATGAATGTATAGGTCATTAGTAATCAAAAAATAATATTAGAAAAAGAATACGAGGGAAAAAAACAAAATTCCGAAATTGAACTTAATATCAGTACAAAGTATTAATTTAACCATTTATCAAATTACGTATTATTTTTCGAATATTACTTTTTGATTACTAATGACCTATACCTCCAATCCCTCAAGAAGAAATTCACTAATTTATTAGGACCTTATATTAGAAAGCTAAACGAGTTCAACTTATAAATATTAAGAAATTGCATTTATAATAAACTGAGAATGTATTTTTATTTATTTACAACAAACATGTACAAAATACAATCTATACATAGAAAATTTCCTCAAGCCTGCCGCTGCTTCCGATTAATGGCAGGGTTCCCAGAAGGCTGGCAGCGTTTCCTCTTTGGATAGCCAAGCTGACGCGTTGGCGGAAAAAGCTCCCCGCCCGCTCTGGTCTCCGGAGGTCTCGATCAATTTTGATAACATGGTGCGAGCAAAACGGCGAGCTTCGGACCCCCACGGTTCCATGGTCTCGACCGCAAAAGGCACAAAAATATAATTGGGTCCAATCGCAGCTACCCCTGCAGCTTTACAAGTCGCCGGTAAGTGAGATTAAACTTGTACGGATATATTATAAGTACGCCCGAATAAATATATATAAAAAATAGTAGCAATGTATTTTTAATTTGAAGCCATTTAATATAACATCGATATTTTAATTAACATACAGTAATTCATATTTTTTTAATATGGTTAGATTTCTGCATATAATCGCCAAATCTCGTATACGCATATATGCTTGAAAAGGGGTATCTACAAACATTTCTTTACACATATTCATATATATATAGAAATATAATAGTATTTCCCGATTGTATACAGTATCATATAATAATAGTCTGAAAATCTTTTTGATCCAAAATTTAAAATCATAGCTGATATCTCAAAACTCAACTAAGTAACTACAGAGGTCAATGAAAAACCATTTTGTCTCTAATTCGACGTCATATAAAAATCACCCCGTATCAAGTGTCAATTTGGCCTGTTGTTCGAACAAGGATTTCCTCTAAATCTTTCTTTTTTTCTAAATCTTCGACGTCGGAATTCTCATAGGAGGTAGATGATCGACGAGATGTGGGTTCACTTATCTATAAATAAAAAAAATATCATTAACAATATGGAAGTTCTGCATGCCTTTTTGCCCTAAGAACACCATTTAAAACTATGATCTAGAAATAACGAAAAACCATTTGTTATTGTTATGCTTTATTTACCTCTGTAGGTAGAGGATACGGTGGCCGTAAATAGCAGGTGTTTCTTCTGATATCAGGTGACGTTTCACTCGGCGTTTGATCGTCTGAATCTAACTGAAAAGTTATCATGAAATGTGTATTTAAGATTATTTGAACACTTGGAAGTCATCGACCGTGCTTGAAAAAAAAATTAAGCTTGGGCATTTGTCATACTAAATATTATTAACTTATATAGGTCTTTACCTATGAATTATGCCATTTTGTATGAAAAAATTTAAACGATTTTTTTCGTGTATTTTTTATTTGTATTAATCGAAGTAATCACCCATGCAATCAATGCATCTTTGCCAACGCAGTGGCAGTTTATTGATGTCCTTCTTAAAGAAATCAGCTGGACGGGAGGCAACAAATTCTTCAAAGGCATTTTGTACTGCCTCTCGGGTATTGATTTTTTTTCCCGCCAAGAAGTTATCAAAATTCTGGAAAAAGTAGTAGTCTGTAGGCGCAAGGTCTGGTGAGTAGGGCGGATGACGGAGAACTTCCAACCCCAGTTCTTGCAACTTGGAGACCGTCTGCTGTGCAGTATGAGGTCGCGCGTTATCGTGCAGGAGCAGCGGAGACGAGCGATTGACCAATGCTGGTTGGAGATGTGCCAGCTTCTCCATCATTGTGTTCAGTTCTTCACAGTATACGTATATATATTCTTCACGTTTGGTAAGAACCTGTGATGAATCACACAAGCGCTAGACCACCAAACAGTGACCATTACTTTTCTAGGGGTAAGTTTTCGTTTAGGGCATTGTTTAGGTGCTGAACCAGGATCCAACCAACTTGCTGAGGGCTTGCGGTTATCAAACAGAATCCATTTTTCATCGCAGGTAACAATGCGGTTAAAAATTCCTTCATTTGTGTGTCTGTTGAGCAGTGCAAGGCACGTTTCGACGCGTACTTCGCGCTGGCGATCATTGAGTTCGTGGGGCACCCATTTGTCAAGCTTTTTTACCTTGCCAATTTGACGCAAATGGACTAATATTGTTTTGACGCTAACGTCGAAAGCTGCTGCTAATTCAGCCGTCGATTGTGTATCATCAGCTTCCACAATCGCCTTTAATTCGTCATTGTCGACCAAAGTCTTCGGACGACCGCGAGGTTCATTTTTCAGGTCGAAATTCCCAGAACGGAAGCGAGCAAACCAATAACAGGTGGTGCGTTGGTTTGTAGGGTTAGCTCCGTAAACGTCGTTGATGTTGCGTGCCGCTTGTGCCGCGTTGCTGCCACGACGGTACTCATATTCCATAATTACTCGAATTTTTAACGTATCCATGATGACGAAAAAGATTGAAATGCGATGAAAATGTAACACTAATCAATAAACAAATGACTACTTTTGGAAAAAGAATTCCATGTTTTTAAAATAAAATTAATTTGAAATATTTTTTTATTTATTAGAAATTAACAGTAACTAAAAACATAATATTATTAACTATATATACAAATAAACTACAATGATCTATATAAAATTAAAATTAACTAAAAACTAAATTAATAATAACTATCTCTAAACTATAATTTGAAATTAGAATTCTTAGCCAAACAAAAATTATTTGATTTGAAATGGCCAGTACTGCAGAACGGCAATTTCATAGGTAAAGACCTATTATCAGATATGTATGTATATGTTATTTACCTCTGAAGGTGTTCGACGTAGTTGCGGTTGTAAACTACAATTACTGTTTCCATTTTCAGAGGACTCTTTTGGCAGACATCTCCGTAATGTGGTCACCAATCCGTTATCTTGAGTGTGTGTGTAATACTATAATAAATAAAAGTAAAGTCATCATGAAATCATCAAGAAAAACTCAACAGCAGGTCATGAGGAAATAACAAATGTAGGGTAGGATAAAGGGTGCCGCCCACTGACACTCTTGAATAATATGAAACAGATTCCATACAGAGCATCTCTAGCATAAGGCTTTTTTTTTTTAATTTTTTCATTGCATTTTGCTAATATTTGACGGAAGCCACTTACTGCCTGCACAGAACAGAATAATTATAAGTACAAGTAATAAAAGGTTCAATTATAAGTTCAAATATATGAACTTCGTCAGTATTGCTTTATTTGTACCTAATTAACTAATAGGATAAGCTAGCCTTCTGGCTGTGTATTACGTACTATATTTGCGTGTATATCACTCATCTAGTTACCATAGTACAAGTGTGCGTAAAAAAACAATTATATGGCCGTTAGCGTCAGATAATTGCAACATCATCAGCCTATAATGTCACTGAGCACAGGCCTCCTTTCATAAATGAAGGTGAAGGGGGTTGGGCAATACTCCACCACGCGTGCCCACTGCGGATTGGTGGAGGTAGGCTAGTGGTCAACCTACCGTTGGAATTTTTCAATCCGCCTAGGAGGCATCCAACTAGCTTAACGACTGTCAAAATTAAGTGATAACCGGTACCAACGGCTTTACGTGCCTTCCGAAGCACGGAAACGCTCGATTTGAAACCATTAGGCAGTCACCCATCCAGGTACCGACCACGACGGGGTGGTAGCTAACTTTGCCGATCGATTAAGAACGATCATGCTACACCACGAGCGTAGCATATCATAATTGCATGTATAGGACTATTTAAATAAAAACATAATAATAATAATAAGTCTGATAACTGATTTCAAGTTAATTTTAGGTACTTACGTAAACTAAATCTGTTATTTGATCGAAGATACGACCTTCATCGATGAAAATAGATTGCTTTTGATTATCCGATGATTTTATGCATTTTATTCTGAAAATGAAAAAAAAAAATTATGTTGCTTTTAAAAAGTAACTTATGGCCCTTGTCATAGGCAATTTCAGTATGATTGGTTGCGTGTGCCGCTGAGGCAAAAAACTCACTTTCGCATTTATAATAGCTAGCTAGTGTATAACTGCAAAACAATCTTCCTTTTATTTATTAAAAAAAAAACTGATTACACTGCAAAATAGTACATCAAAATATTATTATTTTAGGAACTATTTTAGTTCGCTAATTAATTTTGGTCTTACCTATAATGTTCAACCTTACGCTGGTAGCATACAGAGAGTGTGTAGTCGCCAGGATAGCTGACACTCTCGCGCACCAGGTATACGCCATCTGGCGAGCCATACAGCAGGTGCTCCGCGAGCTCTCGGGATATAGGCCCGTGGTTCCATCTTGACACAAACAATTACCTGATGTTTCAGTGTAATAAACAAATCATATAATGGTGCCGATTCTGTTGTAAACCGCACTAAACTAATTTTAGTCACATCTCATCTCTTTCTTACGAACATGATTGAAAAAGGATAGAACATATTTTAAGTTGCAAATTAATCTTTGCCGTCTTATTTTGCGTGTATTTAAGCGTAACCGCTATAGATGGCGACTAAATTTATATTGAAAACAAGCATTGGACTAATTGACGGGACTAAATTTCTTACATCCTTTTCTTATGTTCTTTGTTAGAAAGAGACATAGTGACATTAAAATTAGTTTAGTTGTGAACAACAGAATCAGGGCCAATATCTCACAAATAGAGATTGTGATCAAACAAAGGTCAGAAAAATAAAAAGCCAGCCAAGTGAAAGTTTGAGTCTGACTGCATAACTAAGTTCCTTTGTAAATTAATTTTAATGATTTCAAAAAACTGTGCTATGTAGTTAGAACCTTTGTTCTATTTTCCCTGTAATATTTAAGGTTATCTGTCTGTTACATGTCTATCAACTGTAATATTTCAGACTTTTCGCTTCTAACTTCGGAGGTAATGACGGGTATTGGTACCTTTCTCTGTCTATGGGTATTGGTATTTTTTAGACATTTCTTAACACGTGTCAAAAACTACGTAGCACAAAAGAAAATAAAACTTGCTTATTAAATATATATCACCGTATTTTTGTGAAAACCGTTATTTTATAATCTACCTAGCTAGATTATAAACTCCCCGATTAATTGTGAACTGTACCATACTGCTTACAATATTACGTATTCATTTCCGATAGTTTATAATCTATCCATGTCAAACCGACATATTGCAAACGAATCTGCACTTGCCGACAGGGTTTACAATCTGTCCGATTTTATCATTCGTAATATTGTGAACCATATTGTAGAATACTAGAATCAATATCCGACATTTTTAATTGGATATAGTTTCACAAATATAATCAATAATAATTTTTTTCTTTGACTTGTATGGAGACTCTTTTTTTCCCTCGGATTTTTTTTCTAATATTATTTTTTGATTACTAATGACCTATACATTCATCCCTCAAGAGGAAGTTCACTAATTTATTAGGACCTTATATATAAAATTCAGTCCTGACTGACTGACTGACTGATATATCAACGCACAGCCTAAACCGCTGGTCCTTGAGAAATGAAATTTGGAGGGTGTATTCTTTGTGAAAAGTCGATATCCACAAAGAAAGGGTTTTTAGAAATTTTACCCCTAAGGGGGTAAAATAAGGGATGAAAGTTTGTATGAAAGTCCGTCAGTTTCAAAGTTAGGATCTTCAAATATTATTTATATCTGTCTCAGCGTTTTTGATAATTCCACCCTCAAAGGGATGAAAAGCGGGATGAAGTTGTGTATGGGAACTCACTGACTGATATATCAAAGCACAGTCTAAACCGCTGGTTTTAGAGACATGAAATTTGGAGGGTGTGTTTTTGTGAAGTTTAGGTATCCAATAAGAAAGGGTTTTTCGAAATTCCACCCCTAAAAGGCCGAAACGGGGCTTGAATTTTCTGTGAAAGTTTTTGTTTCCGATAGGCCACGCGAGCGAAGCCGCTGGCAGAAGCTAGTTATACATACGTCCATTGATCCATGAGGTCCAAATTTAATATATTATAATACTAGTTATATTATGTACGGCAATATTCACTATGAAGTCGCGAAAACTACTAATTTTAATTTGCACACACTATTTAAGAAATGAATATGCTCCTGCACTATCCTCACTTGTTACCGGACTGAATTAATTATAGTTATTGCAGTAGAAACTATATAACTATATAAGGAAAAGCATGTAGTATTTAAGAGTTAAATGTACCTATAATGAATTTATTATTCACCACTATCTACAGGATAAACTAAAATATTACAAGGTCTTTCATTGAAATATTGTATATACTATTTGATTATGAATTTCAAATGGTACCATGTTCGGACTAAAACCTCACCACTAAGGTATATGACTGTAGTGCGGCCGCCCAGAGAATACATTTTAGACATCTGTAAAAGTAGGTATTCTCGGAAACCGTCAATGTTATTGCGATTGGACTTTCACATGAGGTAGGGTCAGTATTTTCTTGGGCATAGCTTAGTGTATTTGTTGCTATCGATTGTTCAAAAAATATTTAAAAAATGTAACCTTGCTTAGTGTTTTGCCGGATTCTTCTCAGTTGAAGGCCGAGTTCCGAGCCGGTGGTAACTTCAGTACCTAAATGTGGGATAAAAATATCCTATGTGTTATTCCAGAACATATTCTATATGTGTGCCAAATTTCATCCAAATGCGTTCCATAGTTTTTGCGTGTAAGAGTATAATACGAGCAATCCAATTCCGCAACTAGTCAGTGATTTTGCACTGATTTTGAACAGTAAGGACCAATCACTGCATCGTGTGTTCTTGGCTTGGCCAATTAGAGCGCATGTGTCCTTGTATTAGCCAATCAGAGCGCATTGTCGGTGGTGGGAAATTTGCGTAATAGATTTCAAGCAAAATGAGCGTCATTGCGCTTCTTTGGGTTAATTGTTTTTTTAACCGACTTCAAAAAAAGGAGGAGGTTCTCAATTCAATTGTTTTTTTTTATGTTTGTTACCTCATAACTCCATCATTTATTAACCGATTTGGAAAATTATTTTTTTATTTGAAAGGGTACATTCTCGTTTGGTCCCGTTGCCATCAGATCAGGATTTGATTACTTCTTAGTGTACTTTGAAGTCTGTTTAAGTTTTTTGTAAACAGTCCAATTATTTTAGAAGGATTTATTATTTATTAGAAGGATGGTAGGATTTAGGGTAGGACAGACCCTGGACTAGGTTAATCCTGTATGCCTGGCATATAGCGTAGGCATCCACTGAGGAAAGAGAGGGTTATTCAAAATACAACCGTAAAATAGAGACTCCAGGTTAGAAAGCTAATGTATCATAATAATGACTAAACTATAGTAGGTACAACAATTCAATTCCCGGGTACAGACAGTTTCTTTATAACTGATGATTCAATGAAGAGAATAGTGGGAGGAGTATTTTGTTATTGACATGTGTTTGTTGATGACGAACTGTTGACAACAATTATATGATCGAAGTACGTAATTAGCGAATAGGTGAGTAATTGAGATGTTCATCTGTGCAAGTGAGTCAATAACGGCCCTGGAGGAAACGTTTAAAATATTATTAGATTTTCCATTATTTTTTGACTCAATATCTAAACGAGCACAAACAATATTTTAATGGTATCATTATGACTGTATTTAGGTATAAATTGTGATCTGAGTTTAGATGAGTAAAACTTGCGAATGCGTTATCAATCTAACGGAGTATCTTTGGATTAAATACTGTACGGTACTTTTGCTGAAGCTAAAGAGATTTTTTTGTTACATTGTATTTTTTTTGATTTGTATTCGATAAATTATTTCACTAATAGCAAGCTTCATTACCGCCAAATGTTATAAGCTAATTTTTATCCCGGGAACACGGGTGAACCCGCGGGGACAGCTAATACTAGATTAAAACTTCAAAATCTAATCATGCAACCCTTTGCAAATGATATAGCCATTGAAAATGCAAAGCTGTTATGCCATAATACATGATGCTCACTATATTTTGAGGTTTGTACGTCACCTGTTTTATTACCATACTTCCAGTATTCAGAGTGGTTCCTTGCGTACACACAAGTGCTGAGGGTTGCCAGCTCACGTAAATTTGCTCGTTACGTGCTAAATAAGCTGTCTCTGTCGCCAGGCTTGTTGGCTCTTAAATTTATGACCTAAAAGATGACTTCAGCAAACTTAGCTCCTACCACAGTTACCTGGAGTATTGTGGGTGTTATTACTCACGTAGCATGTATTATAGGGCAGATTACGTAGGTTTACTCTACTGAGTGGATACTAAATGATAAGATGGTATATTTTTGAAACTTATGTTGGATTAACAAACTGTTTTTTTATCATGAGACCAACTTGAAAAACTCGAAAATAATTTCTAACTTTTCTTATTAAACTTGCTCTATCAAATGCATAAAAAAGTTTTTATTTAGTGATTTCCGAGTTCGCCAAAATTCTACCTCAAAGTACGGTGGGGCCATACCCTGAAATAAAAGAGAACTTTACCTCCAGGCAAGCATTTTTTATTTGTTCCTATCTCAATCAGTCACGAAAGCAGCGCGGGCACCCACGTGTGACGAGTAAGGTCCTCGTAGGCATTAATATTTATGTAAAAATCATAAACTAGTATAACTACAAAACGACCGAACGGCCAAAGTTAGCTAACGCAAAATCTTGATCTAATATTATAATAACAAGCGGTGCTACCACGTCAGACAATAGTAATGTACTTCATTGAAATTGACTCCCATTTCCTGAAATTCTGTTATATTTATAGGACAAGCGAGTATCAAACAAGCTATCCATCCATCCATCTAGTGCATTAGAGTATTAGAGTTTGACTATTCAAAAGTGCCTGTGAAGGCCTATTTGAATGAAAAAAATATTTCATTTCATTTCATCCATTGTCGATACTCGTTGGTGTCCCACGTGGTGACAAAATATTATAGAACTCTAGATAATAAGAGCCAAATTCCATGAAGTTCATTATCATTTCCATATGCGATATCCCCATAGGTTGGTAAAATAAGCTCGAGTTATCGGGAAATCTGCTAGACACATCCCATTTTTCAACAAAATTATTAGAACTCTCAAAAATGTCATGTCTTTATTCTATTAGCTTCGAGCTCAATTTAGAGTATATAGAACTGACATTTCAGTTTGTAACTTTCATTTTACACGAAATAGCACTTTACCCAGGCATAAAATTGAAATAATTCACTATATAATAGACAAATAGTCAACTCTGTGGTTTGATAGTACTTCCGGCTTTTGTAGCAATCTAAAGTTAGATGACACGCGGCAAGTTATGTGCTTCACTAGATTTTTGGTCTAAATTAAAAGCTTTTGCTGGTTTAGCGCACAATGGACATAAATATCAGCTAACGAAGACATTGTTGTCCTGTCATTCGTTATGACGCGTTAGTTACGGAACAACAGGCTGTTTGTTAGAAATATCTTCCTCTTTATTATGAAATATGATCACAGTGGAATATTATGTCTATTATATTTTCTATTTCCCTTTCGTGGTGTTAAGATCACTCACGTACAGTCATCGTGTTTGGCGGAAGGGATTCTCTCTTCCCTTGCGGTGGCAGTGGAGGGTTTGAGATGAAATATGAATCCTCTTCGGACGTGCTCTCCCGAATCACCCCAAATATTGGGTCTCAGCAGACTGCCTACATACATCATGTGCATTATTTATGTGCGGTCTGTTAGTTTTGGTAACATTACTGACGTTGGTGTTAGTTTTCCAACTGCCAAACATTTTGTTTGTATCCAAAAAGGATTGTATTCTAATACATGGCGCTTACGACATTATACGAGTAAATATATTTTTTTTGATTGATATCCTACGATGAAAACAGTGATGGTACAGGAAAAACGTATGACTTGTAGTAACACTCGAATAACTACGATAATATTAATTCAAAAAATTGCACGAAATTAGTACGCGACAGCTAAATGGCTGCAGCTGCACGTTTTAGCTCCAATAGTAATTGCGACAATATCTCTTCGGCATCAGAATTTATAATGTTTGCTATTTTTGAAAGGCTCTTTTATATTCGAGAGCTCAAAATGTTGTCAACTGATTTATAATAAAGCTGGTGAAAATAGTCATTTACTCGTGAAATGTTCATTCACAACAATAAATAACTATACTCAGTATCTTCTCAGTTCAGTTGTATTTGGAACCGGTGTAGTCATTTTGTTAAAGTTCATAAGTGTCTTATCAGGGCCGAAATGGAATAAATACTTTTGAATTCGATTTTTTGATTTTTATAACAACAATGAAACTTTAATAATAAAAATAAAAACATGACAAGGGTAGAGCATAGCGTTAATTCGCTCAAAGAGCACCTCGACTGGGGAAGTACCTCCAGCTCCACCTTACAGAATACCGCAGCCAAAGAACTTTATGTTGTGTTTCTGCGGGTGAGTAAGGTCGCCAAGCTCATCTGGCGCGTCATTTATGCCTGGTGTGTTGCAACCGCTTACCATTAGATGGGCCGTACCCTTGTTTACCAATTTCATTGTATATTTTATTTTTCTTTAAAACTATGACATTTAAGTTGACTGAACTGAACTGGTTCAGTAGTAGTAGATATACAGCCTCATCATCACCAAGAATCGCAAGTGATGCATGAATATCCTATTCGGGGTGCACTGAAAAAAATGAACTATAAGTGACTACAATATTGTATTTAACAGTAACACAAAATTTGACGACCAATAACCTAAACAGAGTGACTTGCGAACTAAACTTACCAGTAACAAGACTAGTTTTTGTTCGTTACTAAATTATTTGATTAAATGTAACTAAAGTTAGTTTCCCGACAACAAAACGTCAACTTACATATCTAGTTTTGTAGATCATTTTTTAGTGTGACCCATTCGGTTCTAGTCCACTTATCGTACATTCATCATGTCGTTTTTCACTCTGACAGAACCAAGCAGCATCCCATTCTCATCGAATAAAACATAAATAATGAAGCCCCACAGCGCAATACATTTCTTATAAAGTTGCTCAGAGTTATTTCATAGATAGCTTAAAATCAAGTGTTCGGTTGTGAAACCGACAGATGGCCGGAACATTTCACGTAACAAAGCGTCTAATTTCATTAGTTGGCGTTCAATTGTGAGGATGAAGGCATTTAATCAAGGTCCTTTCAAGCTTCACAAACATTTAGCAGGAAATAATAGTTTTTCATCTCCGAGACTACAATCAGTGTTTTCATATAATCTTGTAGACAGTAAATAAAGAGTTTTCTCAATATAAGTGTATTTCGATGGTAAATTACAAAATAACGTTCATAAGTGCCTTATCAGGGCCTAAACTGAGTAAATGACATTTTGATTTTTCGATTTTGACTTTACGAACGAGTGTGTTGAAAAATTTATAATAAATAAATACCTAAACAACTGGATACAACTCCTGCTAATTTAAATTATTAACTTACGTAAAATGACACATGTTTTTTTGATAGTTATCTAGAATAAGAAGTATCTTACTTAGTAATAGTTCTAGTATTTTTTTTTATGAAACCAAAATTGTTAACTCTATTATTGTACAATATACACATATTTTATATAATTTACATTTTGCGGGCCAATCGCTCTATCAAAATCTTGGCGCAAGTTACTTATTGTACTCTCAACATACATCAAAACGGTCTGGCGTAATGAAACTAGATTGAAAAACAGCGGGTTGCGACGGGCGGCTATAAGCTATTAATTTAATAAGAGTTGAGAAAATGTACTCGGTAAATATTTTATAATCGAGTTATTTTTTATATAAGAAAAATTGCGATAGCTCCTAACTTTTATGATCAACTAGGAATTAACTATTTATGGTAAATTTGAACAGTTTTTAATTATAAAACCAAGGTATTGCCAGTAATGTATCCTAAGACACGAGATTTTCTAACAATTAGGGAAAAAAATCTCCGAAACAATAATTCTAATTCATGTAAAAGCGATTTTTGCCCCAAGCTCTTCTTTTAATTTATAACATAAAAGAAAACTTATCGTTTAAAGTGAAGATAACATGGAAATTGGCTTTTATTAATAATTCTCGCTGTATATTCAAAGGAAATAAAGAATTGAATTCGTAGAACAGCTTGTTTTTAATGAACAACCGTGTAAGTAGGCACTCTTACTGTTTACTTTCTGTTTGTTGTTCATTAAAATTAGAAATTTAATCTTCTTTTCTTAATTACGCGTCTACTTTGTCTTGGGAGAAGTTGCGGATACTTAATGACTTCAAAGGAATCCTTGATTTTACTATAAACAGTTTAAGGTTGTTTTAAATACACTACCGAGTACAAATAGTACCTATTTGTACTCGGTAGTGTATTTAAACTCGAGTGTTTTAGGAAGAGTTTTAAATAACTCAAAATACGTATTTAAGTATGAAATATTCTTTTCTCTCAGTCTAAGTGAACTGATGACCATGGTTTTGTTGGGAGCAACTGGATAATCAATAAAATAAAAAATAAATAAAATAAAATAATATTTATTACTTTCAAAATAACTTTACAAATAGTTGCGGTCTCCAGTCCCCACACTAGGATTCCCTGTATTGTGGGGTAATCCTTACTAATATATAATATTATAAATGCGAAAGTGAGTTTGTTTGTTTGTTACGCCTTCACGCCTCAACTACTTAACGGATCATCATGATCGGTTATGGAGAAGGACATAGGATACTTTATATCCCGGAAACGCGGGTGAAAACGCGGGGGATAGCTAGTAAAAGTATAATTCCACTTGCACCTTCCGAAATGGTGAATGGGGCCGGTGGATGCTACTACTAGTAAAAATTCCGAAGTCTTTATCTGACAAATGATGTATGTTGATCGAAAGAGTGAGACGGAGGACACTATAAAACTGATTTAGTTATAAGCGATTGTTGAATCAGGGAGTAAGAGTCCTACGCCATGTAAGATAGAGACTTGAGTTTTGCATAATAATGTATTTTTTAGCCTGACGACCAACAAATACCTACTAATAAGAATT
Organism: Polyploca ridens; assembly: GCA_951394255.1. Taxonomy (NCBI): domain Eukaryota; kingdom Metazoa; phylum Arthropoda; class Insecta; order Lepidoptera; family Drepanidae; genus Polyploca; species Polyploca ridens. Next base: position 9,628,002 of record OX596259.1, on the reverse strand, counting down.
TAAACAAAAGTTTTTTACTTATACAATTTTTGTTGTAGTTATGCCTGTTAGTAATTTCTAAGCATTAATTACTTGTTAAAGTTTAGTTACAGATACCTATACATAATTAAGTTGGTTTTAATTATAACTTGACTATCTCGAGTTTAACTTTCGATCTATACATTATTTACATATAAAATATAGATTTACAACAAATATGTATAAAATACAATCTATATATAGAAAATTTCCTCAAGCCTGCCGCTGCTTCCGATTAACAGCAGGGTTCCCAGAAGGCTGGCAGCGTTTCCTCTTTGGATAGCCAAGCTGACGCGTTGGCGGAAAAAGTTCCCCGCCCGCTGGTCTCCGGAGGTCTCGATCAATTTTAATGACAAGGTGCGAGCAAATATTAATATAAATATGTTCAATATTTAACGATAATTTTACCATATAAATAAGTACCTACCTCCTACCCACAAACAATATATCTAAACAAGTGCAATGGTTTTTATAAGAAACAAAAGCATTTCGTAAATGTTTCATTCATAAAGGACATCGCAAAAGCCAAAATTCGCTTATTATTCAAAAGGGAAATCAAATAGAGCGAGAACAACAAATATATTAGATACCTCCGGGATATACGAATATAAAAAGGCCAATACGAACGCAAAAAGTAATAATATTTTTTTACCAACAAATATTTCGTCATTTCCTTTTGATTGATCCTTCGTACGTTTTAGACAGGACGCAAATTATAGACGTAATGACCATAGAGCCTAGATAAATTACGACGCATGTGTTGTGTATATATGAGAAAAAAAAACAAAATGTTAACAATCTGTAACCTATATTTGTAACTTTTGCATAAAGTCGATGCGTAATCGTCATTATACGATCGAATGCGATTGTATGCGAGTGTCAAAACAAAGGACGCCGATGGACGTAAGAAATACCATGTAAAATCCCTTGAGCTATTATTACTACGTATAGAGAAGCTATCATAAGCAAAGGTTATGTCCTATTTTTTTAGAGTCAACTAAAATTCTCTTTAGCGCTGAAACAATAATTAGTCGTCTAAGCAGACAGTAGAAACACGTAGCGGCGTTTCGTTCATCGTTCTACAACAACAAGTGTGGCCGGATGGCCTCACTTGAACGGAACATAGTTGTGATGTGTGGAATCTTCTCTATACTTAGTAATAATAGCTCAATGGTAAAATCGCGTGTGAAATGGCCGTCTGCTTAGACAACACACATCTTTACGGGGGTGAAATAGCCTAATATAACCTAAGGACAAACTGTTTTGAAAGAGCAAATGCAACATTTATTTTAAAAGATCTACAATAAGGAAAGCGTCTCGCTAAAATCTTGTTTCTTTCTTCAACTGTATCTCAAGTAAAAATAATGCGCTGTAAAGTGCTAGGAAGTGTAGTAATGATAGTCTAGATCGGAGCTAGTGATAGCTTCGCGGCTTGAAGAGAACCGCTAACTCACTTTATAAAATCTCGTTGAAACACACTCTAAGGAGAGGCCGATGCTATTATGTCACTGATGTAAAATAATATACATAGAGTCAGCAAATAGTGCAGCAGTCTCAGACTATCATACAATTTTAAAATATTAATAAATAACGATTGTAACACAGATTACTGACTTTATTACGTAATGCGAAGTGAACGTTTTGTATAGGGCAGTAGTCTAAGAAGAATCCATGTAAGTCGATCCTATCTTGAGTTCTAATGTTATATTGTTTTGTACTAACTTACTTAATTTTACCTCTTTGCCTTATTAGTAATTACCTATACATAATATTCAATTACTTGAGCGGTCTTTAACCCCAAGTGATATTAAAATCAAATTTATATGTCATAAACTACCTTCTAAGATACAGGCTCGGCTTAGTTTAGATGCTAGTGGATAATTTGATTAAAACAAACCCTGTTATGTACCTAGATTATAGACCTCAATTTATTTTTTATTGGTGAAATATTACACTTTTGGTTTGGTTACTACTTTATTTACCGGCATTTATTGCTCGATGGTGTATCTAGTCTTTCTTATATCGATGTACAGTGGAGATAAAAGATCAAAGTCCCAGAGATCACAAAAGGTTTTTTTCTGAGCTCTACTCAGTAGTTCTCAGTTTAAAAGTTCGAAAGCAGTTCGTGCTAGTTTCATGTGATTGGTTTGGTCACTACTTTATTTACCGGCATTTACTGCTCGATGGTGTATCTAGTCTTTCTTATATCGATGTACAGTGGAGATAAAAGATCAAAGTCCCAGAGATGATAAAAGGTTTTTTTTCTGAGCTCTTCTCAGTAGCTCTCAGTTTAAAAGTTCGAAAGCAGTTCGTGCTAGTTTCATGTGAATCTCTAGATAATAAAATCAGATATTCTATTTGTCTACGGTTAATTATTAGAGTATTTTTGTATAAAAAGTAATAAAGTTTGTTTCATGATAAAAATGTATTCTGATTTATAAAATTCGCTTGAGAGCTATTCACATATTTGTGGAGATAGCCCCACGTGCTTTGTTTCTTGGATGCAGACAAAATACACAAGCAAATATTGACCATATTGCTAACCTTATAAGGCTTAACTCATAAAACGCTATTTAACTATTCAACTGATTCAATGGTCACGTAATAAATCACCTAACTGTCCCATTTAACTACTAGTGGACCCGTCCGTAGTGGTCGAATTTTTTTTTTAATTAGAATCAATTCTCTTCACGTATTTATATAATAAAAAAACTACTATGACATTCTTCAGTTTGAATTTGTAATATGCTATATCAATCTTTTGATGTTAAAAAGACGTTGTAAATTCACTTACCTACGTTGTTTTTGATATCATGTCATTTCATTGAGCTATTATTACTATAGAGAACCTACCATAAGCCAAAGTTATGTCCCATTTTTTGAGTCAAGTAAATTTCTATTTAGCGCTGAAACAATAATTAGTTGTTAAAGCAGACTGTAGAAACACGTAGCGCTAACATAACGCTTTTAGAAGTATTTTTCTCGCAAACACCGTGATTTCCATGGCGCTTACGCGTTTCGTTCATCGTTCTACAACAACAAGTGTGGCCGGATAGCCTCACTTGAACGGAACATAGTTGTGATGTGTGGTGTCTTCTCTATACGTAGTAATAATAGCTCAATGTGTCATTTACATTAGTATCGCTAAATATAAATGTAAAAAGTCTTCGCTATTTTGCCGTATTACTTTCTTTGTACTCTTTTGTCACGATGAAATTATTAAATTTCGAATTTTCTTTTGCTTAGCTGATTTTAAAAACGATTCGAAATTCAACATTTTGAAATTGTTCCCTGGACATTATACTGGGAAAATGACGCGGGAACTTTTTGTTAAAAATGTGCAACCATACTGCTCGTGTGGCTCAAGAGACTACTATTGTGTACTTTTTTGTGAACGCCATAATTTAATTTACATTTATGAAGTGTCAAGCGCATAGTTAACTTTCAAGCAAAAATGCACTGTTTGGAAAATTAGCAAAAACAACTTTTTTCGAGAGCTGTTTTTAATTTCTTCTCTGCAAAAAGTGTTACCTTGTTAAAATTATTTTAATTAAAACAATCTTATAGGTGCAATTGCTTAGATATATGTTTATGTAAATACTGAAGTTCCGTTATTTAGTTAACGTTTTAGTGTTCCGTACCCTTAAAGGGACAAAACGGAACACTCATGTGACTATTATCTGCAAACTAAAAACTTTGAAGCAAACTTGAATAATCTAAAACGAACTATTGAGTCGTCAAGTACCTAAAATACTCCTATCATATCTTACATTAAATTAAATTTTTTTTTTATTTAATAATAATAATAATTTATTCACCAATAATAAATACATTGAGGTCTTAAATGTAGGTACATAGCAGTGTTTATTTTAAGCGATTTATCCACTAGCATCTAAACTAGGCCGAGCCTGTATCTTAGAAGCTAGTTCCTTCCTGTGACGTATACATTTAATTTGAGTAGCACTTGGGGTTAAAGACCGCTCAAGTAATCGGATTATCTGTAGATAATTACTAATAAGGCAAAGAGGTAAAATTAAGTAAGTTAGTACAAAACAATATAATTAGAACTTAGGATAGGGTAGACTTACATGGATTCTTCTCAGACTACTGCCCTACACAAAACATACACTTCACATCACATCACGTCCCATTATTAGGGATAAGATTTGTTTAGGACACAGTATAACACAATTTAAATTCACTGATGATTAAAGTTACTTTTGTTATGCGTTACATTACGAGGTATTAAGAGAAGAATGAAGTTTTTTAGGAATACCTTCATAAACATTTACAATTTTATTGTTCTGAATATTTTGTGTTAAACCACAAAGAGTTCGAAGTTAAGCAAAAGAAGATTCAGCCTTACCCAATTGACTTTAGATTAAAAGGATTAACATTGTTTTAATTAATAGTACTTTGTTATTATAAGTATTAGTGGCGAATTTTTAAAGTAAGAAAAATAATATTATTTTATTGCAGCTATGTTGTTTTTTGGTCTTATCATTGTATAGGTTATAATTTTGAATTTAGTCAACGCGTTACTATATAATTATTTAATCAGAGTTTGTAATGTAAATATTTAAAGTTCACTATCTCAGGACCTCAAAGAGGTTTTCTATTTCACTATAAGTTTTCGATTTTAGCCAGGAAGTGACTGCTTTTTTTAACTGATATTTGTTAAGCGGATACATTTCCAAGATTTTATTCAAAAATTCAAAATCATTTATTCAAATAGACCTTCGCAGGCACTTATGAAAAGTCTGACCCTAATACTCTAATACCGGTTCGGAAGGTTGCATTTGCTGAGAAGAGCCGGCAATAAACTCAGCAATTACTCTTTTCAAAACAAGCTTAGATTCATTACATAATATTTACATTCTAATCGCACTGACAACAATTGCGTGCCCCGGCGCGGCCGCAAAACTACAAAGTAGACTGAATCTATATTTAATAAGTAAATAAATAAATGGCAAACTTAAGCAGACCAACCCCCACAAGCAGCACCTGTTCACAAGTATGACGCGTGTGGCAGCCATCGCCCTCCTCGCCATATTGGAGGGAAGTGAGCGACCCGTCACACGACGCCGCCGCAAGCAAAGGCCTTAAAGTGAGCATGACTTACTTAAGTCTGGCTTAGAAATAAAAAATAAACTAAAGGGAAACTACTAAACACGCAATTTGTTATCACTGTGACTATTGACAAGTTTATACTAAATATCATTTAGGTATATGTATAGAAAATATAACAATTAAGGAGACAGACATAATCTATTGAAGAATTTAGAAATAAATGAAAAACATTAAATTGAATTAATTACTATAAGTAATAATCTGTAAATTAAACAAAAAATAAAAAAAAAGATAACTTATAATAATAATAGCATACTTAGAATTAAAATGGACCTTGAACTAGCTGCTAAGTGAAGCAGGTGCAGAGAGAAGCTACTTCCATACATCCTTGTCGTCAATATAATGAGACACTTTATAATAGGCCCTACTCAACAACCGCTTTTTGATATGTTCCTTAAATTTAAAAAAGGACATACTGGTCACGCTATGAGGAATTTTATTGTAAAATTGGATACAATTCCCAAGAAAGGACTTATTTACTTTAGCTAATCTAAATCTAGGCACAGTTATTTTGTCTTTGTTTCTAGTGTTTCTATCGTGATAATCACTATTGACTGGAAACAAATTAATGTTTTTACGAACATACATAATATTTTCAAAAATGTACTGAGAGGGCAAAGTTAATATATTAATTTCCGGAAATACCTTTCGCAGAGATTCGCGAGACCCCAAACAGTAGATGGCGCGAATTGCTCTTTTTTGCAATACAAAAATTGATTCCAAGTCTGCGGCAGAACCCCACAGCTAACTCTAGCTATTATTAATCTTATTGTACAGCAATGGGCCCAAGTAGCATTGGAACTTTCTAATGAAGGAGGTTTTAAACTGAACTGTAGGACATACTTTGTATTTTCGCCGAGATTTCGGTATGATTGGATTAAACGTGAGCCTATCATGTTGAGATATAATGGTATATTTAACAAAGAGCTGTCTAACTGTAAGCACATCAAACTCGGAGTATAGATCTGTTGTAGGGTAACGATAGGGTCTAAAATTTGTAACTTTTAGTAATGACCGCTGCGCTCTTTCCAGTTTTATAAGATGTGTCTTACGCGCTCCCCCCCAAGATGTTATACAATAAGTAAAGACAGACTGTGCCAATGCATAATAAATTGTCTTGATTAAAGCGTGGTCAGCAACATGACGAATTTTCTTAAAAATATACATTAGTTTTCTAGTCCTCTCGGTTAGCAAAGCAATTTGTGGGCACCAAGTTAGTTTTTCGTCAAGGAGTACACCCAGATATCTAATAATTTTCACTCTTTCCAAATAACTGCAGTTGCAAGAATTTTGAAATGATTTACTGCAGGAATGAACGCGTATTTTAATGATGTCCTCTGGTGGCAGAGTTCGCACGGTATTAGCAAAGAGAATAAATTTAGATTTGGAAGTATTTAGTGTAAGTAGATTATCATTGAGCCATTCGACCGTTCGTTGAAGTCCCATCTCAGCGTTAGCCTTCGCGTCTGCCCAGGTTTTTCCATGAAAAATCAATGCTGTGTCATCAGCAAACGTGAAAACCCTACAGTTGACGAGGTTTAAGTCACATAGATTATTAATATAAATCAGGAACAAAGAAGGTCCCAAAACACTACCTTGGGGCACTCCATGAGTTATTTGAGTATCATTGCTGGAGAGACCCTATAACTACTCTTTGCGATCTTCCCTTCAAGTAATCATTGAACATGTCGAGTGCTAACCCTCTAACACCTATCCTGTCCAACTTGTGCAGTAATTTCGGTACAGAGACTGTGTCAAAGGCCTTTGCCAGGTCCAAGAAAACTCCAACACATTTCTGTTTGTTGTCTATATGAGTAGCTACAAATTCAGTAAGCTCTGAGACTGCATGAGATGTTGATTTACCTTTTCTAAATCCAAATTGATTATTCGATAAAATATTTTCTTACTTTTGGAAATTCATAAAATATATTATTTATGAAAATTCACAGCAATAACTCGGTGGCTGTTTAGGCCAAAATACCTATAATAATATCTATAGTAAAACCTACTCATATTGAGTATCAATGACGAGCCTCTACTTCCCGATTCCTCTCCTTTTCCCACCTCATATGTGTAAGCGAGACAAGAGCTTCGGGAATATTCTACATACTTCGGCGACGCATCACAAAACGTAAGGCGCGCGCCCCGCAACGCCGCAAAAAGGCAGTACGAGATCCGCTACCGAACGGGAAACATCAAACTTTGTGATTTATAAATAAACAGTACGAAAACCGCTGCCGACCGGGAGGCGTTGATTTGTAAATTGAACTCAGTGAAACTCAGTGACTTGTGATTTGATGTGAGATAGTGGTGATAGTTGCTGTGTGCAGTGGATTGCCATAGGAGTTCCTGGTAAGTCCTTACCTTTATCCTAGGAGGCTCCTCGTTTTCCATATTGATATTTGTACGCAAAAACCCACCAGTGGCATATAAAGAAAAGTAAATTATATTTGAAAATTCACAGCAATAACCCGGTGGCATATATAGAAAAGTAAATTATATTTGAAAATTCACAGTACTACTCGGTAACATATAAAGAAAAGTAAATTATATTTGAAAATTCACAGCAATAACTCGGTGGCATATAAAAAAAAGTTAATTATATTTGAAAATTCACAGCAATTGCTCGGTTGCATAAATTCAAATTTAAACATTTATTGCAACACACTATTTACACAAACACACAAAGTTAAGTTTTTTTTTAATGAAATATAAAGAAAAGTAAATTTTATTACAGTCAAACAAAATGATGCCAGAAATATTGAACACGAAAACTCGCATATAAAACTCGTGAATTCTAGTCGAAAAAATATCGAGTAAATCGATAAATGTGACGTTGACAGTTACTCAATTATACTAGTACGCAAGCAATAGAAAAAACGTGTCACGAGAATTTTCCTTCTTTGACAAGGTTTGATTTGATGAAAACGTTGGTAGTGGGTTTATACCTAGTCGCCTTTTTCACATAACATTTTATGAAGAAATGCCGCATGTAACATTGCTTGTTGTGAAAGTGGTAGTTTATTCTGCATAGCTGTACTTACGCAGTTCGGTATATTTGAAATCAAGAAATCTATAATTTAGTCGTGTTTTCCCTGAGTAAAGATTTCTTTTGTAATTATTTACGTGCCTTAAGTTTGGCCTCGAGGTTCCACGGGAGAATAATGGTTTTACTGACAAGTTTTAATGTGGGATGTTATTTTTCCTGCCACTTTTAAATTTTCCTATCTTTCTGCCATTCGGGTTCACTCGCGATCCCCTCTTTTATTCCTTATGGGGTTGAATTTAAAAACCATTTCTTAGTAAATGCCTACGCTATAAAAGGAAAGGTAAGGCTCTGTGGTTTGATTTGATTTGTGTGTTTATCTGTCAATCAATCAGTTTCTCCGTTTATAAACATACTAGCTAACCCAACAGACGTTATACTGTTAAAAATCCCATTGAAAAATGCACGCTCTGTTTTTCCGAATTTCTCAATTTTCTGGGCAACTTTTCCGTCTAAACCTTTTCCTGTCAACTAAACCAAACACAATAAAAACAAACAGTCAAATCGGTCGAGCTGTTCTCAAGTGATCTTTTTATTGTGATGTGGTAGGTACCAATGTTTTGTTATTTTATAGCCTACAAGAACGAGGGCTGTTCTGTCAACAAATCGTTCTGCGATTTGACGGAATATTAATTTTTGTTAACACTGTAATTATGTACTAGAAAAAAAAATACATTTGTACATATATATGTAGACATAGACAGATGAGATCGCCGACAGTTGTTACATTGTTAGATGTTAATCCCACTACAAGGCATGTAGTTGAATAACATTAGCAATAAGATTATTTTGAATTGTATAAACGTTTTCTTTACCTACGCAATAATTTTACAGGTTATAATACGAGCTAAGTAGACTTTTACACTTCCTAAGCAATGAAATATGCAATGAAATTCCTTCATTTTATGATACCAAAAGCTCTAACATATAAATTGAAGAAATATCAGAAAGGTTAAGTGCTACTTTTCAGGCAGCAATAGCAGTTTTATGACCTGCTACTTAAGCAATAAAAACATGGAACTTTTATGTGTTGATTTATGTTTTAACTGAGGTGTATTTTATAGCAATGACAGTTTGATGGAGCAGAACGGTGGCACTGTTCCTACGTAGTGAAGAGAAATTAAGCCGAAAAATAAGCCTTTTATATGTAATAATTTTTAGGGTCTGTACTCAAAGGGTGCCAACGGGACCCTATTACTAAGCCTCTGCTGTCCGTCTATCAGTCTGTCTTTCAGTGGGCTGTATCTCATGAGCCATAATAGGTAGACAGATGAAATTGCCGCTATAATAACAAATAATAAAAAATTAAAGGGGTTACTGAACTCTTCGTGTGCGAGTCTGAATCTCGCACTTGGTAATTTTTTTTGTCTATCTATAGCATTGCGCCCTGCAGTTTCACTCAATATCCCCTATTTTATTCCCTCAAGAGTTGAATTTTGAAAAGTAAGGCCGTAGTCCTTGTCTACATCATAAAAGAACCGTATATGCAAAAAAAAAGGTTTTTAGGTTTTGAACTGGGCGTTACTGAGTCATTAAGTGAGTAAGACAGAACTTTTCATTTTTATAAAATATATACAAGGAAACTAAAAAACTTAATTAATTCATAACATAAATTTCTTTAATTTAAGTTATCCGTAACGATATTACTTATTTTTTTTAAAGTTACATAATTTTTTTAAAGAGCGCTGACTTAACTATTTACTTGCCAAAACTCGCGATCTCCGTCTTCTAGGCTATTTTTACACCCTTTTTATCAGAGTGTATTTGATGTCAAGTTTTATCTTTGTTCACGGTTGACTTCACCCAAAATCTGTTGCAGGCGACATCGGCCTGACGTAACAAATTGGGGTAATTATCAGCGCAGTGATCCGAGGGATGGGAAACCGAAACAGTCTGTTCAGCTTCTTGTTTTATGTTAAAAAATATATACAGTTAAGCCTTAAGCCAAAAGATATGGATGGATTGTGTGAAAGATGACATGCGTAAGAAAGGAGTGAATGCTGGTATGACGGATAGAAGAGACGAATGGAAGAAGCGTACATATTGTGCCGACCCCAAATGATTGGGAACTGGGGAGGCAGATGATGATGTCTTGTGATCCTGGTTAATATTTTATTTTATTATTTTATTTTATTATTTTAGAAGTTCTCACCTATAACTTAAATACTTCACAAAAGGAAAGAAAGTAGACAGAGCACACATACAAGAAATAATAGAATAAAATTAATTAAAGAATTCTTTACAAATAACATTTTTCATCTTTGATGCACCGGTGCCAAACAGATCTAGATCTAATTCGCGGGATAATTTATTAAAAGATCTGCTCGCTCGTATGAGATATGAGTTCTGTCTGTATTTGCAGTTCACAAAAGGAATGTGCAGTAAGTTTGGCTTTCTCAGGCACGCCGAAGGGGCGTATAATGCAATTCTGCTAAGGAGCTCAGGACAATCAATCACACCGTTTGCTATTTTATATAGATAAACTAAGTCTAATGTTTATGTTTTCGCGCTTCCGAGTAAGCACCAGGCGCTAGCGAAGGTTCTCCTTTTTAGCTTGGGTAAGAATGCTTTCGTATGTCCGGTATCCAGTGGATGTCCAGGTGTTCCTCTAAAGGTCGCATTTCTCAACCGATTCTCGTGAAATTTTGTAAGCAGGTTCGTTAATTATATGGTTCTTTTTGTAGATTCGGTTTTTGGAAATTCAAGGAAATAGGAAAATCCATAACGAGACTCGCGAGGTCTACAGCTCACGGAGCCACTAGTAATACTTGTTAATAAAGAAGAATGAAATATATACATGCTAAGAATTACGAGATAAGCCCGTTACACATCATACTAACAACATTTACGTATGATATGTTCACCCCGAAACGCATATTCGGTAAGGTATATTTTTAATATTCAGCCGAAGACGCATTAGCTTGGCCATCCAAAGAGGTAGCCTGCCAGTCTGCTTGTCGATGATCAGCAGCAGCGTCAGCCTTGAAGAAGAATGTAAGTTCAAATAGGATTTGCAATTACAATAAGTTTTTGTTAACATTTTTAATACATTTTTTTTTTGGTGACTGTACTTTCTGTTGACTGTACTTGCATTGTCTTCCAGTATAATGTATACCAAATATCAAGTCAATCCGATCACTGGAAGTGGGTGAAATTCGACTCGCCAAAATTTTATCCGAACATACATGCATTGCAATTTAATAAAAAGCTTGTAAAAACAAAAGAGCATTGTTAAAATAAACTAGTCTCTATCTCAGAGACTAAGTAATAGTAAATAATCCAAAACTCTTGTTGATTTCAAACTACATTTCACAAATTACCAACATTATTAGTAATACTTAGGCCCATAAGCCTAAAAAGTTCCCGGATTCCGGCTACGTCACCGGTATGCCAGCTTGATAAATGGCATGTCCCGGACACCGCGGCTATGACTGATGGACCGCTTTTCTTGCACTAGGATCTCGTCGAATAAACTTTTCACCCGGGATTATAATTTATTTGCTTTTGCCTACTTGACCTAGTGTTTCTGACAGTTGAAATATTTAGTTTCTTTTATCATTGTTTGTGCATTACATGTCAAAGTTCTTGAACAATACATAGCATTGGCGGTTTTATAACTAGAAATAGATAAATGAGGAAAACCTAGAGAAGTCTTACTATCAAGGATCTCATCTAATTCAGTTATTTATTTATTTCATAGATTCACAGCTTTTTAGCCAAAACGAATCTCATTATATAATCCAAAAACATAATATTAATTTAGAAAGAGTAGGAACGCTAATTAAACAATAGACATTAAAAATCAAAAAAAGTAAAAAAAACTAATCCTTTTCAAAAATTTCAAAATTCAAAATCATTTATTCAAATAGACCTTCGCAGGCACTTATGAAAAGTCTGACTCTAATACTCTAATACCGGTTCGGAAGGTTGCATTTGCTGAGAAGAGCCGGCAATAAACTCAGCAATTACTCTTTTCAAAACAAGCTTAGATTCATTACATAAAATTTACATTCTAATCGCACTGACAACAATTGCGTGCTCCAGTGCGGCGGCAAAGTAGACTGAATCTATATTTAATAAGTAAATAAATAAGTGGCAAACTTAGGCAGACCAGCCCCCACAAGCAGCACCTGTTCACAAGTATGACGCATGTGGCAGCCATCGCTCTCCTCGCCATATTGGAGGGAAGTGAGCGACCCGTCACACGACGCCGCCGCAAGCAAAGGCCTTAAAGTGAGCATGACTTACTTAAGTACCTATAATATATATATACCTATCAATTAACAAAAAAATACATAACAATTTTATTTATAAAGATTATCTAGGTAGTAGCTCAGAGTATATAAATACTGCGTACAATATGTACAACGACAAACTTGCCGTCGCGTGAGTTCTGAGGTGTATGTGTAGCGTGCGTGTGTGTAGTGTAGATGCAAAGAGTATGCGAATGCGAATGTTTGCGTGTGATGAAAAACAATTCAATGTTTATTAGGGTAGGGTTATATGTTAATAATGTTTTTATAATAATAAAACAATATTAAATATCAAATTCTTCAGTAAAAAAATCATCGATACATTAGACCGCATGCTTATTGAACGGGTTTCCGTCGTTTAGGCTTGAAGTCACTTCAAGACAACACAAATCTATGAATATTATTTAGATTCGATTCGAGACATCGAAGCTACTAAATAGAAATAAAAAAACAGTTGTAACAATGTTTTACAAAAAACTTAAACAGACTTCTAAGTACACTAATAGGTAATCAAATCCTGACCTGCTGACAATGGGACCAAACGGGAAGTGTACCCTTTCAAACAAAAAAATAAATTTTCCAAATCGTTTAATAAATGACGGAGTTATGAGGTAACAAACATAAAAAAAATACAACCGAATTGAGAACCTCCTCCTATTTTGAAGTCGATTGAAAAAAACTCGTAGGTTCCGTACCTCCTTGAGAGGTTGTAAGTAGATATCTCTGGATAATATTAGTACTGTTTTATTACAAAGCTAAGAAATTCAGTGAAAAAAAGGAATATATAAACATTGTATCATTTCTGAACACATCCATATCAATAACAAGCACAAAAGAGCTCCACTCAAGCATGTAGATTAATATAAAGAATGACAAAGGATATATACAAAATGTTCAAGACGAAAACACTTGAAAGGAGGATGGTTACTGCCGTATGTGCAATAAACAAGGCCCGCCACATTCTGTCGCCAACTTTGGAAAAAATATTACGTATACAAGAAAGCACTTGACCCGTATAGGGAGACCCCCAACCCTTAACAACACGAGTTAACTGAAGTATCAATCGTTATTGGACGCTGTAAGATCCTCGTATGGTAAATATTTACACAAATGTAATACTTTCCCTAGGCGGTCGTATTACGTAAAGTCAATTTATGCTAATACAAAACCCAGAGAAATACATATCGTAGATAATATGAGCCATTGTATTGGCACATATATTATTTCGTTAGTGAGAATGGAGTACTGTACAAGATCGAAGAAGTTAGCTTTACCTGCTATTTTTATTGGTCTACAAAAATCTAAAACAAAGATTATGTTGCACTTAATTACCACCTAAAATATGTTATGATTGTTTATTGCTTCAAAAATACAAATAAATGCGTGAATTAAGTGTATACTTTGAATAAAAAAATTTGTGCGCCGTTAGCATCCAATATATTAAATAAATAAATAACCATAAAAATATATCACCACATTTTCACTGTTTGAACGAGTCCGCTTGTTCATATCAGCCGCAGAGCAAACCCATTACACTGAAACAATCATACCGTGTCTGTTGTATCAAATGGGATGTTTTGTAATAAATGCTCAATAAAAGCAATACAATCACCAGAAATCGAGTGTGCCGTAATAACAGTTAGAGCAACGGGAATGAAAGCCAGCAGACATCGCAACGTATCGAACTAATGGAATACCCCTGCTACAAAATAACAACCGAAGCGCTTTCCATATATTTGGACGCATACCGTTTCCAATTGCACAGAGCTATTCACTCAGCTATTAGCAACAAATGTGGCCATTATTTAAATTAGGTCTTCGCTCGAACGAGACGAGTGTCGAAGTTACTCGAAGCTCCGAAGTTCGATCTACAAAGTAGGTCTATATCTTACATCTTTGTAAATAGGAAAGTTTTGTAGTTAGGATTCTATTTAAGACGAGTTCTTTGAATACCGCTCACAGGGAGCTGCCAAATGTAATTACGTTAAAACCACCTTTTTCGTTCATCGCTTTCAGGATATTGAAATTGGTTTAAAACTCACGGTTTTATTTGAATAATGAATACGGACGTAGTCTGAGAGATAGAGCATAGCGCTATTTCGCTCAAAGAGCAGCTCGACTGGGGAAGTACCTCTACTTACAGTATACCGCAGCCAAATAACTCTATGTTGTGTTCCTGCGCGAGAGTAAGGTCGCCAGAGCTCATTGGGGAGGGAGGAAGGATCGATATCGCATGAGTGATGCTCTGTGTATTGCAAGAGTCCATATGCCTACGGTAACCGCTCACCATCAGGAGGGCTAAGATCGTTTACCAACTTCGTCGTTTAAAAAAAAATCTCTAAATGTAAGGTAATGTCGAATAATAACGACAATTTTTTTTTAATTCCAAATAAATAAATGAATGTTTTTTTTATAAATAATGTTGCATACATTTTTCTCTATCTCAATAAATACATATCCTGGGACAGCGACCCAATGAAAACCTTTATCGATTTATTCAACCACTTTATCGACGAATTATTCCGAACGATATAAAGTCGATAAAGGACATCACTTAAGCTTTCTCTTGAAAAACAATGGTGGAATTGGATCCTAATACCATAACTATATAATTTTAGTACTCATTTATGTATGAATAATAGAATTATGTTATTACACTTGTGAACGTTTACAAAATACGTAGCAGTTTCGTAGCCATTTCTTAAATCTCGTAGAGGCCTTGAAAGTGCGCGTCGGAGATGTTCGCTGAGGCAAGGGTAGACTGTTTTTATGCTACGATGCGGAGGAGGGCAGACTCGATAGCGTGCAGAGTGCGTGGCAGCCGGAACAGCCTCCTGGGTGTGATTGCGAATCGTGTCGACGGCCCGCTTCTGAGACACTGGATGTCGCTACATGCACCAGTGTCTCAGGAGCGAGTCCGGCTATTTTAATGTAATGTAATTTTATTTTGTGGAATTATTATAAACATTATTACTAACATAGTATATTAAGTCAGATTGTTACTAACAAAATAATATGGATGATTAATTATTATGTCCGAAATAAATGAATTTATTATTATTATAAAGTATGTGCTTACATCATTTTATTGTAGTAGCCGAGTGTAATGTAAAGTAAAAAGTTACAAAATATATTTCAATAAACTATCGCGAATATTAACGAACTCTGAACAACATTAAATAAAACATATCATTAAAATATTAAAAAACAAACTTACTTAAAATGTTATTTAATAAAGTTTCATTACGTTAATGAAACACATTTCATTTCAATTCCAGTGATGCTGGAAAATGAGTTTTTCTTTTTCTTATTTATACTTTCATTGGAAAAAGGATTTCAATAAGCATTTCTAGGAATTGCGGAATTAAAAATTATGTACCCAAGACTATTTGACTGCAAATGAAATATACATACTGTTAATACGATTAAAGTCTTTAAAAAGATATAATAATATACTGCCCGGCGCAATTTCGTTCGCGTGGTGCTACCCTACCCTACCCTTTTTTTTTTTTTTTTTTTTTTTTTTTTTTTTATTAGCGTGGGGAAATCCTCTTAGGATACCCGACCGCCCTTGGGGGGGAGCGACCAGGTTATGCCGGACTTTTACCGGCTAAAACCCCACGGTGGTCACCACCTGCGCTACAGAGGGGGGCGGGCTCTCGTGCAGATCGCGTACCTGCTCGCCCCTCCACGCGCGGCGCTGTGATAGCTCGTCCCGGGGGAAGTGTGATGCCTCCCCCCAGCACCCTCGCGGTGCTATCGCACGATGAGTCGTGACCACAACGACCCATCGTCCTCCTCGGGGTCGCTTCTGGGCGTTCAGGGCCCCCGCCCCGATTGCCCACGACCCCGAAGGTCCCCATTTAGTCGCCTTTTACGACAGGCAGGGGAACACCGTAGCTGTGATTCTACGCCCCAGCTACAGGGCAGGAGGGCCGCCACGAGGCACTGCTGCGCCTCGGCGGCGTCGTCTCCGGGTGGGATCGGCTCTCTCCCGATCCCTCTCAGCAGCCTCCTTCTGGACCATTACGGTCTCGCAGAAGGAGGCTACGGCCCTCCACGCCGTATCCCCGCTCAGCATCGCCGACACGACTGCTGGCAGGGAGAGATTTCGACCGATCAAGTCGACCAGGATCCGCCGCTCGGGTTCCCACGCGGGGCACACAGCGAGCGTGTGCGATGCGGAGTCCTGGTCGCTCCCACAATGGAAGCAAGCCGCCGTCGCCTCACGTCCGATCTTACACAAATAATCACCGAAGCACCCATGTCCGGTGAGTATCTGTGTAAGTCTGTAGGTGAGTCGTCCACCTTGTCGCTGCATCCAGGCCTCGAAGACCGGCAGGACTGCTCCGACAACGCGTTTGCGCGCATGCCGCTCCTCACAGAGCCTTGCGCGCCACGTCGCGAATGCGATAAGTCGCTCCTGCCGTCTGATCGCCTCTTCTGGATCACCTCCACCACTCTGGCGGATGATGCGGATTCGGTCATAGACCCTCGCATCCATGTCCGCCAGAATATCCAGTGGCAGAAAGCGAGCCAGAATAGTTGCCGCCTCAAATACCCTACCCTACCCTACCCTACCCTATCTAAACCATCCAGGGAGTTAATTCTACTGTACCTGTGTATGTCACTGAACTCCTCCTAAACGGCTGGACCGATTTGAATATTTTTTTTGTATGCGTCTGGGCGCCCTGAATAGTTTAGATTCACAAATCAGCCCGGCAGATGGCACTGCAGTCGGTATCTAGGTTTTATCAAATACGTTGTCGATCCTGCAGAAATCTCTTCACACCCTTTTTGAAGAACCCCATGCTGTATGTATGTATTTTAAATGTGTAATTACGAACAAAAAAGTATTATATATAGTATACTAGCTGACCCGCGCGGTTTCACCCGCGTTCCCGGGATAAAAAGTAGCCTATGTCCTTCTCCATGCCATAGGCTATATGCATGCCAAATTTCATCGCGATCGGTTCAGCGATTTAAGCG
This sequence comes from Polyploca ridens, assembly GCA_951394255.1. Classification (NCBI taxonomy): domain Eukaryota; kingdom Metazoa; phylum Arthropoda; class Insecta; order Lepidoptera; family Drepanidae; genus Polyploca; species Polyploca ridens. The sequence goes on along the minus strand of OX596259.1, from coordinate 9,610,566 downwards.
GGAAAGCGTAACAGACAGACAGACAGAGTTACTTTCGCATTTATAATATCAGTTAGGATAGTTAAGGCGATGATAGCTCAGTAGTAGTGACGTCGGATACCGAGACGAAGGTCCCGGGTTCGAATCCTACAATGCGCTTGAGCTTTCGGTGAAGGAAAACATCGTGAGGAAACCATAGCACGGTGGTAGGGTACTTTGTAGTACCCGCCGGGCTGGCTACCACCCTCAAGTTGAAAATCTGTCGCCAAGCACCTTTCGGTGTGTCCCGACAGCTGCACTTGAGAGCCAGTTCCTTCTAGGCTTTGTGTGCTTACCACCTTCGGCCGCATCATCACTTACCATGGTGAGATTGCGGTCAAACACCGGCCTATAAATAGTAAAAAAAAAAAATAGTTATCTGGTTTTCATAATTTTTACAAGATCTCCTTTCTTTGGGATCAGGTAGCCGTGTGTGAATGTCCTAGGATATTAATGTATTTAATTATTTTTTGTATTCTACATAAACTGATTGATTTACATCAAGGGAGTATTCCGTGTTGCAAGTAATTTAGTTAACAACCTTACAGTAGAAGTTTAATAGTAAACCTAACTACATTGAAGTTGTGGAGATAATGATGGCACGAGTCCAACTATGTCGAAGGCAGTACGTCAATAGGGAGGATAGGCAGACGTGCTCTATCAGTTTCTGCCATCTCGGATCACACTATAACTCTATGACACAGCGGACATTTAAACAGTAACACAACTTATTTTACTGACGTGAATATTTTTTTTATAATAAAAATTAAAAAAATATTATTAGTGACGGTAATGACCAATTTGAACTACCTTCGTATAATCTGATTTAATTTCATCACACTATTTAGTTTAGTTTTTTTAAGGTATCTCTTACTATAGAAGGTATTCCATTTACTCGGTTACTTGGCTAAAGGTTTCTATAGCCAAGTAACCGAGTAAATGGATCATGAGATGCGCGTGCTTATACGTGACATGATAATAGCTAGATGGTGGTGATTTTATGCTGCGCGGTTGTCTGCGGTGCTTCGAGTGTGGGAAAAACAGGTCATGTGATCGTTCCTTTACTTTTTACATCATTTTTTTTTTGTCTAAGCTGCAATCAAATGCTTTTGGTATTACATGTTACAGATGTGGTGATGCTGGCTTCTTTGAAAATAACTCAACTTTACTGCAGTCAAAAGCGTTCGTGGCAACGGCAGCGCGGTTGGTAACAACACCGGTGCAGTGAGCAACGGTAGCAACCAGCGCCGGGTGGACCTGTGCTGCATCAGCAACCAGGCGGAACAGAGGACTATTTTCTGTGAGTCAATTTCATGTTGTTTGCTAATAGATTACGAAGGTACCTGAGGTACAAGTACCCATTGTTGTTGAGAATATAGTTGGTTAGCGTTTTAATTGGATTTAAGTGTGTGTCGTCTTGAGTCTTAAATTATTATTTTGCGTTTTGGTCAAGGGGATAATCACGGGTATAATTATTATTACGGAACTGGTAGTGTTTAGCAGTCATAAACATTATGGCCTATAGGGATAGTCAGATAAAATAGGCACACAAATGATTTAGTATACATGCTTAATAAGATGAGCCGCGCCTAGGCTACGTGGTTTATTATCGTAGTTTGTGTTGAAGCTTTAACGAGATGTGTTGTTAGTTTAACGTGACGGTATGCTTTTATAATTATCCTTGTTTACGTTGGTTCGCAAATGAGACTAGGCGTTGATGCGGTGCTAATCAATATTGTTTTAACTAGACAATAGAAACCTATCAACAACCATTGAGCTATTATTACTACGTATGGAGAGGCTATCATAAGCAAAGGTTATGTCCCATTTTTTTAAAGTGAACTAAAGTTCTCTAGCGCTGAAACAATAAATTAGTCGTCTAGGCAGACAGTAGAAACACTATCAGAATTCTTTTATTATGCAGTATTTTCTCTCTCGCTCATCAATGGAGTATAGAAGGCTATAGAGATCTTTCGTGAGTGTAAATTGAATAAATGGCTTTGACTGTGACGTTGAAGTGCATTTTATATTTTTTCATACAAAACATTTACCGATTAAAAAATTTACATCGTATAATAATAAAGACCAGCTTTAGATTTTGGTCACTGTAAAACAGTCTTATGCTACTGTTTATAACTGCTGAACTAATCCAGCCTAAATCGGATCGTCCTCCTTAATCTCAAGAGGAAGGGCTGTGCGAAGCGAAATGTCATTTGAAGCCCACTCGCCTTTTTTGTAACAAGCCTTTTGATTCCCTTTTACCTACAGAATATACTTACGACAATCTGTACTAAGCTGGAAATTCGGACATGTGAAATTATTTAACAAATTCCGTATATTTTTTGGATATACTGACTGAGGACTAGGTAGAGAGGTAAGCTAGGTATAGGTTTTATTTATAGAGGATATAAATTAGATAGATAGATAAGATATTGTATATAAATTTAAAAAAGTTACGTAGTGAAGTTACCTACTATGCCGCCCGTAGCACAGCCATATCGTAGCCGCTACGAGCTGTCTACTACAGTCTCTAGTTAATGCACCGTAGGCCGTAGCTTTCACATTTTGAATTTCTAGATATTTATAAATATTTTACAGGTATTTATTCCATGGAACAAGCTTAAATTGTTTAATATGTACTGTTTATTACATTAGTTGAGTATATGCCTAATAAGTCCTCGTGTTTAATATGAGAAAAGATCTTAATCTTAACTAAATACAAAATATTTTGAAAGAAAAAAGAATACGTTCGTAAGATAACACCGGAACACCATCAAGCTTATATCAATATCAACAAAACATAACTAGTAGTAGGTACTTGGGTACAAAATCGTTCAGGTCGACAACTTCAAAGGTATCCCATCAAAGGATTTATTAACAAGAGTGCTGAAGAGACACCTTTCTTTCACAGTTTGGAGGCAATAAACTGGTATTGCATGGCGGGTGATAGTCAAAGGTTTCGGCGCTCATTCGTAAAATAGGTCAAAAGACGAGTGAACGGTTTCGCACGCGCTGATTTATCAGTGTCACCGAACACGGACTGTAAAAAGAGCACAGACTGTTAAGAGGTTCAATGGACAGTAACTATGTACTTTAATGTCCATATAATTAAGGTGTAATTTGCATTGTTTTTAAATTAATAAAATGGTAAAAAGGTACGATAAAAGAAGTATTATTACCCTTAGAGCACCAGCCAATATTTTAGGTTACTAATAAAATATACTTACTGGTTGATATTACTTTGGTACAGGCTAATGCTGGAATATATCTTTATTTACAAAAAATATGTACAAAATACAATATATATATATAGAAAATGTCCTCAAGCCTGCCGCTGCTTCCGATTAACGGCAAGGTTCCCAGAAGGCTGGCAGCGTTTCCTCTTTGGATAGCCAAGCTGGCGCTTTGGCGGATAAAAGCTCCCCGCCCGCTGGTCTCCGGAGGTCTCGATCAATTTTTATGACAAGGTGCGAGCAAAACGGCGAGCTTCGAACCCCACGGTCCCATGGTCTCGACCGCAAAAGGCACAAAAATATAATTGGGTCCAACCGATGCCTATTTTTTGAATTTTGAATTTTCCGCACTGGCCGCAGCTGCCCCTGCAGCTTTACAAGTCGCCGGGAAGTGAGATGGCGCGAGTGTATCGACACATGTGGCATCCCACACCAGCGACTTACCGACTCTCCAAGGGATCAAAGACATACCATCCGGTCTCTTGCCATCGCCCCGCGCAATACCGACGGGGTCCAGTACGGAAGGCACGTCGACAACAAGAGCCCTGCGGATAATACAGGATAATTAAGAAAAAATACTACTATTTATTTTATTTTACTTCTCTTTGAGCTCTCTCCTACAGTACCTAGTGTAAAAAAGTAACAGTTGGCTTAAAAAATAACGCCTTAAGAAAGCATCTGCGCTTTACTGCTCAACTTATTACAGGCCCGAAAAACTCCGATTTTTTATTGTAATTAATAACATTGTTCGTACTTTTCCTAATCACACTCGTAAATTGCTAACGCTCAAGGCGGTCGAAAAAATTATTGCATATATTAAATTTAAGTGTTCTCTGCTTTTTGTTGAGACCTTATCGATCCAATGATTCATTTATTTCTCCATGAGCAGCATTATTTCTATATTAGTTTTTTGGATTTTATTACTACCTTATTAATATATTTTTGTAGCATAAAACTGTTTAATCTGGCATAATAATAAAAGCTTGTAGAGTCTGGCAAACGAAAGTTGAGCCTGGCTGTAATTGAAACTCTTTACATGGCAACATTCTATTATTGTCACTTTCGTCACCTGGCATAAAAAGTGTCAACTAGTTTACCAGAACCAGTTTTGATACTAAGCCTTTATACATAATGGCTTTATAGCTAAATGAGTGTTACAGTGTCCACCTTCTCATTCTTTCGATCACCTTAATGTTCTACAATATGCTAAATGAACTTCTACGCTAATCACTGAAACATATATCCATCTTGTTCTACGAAGGTAAAAAAATATAGACTGGAAAAAAAAAATAACACAATTTTTTTATTTCAATACATATAAGTACGCTCAGTTTGGGATCAGATAACAGTTTGTGAGGAATATCCAAGGATATTTATTTAAAAGCATTTTATATAAAAAAAAAATATAACGAGTTTTATCCATTAAAAGCTTTATATATAAAAATAGGATATATCGATTTTATGTAAAATTTTAACTCATTTAAATGCAAATATTACTTAGGAAAATCAAAATATTTATATATTTTTTTTGTTAAGTATCAAAACAATTTATTCCTACTATATTTAGTGATACCACATCTAGATTTTTAAATTTGCCGCGCTTTTTCGGGTTCTACTTTCGTATGCCAGACTATAATAAGTTCTTTGTTAAAAAAAATATTTTTTATACAAGCTTTTTTTGAGTGACTGTACTTAAATTGTCATCAAATATACTAATGTGTACCAAATATCAAGTCAATCCGACCACTGGAAGTGGGTGAAATTCGACCTGCAAGATTCCACCCGAACAAACATACATACATATACATACATTGCAAGTCAAAACATATTTTTATGTATTAAATATCGAAATACATAATAATTTATCATAAAGATATACATTAAAGAAATAAAATTATATAAGGTAAATTTTATGTTACGCTGTTGGTTTTCTTAATAAATAAATAAATAAAGGTAAGAACTTAATAATTTTTAGATTAAAAAACACCCGCGTTTTTAATCTTTCACCAAGTTTAAAATCTTTCGCCAAGCATATATCGATGTGTTCCGACAGCTGCACTTGAGAGCCAGTTCCTTCTAAACGTTGTATGCTTACCACCCTAGGCCACATCATCACTTACCATGGTGAGATTGTGGTCAAACAAGTGACTACAAACAATAAAAAAATAAGTTACATTTTTTGTAATGAAAATTGTACAAATATAAATCAATCTTAACTATAGCCTGCCTCCTAATCAAACCAAATCTTTTTATAAGCAATACATTATTAATACTCATTAAGAAAATTAAAGAGACATTTTTCAAAGTACATATTATGTCAACGGATTCACACATCAATTTAGGAACTATTAAATTCACATCCAAACCAAACCTACAGTCTAAACAATGCACATCGCTGCAGAACACTATAGCTTTCTCTAATACACCCACACAAAGTTGTAAATATTAACAATGAGGCAAGATCACGAGGTATAACAAACATTGTACCAACATCCCGGGGTTGTTTAGTGGCCAGTTGCCCCGGGCATTGGGCACGCTACTTCGTTTACCATAATGTGCCTAAACTCTCGTCTGATGTTTCTGACATCCATTGTCAAACTAGCTACTGCGCCCCACTACCCACTACAACATTCATTTGTAAACAATTCTTCAGGGATTGTATGCTTCAGTTGTTCACCTTTTGTTTAGTGTACCTATTGTTTTGGATGAAGTTTGAAGCGTGTGCATTTGTGGTATTATGAATGTAATAATATATATATACTAAAGCTGATGTTACAATATTATTAACCGCTTACCAATTACATTATAAACTTAGCCTATTAAGCTTTACTTAACTGGTTTTAATGGTTTTCTCATAGTTTAATATAGTCCCAAAGCTTGATCTAATTAAGGATGTACTACGAGACTATTAAAAGTTGCCTGATAGAGATCCCTTTTAGAAATAACGCCGCGTGTAACTCTCATTGTTAGTTATGTTTTGTATTACTTTGCCGATCATGTATTATGTGCTTAGCAACGCCTCTTTTTAGGGTTCCGTAGCCCAAGGGTGATAACGGGGTCCCTATTACTAAGCCTCCCCTGTCCGTCCGTCCGTCTATCTGTATGACCATGTGAATAATATGTAAAGGGAGCCCATTTAATAAACGTCTTTACGAACCCTTCGTTTCTTTTTTTTCGACTCGCAATTGGCTTGTTTTTTTGCTATGTTAGAAACCCCGGCTTACGCACAACAATTCATCAAAGATTCATCGCAATAAAATGAATGGCATAGGAACACATACACGTTACAATCTGACAAACACATAAACAAACAAACTAACTACTTTTGAACTAACTTTATTTATTAATTATACATGTAGTTGGCTGATATTACAAGAGCACATAGAGCACATTAATAGCTGGCCAGTTAAAAATATGTTTTAAGTGCCCTCACTTATACATGCTTATACTGAAATTCCAATGCAGTTTGATATGACTGTATTTCAGAACTTCGACATTTGAAACATCGATCGACTGTACTGCGAATGTTCGTGAGTTCGAAAAACGTTGGGTCGAATGTATGCTATTGCGAAAAACTCTAGCTCGAATATTCATAAGTTCGAAAACGTTGGGTCGAATATATGCTATTGCGAAAAACTCTAGCTCGAATATTCATAAGTTCGAAAAACGTTGGGTTGAATGTATGCTATTGCGAAAAACTCTAGCTCGAATATTCGCGATGAAAAACATTCGAACTAAAGTTTTTCGCAATGGTATACTTTCGAAGAAATGTACTTCGCGATGAAAAATATTCGAACTAGAGTTTTTCGCAATAGCATACTTTCGCACTAACGGCTTCCTGCATAATTTTTAAAATCCAGTAATATAATTATGTACAGGTATAGCTCTTTACTACTGTTCAAACATTCATATATATATACACTATAGAGGCCCTTACAAACTAATGTTGATATATACGATTATTACGGATACTCTGCTCTGAACCAATATTTAATTATCAACCCTATGAGCAAATTGAGGCAAAAATGTTATTTAGGCTATTTATTTTAAATAGGCTATGTTTGTTAATTATACAAGTTAAAGTTTAACTGGTATTTAGCGCAGATACCTAATATATTTAGTGGATTGTAATGGACCTAGCTAGACTCTCGATAAAGATTAATGTATAATGCATTTCTGAGAATATTGACAAAAATCAATCAAATCATAATTTTTACTACGAAAATTTAATCAAAAATCTCTAGTCATTACAGCAGTTTTACTATATATCTTTTTATTATAGCAACAAACAAAGTAAGGCTCAATTACCAATTAAACCCTTCAGCTAAAATGCAATAAATACATCTCATACAATGCATTTTAGTTTCAGGAATATTACATTACCTATCTCATCTATACTATACAGGTTGCAACGGAAAGTGTACATTACAGTAATCCTCTTTTTGGTACCAGACGCACAGATAGAGACGCAAAATAATAAAGACCCTCATTGACCGGTGATATACTCGTATGTTGGTTATGATTTTAATTCAATAAACTCTTGAATGCAAACATTTTGAGTCTGTACCTGATGTAGTCTTCATCGGATTTATACGTACTCTGTATACAGACATGAGATACTAACCCCCTCATTCATAATAAAGTTATCAAACGTTGATTAGCTAAAATTCCGAAGTCTTTATCTGACATGTGACATTTGGTGATCGAAAGAGTGAGACGGGGCACACTATTACACTGATTTAGTTAAAAAGCGATTATGAATAAGGGGGTTAGTATATTCAAGCAACAATATTTACTCTCTCAATGGCACCAAGGTATTGACGTTTACCGTCACCGATGCAACATGTCCGTCACACGGATTCGCTCACCTATCCCTGTACCACGCTGTACAACCTATACATATATCCGTATGTGTCACGTACATCCGAACAGCTGAATAAATAAATCTAGCTCGTGTTTCACCTTTCAGTTGAATCTGTAATCCCGATTCAGGAATTGGATTAGATTTTTATTATTCATGTTTGGTTAGCGTTTAGTTCGCGGTGATGAAGGCGTGTGGATAGAATTTATGAATGGTTGATGTGTTTTATATGGTATATATTATTTTCGTTTCTGGAAATCCTTTGATTCGAACTGTATTAGTAGAGTAGTTACCATATAGGTAAAAAAATACGTAGCAAATCCGACTTTGTTCGCAAAAATAGTAAAATCATAATAAATAATGGTCATAATAGAGATTCTAAATTTTGTTGTAAGTATGTATTAGATACTTACTTATTTTTACCATAATTTATTAAAGTTTGTATGAAAGTAAATATCAATGACATTGTTCATTGTAAGGATTATTTTTGTGTTTTTACTGTTTTAATTTTGTCTCCTAACATATAATAAATTGAGTACTATGAAGTAACATGATAATTATATACCTACCTTTAAAATTTAATTAGTTCAGGCTTTAGTACCTACCATTGGACAATACGACAGAATTACGCTACACTATGTAATTCCCGTAATCCGGATTAAAGCTTCGTAGAAAATTAATTAACGGTTTCATAGTATACTTTATCCGGAAGGAAGCCTATAAATTGTATGAAATCATTCATCCATATAATTTTACTATTTCATTGTGTTATTTATAGTCATTGTAAGTAAAAATTTATTAATTGAACTGAAACGGCAGTGAAAACAAAGGATGTTTTATTACTGCATAAATAAATGACATGTATGCACTGGAAACGTGAGTAAGTTTGTTTATCTGCAAAAAAAAGTTTATACAGTGACTATTCTTACAGTGTATTAAAATTATCTTGCATGCAAAGTAATTTTTTTTCAGTTTAAAACAAAAAAAAACAATAATATACGCAAATATATAAAATTACTAATAAGGATAATAAACACAAGAGAATGAACTCCAGTAGTATTTTCATTTAAAAACATGAAATAGCATATTGTTTAAAAAAATATTGAACTAAAATACACACTATTTTCTACATCGTAAGTGTCACTAATCAAACTATTCCGCTTCTGCCATAAATGAAAACAACAATTTTGTACTAGGTACCAAATCAAAAAAGATAATGACGGAAATTCAACGCGTCCAATTTCAATTTCAGATTTTAAACCCGTATTTGTGTACAAACAAATAGCCCCGCGGCATGACATTGTGACGTCACGTGTGACCACAATCCAACGCGCACGATCACCGAGTGAGATATGCGACCATATATAAAATGCGAGACCAAAATCGATATAAATTACTGATATCTAGGACCGAGGTATTATGCTGTTTTAAATTCAAATACAAATCTATCCATCGATTAGCTAGGTCTGGGAAATCCTGGTCGCCAACGATCGCTAATTTCACTGCTATATTTAAGCGTTTATATAGGTATGTTTAAGCGATAGATAGGTCAAAGGGATTAATTTTTTTTTTTTTTTTTTTTTTTTATACCTCTAAGGTGGCAAACAAGCATACGGCCCGCCTGATGGTAAGCAGTTACCGTAGCCTATGGACGCTTGCAACACCAAGGGCATCACTCGCGCGTTGCCGACCCTGAAAAACACAGCCACACAGACAGCGACAGCGAGCAAAACAAACCTTATTTTAGTCATCATTATCATCATCAGCTTATAATGTCCCATTGCTGAGCAAAGGCTCCTTTCACAAATTAGGGTGAAAGGGAATGGGCAATACTCCACCACGCGTGCCCACTGCGAATTGGTGGAGGTTGGCTAGTGGTCAACCTACTATTGGATTGTTTCAAGCCGCCTAACAGGCATCCAACTAGCTTAACGACTATCACAATTAAGTAATAACCGAGACCAACGGCTTTACGTGCCTTCCGAAGCACGGAAACGTAGTAAACATAGTAAAATACCACTAGGCGGTCACCCATCCAGGTACCGACCACGACGGTGGTAGCTTAACTTTGCCGATCGATTAAGAACGGCTAATCATACTACACCACGAGCGCTTCATTTACGTATATACGTATTTATAGCTTATTTTAGTAACTATACAAAAAGTAGTGCATCATTTTTACAAAATACACCTAGAACGACTTCATTGTAAATGTTTCGTGATCACGTATAGTATTGACGCGGTGACACAGCGTGATTTTTGTGAATGGAAAACATGCATCGTATATAGAATTTCCCCGTTTAGAATCTGTCAGTGCTTTGTAACGTAGAGGCGCGGTGGAAAATTGGAATCGCCGCGCTATTTTGTTGCAATGCAATAACTTTTTGGAATGCGTTGTCATCGGAAAAATCTGCTGTATTTCTCTTCTATTCGATTTCTAATCTATTTACTGTTGTTAAAGCCGTAATAGTGTTTCGGTGTAGATCCTCACACAACTTTAGTATTTATGACATTTTTAGTTAAAAAATAAGTAGGTATGATACTAAATTAGTTTAGTTGTAAACAACAGAATCAGCACCATTATAGCAAAGCGGATAACTTTATTTTCCTGTGATTCTTGCCGGAGTCTTCTTAGTTTAAGTGTATTCTGAACCGATGGTAGAGTCAACGATAACGTTTATTAGTGCCTCTTAAACTGATTCATTAAGAGTGCGTATAAAGCAAAATAACAATCTTAGAATTGAAATTTACCCAAGTAAATAGTATTTAAATGAAAAAATATTTTTATATGTGTATTTTCATTATATACGCGAGGGTTCTATCTGAGCAAAAACATAATGGAATGAAATTTCCTCGATAGAAAAAAATCATAAAGCTACCTCTAATAATAATGAATTTTCGGTTTTATTCGTTCATGGTGTATCTAATTAAGATAAAAATTCGATAAGTAATATCACTAACATATGACCTAGGGCTATAACTAACGATTTTTTAAAATATTCTATACTTTACGAGTTATTTAGATAAAAAGCGCTTAGTTCATTTTTGTTCCGCGAAACACGCTATCTCCATCTCATCTCCATGCGATAGACATAAGTTTGTTTCATCTGACATTGCCATATTTTTCTGGCTTGGTACGCACTCTTAACTTTTTGATTTAATTGAATCACTACATAATTCTGACCAAATTTCAAAATAACTCTAACTTTAAAGTGTAAATAATTCTTAAATCTGGATATCTGGCAACACTGCATAAGCCTCCACCAAGGTCCCATAGCGGACTATTTGAACAATGCATAATACAATTACAAGCTTATCTATATTTACAGAACAATAGTGGTGCCAACGTTAGCTCGCATGTATATTTTACATATTAACAATCCCAAATATTACGTAGGTTAAGTCTTTGGTGGTTTAGATTCGTTCTCTTTAGATTACAGCCTTATTTCATTGTAATAATTAAACTAAAATAAATAATTGTTACTCATTAAAATAACGGTATTTAACCGTAAAGTTTATAGGAAAATCCTTTTGGCTTGTTACTACTAATTCGTCTGCTGAATCAAATAATTCTTCCATAGCATAACAGAACATATTTTATTAATTAAATATATTCCCACGCCTAACTTCATTAAAATCTTTTTACAAGGTATGTTTGTTCGGGTGGAATCTTGCAGGTCGAATTTCACCCACTTCCAGTGGTCGGATTGACTTGATATTTGGTATGCATTAGTGTATTGGATGACAATGTAAGTAGAGTCAACAAAAAGTACAGTCACTAAAAAGCTTGTATAAAAAAAACGCCCCGAACCAACAATTTCATCAAAATCTTTAGAGCCGTTTTCGAAATCTCAAAACATAAAATAAATATACAAATATTGCTCGATTTTGTATTTCATAAATAGCTCAGCATTCTTTAAAAGAAATAGTTTAATAAAATACTCTAAAGCAACGGAATTTATGGCATAAATCGTGTCGGGTATAAGAACACTTCCTATCCAAGCTTGAAGGCAGGCAAGCAATAGTGTACCTGCACATAAAATATTGCAGACTATCCCAACGATCGCCAGTTAACCGTCCTACTAAAGCTTATATTAGAGGTTTAAATGAAGGTATCCCTATTTAGGTCACTAACACACTTCGTGCTTTTGAATCGGCTATTTATGTGCACAACACCGGCTGTGGATAATTTATTAGCCATTGCAATGTAGACTTTATAACAGGGATAATTGTATTAAAGTATGGAATATGGTTTCGTGTTCCTTTAAAACGACAGAGACTGTATTATCATAATCATACCAATAATAATCATCATCATATCAGCACATGGATGTCCACTGCCGAACATAGGCCTTCGCCATTGATTTCCACTTCGAACGGTTCTGGGCCGATTGCATCCAGCGGCGCCCAGCGACTCTGACCAGGTCGTCGCTCCACCTGGTGGGAGGTCGTCCCGCTCGGCGCTTTCCAATACGTGGTCGCCACTCGAGAACCTTTCTTCCCTATCGGTTATCGGCTCTTTGAGCGATGTGGCCTGCCCACTACCACTTCAGCTTACTAACTCTACGAGCTATGTCCGTCGTTTTCGTTCTCCTACGAATGACCTCATTACGGACCCTGTCCCGTAGAGAAATTCCGAGCATAGCTCGTTCCATAGCTCGCTGAGTGTCTCTAAGCTTATTTATGCGGCCAGCAGTAAAAGACCACGTCTCTGGTAACACGCACTGATTGAAGAGCTTTGTCTTCAGAGAGAGGTATTTTGGACGTGAAGATATGCCGTAGCTTTCCGAACGCTGCCCAGCCGAGTTGGATTCTTCGATTGACCTCTTTGTGGAAGTTGGTCATACAAACAAACATACTCGTCTACAACTTCGAGAACAGTGCTCCCAACAATCACCGGCATTGGCGGAATATGAACATTAGACATAATTTTTGTCTTGTCCATATACCAATAATAATATAACTGCATAACTTTATGCGCTTGTGGTGTAGCATGATTAGCTGTTCTTAATCTAATGGCAAAGTTAAGCTACCACCGTCGTGATCGGTACCTGGATGGGTGACCGCTCAGTAGTATTTCTAAATCGAGCGTTTCCGTGCTTCGGAAGGCACGTAAAGCCGTTGGTCCCGGTTATTACTTAATTGTGATAGTCGTTAAACTAATTGGAGGCCTACTAGGCGGCTTGAAAAACTCCAAGAGTAGGTTCACTACTGATCCTGCCCATTCCCTTTCACCCTTATTTGTGAAAGGAGGCCTAAGCTCAGCAGTGGGACATTGTAGGCTGATGATGGTGATGATGATGCTTGTCGCTCAATCAGTCTGAATGAATTGTGTGAAATTTGCTGCATTAATCATACCTGTTCCAGGATATCTTTTCAGAGAGGTAGAGCATAGCGATGGTTTATTCGCTTAAAGAGCAGCTCGACTGGGGAAGTACCTCCACCTTACAGAATACTGCAGCCAAATAACTTTATGTTGTGTAAAGTTGTGTTCCTGCGCGTGAGTAAGGTCGCCAGAGCTCATAGGGGAGGGGGGAAAGGTCGGTAACGCGTGAGCGATGCTTCGTGTGTTGCAAGCGTCCTTATGGCTACGGTAACCGCTTACCATCAGGCGGGCCGTACGCTTGTTTACCACCTTAGTCGTATAAAAAAAAAAAATATAGCAGTAGAACATTTGATACGTCGGTAAAACCGTGGGACGGTAACTACGTACCCAATGGAATAATTAAAACTAACTATATACCTATTACCTTTTTTCATTATTTATTGATGAAAGTTACAGAATTTCAATAAAAATAGTTGGCGTAACACCGTATTTAGTTCAGTAGTTTAGACCATTTTATCGCCTCTCTTTCTATCTGTTTTTTCTTTTGTTATTATTAGTTTTTGATTTTCTATTATGATTATAGATGTTTATATTATTATGTCACTGTATGAGCGTTATGTCATGGACGTGGGCCTCGGCTGAAAACCAGCGCGAGGGTTAGTTTTTTACTAACCTAAGCACAATGCTGAGTCGAGACCTATTCCGAGCATCACGCAACATTACATTAGTTTTCTAATTCTCTACTTGTTTTTATGTTTATAGTCAATTGTTTGTTCTATTTGATGATAATGTGTGTTGTATGGAATAAAAAAAATTCTTTCTTTCTAGTACCATGAATAATATAATGATGGTTAACAAAGGAACTGCGACTTACAGACATAAGTTTGGCAAACACTTTTTTTTATACCACTAAGGTGGCAAACAAGCATACGGCCCGCCTGATGGTAAGCAGTTACCGTAGCCTATGGACGCTTGCAACACCAGGGGTATCACTCGCGCATTGCTGACACTGAAGAAATCTCTTCACACCCTTTTTGGAGAACCCCATGCTGTACTCCATTGGGAAAACCATGGCGGGGAGCTCATTCCGCAATCTGAGCGTCACACTCGCTTTATCTGAGTGTCAGGTATGATGGTGATGTAGCTAATTTTAATTAATCTTTTCACTGTATACATGCGAGTAAACGTAGGTACAGTCATCATTAAATGCAACGGTAATAAGATTTCTCTTCATCATTCTTCATACATTATATTTTTGTAAACTGACGATTGGCTTGTATTTCAACATAATCTCACCATGATTATAATGATATGACAGAAAGCAGAATAGGTAAGCAGAGCCTAGAAAAGAAACTGGGTCTACATGTACAGCTGTACCCTACCGGTGTCGAGGCAAGATTGTACTCGTATATCGGATTTATTCCACTAAGCAAAATAATTTCTGAAACATGAACTGAACTTCAAAAATCCTAAAAAGTTTTTAATTTGGAGCTGCTAAGATTATTAAGTCAAATAAAAATATGCTTTAATCGGGGGGCACGGCAGTGCCCCCGCCGAGTCGAGCGCGAAGCAAACACTGCCGTACCATCCTTTACTGGAACCATTTCGCCGCATTTTAAGGCCCCTATTTGAGAACCTCTGGATAAGACCCGAACGCAGAAATTTTCGTCATCCAGTAAGCTATAATCACATACATAAAAATCCAAAATTTCAAGTCTGTAGGTCATTTAGTTCCGAAGTTAAGCGAAAGCAAAGTTTCACATTTATGAAACTCACTCACTCACTCACTCACTCACTCATGATCATCAAAATAGAACTAGTACTTCCCATAAACTCAGAGAGCTGAAATTTGGTACAGAGTTAGGGTTTAATGACCACATAAAGGGAAAACTATAAAAACTAGGATAATCGAAGATCTGGAGTACCTGGTGACCCTGAATAGAAAACACAAGAGCCCAACCAAACTATTAGAGATCGACATACCGCCTTTACAAAAAATATTCAACTTGGTGGGCCGCTTCATTTTCTACAAAAAGAAGTGAAATCCCATCAAAAACATTCTGTAAAAAACTAGCCAAGTCTCGATGGAGCTGCTTGTTTATCTCTAAAAAGTAATGAAATCTAGACAAAGTCGTGCCAAGTCTAAGGTTCCTTACTGCGATTTCTTTATTATTATAGTTAATGTTGTGTGACTTGGCCGTTGAAGGGAACACAAGGGCACAAAACCAGGTGTTCCATGACACCATTGCACCAATCTGTACTTGTACCCACTAACGTATAAAGAATGTTCAACGGCCAAGTCACACAACATTAACTATAATAATAAAGAAATCGCAGTAAGGAACCTTAGACTTGGCACGACTTTGTCTAGATTTCATTACTTTTTAGAGATAAACAAGCAGCTCCATCGAGACTTGGCTAGTTTTTTACAGAATGTTTTTGATGGGATACAATTGACACTTACTTACACAACATTAAAAATTAAAAGCTAATTGGAAACCTGTAATATAAAATAAATTGTGTACCTTAAGATTTCATTGAAAATCTTGTTAACGCTTTATTCCGCAAAACGAAGATTTACCTAAATTATCCAAAGTAATCCCGTGACTTAGCTAATTCAATAAAATATATTTTATTCACATTCAGATCACCTTGTCTAGACTGTTTTAAAGTAAATAAATATACTTTCTATTAGATACATTAGTTTCAATTATGACGCTATTCAAAAAAAATTATGATTTTACAAAATTGATTCTAGGTTGCCTGGAAGAAATCGCTTCAGCGATAAGGCCGCCTGAATATTTTGCACTTTTGTTTATGATTTGTTATTTTTGTACACTGTTTTTGTAATCGTGTTAACAATAAAGATTTTTTTGTATTGTATTGATTTAGTCCCTGCAGTTAGTTCCCATTTTACATCTTATTGACGAAAAATTTAATAAAATTATAGTTTTTTTTTTACCATAATCTCACCATGGTAAGTGATGATATGGCCGAAAGTAGTAATCACACAAAGCCTAGAAGGAACTGCCTCCTAAGTCCAGCTGTCGGAACACACCGATAGGTGGTTGGCGACTGATTTTTAATATTAAGATGGTAGCGAGCCAGGTGGGTACTACGAAGTACCCTACCACCGTGCTACGATTTCCTTATGTTTTTCTTTACCGAAAGCTCAAGCTCATTGTAGGATTCGAGCCCGCGACCGTCTTCTCGGCATCCGACGTCACTACCACTGAGCTAAAAAAGCATTAAAAAGATGGATTGGTAAAAAACACAAATTTTACCTACGCTATTCACAAATCATAAAAAGACTTTTCGAAATTTGAACTAGTAATTGATAGACCATACCCCAAAGTGTTACAGGATTTTTATCCCGGAAAACATGATAGCTCGGCAAAAGGAGATACGCATCGATTGGACCTAATTATCTTTTCATGCCTTTTTGATCGAGGCCTCCGGAGACCAGCAGCGGGTGGGGAGCTTTTCTTCCACCACTTCAGCTTGGCTATGCAAAGAGGAAAAGCTTCCAGCCTTCTAGGAACCTTCGGCCGACTTGTGGACATTTTCTATATATGTACATATTTGTTGTAAATTGCTTTTACTAATACAACCCATTCGAGTTTTTTTTACATTTATCATAATTTTATACATAACTATACCGTGTTTTAAGCTTTAATTATTATTTATCCTATACTCCTATCATTTATGCATGGAAATTGCAAACAGTAAGCTTGCATTATCATTATAATTAATATCCTAATTAATTTCGAAATTGTTTGCTTCGTCTTGTCAATTTACGAAAAATAAAATATAAAATTCCGAATTCCATAAATTCCACAGCAATGTCGAATACGATTATATTTCAGGGTATAATTAACGTCACGTCTGTCGTCACAAAAACCATCTATCGACATACAAGTTTCTTCAATCCACATACGAGCCGGGTCGGATAAAAGCTGAAAGCCTGTCCGCGACCATTATTCCGAGTGATGAAGCAAATTGTTAAAAAGCACGCACCTAACAACACTGGAAATGAAAACTTATGTTGACCAACCCCCAAAACACAGAAGCCACTTTCTGTCAGCGTGACTGTTTATGGAATGTTTATGTTGTAGGAAAAATTACATAAACTAAGGATAAGTCAGATGACTGCTGCATTCAAACCCACCCAAAAGCCGGAATTCCGAATTCGGAAATTGTAGAGTTTGCATTTTGTCTGGACCTAATATTACTAAATAACATACAGCAAGCTAAAAATTATAGGCTTCAAATATTAATTATTAATAGTAGTAATAGTAGTAGTAGTATTAGTAGTAGAAGATCCAGATAATATCGATCTGCAACCATCTGTTTAATGGATGAAAAGTATTTTACATCAAAACATTAAAAATATATCACGAGTCTCTAAAAAATCCTGTCCAGAAATGGTTTATAAAAAAAATGTGTTTTAAACTTTGCACACATTAGTTTAACGAATAAATTTTATATCAATCGAAAGTATGAAACCTATAGAATACATAAACTTTGGGTTATCTATTCTTTTTCTGGCGTAACTATGGGTTGACAGCCTAGGTATAAACATGTAGAAATCTAAGTCGATACTAATAAGTTACACCCATGTGTTTAATAAATAAATCTTATATCAAAATAAACGCTATTTCATTGCAAACTCGATGCTATAGGGTTGTGTGGGAAAAATCTGATTTGAATAACGGTTGGCGAGCTTTAAAAAACTAAATTTTGGTCCCTACATGTCAGGATACAAGGATAAATATTTAAAACAGTTTTAATAATAATAAGAATTGAATAATGACTATCTATGAAATTCATGCTTTATAATTGTGTCCGTGAGAAAATCGCTTTTTACCTGATTGAGTGAGAAAATATATCTAGAATTTTGAACAAGCGAGCATTTTTATATATAAAGTCGACCAACATAATCATCAGACAGAGGCCTTATCAAGACGAATCAAATGAGCCCAAACTCGGAAGGGGTTGCGTCGTTTTATTACAGAGTCCCCATGGTCACCTTCCGGCTCCATTATCAGATCAGCATAATAATATTGCATTGTTATATGAAAATAATAAATTGATTTCAAGCCAGACACAGACTTTGAAAGCCACGGAGAAAAGTGACATAGGTCCGTTCAGCACAGCGTCTCGTCCCGCACTGATTTATTGGACGACAGAGGGGTCGCCCACGCGTATTTCGAGTATTGATAACGAAAAAAATTCGTAAGAAATTATTATAAAAAATATTATCATCGGTAGGGTGTCAACAAGGCGACCCTCTAGGGCCGGCTATTTTTAGTTTAGCAATACATCCCATCATCACCCAATTGGAATCTTAATTTAATGTATGGTATCTTGATGACGGAACTTTAGGAGGCAACGTGGATACAGTTCTGAAAGACTTTAGATCTCTTTTATATAATCTCAATTCCATTGGACTTTCCTTAAATACATCTAAATGCGAGGTTTTTATTTCAGATACCTGCCAACTTAAAACCTATGCCATAGAGGAATTTAAAAAAATTGCACCAAACATCAAAATTCTAAATAAGAGTTCACTTCGCCTTCTAGGTTCCCCAATTTTTATGGATTCTTTTCAATCTTTTATTGATGAGAAAATTCAAAATTTTAATAACGTTTCGGAACGCCTTTTAAAAATCAATACACATTCGGCTTACACGGTTATCAAATACTGCCTTTTCGTCCCTAAATTTACATATTTCCTAAGATGTTGTCCTTTCTGGAACCACCAATCTATTTTACAGAGCCTAGACATCATCATTAGAGAAACCCTCTCATCAATTTTAAATATACTTTTTGACGACCGCACTTGGACTCAGGCATCACTTCCAATACGATCAGGAGGCCTGGGCATCCGCAAAATTTCAAGTATTTCACTCCCGGCTTTCTTGTCATCAGTCAATAGTACACAAATACTCGTCAATGATATACTAAAACATTCGATTCCATCGTGTGACAGATGCCAAGATAGCATGGACTTTAGCCTGCCCTAATTCCAGTTTACCCACATTCCCATCCTCACAGAGGCAATGGGATAAGCCACTCTGCGAGCTAGTACGGAATCAACTTATAGAAACGTCAACTAGCCACGCTGATCTCGCCCGTCTCAATGCCGTGTCAGAATGGGAATCGGGTCTTTGGCTGCGAGCTCTTCCGTCAGCAAACATAGGAACCTTGCTCGATCCATCTACTTTCCGGCTTGCGTCTTGTCTTCGTCTGGGTGCACCTATCTATGTGTCTCATCGCTGCCAGTGTGGTACTTTCGTCGATCAGCTTGGCCACCACGGGCTATCGTGCATAAAAAGTGCAGGCAGGATTCCGCGCCATTCGGACCTCAACGACATCATCCGCAGGGCTCTTGCCAGCGCCCACGTATCAGCTATTCGTGAACTGAGCGGCTTGATGCGGGACGATGGCAAGAGGCCTGATGGAATGACTCTGATGCCCTGGAAAATGGGGCGGCCTTTAGTATGGGACGCAACTTGCGTCGATACTCTTGCGCCGTCCCACCTTCCAGAGACTATCAAAAAGGTGGGTGGTGCGGCTGTCTGTGCCGAAAGCCTCAAGCGGCGCAAATATAGTAAGCTAGATGTTGCCTACATATTTGAGCCGTTTGGGGTAGAGACTTTGGGCCCGTGGGGGCCAGGAGCCCATCGTATTTATCGCGAAATTTCAAAGCGTCTGATCGACGCTTCACGTGACCAGAGGGCTGGCGAATACCTAGGTCAGAGGATTAGCATTGCCATACAGCGTGGCAATGCCGCCAGCGTTCTGGGCACTTTACCCACTGGCAGCGACCTGGAACAGCTTTCCTTTTTATAAACGGCTTTCTCCCCTTTTATTATTTTATTTCTTTATATTTCTGTTTTCTTTTTATTTTTTCCTATGTAAATATTCTTTATATATCTATATCATTTGTAAATATTGCCATCTAGTTTATAAATTAACATTATATGACTATCATAACCAAAAAAAAAAAAAAAAAAAATTGTAAAAATAAGCTGAAGGTGACCTTGGTAATTAATTTTCGAATATGTTAATGGCAAAAAACAAATCTTATGATTTATATTTTCGGAGAAAAAGGGTTTTATATTTGAAAACAAAGGTTACTTTGAATTTTATTTTCTGTTATTTTAAATCGTATTTTTAATTTTCTGAAAAGAAGAGGATATGCTTTGTATCATGTAGATTATAATTTATATTTATTTTCTATACAGATTACGGAGAAAAATGGTTTTAATGTAGCCCAAATGAAGCCCATTCACATATATCGCCGCCTTAACATATACATTTAAAATTTCAGCTCAATCGGAATACGGGAAGTGGATCAAATTTAACTTACAAGATTTGATTACAGACACACATTGCAGACAACGGGACAGGTAAATAAATAAAATAAATGCCACCAACTTTATTTATTTACTAAGTAATTTAATTGACGGTAAAAGTTACCAAGTAAAATGGCTGTAACTCAAGGCAGGAGAGGTCTTAGATTAAGTTTCAATAGAGTCTCTCAAAACCTACAGGCCCATTGGACATTAAATCCATATAATATTATTAGTTTCACATCCAGCAACTTTAAGCATCTGAAGAAAATGCTTGAGGACCCAGCAAGTGGTGTTTATAGCTCACGTCCTTTTGTCATGTACCGAGATAGTCATGTACACAACAATTAGTTATGATCCGTTAAACCCACCGAAACCTTTGTTTATTTTTATTGTCTTCGTTTCTTCATTGGTATCTCAAACATGAAAATTAAAGTCAAAGCCAAAAAATTCAATTTAGTCCCCAGAAACTTATGAAAGTCAAATTTACTGCAGTTACCACCGGCTCGGAACTCGGCCTTCAACTGAGAAGAATCCGGCCAGAAACTCAGCAAGGTTACATTTTTTCGTTATTATCGAAACAAATAATATATTATTATTACGTGTTCCTATAATAAAGTGGTCAATATAAAGCATATTTAATGAACCACGAAAGTATTCAGAAAACGCATTCAGGTTTCCAAAAATGTTGTATTGCAACCAATTATTTTCGCCGCAAATAATTTAAGCCAGTGCAAATATCAGCGTCAGACATTGTTGCTGAATTGAATACATGGAATGCGTTTGCAATTGGAAAAAATCGTTCTGCATACGCAAAAAAGGTCATGAATAAACTGGGGAGTAATTTTCAGGAAAGGTTCTGATTGTCATTTTTTATAATGTAATATTCCTACCTAGTATTTTAAATATTTCGGTGAAAGCTGTTTTCTTTATTAGCGTAAATTACGTATATTTTCAACTTCAGGTAAGTAGGCAAAAAAAAAATGGGGCAAATTGTAAATATGGTGAATACATAGGTGGTAAACTTGAAGCGCTCGTGGTGTAGCATGATTAGCCGTTCTTAATCGATCGGCAAAGTTAAGCTACCACCGTCGTGGTCGGTACCTGGATGGGTGACCGCCTAGTGGTATTTCAAATCGAGCGTCTTCCGTGCTTCGGAAGGCATGTAAAGCCGTTGGTCCCGGTTATCGCTTAATTGTGATAGTCGTTAAGCTAGTTGGATGCCTTCTAGGCGGCTTGAAAAATTCCAACAGTAGGTTAACCACTAGCCTATCTCCACCGATCCGCAGTGGGCACGCGTGGTGGAGTGTTGCCCATTCCCTTTCACCCTCATTTGTGATAGGAGGCTTGTGCCTAGCAGTGGGACATTATAGGCTGATGATGATGAAACTTGTAATAAACGAACAATCAAACATAAAACTTACAATAAATACTCAAAATAAGAACAAACACGCCACAGACTATGGTTAAAAAAATAAAATATATACGGACCTACATAGAACGATTCGGTTGAGTGGTCAGCTGCAATGTGGTCAATATATCACGTTGGAGTTTTACTGGATAGCTCTTCACATGTGGCCATCGGAACCAGCTATTTTTGTTATAACCAAAGTATTTTTCAAATGGCTTTCTGTTTTTGTATTATGGCCATCAGCGAAATTGCTCGTTGATATATTATCAAATTGAACATTCAATACCAATTTTCCATTGTACTTTTAGTACATAAACAAATATATAATGTAGGTGTTAGCTTCACTAGAATGTTTTTATTGAAATCACAGTCGAATAAAGCGTTGTGTCTTACTCAAAGACTGCTGCTGAGTACCAAAATGTTTTATCAATTATATTCCACTGATGTCGTTTATTTATTGTTTGTTTAAAAGTATAAAGTACTTTCTTGTACCTACCTTTTTTTGTACCTTTTGAAAGTCCCAAGGTTGTAGGAGTCACAAACACAGATGTCGGAAGCAAGTTCCACTCCCTTACTTTCCGCATTAAAAAATGAGGATGCACAATGTTCGTTATGTCAACAACGTACGGGTAAAGGTTTCCCGACTTCTTGTGGTTCGGTGTAGGAAGATTCAGTTTCGATCGGAAAAAAGCTCATCCACGTGTTACCGCTTATCACCACGTTGCTTGTTTGTCACTTACTAGTAAAAAATAAATAATTGAAAAACCGAGACGTGTGTGTGATGTGATACATTTTTTTAAAGCTGTAAAATTTGTCTAATGAAAGTAAACAACGTCTATTTGTCTCATATAAAAACTTATGTCCTTACCTTAGAGAATTTGGACGTCCTTACGTACTCGTGAGAACTTATCCTGGTGCTCAACTTGGCCACTTCGATAGCACGCCAAAATATGTTTTTTTTTTCAACTCATAATCTTATCCTTTTTCTTTATCATTGGATTTCTTTTTCCCTTTCTTTAAACCCAGTATTTATCTTCATATGCTATATTGTAACCTGGCATTTTTATCAATACCAACAAAACTAATAAATATCCGTCACTTGTATAGATGTGTATGCCAAACGAGAACCTCTCATAATATCTGTTATCTTCAGACGCTGGCAGTTCCAACGCCTTTTCTTGGCAACAAGAAAATATCCATTTACGTATTGCGTCTACTCCCGTCTTGTTATTTCATTTACTTGAGTCTTCTGTATAAAAGCCGAAAAGTAAATTAGATTTACGGAATGGCTCAAAACCACAGCGTTTGGGTAAGATTAAAACTAGTAAAAAAAGGGTAAATACCTACATCTTGAAGTTAATAATCTGTGTGTAGCGAGAAACCTTTGATATTTATTTCGCTTTCATCGGTAACAATTTGGTGAAATTTAATCATGGAATAAGAAGAGTTCTCGTGAAATAGAGATACTTGGAATACAGTAATAAAATCAAGTTTTTTAATACTTTGGCTGAAGAACTAGGTACTTCAAAGAATTAATTATTCCAATTCGGAAATAGTCGGAACTACTAGGAAACCGTAAAAAATCTTTAAGCATTAAAAAGTTTAATACAAGCTTTTAATCATACCTTTTGGCTATTAAGGTTTTTACCTTCCAATTATCTTTTTCAAATATACAAAAAATAACGAAAATTCCACAAAACTTCGATTTGTACACTTTTCATATAAAAATTTCAACAAACTGTTTGGGTTTGTACGTGATACACTTAAATGGACCTTTTTATTGGCAATATGTGCACACGTGCCACTAACGATTGTTCTCAAGATGCAATATACACGCTAAACTATGTTTTATTGCATCGTTTGTATGCTGGGGAGATTATTGTATTATTTACGTTGGTAACATCGTTCTTGTTATTGTACTACTGGTATTTTTGGATCATTTACAGATATCCTGGAACATTTCATGACTTGAATTTAGGCGCCGCTCCCACAGCGAGCGATCTAGAGTTCCTCGTGACACGTTCTAGTGCAATTCTGTTCTTTTTTGACAGCTGACGACGACGACGTCCGTCGTCGCGGTCTATTCTCTATACATTCGTAGTGCGGTGCTACATTTTTCAATTGGTCAATTAATTAATGTTTAATTTTAGGAAGCTCCTATTAAGGTCGTATTATGTATCCATTATAAAAAAAAACCTGTCACTTTGTGGATCACTTTCATTTATGATAGTTTCTGTGTAATGTTATGATATTTGAAGTAAGTATGTTTTATTACAAATTATTTATTATAAATCCAAGACTGTTCTTTGTCGAAATCAGTCAAAAACAAAGGCCCAGTTCAGCAGAGGACATCTCGTGACAGAATATGATGATGATACTAATTTTATAGTGGTTACAGAGTTGGTATACATATTTCAGATATCTGCAGCTCGGATAAGTCATATTATGGGCATCCTTAAATCAGCCAATGATGAAGATATCTTGGAAAAACGTCATCAAGCTCAACAGTTGAGACTTTTGGCGAGTAATTCTTTAACTATTCTTGTTGAAATAAACATTGATTAAATTGTGCACAGCACTACAAAGTCAATGCATTTTTATTTACTGGAAATGCTAAAATTCTTCCAAATTCTATATAGAAGTCTTTGATATCTGGCTTATTTTTATTATTCCTTATAAAAAAATACCTCGTCAATTTAGTAGTATGTACTTACATACGAGTATGTTATTAAACATTATTCGTGAAAAAATGTTAATTGTTTCAATATTTTCAAAATATGGGCGCTATATCTAGCTTTCTTTTTGTGAAGTTTAAGTCGTAATATTAAGATAAAGTTAAACCAATGAATAGCCTTCATATTAAACCTTTAAAATTGGTATATTCAGTACATTAAAGTTTTACTAAAATATGAAATAAAATTAGCCTTTATCTAGTTTCCATATCATAAGTTTGCTTAGCTTGGGATTACGACTCAGATCATTAAAATAAATGAAATCCACTCGCAGAGCGCAGTTGATGTTTACAATACACCTTCCAGCCCATTTTAATTCTTTTGACCTATTCAAGTATTCAATTGTTTCGACATGCAATAGTCCGGGAGGTACTGATGCATTTTAGGTAGTATTAATATGCCGATCGATGGCCATCTTTTTCAATAGATCTTGAATGACTAATATGTGAACCACGCATCAGCGATGCACCCGCGGTGGGTTTAGGATTGGAAGGTTACGGCAGGGGTAAACTTTTTTTTTTACAAATTCATGCGAGCAGCTGACGCGTGTTTCCCCATCCACCATGCAGCAGACGATTTTTTTCAGCTCAGTATTATGTCAAATACTTATGAAACAAGTTTGAGCCGGCGTACTATGTCTTTTTTTTTACTGGGAGTGGCTGATGACGGATGTAGAAGACTTGAGCACTTACTTGAGCAGACGGTCGGTTCACTTATTAGTCATATAAGATCAACTATACATTTCAACGTCAGCCGGCTTACTATGACTTTTGTGTTTGCAACGCTACCTCCCGGACTAACCGTCACAACGGAGTCGTCGTCGGTTGCTGTCAAAAACGTTTCAGAATACCAAAGCTGTAATGTATGCGGCGCTTTTGATCGAGGCGAACGCACGTATGAAAATAAATAATAAAAATAATATTTTCTAAAAAGAAAGTAGAACTCTAACCACTAAATCTAGACTAGACCGCTGGATCGGCTTAGAGCTTGTACTATGGATACTATACGAATTATATAGGGCGACTGGTAATTAGTAAACGACACTTAGACACATTGTACTCATGATAACAAACAACTTTCCCAAAGAAACAAAAAGAGTTAAATTATTTTATTAAATAAAAGCTGATGGTGTTATTATTCTTGTTAAGTACAGAATATTACGGGCTCATGTGCTAAGTAAATTTAAAATGATTCTTTGGAAAAGTTGTTTGTTATCATGAGTACAATCATGTGTCTAAGTACTGTTTACTAATTACCAGTCACCCTAGTCACCCAACCATACCACTTAAATACAGATATTTTGAGTCAGATAGAAAACAATAAGCATTTACAGTACCTATAACCTTCTCCCCAATCGGCCAGACATGTTTCTTAGAATAAACAAGTCTATTACCTAGCTGTATTTTTATTGTTGTCTACTTCATATTTATATTATTGTCTTGATAAAATAAATGCTTTACACTTGAAGATAAATCTAAAGGTGTCTGGATACTAGAAGATTGTCACAATTTATTTTATGATTATTGTCTCCTACTATTTATCATATGGAAGCCTTGTCCGTGAAGATATCTATTGTTACGGACATAATTCTGATTTATGACAGAGGGATTAAAAGGAGTGATAGAGGTTCTACGAAACTTTTGAGATTTCCATTTACTTTCACGAGATGTTAATTGCTCAAGGATAAAAGATTCGCATAAATTAATGACCCTATTTCAACGCTAAGTTATCTTAAATTACAAAAAGAATTTTAAGACATTTCACGACGATTTATTGGAGGTAATTTTTTTTTAATAAAGATTGAATAAAGATAGTTGAAATAACACTCTAATTTATTTTGTAGAGGCAAAATATCACACAAGTACGAATTAAAGCATACATAAAGACTGGTAGATATAGTATAATCTAGCCATGTCAGAAACCGTAAACTTAAAAGAGTACTCATAAGATGAATTGACAAAATAAAGGCGCTGATCTCACAGAGAGAGTTCTAGAGTTCTGCGTTCAGAGTTCTGCGTTCATAGTTCTACGTGCGTTTGCCCCGATCAAAAGCGCCGCATACATTACAGAGAACGTGTCACGCGGAACTCTATCCTATCTCTCGATCGCTCGCTGTGGGATCGGCGCCTAAAGTCAAGTCAAGAAATGTTCCAGGATATCTGTAGTAGTAGCACCAATAACGAGAACGATGTTACCGTAAAAATACTACAATAATCTCCCCAGCATACAAACGAGTTCTGCGTTTCGCGTTCACAGTAAACTATGCGGCGCCTTTAAAAGTAAAAAAAAATGTATGTCGTGTGATCGGTAGCGAATATTGCAGAACTCTAGAACCCTAGACTCCTTGCTGTGTGTACAATAGTGAATGAGGAACGCAGAACTCTAGAACTCTCTCTGTGGGATCGGCGCCTAAGGGTGCAATAGGCGGACTGATCACGAGCATCAAGAGAAGAATGGTGCCACTAATCCAAGAGTGCAATGAATCAAATAAAGATAACTGTAATAAAACTTAGTATAACATAGTAGTTTCTACCTGGCTGGCTTCCACCCTCACGTTGAAAATCTGTCGCCAAGCACTACCGGTGTGTTCCGACAGCTGCACTTCAGGGCCAGATCCTTCTAGGCTTTGTGTGCTTACCACCTTCGGCCATATCATCACTTACCATGGTGAGATGGCGGTCAAACACAGGTCACATAGTACAGAAAAAAAATACCCAGGTTTGCGCAAGTGGGCCTAACGGTAAATTACCCAGGCTTGCGCAAGTAGGCCTAACGGTAAATGAGAAGTAATAGAAACTGAAAGTCTAATAGTTTCAAGCATAAATAAATGATCTGGGAGCTCTTTACACCAACGCATTAGCTTGGCTATTGTGTTATAGTATCAGAACGCAATTAACTTCTCGCTTACACTGTTCATGACAGTTAAAAAAGCTAATATAACCAATCATCCATTTCCATCATTCCACCCCTCCTCAAAAGAAAACTGTAACAAACAAGTTTGTTATAACATTAAGATTAATATACAAGTGCCTGAAGTTATCTGAAAGTTAAAAAGGAAACAGCGACATGAGAATGGCGACAAAAGCACAGCAGAAATTTCAACTGGCACATTGATAAATTACTACGATACGGCTACATTGCAAATCGTGACGGATGACCATAAGCCATAATGTATTTAGGTAGGTAAGCGCGCTAGATGACAAAAATAACTATTTAGACCGTCTTTTACATTATCAAAAAATATTAGACACGTATTTTTTCTTTTGTCAATTAAACAAAAAAATACGAAGATATCGTGTGTTGAAGTTCCGCGTGACGTCACGTTAGACTACACTTTTTATACTGTAAAGTGACGTCACGAGCCCTTACTCCCGAACATTGACACGCATTATCTTTGTAAATTTTTAATGATTTTGTAAAGAAAAAAATACGTTTCCAATATTTTTTGACAATCAAACTGGCGGACTAATTAGAATTATTATTTTTTAACCTTGGAATCATCCTTATATATAAATATAATATCATACACACAGCATGCGGTTCTGCGCTTTGTCCTTTTCACCGCTGGACAATAATCCTTCTCAACCCCATTGAAGCTTATGGAGAGATTTTTGCAGGATCAAACACTGGTCCTACAAGCGCCTATAGGTGGTGACCGCTTACCATCAGGTGTCTCATGCTTGTTCGCTATCTTAGTCCTATTAAAAATCGGCCAAGTATCGGAATCGCACAAAGACGTTTCTAATATGGGGACCCCGTCTAATTTCTAAGCTTCCGCTGTCTGTCCGTCTTTGACTGGGCTGTATCTTATGAACCGTAATAGGTAGACAGTTGAAATTTTCACAGAATGCCGCTATATTGCAACAAACAATAAAAATGTACTCAATTAAATATAAATTAAAGGGGGCCCCCATACCAATATAACTCATACAAGAAACGTATTTACTTCCCCTTCGTGTGGCGAGTCCGACTCGCACCTGGCCTATGATTATCATTTGTTGTTATAGCGGCAATAGAAATTAACATTCAGTGAATAATTATAATGTTTGTAAAATTCACCCGGGGGGCCCCGGGCATGAACAATACTGAATAAAATTTAGGTATCTTACAGATTAATCGCTTGAATAATGAAAATCACTACTTGAAATCTTCTAAGAATATTTACGTTACCTAACTGCTAATTAGTTTTACAAAAATACATCTTAAAACCCTGAGAGAGATTAATTATTACAAGTAAAAATAATATTTAACGATCTTTCAAAGGTACAATACAAGTGTTCGAGAACTTCAAAGAAAATTAAAGAATAATAATCCACGGAGATTAATTCGAACGTTTCAAGACAGCTGTTTAATTAATGGCCACTTGTTAAAAAGGTAATCATTTATATGAAAAAAATTATAAAGATAAAATTTTACCTCCAATATTGCTAGAAACTGATGGGTGGGAAAACTTAAGTACAGATTTGTACTATCTTGCACGAGCCGGCCGTGCACTTAGCTAGATTTATAATATACTACGTGTTACCCTCGTCTTCACCCGTGTCAGCTTATATTCTTTAACCAAGCATTTTAAGGCTTTATACACTGGCAGGCCCATGGGGAAAATGCAATTAAGAGGACTCAATTCGTCATACTTTTTATACAAAACCCCTGTACTTATTATGGCGTCGTTTAACATTTTTCGTTAGATGTTTTGAACTAATTAGTATCTTGTGCACTATATCTAGCCGTGTATCTAGGCGTAATTTAAAAAAAGTGTGAAACAAATGCAGTCAAAGCCTCCGAAAAACAGCGTTTTTGCCTGAACTTTGGCCATATCTAATGTACCTATAAATTGTAAAAATGAAGAAAACATTTAGATACCAGGCTTGCAAATGTATTGGAGATTCTAAATAACTAACTTTTTTTATTCACAAACTTGTAAGATTTTTTCACAAGAAGTACACGCCTGGAACAAGTTTTATGAATTCGAAATCATGAATGACGACCTAGCGAAGCGGCCGCGAGTGATCAGCGGAATATACCAACTGATAACCGACAGCTCTGATGCTGTCTCTCTTTTTTCGCAGTCAAACATTACGTTGGATGAAAAAACAAGCTTTTAGACTATGCTTGCGTTGAAGTTGCGCCGGCCACAGAGGGCCACCTTAACACGAGCATTTTACCAATTTCGTTACTACATGGATTTAAAATTAATAAAAAAAAGCCCTTTATTACAGGCCTTTAGTGGAAGTGGTATTTTATAGATAGAACTTGGAAAGAATACCTACTTAGCCCTACGCTCAGACAGAAGTGTCTAGAATCGGTTGCGTGATCTATCTAGATCGCTTAGGTCAAGGCTAAAGAGATTAAGGCATGACTACGAGTTATACCAATTATAAGAGCTTGGAGATAACTGTACAACGGTTTGTATTGAAGCGGTCTTTACAATTTTTAACAAAAAAGTATTTTGTCTCGCAGCGCTGTGACAATTTCGAAAACACGTCAATAACCAGTATCTGTAGACTGATGTTCTATTCTAATCATGTATTCAGCTATCCCCGTGGTTTCACCCGCGTTCCCGGGATAAAAAGCATCCATCAAGGTATGTCCTTCTCCATACCATAGACTATCTGCATGTCAAATTTCATGATGATCTGTTGATTAGTTGAGGAGTGAAGGCGTACCAAAAAAACTCACTTTCGCATTTATAATATTAGTAAGGATTGTAGCTACGAACGCTAGGGCAAAAATCTAGAAATTAATTGGTGTTATGTACCAAATAAATTAAATTAAATCCCCGGTACTGCAAAACACAGCTGGCCATGACCACGTACCATGAGGTGAACCATCTGCCGACTTGTCAACCTGTTGACAAACAAAAAACTTTTTCAAATCTGGTTCTCTGGAAATAGACTTAAAAGTATCTAAGAAGCGGGTTGTATGTATTTTACGAGTGTGTGCAAAATTAGTAATTTTTATTTGGAGACTTTGAATCGAAATGACGATCCCGATAAAAATATCTCATGTGGAATTTGTGCCTTCAACCCTTGGTTAAAAATCTACTATTAATACTCCCATAACTACAATAATACATTCAAGGCTCATAAAATGAAATATATTACAAAGAAACCCTTTGTGGTACACAAAATGATGTCCTTGTTAGAAAAAATGCCTTGACCTAGTTTCCAAGACGACGAATACAACGAAACAAGGCAGATTGCTGACGTCATTATAGTAGATATGTACCCCAATTATATAAATTACCAAATATACGAAAATACAAGTAGTTAAATCTGTAGTTAGTTATCAGATTTTATTCTATAGCAGACGATAGCCTTGAATGCTGCAAGAATAAACCAATAGGTGCTTAGCGAATTACGAAAGACATATATGTAAAGAATTGTAGAGAAGAAAAAATGTAGAGTAATTGGCAATCATTATATTTTAACGAATGTCAGTATCTCCGTTTTTATCGATACTTTTATAGTCCCTCAAACTTATCTGGCCCGGTCAGAGTCGCTGTTATCACATTCGGTGGAGCAAACAATCAATGAACATAGTGTTTATATTCTCTTTGACCAATGGCGATTGACATTTCAAAATGGCGTCGTTAGTTTCTCTTTTGACCAGTATTTGAAAGATGGTTTACTTCACCGAAAGCTTAATCTCATTATAAGTCTACATTGTACAAGTTCTGCTAAGTTTGGGACCAGATGACCACGTGTGAAAACATGTTCCAGAATAATTATTGATGTCCTCACTTCACACCACTTTCCTTAATATTTAATATACTAATATCACTTGAAGCTTTCAGAATGCTTAATATAATGTAATCAAAACTTTGAAGCCGAAAGTTCATTACCGAACTCGAGCTTGGCTAAAAGTTAATTAAGCAAGTTACAAGGTCAAGCTATTACACGCGCTTTTTTCAATATTGTCTTCAAGTTATTCAGGTTTTCTCGGTTATATGGCTGCTACTGAAGTTGCCAACTTAGTCTGTGAAACTTTATTAAGTTACTTTACCGGGTTAAATTTCGGTTACATTATTGGAGTTTTCCTAGGGATCCCTATTTCTTTTTTTTTTCAATACATATTTAGCCTATGTTACTTAGTGATAATTTAGCTTACTCCTGGTGAAATAATTTTTAAATTGGGCCAGTAGTTATTGAGTTTATTCATTACAAACAAAAATACAAAAATCGAAATCTTCTCTCTTTATTATTAGTGTAGATTTGAATATTAGTATAACTAAACTAACGTAAGATTTGCATTTGCTCCAGAATTTCCCCACATCCTTTTTATTTTGTATACATAAATACAAAAAAATATTTTACTCAAACGTATTAGAGTTACAATATTTATCTGGATTATTTTATATTATGATCTACTCTTTCTAGTTATCCTCATATTCTTAAAACTATAATTTATCTTAGAATATGTTCACCAACTTCTTAGTCTTATTTCACTTTAGGAATAATAAAAATAATTGCCATAATAAAATACCATAGTATAGAAAGATAATGGTGCCGATTCTGTTGTAAATCGCACTAAACTAATTTTAGTTACATCTCATCTCTTTCTTACGAACATTATTGAAAAAGGATAGAACATATTTTAAGTTGTCAAATTAATCTTTGCCGTCTTATTTTGCGTGTATTTAGGCGTAACCTTGATAGATGGCGACTAAATTTATATTGAAAACAAGCATTGGACTAATTTGACAGGACTAAATTTCTTACATCCTTTTCTTATGTTCTTTGTTAGACAGAGACATAGTGACATTAAAATTAGTTTAGTTGTGAACAACAGAATCAGGGCCAATATGCTACCATTGTATAGTTAATGATATTTCCTCAAACTACCTTCTAAAACTGTAATCGCTGTTTCGAGAGGAATTTAAATTAAACTAAATAAATCTATTTCACGGACAATGGTGCCGATTCTGTTGTAAATCGCACTAAACTAATCTTAGTCACATCTCATCTCTTTCTAACAACCATGATTGAAAAAGGATAGAACATATTTTAAGTTGTCAAATTAATCTTTGCCGTCTTATTTTGCGTGTATTTAGGCGTAACCGCGATAGATGGCGACTAAAATTATATTGAAAACAAGCATTGGACTAATTTGACAGGACTAAATTTCTTACATCCTTTTCTTATGTTCTTTGTTAGAAAGAGACATAGTGACATTAAAATTAGTTTAGTTGTGAACAACAGAATCAGGGCCAATGTATAATTGTGCGTGAACTTACACTATTAACTTTAGAACATACTATTTTAGTATAGGTACTAAACTGAAAGCAATAATTAGTTTTAGTAATAAAACCTTATACTATTGTGAATATAATCCTAAACTTTATTGTTTAATTTTGATGATTCCGACCTATTAGTATCGCACAGGCTTTCAATTAAGTTTGTATGTGATTCTGTGTAGTTATTTACCTACCCTTTGTAAATAAATGTATAGATTTTTCGGATAGACTTTTGTTTCAACATATTACCATGGTAGGTGATGATGCAGCCGAAGGTGGTAAGCACCATAAGTGTGTGGTAAATACACAGCCAGTTGCTTGGTGACAGACTAGCCCCTAGAAATCTAAACTATTTGTAATCTATCTCTATCCCTTTATCTCATGCTTCAACAACTGAACGGATTTGATGAAATTTGGAACGCTGATAGAACATGTTTTGGATTAACACATAGGGTTTTTATCCCGAATGCGAAATAGTGGTTGCTGCTTTGTCCTTCTTTTATGCAGCAACGGAGGAACGGAACGGCGTGATTTTTTGCATGAAGATTAACCATTTATGAACCAAAGATTTAGTACTATTTATCCAGGGGTGTATCTACCGCCGTATCAAAGATACGGGGGCCCCGGGCCATGAACGTGTGGAAGCAAATATACGCAAAAATCTTTACCCTCCTTCTCTTTAACTTTCAGGGTTTCGCCGCAGTCAGATAGAAGGGGCCCCCAACAATCTTTGGCCCGTAAACCACTAAGGGATCAGCTGGTAAGTAATAAAGGACACTTACAGAATTTCCTATTCAAAGTATACTTACCTAACAAAGTCAAAGTCAAAGCCATTTATTCAATTTAAGCCCCAGAAGGGCACTTATGAAGGTAACATTTACTGAAGTTACCACCGGTTCGGAACTCTGCCTTCAACTGAGAAGAATCCGGCAAGAAACTCAGCAAGGTTACATTTTTTAAATATTTTTTGGACAATCTATGTTTGGCTATTTTTTCTAAATAATTAACAATAAAAAAGATATACCTAAGCATAGGTACAGACGATACAGATAACATTTGCTTAATCCAGAATATTCCCAACATCCTTTTTATTTTGTATACATAAAATACTATAACCGTATAAACAGTTATGATAATCATAAAAATAACGACATTCAACAGAACTGGCTATAACCAAAACGCGACACGTGTAAGCAGTGTGCAGGGTCGCAGGATACTTATATAAGTTATGAAGGTAACATAACACATAAAATGGTACTCCCAAAGGTTTTTGTCGTAATAGCACTTTATATAAGATAACTACAGTGGAAGTTACTTTGGAGTTTGTGTCCCGTGAGTGAGTTGACAATGTTCGGGGACGCAATCTCAGCGTACTTTCATCAACTAGGTATATTAAGAGGGCATAGTCTTCGTTATACGTGAAATTATAATATAATAAGGTATAAACGTGTAACGGAAAGAGTATATCTATCTGAAAGGGGAAAGTATGTTGATGACTGTACTTGCGTTATCATCCAATATACTAATGTATACCAAATATCAAGTCAATCCGACCACTGGAAGTGGGTGAAATTCTACTTGCCAGATTTGACCCAAACATACATACATACAAACATTGCAAGTTAA
Organism: Polyploca ridens; assembly: GCA_951394255.1. NCBI lineage: Eukaryota > Metazoa > Arthropoda > Insecta > Lepidoptera > Drepanidae > Polyploca > Polyploca ridens. The sequence goes on along the minus strand of OX596259.1, from coordinate 9,575,765 downwards.
ATAAAAGTTAGTAAAAAATTACAATATTTATAGTAGGGGAGCTCACGATGCCAAATGGGGATTTACTCGAACGTCATAGACACCTATTGGGTTGCAAAGCTTAGATGAAAAGAAGAAAAAAAATTCATATAATGTATACCTTTTCATCGGTGGAGGGAGCGGCTATAGACTTGCAAATGAAAATATCAAAATGAAAAAAAAAAAACAGATTCGTCAGATTTTCTAAGGGGGTGTTAAGTGAACCAAAAAAAAAAGCTCTCATTCAATAATCTGACGATTTCGATGTAACGCAAACTCGCGGCCATTATTATAATGTGCAAAAAAAATTCGCCATTTTGAAATACTCAAGCGCGTCAGATTAAGATATATATATGGTACATATGGTTCATCTTTATGTCCTAGACGTGCTGTCTCATAATCTGACAATTATGTAGAGAGATTTGCATAATCTGACAAAAAAAAATATTTTTTTTAAATATAGGGCCTGATATTTGGGGCTCATATTTGGTGAAGGTACAAGGTATCCCCCTGTATATTGATCTGCCGCGCTTTAGTAAATCCCGAAATCCCCGCTTGGGCTCCCCTACAATTTGTAGTGAAACTACGAAGCCCAGGTGAAGTTTGAAAACAAAACACAAGCGCTTACTCAATCAGCAAGTGATCACACACTCTCAAGAAAAAACTTCGTAGGTATATAAAGACCGTTCGCTACATTTTCAGGTTCTTTATGTAATTTATTTATGTATTTTCTTTTTTCAGTCCCTCCAGAGAACATTTAGGCAGGTATATCTCAATGTCAACCAACGCGGTCGTAGTCGACGTGAAAAACACTCACCAATTCGTAATGTGTAATTTTCAGCACAGATGTCTGTGAATTTTCAGCAAGTTTTTATCGTCGTTACGTGATACAAATAAGAGAAGGCTCTCGGTATTTTTTTGTATCTTTTATCTTACTTATAAGTATAATATTTTTTACTCTTAATAACACAACAAGCTTTTAGCCTCTCGGTGTCACCACAGTATCTTTCCTAATTCCTTAGATAGTGGATGCCTTTGTCATTATTTTAAGTTTCTAGCATCTATCAAACATGATGATAGAAAGATATCCTTCACTTCCATTTCTGACTATAATTTCATTGATTATATTATAAGCAACCGTTACCAACTTCTAAGGGTAACATTTGCATAGTTCTACCGGGAGAACAACATCAATTCAAATTATATCTAATTTATTCAAAATATCTCGCTGTGAGCCTTTATAGCTCGGCTTACAGAATTAAAAGTGATCAGGTATCTAATTTCATAATATTTTATGACAGAATTATAAAGAAGATAAGGATAGTCGTATTTTTTATTTTCATATTTATAACTGTAAAGTATTTTATTTACAAAAATATTATAATTTTATTAAATATTCGAAAATACATAATTAATATATGTACAATAAAAAAAGAAAAGAAAATAGAATTTATTTATTCATGATAAATAATAAATATCCAAATATCTGGGGGCACGGGTGCCCCCCGCCAAGACGAGCCAAGCTAAACGCAAGGGCACTACATACCTTTTCTCGAAGCGCTTCGTCGTTTTTTTGAACCCTCATAACTTGGGTTTGGATTATACAATATAAACAAAATTCTCGGGATATATATTACAGGTACCTTATTTTGGCACGAGTAAAGATATTTTTATACATAATTGTTTAAAATTGGCGTCTTTCTTCTAGTTACCATGTAACGACATTGTGCCAATTTCAGGTCATTAGGTCATTGGAATATCTGGCAAGGAAGTGCCCCATATATCTTGGTTCAATAGGCAATCTCCATTCGAACACTCGTACATCTTAATGGAGGTCCATTTCTCCTATATTTGGCTTAATTTAAAGCTTATTACATGTTCAATAACAGTAATAGCATAGCATATTGCTAATTTAAAAAAGGTTTTATATTTAGAGAAGAAGACTTTTTGTTTTTAGAATTATTGTCTTTTTGCTATGCAATTTAAATACGAGTGTGACCCGAGTAGTATTTATCTCGAGCCTATCATTTGCCTCAGGTGTAACGAGAGAGTCTTTAAAAAATACTCTCTGGATGAATGTGAGTAATCTGCGAAAAAAAAGTGTACGCAACGCTACGCCAATACAGTTGAATACAAACTTTTTATTAATATTTAGTTTTTTTTTTTTACTGTTTATAGGCCTGTGTTTGACTGCAATCTCACCATGGTAAGTGATGATGCGGCCGAAGGTGGTAAGCACACAAAGCCTAGACTGGCTCTCAAGTGCAGCTGTCGGAACACACCGAAAGGTCCTTGGCGACAGATTTTCAACTTAAGGGTAGCCAGCCAGGCGGGTACTACAAAGTACCCTACCACCGTGCTTTGGTTTCCTCACGATGTTTTCCTTCACCGAAAGCTCAAGCTCATTGTAGGATTCGAACCCGGGACCTTCGTCTCGGTATCCGACGTCACTACCACTGAGCTATCATCACCTTAAAACCAATACTATATCGATCAACCCTAATCAATGTTATCAACTTTTGATAACCAAAGAACACTGCGAGAGACAAGAAACAAACTACGTTCCAGCTCTCAAAGCGAGTTAACAACTTATTCCGCTTTATGGCATATAAAATGTGTTACAGTTTGCGCTTCATGCAAAGTGAACCATTCAATTCTAGCACAGCAGTTAAAGCGATGTAAAGAGCGGCAATTAAAACAATGAATGTGCTGCTAATCATAGCAAATTTACTGGTTGTTTACTACAGGAAATAAAGGCAATTTTCTGCATATTATTTTGTATATTTGTAGTAAATATGTAATAGGTATGGGAGGAGGACACTGATTATTCGGGCCCACTATACTAAGTCGTACTAGAAACACGAAAAACCGAATCTTTAAATTTCATTCGAATAATCAGGTAATAACCTGTGCCTATATCTGTATAAGCTAATTGTGATGATGAAACTGGCCTTTATTTAAGCCTGTTAGCATTTTTATAAAAGACAAAAACCAATTATATCCTCTACACACTATAGCTGTACTCGTAGCCGTTCGTAGCATTTACTACGACATAATCTACGTCGTAGAGTTGCTACGTGCTACGAACAATAAACGAAACTTAGATAGTTTGCTAAAATTTTAACGTATTTTGATGACATTGAACTTTAGATAAAGTAAATGTTACTTGTACTAATTTCAGACTGCATTTTTTACAGTTTTGTTATATAGACAAATTCATTGATTTAGAATGTTTAACAACAACACATATTATTGACATAGCTCGAAACTAGTTTGTTCAGAATTGAGAGTAAAATTGCCTACACAAATAATATACATATTTGTTTCATGCAGAGTCCATGTGTCCATGCGTCCATGCTACGCGAACCGAGCACGAGCCGGGCCACGAACGAACAGCATGGATGCACCAAGCGCGACATTTGTGTATGACCGACTGATGCCTACAAAAACAGAATACGTCATATTATGAGTTAATGATTATATGCGTGTAGAGCAGATCGATTAGATCAAGGTATGACACCGAAAATTAATAATTTCTTGTATTTGTGAAAATAAAGACTAAGAGAAATTGCCATATAAATAAAGTAAAATAAAAAAATATTTGAGTCTGATATTTTGAGTTTGAAGTTTTCTCACACCCTTTCCCAAGCTGGGGGGTGGTTAGGCAAATCCGGGGTCATGTGTCCCCGCGATTGCGGTGTCTATTCGCCGTGTGCTAAGACACACGGGGCGATGGGGTAGACACTTTGGTCTTGTGGCGTCTATACTGACTACAGTCAGTTTCTGAGTGAGCAGCACCGCTTCGGTGCGCGAGGGTTGCCATCCTGGGCGTGCCCGGACGGCGCTCAGCGCAGGGGCGGCGGCTCATTTTATAAGTTGTTGATATTTTGAGTTTTTTTAACACGCTTTTATTAGCTTCACCTGTATGTATGTATCTATGTATGTATGTATGTATGAATGTATGTAAAGGAATCTTCGAACGTAATTTTCATCGACTTCCAGACGTCAGATTAAACTGAAATTTTGCACACTTATCAAGTACCGATGACAATACAATAATTTGGTACCATCGAGCTGATCTGATGATGGATCCGGAAGGTAGGCACTGGAACTCCATAACGGAGCAACGTTTCCTAGCCGTGTTTGGGCTTTTTGGAATTGTTATGAAATGAACTTTGACCATGTATAGTTTTCAGGGTCTGATGATGGAGTAGGAGAGTAAGCACTGGAACTCCATAACGGAGCAACGTTTCCTAGCCGTGTTTGGGCTTGTTGGAATTGTCATGAAATGAACTTTGACCATGTATGGTTTTCAGGGTCTGATGATTGAGTAGGAGAGTAAGCACTGGAACTCCATAGTGGAGCATCGTATACTAGCCGTGTTTGGGCTTGTTGGAATTATCTTGAGATGAACTTTGACCATGTATGGTTTTCAGGGTCTGATGATGGAGTAGGAGAGTAAGCACTGGAACTCCATAGTGGAGCATCGTATACTAGCCGTGTTTGGGTTTGTTGGAATTGTCGTGAGATGAACTTGGACCATGTATAGTTTTCAGGGTCTGATGATGAAGTCGGAGGGTTGGCACTGGAACCCCATAGCGGAGCATCGTATTCTAGCCGTGTTTGAGCGTATTGTAATCGTATTATGTGCATTTTGGCCAAATATGGTTTTCTGAGTCTGTTGGTGGAGCCAAAGAGTAGGCACTGAAGCTAAATACTCATTATAAATGTGAAATAAATTGATATTGGGTGAAAATATGGTAAAAAAATAAAAAATAAATTACAGTTTAAAAAAACTAAAAAAACACGCTTTAAAAAGCCCTGCACTAAAAAGTGTTAAATAATTATAAAATTGAACCTAAATATATTCTCTGTCTATCCCGTAAGGGCCTAAATGTAAGCAATTTTTTTGTAATTAAGTTCAATATTTGAATGAAAAGCGTGGGGCGCTTTTCCTTGTAACCCAATAGAATTTCTAAGGATTATCATTATCATGACGAAATATCGTAAATTACAAAATGAAAAGCGCCACACACTTTTCATTCAAATATTGAACTTAATTACAAAAAATGCTTACATTTAGTTACGGGATAGACAGAGAATATATTTAGGTTCAATTTGATAATTATTTAACACTTTTTAGTGCAGGGCTTTTTAAAGCGTGTTTTTTTAGTTTTTTTAAACTGTAATTTTTACAACTAGTTCGGTAAACAAGCATACGGCCCGCCTGATGGTAAGCGGTTACCGTAGCCATATGGACGCTTGCAACACAAGAAGCATCGCTCATGCGTTACCGCCCTTTCCCCCTTCCCCTATGAGCTCTGGCGACCTTACTCACGCGCAGGAACACAACTTTACACGACATAAAGTTATTTGACTGCGGTATTTTGCAAGATGGAGGTACTTCCCCAGTCGAGCTGCTCTTTGAGCGAATAAACGCTATGCTCTACCTCTCTTAAATAATACGTTATATAGTTATATAGCCCTGCAAGACCCTTAATTCTAAGTTCATCAATATTTTACTTGTATTATTAAGATTATAAAAAAAGAGTAAAGTAGATACTTTAATGGTCAAAAGATATAAAAAGTTGAGTGCCAGAGTATTTTGCATATAACTTAGGTGTATAATGTAAAAATTGGGGCCTTGAAAGAGTTTTGATGTATTAAAACTTTATAGCAGTCTTCATGGATAGTCGCTGTAAACATAATAAGGAGCTTTATATCTTTTCCACAATATAAGTACGTAACATAACAAAAAGAAAATGTTGAAACCGGTTGATGAATAGGTTAATATTTTCCTTTGTCGGTTACTCAGAATAAAAACAGTTTTTACATGCAATTTTTACTTAGGAGCGGATTGCTTTTGATAGCAATTTTACCATGTCAAGCCCTTATCCTTATTGTTCCATCTTTCCTTCTTATAAGGCAAAAATACATGGAGTAATCGTATGTCTAATAATAAAATTAAAACAGTGTGGCAGATTATTAATACAGAGACTGGTAAAAATAAAATCAAAGATAATACTTTTTCTCTTAAAATTAATGATAAATTAATCTCAGGTAAATTAGAAGTAGCATCTGCTTTTGAAACTTTTTTCTCAAATATACCTATGGAGGCTACTAAAAATCTTGCTTCGTCTTCCACGTTAGCAGAATCGATTTTACAGAATAATTTTCAACAAAACATTCCAGACTTCGCATTCACCCAGGTTAATGACTATGACATTATCACGGCTTTTAAGTCACTAAATATGAAAAATACAGAAGACTTATGGGGTTTGTCAGTTAAGGTTATACAGTCAATTATTTTCAATATTGCCCCTATTTTAGCCCTCATTTTTAACCAATGTCTCGAACAGGGCAACTTTCCTGACTTAATGAAATACAGCAAAATTGTTCCAATCTTTAAATCGGGATGTAAAAACAATCCCTCAGATTACAGACCTGTTTCAGTACTTCCTGCATTAAGTAAGATTTTTGAAAAGATTGTGCTAAACCAAATGTTAAGGCATTTTAATAACCACAAGATACTCCATGATGATCAGTTCGGTTTTACAAGAGGTAAGTCCACTACGGATGCGGGAGCTAAACTTATTAAGCATATTTTTCAGGCCTGGGAATGCTCACACGATGCTATTGGTATCTTTTGTGATCTCTCCAAGGCATTTGATTGCGTAGATCACCAAACGCTAGCTCTTAAACTTAAGTTATATGGAATTCGTGGAGTGGCCCTCGATCTTGTGGTTTCCTATCTTTCAGGGCGCCAACAAAAAGTAGGAATCAATGGTAGTGTGTCATCGGGCTCCTTAGTCAAATTAGGCGTACCTCAAGGCTCGATTTTAGGCCCATTTCTGTTTCTAGTTTATATAAATGACCTACCTTACATGGTGAAAGAACTATCAGATGTCGTTTTGTTTGCAGATGATACGTCTCTGATATTTAAAGTAGATAGAAAAGACAAAGACCTTTTAAAAGTTAACCACGCTCTGGAAACTGTGTCTCAATGGTTTGCTACCAACAATCTAATGCTAAATTCTAAAAAAACTAAATGTATAAGATTTTCATTACCAAATGTACCAAAAGTTGATACCAATGTTATTGTGGACGGTACTAAACTTAATGTAGTAGATAAGACTGTTTTTCTTGGTCTGACCATAGACTGTAGATTGCAGTGGGGTGCTCACCTGGAAGCCTTAGGTGGTAAACTGAGCTCCGCTGCTTTTGCAGTCAGCAAAATAAGGCAACTGACGGACATTAATACAGCCAGATTAATTTATTTTGCATATTTTCATAGCCTTATGTCTTACGGTATTTTGCTGTGGGGCTCTGCCGCAGACTTGGAATCAATTTTTGTATTGCAAAAAAGAGCAATTCGCGCCATCTACTGTTTGGGTTCTCGCGAATCTCTGCGAAAGGTATTTCCGGAAATTAATATATTAACTTTGCCCTCTCAGTACATTTTTGAAAATATTATGTATGTTCGTAAAAACATTAATTTGTTTCCAGTCAATAGTGATTATCACGATAGAAACACTAGAAACAAAGACAAAATAACTGTGCCTAGATTTAGATTAGCTAAAGTAAATAAGTCCTTTCTTGGGAATTGTATCCAATTTTACAATAAAATTCCTCATAGCGTGACCAGTATGTCCTTTTTTAAATTTAAGGAACATATCAAAAAGCGGTTATTGAGTAGGGCGTATTATAAAGTGTCTCATTATATTGACGACAAGGATGTATGGAAGTAGCTTCTCTCTGCACTTGCTTCACTTAGCAGCTAGTTCAAGGTCCATTTTAATTCAGAGTATGCTATTATTATTATATGTTATCTTTTTTTTTTGTTTAATTTACAGATTATTACTTATAGTAATTAATTCAATTTAATGTTTTTCATTTATTTCTAAATTCATCGATATATTATGTCTGTCTAATAAATTGTTATATTTTCTATATACCTAAATGATATTTAGTATAAACTTGTCAATAGTCATAGTGATAACAAATTGCGTGTTCAGTAGTTTCCTTTTAGTTTTTTTTTTTTTTATTTCTAAGGCAGACTTAAATAAGTCATGCTCACTTTAAGGCCTTTGCTTGCGGCGGCGTCGTGTGACGGGTCGCTCACTTCCCTCCAATATGGCGAGGAGGGCGATGGCTGCCACACGCGTCATACTTGTGAACAGGTGCTGCTTGTGGGGGTTGGTCTGCTTAAGTTTGCCATTTATTTATTTACTTATTAAATATAGATTCAGTCTACTTTGTAGTTTTGCCGCCGCGCCGGGGCACGCAATTGTTGTCAGTGCGATTAGAATGTAAATATTATGTAATGAATCTAAGCTTGTTTTGAAAAGAGTAATTGCTGAGTTTATTGCCGGCTCTTCTCAGCAAATGCAACCTTCCGAACCGGTATTAGAGTATTAGAGTCAGACTTTTCATAAGTGCCTGCGAAGGTCTATTTGAATAAATGATTTTGAATTTTGAATTTTGAATTTTGAATTTTGTTAAACTTCCATATAGACAACTCACAAACAATAGTATATAACTTAATAATATAGTATACAGGTCGTTGTTTTGGTCAGCGACGAGTGACTCAGGGTCGATAATACAAATGATACTGGTGCTAAATAAAATATAAAAAAAACTTTATTTTTTAATAATAATTATTGGAAAATCATGTAATAAGTTAAAGTGTAGACGTAATACTCAACGGTAGTGCGAGGGTTAAAGGGATGGGGCGACGGTGGCTTGCGCCTAGCTCTAGTCTGCGCACGTGCCTAGTTACCACACGTTGCGGTAATTTTAGTTCAAATTGAATAAGGTATTTCTCACTTTATTTACAGTATGTAATGGAATTTAGGCCATTTTTGAAAATGATTTTTTTTGTACGCCCCTGGGTCACTTGTCGCCGACCAAAAAAACATCCTGTATAACTTAATAATAGTACTTAACTAAATGCAGGCAAAGGCCTAAAATATTTACCATAATATACAGGGTGAAAGGGAAAGGGGTGAAATTTTTTGACGGATCAGTAAGGGCAAACTACCTTAAGTGCATTGAGCTATTATTACTACGTATAGAGAAGCTATCATAAGCAAAGGTTATGTCCCAATGTTTTAGAGTCGACTAAAGTTCTCTTTAGCGCTGAAACAATAATTAATCGTCTAAACAGACAGTAGAAACACCTAGCGCTATCAGAACGCTTTAGGAGTATTTTTCTCGTAATCACCGTAATTTTCACGGCGTTTACGCGTTTTGTTCATCGTTCTACAATAAGTGTGGCCGGATGGCATCCCTTTAACGGAACATAGTTGGATTGTTGGACCTTACTGCGATTTCTTTATTATTATAGTTAATGTTGTGTGACTTGGCCGTTGAACATTCTTTATACGTTAGTGGGTACAAGTACAGATTGGTGCAATGGTGTCATTGAACACCGGGTTGTGTACCCTTGTGTTCCCTTCAACGGCCAAGTCACACAACATTAACTATAATAATAAAGAAATCGCAGTAAGGAACCTTAGACTTGGCACGACTTTGTCTAGATTTCATTACTTTTTAGAGATAAACAAGCAGCTCCATCGAGACTTGGCTAGTTTTTTACAGAATGTTTTTGATGGGATTTCACTTCTTTTTGCAGAAAATGAAGCGGCCCACCAAGTTGAATATTTTTTGTAAAGGCGGTATGTCGATCTCTAATAGTTTGGTTGGGCTCTTGTGTTTTCTAATCAGGGTCACCAGGTACTCCAGATCTTCGATTATCCTAGTTTTTATAGTTTTCCCTTTATGTGGTCATTAAACCCTAACTCTGTACCAAATTTCAGCTCTCTGAGTTTATGGGAAGTACTAGTTCTATTCTGATGATCATGAGTGAGTGAGTGAGTGAGTGAGTGTCATAAATGTGAAACTTTGCTTTCGCTTAACTTCGGAACTAAATGACCTACAGACTTGAAATTTTGTATTTTAAGTATGAGATTATAGCTTACTGGATGACGAAAATTTCTGCGTTCGGGTCTTATCCAGAGGTTCTCAAATAGGGGCCTGAAAATGATACAATCCCTAACTTTTTGAGTAATTTGTATCGGCATTTACATAATAAAAATAAATACTTTTCACATAAATTTTTCTAACAAAGCTAGATTTAAAAGTAAGAGGTAAGATTTTTTCAAATTGTGATGTTTCTAGTAAGTACACTAACCTAACATAGCCCCATAGACCCTTTTGATCCTTGTCGGAAACATGATCGATTAATCATTTTTATTCGCTTTTTTATCGCTGAAAATCTTTTTGTTCAGACTTCAGATAAAGTCCACAGATAACTTATCATTTATTTTTAACCACAGATACTACACAAACTATTTACACAAAGTAAATATAAGTATACATATGCAACCTTAGTCATGATAAATATAAGCCGTATGTATATAGCAGGTGAGATAGCCAGTTAGGTCATGTACGCCCGATACTAAATTACTTCAAAACAAACAACACCCTGTGTGCATGAATATTGGTCGGCAGCGGGTCAGCTTCAGAACGCTGCTCTAAGGACTTAGGTGTTGTGTTCAATTGATTATTTAGCGCTGATATCTGTGTATGTCAACTAGAAATCAATTATGCATCGATTTTATTGTTTTGGTTTAGATTATACAAATGGTGACCATTACAAAATATTGGACTGGGGTTGTGTTCTTAGGGTTCCGTATCCAAACGGTAAAACGGGACTCTATTACTAAGACTCCGCTGTCCGTCCGTCTGTCTGTCTGTCCATCTGTCACCAGGTTGTATCTCATAAACCGTAATAGTTAGACAGTTGAAATTTTACAGAATATGTATTTCTATTGCCGCTATAACAACAAATAATAACGTCGAAATAAAATTTAAAATTGAAGGGGACCCCCTTCAATTTTAAATTTTACATACATGAAACGTCTACTTTTGGTGTTTTTTTTTGTTGCGCCTACTATTCATTTCACAGTCAATTTAAGTAAGGTAACATTAATAATAATAATAATAATAATAATAATTTATTTATTGCCACACATTTAAAGCATACATATTATGATAGGAGACAAAAATTACGGCTAAAATTAAACAAGTCTATGAGTCTTCTGGCTCCCAAGCTAGAATAATCTGTATTATGGGAGCCAAAACATTATTATTATTGTACGGAATTCTCCGTCCAACTCGTACTTGGCCGGTTTTTTTACAACACTTGCTATCTCTTATATTACAGGGTAAAATTTGGAATCAAACTAATACTTTTGTTTTTAAACTAGTTGTCTCCCGTGGTTTCATCCGCGTTCCTGGGATAGGTAGCCTATAACTCTAGGAGATAATGTAGCTTCCTATTAAGGTTTTTTTTTAATCTGACAGGTTATTCCAGAGATTAGTGCCTTTAAATTAACGATCAAACAAAAAACTTCATATTTATTATTTAGTATAGATAAATAGTAAAGAATACCTAAGAATGTAGGTACTCTTTACTATTCTCTACTGAACATAAATAACAATATTATAATACAAAAAACTCCTAAAGATATCAAGAAGATGAGCAAGCAAATGTAATTGAACGTTTTTCTAAACGTTTTATTCAACATAGCCCTTTAATATATGGTTATATAGAAACCATAGATTAAACGTCTCTTTTATCAGCCATATATCACACCCACGCCGCATGAATGAATAAAATTAATACATTATTTCACAAAAAGATGTGACATTCATAAGAGATAAATATTAAACGAAAGAAAACCGTTACAATCTAGACAACCTTTCGTCGTCACAACAACTGATAAATATATCGGCTAGATGTATTGGAAATGTACGGTAAGACGTATAATTTCGCTTGGAATTTTCCAATATCGCTCGAAATGAAGATGTGAGCGTGCAAGAATCCGAGACGCAAAGTTATGTACTCGCACCTAGCGCGGACTCACCCGTCATCGCTATTAGAGCATAGGAAATGAGAATCGCGCTCCAGACGACATTCTATAGTCCTCGCCTCTTGCATTATAATGACTAAACCAACCCTTTTTGACTTTTTTTAAAATATGTTATATATGATTTATTTACCACAAATATGTCCCAGAAGGCTGGCAGCGTTTCCTCTTTGGATAGCCAAGCTGACGCGTTGGCGGAAAAAGCTCCCCGCCCGCTGGTCTCCGAAGGTCTCGATCAATTGATTTTTGACTTCCTTAAGTTTATAACCTCATAAGAATCGATATGTTTTTGAAAAGGAAGTGAACAACCAGGGGAACAAAGGTTTCTACATAAAAGAATAATAATAAAGAATAAATCAATGTAACTTATGAACGCTAACAAATTGACTCTTTTTTTTGTTATTTATTGGATCAACAAACAGTTTACACAATATCTTTAGATAAACTTATATACTAACAATATTTATAATTGACAATATGTAGCAATTTTTTCAACGATATTAAAGCATTAAACATGCTAAAGACTTAAAAGAAGATTAAGACTCTCTACTAAGCATTTTAGATTCATATTATAAAAGTCATAAAGCTCAATTTACCTATGTAGCTATGTCCACATAGAAACCACCAGAGAGCGATGGATCACGTCTGTCCAATTTGTTTGAGGACGTGTATTTCGTACGGTGACAGCTGAAACTGATCGCGAGTGTTGTACCTGAAACCTAACTGAAAGGAATGACAACCTACTAAAACTCCCAGTGGTATTAACTTCACACTGAAACACAGAAAATAGTTACTTTTTGAATTCTCCGTATATTACCAACCTTTACAACTCATAAAATAATATTGCTAAAGGAAACGCATAAAGTCAAATCGACTGCCCTTTACGCTTTGATGTCAAGTCTTTAGTCGAACAAAAGTAAAAGAAGATGTCAAAGCCATTTAATGAAAATGGCTTTTGAGTATTACTCGGTAAAAATATTCTGATTGCTAAAAGAAATACATGAACGATAAATAAGCTTTTTTAAGCACTCGATTTGAGAGAAAGGTTTCCGTAAAAGGTATTGCATAAGTGATTGACGTCACAATAAAAAGGGGGATGATGATAAATTAGCTCCTTGACTTAATACTATTGAACATTCTGTGCTTAAACGTAGCTTAACAGGAAAATCGTTCGCGAATTACGAGTAAACAAAACAAAAGGAATTTTAAAAGTAGCACCATAAGCTGATGTCGTGCTGCTCTAGGGTTAGCACCTGTCTTTCCAGTATTTACCGTTATAAACGCATAATCGATCGTTGATATAAATTTACCAGATATTAAATCTGCAGTGCTAGGAACACGTTAATTTATATACGTTTATGCAATATATATAGTCAACTTTTTTTAAGTTATGTTTAATCTAATTTACTTTGTATAAAACGTAATACGAGCACAAATGTTAAGGCGCCGATCCCACAGACAGAGTTCTAGAGTTCTGCGTTCCGCGTTTACTATTGTGCAGACAGCAAGAGTTCTGCAATATTGGCTTCTGATCACACGTCATACACTTTTTTTTAATTTTAAAGACGCCGCATAGATTACAGTGAACGCGAAACGCAGAACTCAAAAACTCTCTCTGTTGGATCGGTGCCTTAAGAGCACTCAATTCGTCATACTTTTCATACAAAACCTCTGTACTTATTATGGCGTTGTTAAACATTTTTCGTTAGATGTTTTGAACAAATTAGTATCTTGTGCACTATATCTAGCCGTGTATCTAGGCGTAATTTAAAAAAAGTGTGAAACTAATTCAGTCAAAGCCTCCGAAAAACAGCGTTTTTACCTGAACTTTGGCCATATCTAACGTACCTATAAATTGTAAAAGTAAAGAAAACATTTAGATACCAGGCTTGAAAATGTATTGGAGATTCTAAATAACTAACTAAGATTTTTTCACAAGAAGTATACTCCTGGAACAAGTTTTATGAATGCGAAATCATGAATGACGACCTAGCGAAGCGGCCGCGAGTGATCAACGGAATTTACCGACTGATAACCGACGGCTCTGATGCTGTCTCTCTTTTTTCGCAGTCAAACATTACGTTGGATGAAACAACAAGCTTTTAGACTATGCTTGCGTTGAAGCTGCGCCGGCCACAGAGGGCCGCCTTAATAACAACATTAGTTTTTTACACATAATTGAGTTTTTATTAAAAAATTATCTAGTATTAGAAATAAAATACGTACTTATTATTATTTTTCTTCCAAAATTATCCGTACCCAAAAAAAATCTAAAGAGTAAATGTTTCATAGCAGCCCTATATAAGCAAATGCAAACTGAAATTCCTTACTTTTTCATCCCTAAAAGAAAAGGATAAATTTTTTATTCGCATCTTTAAGGCTGATCCTCTAACGGGTGAATAAATATATAGGCGTTCTCCAAACTTACACCTGGCAAGACTTTTATTTAAGGAAAGTTGCGACATCAGTAGGTAATATTGTATTTAGAAGGCTATTTACGATTCAGGATTGCTAGTATCAGAAGAAGCCTATATAGGTTGATTTATTATATAATAGGTCCTAGGATATTTTATTACCAAATAATAATGCTAGCCTAGAATTATTGTTCTTCGATTATTTATTTTGATGACTTAACTATTTGTATTGCATCAGATTTGAGACTCATTTAGACTAGTTAGGATATTTAAAACAATCTCCGAACTATTCAGGAAAATGTATATACTGACGTAATGAAAGCAGGTGTGGGTATTTAGATATTTTGTTTGTTTCCTATATAAATACAAATTTATTATCGCAAATTATACAGGTACAAATAATTATTCACAGGTAACATTTTTTATTTTTTCATATCCGTTACACAAAATGTAAATTTCCTGTCACAGGCAGAACCAGTCCTACTGAAGGGTGAAAAGCAAAAAGGCAGTGACTGAAAAGATATAGCATTGCATTTATTATTCGACACGGGCGGGCGTGGCGGTTATCGGTCCACGTTATGTTACAATCACCGTGCTGTCACGTTCACGGCCCGCAGAAATCGAAAAAACTGATCAAGTACGAGTCTGTCTTACACACCATGGTTTCCGTACAATAACAACAACAACTTAATTACAATTTTATCTTGCGGTTCTGTAACACTAACTTTGCTATGATTTGCTAAAATCGCTGTAAATAAATTATTCATTGCGTTACAGTGTTATAACTTACTAGCTGCCCGGCGCGACTTCGTTCGCGTGGTGCTATTTTACCCTACCCTACCCTACCCTACACTACTCTATCTAAACCATCCAAAAATGATCCGCCATTTATTGAATTCATTTGTTACAAACTAGTTACTAAATAGTCCGAACAAAGCCTAAACATTTGGTTTGGATAGGTGAGCCCGTTCTTCAGTTATAAAATTACAACGAAAAGTGGCATTGATTTTTATATATTTAGATTTAATCTTACATATTTTAAGTTTTATTATTACAGGTTATGAATAATATTAGGTCCAAGTTACAGCTTCTTACTTATTATCATATTTAAAATAGAGCCAGAATAAAAAAAAACCAGGTGCGAGGTTTCTTAATAAGTGTCTTATGGTAAAAAAAACTGACGGACAGCGTAGGGCTAGTGATAGGGTCCCGTTGGATACCCTTTGAGTACGAATCCCTAAAAATCAACGCAAAGGGCTGTTTCCACACGGGTGTTTCGTGACATAGGAATCAGAATGACTTTGAATAACAATGTGGCAAAACCTTCATTGTGGCAAACAATTTAACGTGACTCGCATTGTTAAGTTCCGTTTTGAGGCAGCAGTCGAATAAACTCACGATAAGAAGATTTATTATGGTAAGAAGCTAAGGTGTATTTACACTGAATTTATTCATGTGTCGTCTGAGATGGTTTTAGTAAAGTCTGGTAAAACCCAAATCCAATCAAAAAGCATTTATTCAATTTAGGCCCTGATAAGGCACTTATGAACGTTAACAAATGGCTCTACACCGATTCCAAATACAACTTGACTTAAACCATCTCATGTGATAGTGACAGGGTCCGATACAATCGTAGGAGAACGAACACAACGGACATAGCAAGTGGCAATGGGCAGGCCACATCGCTCGAAGAGCCGATAACCGATGGGGAAGAAAGGTTCTCGAGTGACGACCACGTACTGGAAAGCGCCGAGCGGACGACCTCTCACCAGGTGGTTGGTCAGAGTCGCTGGGCGCCGCTGGATGCAAGCGGCCCAAAACCAATCGAAGTGGAAATCAATGGAGCAGGCCGTTGTTCAGCGTGGACATCCCTTGGCTGATACGATGATGATGATGATATTATAGTGGGTAGAGTTTTTATGACTTGATAACCTAAAAGCAAACCAATGTTAATAGTTATTTCCCCCCATTTTCAACAACCAGTAAAAAGATGCCTACAGCTTTTACGCAACTAATATCAGATACATAAAACATGCTGCATTTCATCATTAAACATGTCCAATATTGTCTTATCGATAGCACAGTTTGCTTTCTTATATAAACAAAATCCCAAGCTCTTGGGACGTCCATTCCATGCAAATGATGTTTTTCTTTGCCTGGCTCTAGGGAAAACCACAAGCGATCGATGTATACCGAGTTAGTGTTAATCAATAGTTTATCCTTATAATGAGCTAACCTAATTACTTGCATAGCTATTCAAGGCGATCTTTAAGTTAATTGGCAGTCTTTTTATTGGCCCATTTTGTAGCGTAAGCAGGCAAGCGAGGTAGAGCAGAGTTTATTCGCTTAAAGAGCAGCACGACTGGGGACCTTACAGAATACAGCATCCAAATGACTTTATGTTGTGTTCCTGCGCGTGAGTAAGGTCGCCTGAGCACATCGGGGAGCATGGAAAAGTTCGGTAACGCGTAAGTGATGCCTTGTTTGTTGCAATATGGCTACGGTAACCGCTTACCATCAGGTGTGCCTTCGTTGCCGACGTACATAAAGCCTTTACAGCAACTACGGCTTTACGTGCCCTCCAAAGCACGGAAAACGCTCGAATTGAAATATCACTAGGCGGTCACCCAACTAGGTATCAACCTCATCGGTGGTAGCTTAACTTTGCCGATCGATTAAGAACGGCTAATACCGAAATTTCGAACCCATAGTAGGATTGGAACCCACGATCTTTGCCACAGCATTCTACGTCATTGAGCTATCATCGATTTATATTCCTATCTAGTCCAGTAACTTACATAGTATGTATGTGTGTAACTGTTGAAACTTGTATAAGCATCTAAGTGAGAGGGTTAAAGCAAGGAGAAATACAGTAGTAAACAAAAACAAAGCTATCCTGTTAATGTGTGTTGTCCCGAAGGCATAATTATATGGTGCGGAAAGATGAGAGGATTACTTCTTACTAAGGACCTATTTAATTGACTGCGTGTAGTAAAAAGCTACTATAGACGTCGTAGGAATTTATAAGTAAAATGAGAAGCAGGAGAATATCACAGTTTGTTTTACAGAAAATGTTAGTCTTAGGGCTAAGTACGTAACAGGGACTCCGTCTGCTATTACAATGAAGAATCTATCAGTGATGTAATTTTTTACAGATTTGATAGGTTTTAGTCGCTGTGCACACGTGGAGCGGTACGGATTCGCGTAGCGTTGACGGACTTGCGAGCTTCGAACGAGCATTCGGCTTGCGCTCGACTGCGCTCCACCGATTGTCAGTTTTTTCACGAACACAAGGATTCGCATCGCGCTCGTGTTGTATGCTCGTTGTACGTCCACACTTGACATCGCGAGCAACGAATGAATTCTGTTCGTTTGTGTCTTTGCTCATGCTCGGTTTGCATAGCGTGGAGAAGCGTTATGAAGTTGGGCTTAATTTGTCCATACCTAGTTATCTATAAAAAGCTGACACTAACACAAACCGCCTCCAATATATCTAACAACATTTCAATCCAAGAAAAAAATATAGAAAACATTTTCAGCTATCATAACATATCAATCATCCCTTTTATATGCACCATTTATGAAATCAATTTAGTTTTATTGGTACTGATGGTTGCCTCGCCCATTCGATCTACTCTTTGATAAAATAAACATAAAGACATGTATTACGGGCTATTACTCGCTGTGGGACATTATAATAAACACGCTGCGATCCATCAGAGTGACACGTCGCGTCGGCACCTCCCCGTCACGCACGTAAGTAAAATACAACACAAACTTGACGCTGTGAAGGAAAATTCAAACAAATAACATATTGTTTTTCTTTTTCTATTACCCTTGTAAGTGAAATGCTTTTAATTTCAATGGTTAATATTTATATAGGTATAATTTTAGTACCTAATGAACTAGATTTCCAACCCGTTGTTTCACCCGCTAACTCCTGGATCCCTACTTGCTTTGTTTTGTTATATAACTTAGATATCCTCATGTTTTGGGCAACATTTCAAGACTCTACGATTTGAGATGTAAGTGCAAAGTCAATCAGTTAATATTTCCTTTATATAAGTATAATAGCTTATAAATCGCGTTATCCGAAAAACTATCCCCCATATTACATGAGATGGTATATCTGTCACTCTCTAACGACATATAAGTAAAAAAAGAGAGAGATGGAACTATCTTAAAACCTGGGTTTAGAAGACATGCTTTTAACTATCACATGTGAGGCTGAGTTCCGAATGTCTGAAAGTCACGTCTCTAGTGTTGTCACCGTCGCCGCATACGTGCTTTGGTAGTAATACATATTTTGACGCTGTAAAAGACAAATTAATGGGAAATTCATGTATACTAAAGGATAACCAGATAGTTAGATGCACGGGTTTTAAATATTCAGCCCCTAGTACATTTTGTTTGTAAATACATACTTAATATACATAACTACACCCAGACTCAGGACATACAGACATGTTCATGCACACAAGTTCATGTCCTGTGTGGGAATCGAACCCACGACCTGCGGCGAATAAGGTGAACCTTAACCAACTGCGCCAACTGGCCCGTCAAATTTTATTGATTGTTAGTATAGATTGTTAATATTGTTATATTATATACTATGAATTTGAAACACGCAATTCATTTTGGGATTTCATTGAGTTTAGTTTCGTCGGATTGTTTGTTCAATAATATCATATCTTTTGTTTAGATATTTATAAAGATATGAATTAACGTTCAGTATTGATAGGAATAAATAAGAATTGTAGGTACCTATACTTAAGCATACAATAGAAGTCCTAGAATCTAGATATAACATGAAATATTTTTTGCTCAAATTATTTGTATGACATCGAACTAGATTCAATAAACAACAAATAAATATATTTCATCATATCTAGAATTTCTACGAAGTAAATTGATCAGTATCATAAACGATATTATTTTGCTATGTACAATATTCCTTTAAATATTTCAGGTATCGAATAAAAACCAATGTTTGTTCAATCAGAGGCGGGCAACACTCACCCGGAGCAACCGGAAGTGTTGACGGCGGGAGATGACACCCGGAAATAGCGTCACCACCGGCGGACGTGACGTCACGCGGACGAGAGCCTCCCGCTAACCAGTTTTATTATATTATAATAATAGCCAACAGGATACCGTCAGGATAGCTTGTGTAAATAATATAGATGCCAAATTGAGTGTACACACGGCTACACATCAAGCTATACATTCCTAGTATAAGCTGTACCTCTAATTGTACGGAAATCCCATACAATGCGAGATCAGCTTATACTGGAAATGTATAGCTTGATATGTAGCTGTGTGTACCTGTACCTACGTAAATTTCTATTCTTTATATAGGGTGACTGGTAATGAGTTAACGATACACAGATACAGGATTGTACTCATGATTACAAACAACTTTCCCGAAGAAAAATTTATTTTATTTACCTAGCACAAGATCCCATAATATTTAGCAACTAACAAAGAAAGTAACAACGTTAAAAAAAAATTTCAATGGAATACGTCGTTCTCTTTCGCTGACTTCAAATCAGTGTCAGATTAGAGTTTTTATCCTTTTTAGTGTAATTTGAAGACGAAATTTTTTTTTTAAATACTTTTTTTTAATTGGTTTACATTTACTTCAACTTAGGGAACAGTGCAAGTTTTATCGAAATCGGTTCAGTAGTTTTCAAGATATGAACAAATATGTGTGACGGCCTGGCTTATTGATACGAGCTACGGGTGTGATGTTAAAGGAAAAACATCTCAAAACCTTGGTTAAATTCTAGTGAATTTAAGAAAACTAAAAATGATGACATAAAAAGGTAATTTAAAAAAATTAAATCTGCTTCAAAATACACTAAAAAGTATGAAATAACTATAATTTGACACTGATTTGAAGACAGCGAAAGAGTACGACGTATTCCATTGAAAATATTTCGCTGACTTCAAATCAGTGTCAGATTAGAGTTATTTCATACTTTTTAGTGTATTTTGTTTAATTTGTTATTTATCCCTATTTGTTTCTTTAGGAAAGTTGTTTGTTATCATGAGTACAATCATGTGTCTAAGTATCGTTTACTAATTACCGGTCACCCTATATAGTGTGAGTGCTATTACGTATTATGTATAGTGGAGGACATACGAGTATGTACCTCTACACACTTAGAGAAATTCAACAACGATGCTATCGATTGTAATTACAGATATTATGCAGGCAGAATCTTTTACATAAATATTATTATGATTTGAGTTATATTTCAACATTTGAATTTATACAGTGCGAGAAAATGACTTTTGAATTACATTTTATCTTCAGACTCTCTCCTGATCTTACATTTCCACGCAAACCCGCACATATCAGTCAAGTAAAAAAGGAACATGCTCATCAGTTTAAAATTTAAAAGTCATAGGTATATTCAGTTTAGGCCCTGGTAAGGCACTTACAAATGTTAAGTTATTACATTTTTTATAGTTGAATTTGCCACCGGTTCGAAATACAAATGAAAAACTATGTCCCCGCTTCATTTTATTTCTGTAGACGAAACGTAGCCCGAGCTGTCGACTAGTCCCAATATGACTGATAAGAGACACGTCTGTCGGTCAAGCTGCCTATGCGATGAAAATTTAGGACCAAATTATAGAACGCGTCAATCAACCATCAAAACAATTGAATTTAAAACCTACTTAAGACATATGGCATAAGGTTTATTTTCGATGAACACAACCTAATTACAAGCTTTTATTTAATTTGCAATGTATGTTTGTTCGTTCGGGTGAAATCTTGCAAGTCGAATTTCACCCACTTCCAGTGGTTGGATTGACTTGATATTTGGTGTACATTAGTATATTGGAAGACAATGCAAGTACAGTCAATAAATAGTACAGTCACCAAAAAAGATTGTACAAAAACTTAATTTGATAAAGTTTGTATGCTCGTTGTATAAACTTTTACAAAAACAAAAGAGTAAACAAAAAAACACTTCGGAAACTTTCAACGACACAAGTCTAGAATAAGGCTCTATAAATCATGCAAACGAGATTACCAATAAAACAATAATCGTTCCAAGCTTATCGACATAATTTATTAGCCATAAACCGTTATTATCAAAGGACTTATTAATCCTATTTTAGTGTTCCGCCATTTGATACTTCGTTGTGTTATTCCAGTTATTTTAAGTGTGTTAGTAGGGTAACACTTATATAATTTTCTGGGTCGAACAAGTGGTTCCAATAGTTTATCTCTTTTTTTATATTAGTCACCGTAGCGTAACACCAGGGGTATCACTCGCGAAACTCTCGGCAACGCGCGAGTCTCTGGTGTTACGCTACGGTGACCGCTTACCATCAGGCTGTATGCTTTGTTTGCTACCCGAGTAGTATAAAAAATACGTATAAAGTATCTTTGTAACCGCACAGTGCGAGATTTTGGTTCTCAAGGCCTTACTTGGTTGGCGAGAGGTACAATGAAAAAAGGTAGCATTTTTTTAAATTCTACGTAAAACGTACGTTTTTTTTACGTCTGTTAACGCGTTGTTTCACTACTTAAAGAAGAACGAAATATAGAAATGAACTGACAATTCAACATCTCGGAATTTGAGTTAGCGATATGGTTACCTCCAGTTTATGTACACCATAGTAAGTTGGACCCTAAGGTGGTACCCTTACAATTGTTAATTTAATGTTAACATATAACTTTAAAATAATATACAACTGAAACAATTACATTCCTGCCTAATTTACTACGCATAACATAGTTAAAACTTAACTTCGTAACTAACATTATAATTAGCGTTCACAATGCAACAACAATTTGCTTTATTACGAAAGCAGAAGCAGAAGTTCGTAATATAAAAAAATATAAAATGTTTTAACAAAATGCCTTCCAGTTTAAGCAGACCAATACAATGGGTCAAAATAGCTGGAGCACGATTGCTGCAACCGCTAATTGCCAGAACACTATAATGGTACGAACAAAGCTTGATTTAGAGCTTTCTAGCAAATGATTTATTTATATGAAATGTGTCCTCATTTCGTTGGAAAGAGCTTATTGATTCACTCCTTGCTTTACAGAAAATGTGGAGAGCGAGTAAAATAATATAAATGCTTGTTTATATGAGAATCAAATCGTTATAAATCGAACTAGGTGTCCTTTTCGCATAGAAATAAAATAACTGCCTTTTCGTATTAAATCATTTCGCTTGTTTCAGTTAAGACTTGAAGTAGAGTCATAACATCACCTTGTGCGAAGCATGAGCAGTATAGGCGTCTACAGAGGACACTATTTGGCACCCGATATGTCGGGCTGATCGATCGGGCCAATTTTTCTTGTCATACAAACTTTGCGTCAACTTACCTGCTGACATGCAACAAATTGGTGTGAAATTACCGATTTGTCGGGCCCCGACCAATAGGCTCGACATATCGGGTGCCAAATCGTGTCGTCCGGAGACGCCTTTAGCATATAGATGCATCCATAGACATATCGTACAGTGAGTTACTAATCCCCTGGCTGATTCATGAAATACATTTGTTAAAGTCAAAAGAGTTCGTGCCGCGGCTACGTTGATATCTATTGATAGCTAATAAGTAGGTATAAATACTAAAATAAACTATTCAATATCACATCGCCCAACCCTATTTAAAATTCCAACGCGTATTGTTACATATTATGTCTCCTACCAATTCTATAGTCAGAATGTAGTCTAATATTGTGTCCAATTAGGAAATACCTCTATCAATTATCTGCATTGCAGATGGGTTATATTCATATTATTATACGTATGTTATGGTTATTACGTCGATAGTGTAGCGAAGTGAACTATGAATCAAAATTAGGTGTACAATTTTGTAGCTGTTAGGATCAATTTGTACGCTACAGGCAACAGATTTTGGAAGATGGATTATAAGTATTTTTTTGCATGAACTGTCTGTTTATTTCTGGAAATAGACTGACCCCTCTGTTCGAAAAACCAAATTATTTTGGTTGTCATCTAAATTCTGGCCGCGAGGGTTGTTTACGCTGACGAAAGATTTGGCAAAGAATAACAATTTATTATAAAGTTATTTTCGGTATTTTATTTACTTATTATTCCCTTGAAGCTGTTTTTAACAATAGTACCTAATTAATGATGTGGCCGAAGGTGGTATATATAATAGCTAGATGGAAACTACTGTAACACAACGTTAGGTGCTTGGCGACAGATTTTCAACTTGAGAATGATAGCCATGGTGGGTTCTACAAACCTACCCCATCACCATGCTATCGTTTCGTCACGATATTTTCCTTCACCGAAAGCTCAAGCTCATCATAGGATTCGAACCCGGGACCTTCGTCATCGTCGTAAACTTATATTTTATTGTAAATATTACAGCCGCTTACACCTTTCACATTTCCTGTAACTGAAGCATTCTAGATTTGGTATAACATATCTACACATGTCATAAGATATTTCCTGATTAAGTTACGGTATATCAAATTACTCTGATATCGAATCCGGAGGAAGGAAAGCGCACACCGCAGCCTCCGCCGCTCACATTTCCGATCTTATACCGGACGGAACGGGGCGAGAATACTGATCATAATATTATAGTAAGTATACAATATTATATAGGGTGAATGGTAATTAGTAAACGATACTTAGACACGTGATTGTACTCATGATAATAAACAACTTATCCAAAGAAATATTTTTTTAATTTAATTAGCACATTAGCATATTTAGTACCTAACAGGAATAAGAATACACTACCGTTTTTATTTAATTTAGTCATTTATTCCTATTTGTTTCTCTGGGAAAGTTGTTTGTTATTATGAGTACAATCATTTGTCTAAGTATCGTTTACTAATTACCAGTCACCCTATATAGTAGCTATTAATTAACTGCCAAGCGTGTATCCACCATCTATAAGCCCTGCTAGGGCACGCCTTCCCGAAGGTACATCATGGGTTCTCCAAGAAGGGTGTGAAGAGTTTTCCCTGCAAAGAGTGAGTGCAAACGATATGTCTAGCATAAAGACGTTTGCACCAGGGTTGTATACTATCTGTAAGTACAATAAAACATTATAAAACCATAATTAATACATACAATAATCGATTGCAATACTACGACATGCGCGAATCACACAATTTCGTCCCAGGTTAGTCGATGTTATAAATTAAAATGCCACAAATACCCGTTATAAATTACCATAAGATTAGTTAGACATTTTTTTATTGAATTTGAAAACCCCATGAAAATTCCTTCAGTGGTGAAAGATACATTTTTGTAACTCGTCGTTCATCACCTCCCATAAATTTTTGTACAGATAGATTTAATTTACGATACAGTTTTAAGCAAAGACTGCAGTAAATACAGAGATTAACCCCCTTACTCATAAAACGTTATTTAACTAATAAGCTGATTAAGTGGTCACCTAAATAACGTCAAATTGTTTGACAATGACAGCAAGGTGATGTTATTTATTTGACCATTTATTCAGTAGATTTAGTTAAATAGCGTTTATGAGTAAGGCCGTTAAGGTATAAATCATAGATTTAGGATTTGGTATGGACAGATGTAGGTATAGAAGTTTTAACAGACTCCATTTCAAATTCAAAATTAATCATACAAGCAAAATACTGAAAAACCAGCCAACGTTTTTAAACCCTACCTTTTTAAATGTGACCGTGGAATTAATACAGGCAGCCGCAGCCATGTCAGAGGTTGTTACGTGGATTTTCCATTATGAATTTATACATATGGTGACTTTTACTGTTAATATCATAATATTTTGTTTAACCACAGCAATTTTTTTGTTAGGCAAATTTCTTTGAGCAGATATTACTAGGTACTTACTTAGTATAAGTATTTTTTTAGGATTTCGAATCCAAAGGGCAAAATGAAGCCCTATTGCTGTAACTGCTGTCTGTCCATCCGTATGCTACGGACCTCTAGCTCGTAACCAATATATAATAGCTCGTAATAAGTTACAGACCTGAAATTTAGATATATTAAAGTGTGTCACCGCGTATCTTAAAAAAAATGTAGAAGAAATAAGCATAAGTCTCAGTATAGTACCTATATGTAAAATACACAGGTAAATTGGATTGCTTCATAGAAAATACGTCGATGTGGATACATTAGGGTTAATGTACTTATATTAAGGTAGGCGGAGGTAAAAGGAGCAATGTCGCTATCACTTCTAATTAGTTTACATAACCGAAAGTGGATTACCTTTATGGCCTATGAGCCATTTTACAAACGACTCTTGTATCTGGTATTTTGTTTAAAGCGATCCAATACTAAAGTCACACTAAGGCGATGATAGCTCAGTGGTAGCGACGTGCAATGTCGTTAAGAGTGTCTCGGGTTCGAATCCTACAAAGAGCTTGAGCTTTCTATGAAGGAAAACATCGTGAGGAAACCATATAGCACGGTGGTAGTGTGCTTTGTAGTACCCGCCTGGCTGGCTAATACTCTCATGTTGTCTGTCGCCAGGCACCTATCGGTGTGTACCGACAGCTGGCCAACTTGAGAGCCAGTTCCTTTCTATAGGCTTTGTGTGCTTACCACCTTCGGCTACATCATTACTTACCGTGGTGAGATTGTAGTAAAATACAGGTTTATTTATAATTTATATAAAAACACCCTAGGCAATCCTTACAAGTGTACTAATTTAAATACCTACGCATTGAATTACACACACACACACCCCCATAAACACACACCCCCACACTCACCCCCACACTTACCCCTACACTCACCCCCACACTCATCCCCACACACACCCCCACACACACACCCAAACATACACTCGTAGCGAGCAGTGAGGCCATTGGTCTATGGGCGTGCTGCGCCACGCCCCGCTAATATGCGGGTGACGACTATGGTCGAAGATCGAAGATATATTTGCGGGTAGGTGCGAGTGTAGGTGAAGATGAGCTTTATAAGCTTTATAAGCCCTATTTTTTCTATGTCTGAAGCTGAAGAGCGACAAAGAAAAAATAAGCCGCAGATGATCGATTCAGTTTTAGTAACATACCTAGATGTTATAAAGTAAATATAAAAATATATCAGGCATAAATCAACTTTTTGACAATTACAAGTTATTAAATAAAGTCAATTTTACATAATAATGGCCCGCGTACAAACGTTTTAATAAGAAATTCACACCCTGACGGTACTGAAGTAGCGTGAATACAATAAATGACCTTTCCTTGATGTCCATGGACAAATGTGGGGATCCACTGTAGAGCCAGTCTTCAGTGGCGGCTGAACGAATTTACATATTTTCCAAATTTAATTTATACGCAAATTACCATGAGTCCTACAAAAGCTATGTATGTATGGCTTATCATGTGATATAATTTATAATAATGATTCATACAAAATTGTTGACGGTTAAAATATATATAGTACAATTAAGTCAGTACCATCTCTTATTTGATACGATCTAGTTATCTTTTTATGTTTATACTAAGAATTACACCCTCCTTTTTATATTAAAAGCGTGTGATTATTTGTGTCAGGTTAGAAGTGTGTAGGTATGTGTGGAGTGTGTGTGTGTTTTTTTTCACTGTCAATATGGTCAGTGATGATGCGGCCTATGGTGGTTATCTCCAAAGCCTTGCATACGTGTTGATGCTGGTGTGTAGTCATAATCAATAATTGAAAAAAAAAACAATAGAAAATAATTTTCAAGCAAGCTGTTTTCAATATCAATAAAAGATTCGGGTGTAATTTAGTCCTAAAATCTTACGAGAAAGTATCTAATTCTCGGTGTTATATCGACTTTAGTTAATCCTAAATACATTAACAGCAATAAAAGTACATAAACATTAACGTTTTTAAACACAGAGACCTACCTGCTAATCACATAATTCGCTTCCTCCAACGATCCTAAGCTTCTCTGAACTCGCAGAGATTGCGTGTTAGACTGTACAAAACGTGCTTAATGGGTGTCAATGGTGTAAATAAAATAAATAGACGTTATTTAGCGCCCTGCCGCTCACATAAAAGGTTGTTTTATTTGTTTACTTCAACGGACTGGTCGCACAGACTGCGAGAAAAAGATTTCAGTACTTTTCTGAAAAGGTGACGAGTACTCGCAAACCACAGCGAGAGTTTATTTGAACGCTCAGTTACAAATAGTTCATGTGTTTGTTGAGACATGATGTTAATTAGATAGATATGGATTAGATAGATGTTGATTAGATATTATATTTCTCAAAAGTTTATGGTTTTTTCGATATTATAAGGATATATGTAATAGACATGCAATCATTTTGTGTCGATTCTCAGAAAAAATTTACCTTACAGAATAAACTGCAGCATCCAGTGCTGCCAACCTTACAGTCTTACAAAATCTTCCCAGTTTTTAGTTTAGGCCTCTAAATCTACTGTTTTTTATTCGTACAAAGCATATTGGAAATTGCATTGTCAGAACTCATCCTACGTGAAATAGACTATTGTAGTTATACATATAAAAAACAATAAACATGTTTTCTTTTTTTGTTGGCTTTGTTTGACGTTTATTACGTACTTTCTAATTCATTAGTTTTAAAATGTAGTGCCATTGTTAAGTAGCATATTTTCGTGGATAACGGTGTTGGTTGTACATTTACTCTTTTTCTTTTTACAATCTATTTTTATGTTTATGCTTTATTGTACAATTGTTTGTTTTCCTAAATAAATAAAAATAAAAATATAATGGTTACCTATAGGGGACTCATGCGTCATACTGGAGAATCATATGACATGTATTGTTGCATCCATGCTTCGCGAATAGAGCACGAGCCGAACCACGAACGAACAGAAGTTGTTCGTTGCTCGCTATGTCAAGTGTACACAACGAGTGCGATGCGAATCCCTGTGTTCGTGAAAAAATTGACAATCGCGCAGTCAAGCGCGAGACTAATCCTCATTCGAAGCTCGCACGTTCGTGCACGCTACGCGAACAAGGAACGAATCCTGTTCGTTCATGGTTCGGCTCGTGCTCGCTTCGTGTAGCATGGACGCACGAAAATATAATCTTCGATATCACTACCATATCAGTCATAACAAAATAAACGTTTTTTCTTCCGCTTTGATGTATCACTCTGAATCAAAGAAAGTAATAACACGTTTTGGTTTTTGATCACGGCTACACGTCACCAATTTTCCTTGAAAAATAGGATTATTGGAAGCTGGCTGCGTTGTCAAAGAACTTTTTGCTTTTTGGTTGTAATGAAATTCCATAGGGAAAAGATTATAACGGCTTTATGAAAGTATACCAAGCGTGAAACGAAGTTTTCAATACAATACAAAAAATCACTGGAGAATAAACCTACATTTTTCAAATAAGAGTTTATAAGATAGCTTGTCAAGGCATATCAATTCTAAAACATAATATTTGAATACCTTTCTTGTTATAGGTACACTATATTTCAGAAATTAATTTGCTCTGGATCAACAGGAGAAACGATCCCTTCATTTGTGGGTCATTTGCATGTAATTTTAAAATGTTTAAGTACATATTCCTAATTAAGGCATTTTATTACTTACATTTTATATGAGTACCTCTATAATTCGTAGCTTTATAATATTGCTTATATTGGTACCTACCTACCTATTTTATGAGTTTTATTTTAACGTACGTAGTATATTATTTAATCTATGCTAATACGATGACAAATTATAGATTAAGTATATTGAAGAATTAATTATAACAAAATAACACCAATATTAGATAGGCAATGCCTTTCGATGTCACGGCTAATGTCCCCAGGGCGGGCGGGTAATGGGCGGGCGGCGTAAATAAAATAAATAACCCTCCTCATCAAGCTGGCTAGTAGAAAAAACTTAATATTTCCCGAAAGTAAATGTGGCAGCGTATTCGTTTAGCTCCTTTTATTTTTATTTGTTATATTGTCCATTAAAATAATGGGCGGGCGGCGTAAATAAAATAGAGTCCAGTGAACGCGAAACGCAGAACTCAGACCGCAGAACTCGAGACCGCTCGCTGTGGCAGAAATTAATTAATTTTGTGATGTAAACAGTGAACCTAATTATTATTGCATAGGTATAATCCTGGTGGGAAAACAACACTTACAACTTGGCATCAAGATAATGGTGCCGATTCTGTTGTAAATCGCACTAAACTAATTTTAGTTACATCTTATCTCTTTCTTACGAACATGATTGAAAAGGATAGAACATATTTTAAGTTATCAAATTAATCTTTGCTGATAGATTTATAGATGGCGACAAAATTTACCTATATTGAAAACAAGCATTGGACTAATTTGAGAGGACTAAATTTTTTACATCCTTTTCTTATGTTCTTTGTTAGAACGAGACATAGTGACATTAAAATTAGTTGAGTTGTGAATAAAAGAATCGGGGCCAATGGCTTCATTCCATAATATTATAAGATTTTGCAACAAAAATAACCAAATAAATCGTAAAAGCAACAATTTTCAATTACCGACAAACCAAGCTTAGGCTATGAATTTATTACATTTACCTTGGCAATATAATGTAGAAGCTATATCATTAGCCCCCTTTGCCATATTGAAGACGAAGATTTCATTAATTCTCTTTACGACAGGCCCCAGGTAAGGGGCACCCAGTAAAATATAGCGCCCGTGTTAAGGATATCGCTTACCTACTGAGAATTTTGGCTTTGTTTTGCCAATGGCTAATTTGACTGGACGTTTTTGTCGTGGGATCAAATAAGTTTTCATTGGTCTTTGATATGCTTTGCATACGTTTGTAGTACTGGATATTTGCGAATAACTTACACCCTTTTATCACAAAAATAAAAATCAACCATAATAAAATATATTGATATATACATAAGAAAATAATTATTGATATATTTGCCTACAGATTTTTTTGGAGGTAGTATTATTATTAATTTATAAAGGAATGCACCTAATCCGGCCCTGGTCTAAAAAACAAGCATGACTGAAGAGAATTTTCAATCCGAACAGCATCGCTTACTAACATTTTCACTCTGACAGATTCCTAATCAAATTAAAATTTCATCGCGATTTCGCCTGGTAGGGCAGCGAAAATTGTGTAACGTTTTACTACAATTTCGGCGGAGGCGGTGTCGGGGCCCCGTAGCCTAATTAAAAATGCCGTCCGCAGTGAAACGCTCCCGTAAAAAGAATGTTAAATATTCCAGGAACTTTTAAAAACTCGTAATTTCCAAAAGTTTTAAAATTTATGCCTGATTTCCATCGTTGAATAAAGTAGATTGGTTCGATGCTTTTATAAATCAACGTTGAGGAATAATTATTATCTTCCATTTTATGTTTAGGAGTTCGACATTTAATAAATAATTAATTTACCATAGACATACTGCAGCGCGATCCCGCGGCTCGAGCTAACCACGCGCGCCCACAATGCGCTACCCGGCGACGAGAAGACACGCTTCTAGGGTCTATTCACACGTACCACAACCGCGCTACAACTCATATCCCAACCACATCACGTGGGCGGGCACTAATTTGTATGAAAATTAATAGTTGAATTCACACGGACCACATTTTGCCGTCACTATCGACCTCGTGTGTGATACAAACCACACCGCAGCCAGCGACACCGTGAACTAGCAGTACAAACATTTTGTAGCTACCTACCACAACCGCAAGAAGATGCAAGCGACACTATTCACACGAAACCACAGCTTGACCACATTTAGTCGCGACGCTGTGGTGTGGTTGCGGTACGTGTGAATAGACGCTTATTCACTATATTGAGAGAAAGGAGACCACCGATGATGGAAGAGCTAACTTCACGCTATTTTCCAATTTAGCAAAAGCATATACTTAATTATGATCAACAAATGCTGGTATGTTACTTAATTCTTGTTCAGAAAAAGTTACTTTCTTAATAATATTGATATTGATTCAAGTATATTTCTTTGAAAGCTTTTTCTACTTTATGTATTACATCAAAATGTAGTGTGTAACTGGAAAGATACGATTAGGATTACATACGCGAGGCAAAAACCTAATGTTTTCATTCATTACTGATCACAAAAAACAATGTGTAATGCAAAGAAACATTATTTTCTTTTACAATAATTATTTAATTGATAATTATTTTTTGACTACAGGGTGTGTATCGAGCGATAAATACGCTAATAAAGTTCTAGAACTAGCAGAACTATTTAGTAATCTGTGCTACCAGTTGGATTCTTTCAAAAGGAAGCTATACTAAGCAAAGGATATCAGTTTCCGTAGTACCTACCTACCTACCACCCAAACACGATGATCTCAGACTTTTGGGATCTCAAACAATAAACGAGCTTGACTGTGGCAATTTAAATGCAAAAAAACCATTGTAAGATAATAGTGGCGCGAAAAAACAATAGGTAATCATTTAAGACGAAGACATCGCATTCCTTTTTAAAATTTCGGATATATAGAAAAATAGCCAGCGTTCTTAATTATTTGTCCAGACGGTAGTAGAATATTCTAAGTCTATGGTGTCCAGCGAGTATTCTGATGATGAAATGATATCATAATGGTTTTAGTAACCAGAAAAACATATAGGTAAATATTATAGACAATATATTTTTACACTAAATAATACGACAGTATTTTAAGTAATTAACTGGTATCATTTTATTGCATGGTAAATCAAAATACAAATTTCTCTCATGGTATTACGCGTTCTTAATTATATGACCACCACTGTATTTTCCTTTCTGAATGTTGTAATCAAGGACTCCAAAATGGACCCTTCGTTATCTCGATGCCGCCGTCGATGTGAAAGACTTCAGATTCACCCCGAATCTTAAGATCCTACCTACTTACTAAGATGTTTACTTATTACTTTTCCTGTTGAAACATAGCTCATGAAAAGGATCAGAATTAAATTAAGATATTTATTGGATACATAAATTATACGAAATACAAAATGAATACGAAATGTCTGACGGGCCAGCTAGCGCGGTTGGTTAAGATTCCACCTATCGCGCCGCAGGTCGTGGGCTCGACTCCCACATAGGACATGCATTTGTGTGCATGAACATGTTTGTATGTCCTGCGTCGGGTTGTAATTATGTATATTAAGTATGTATTTACAAACAAAAAGTAGTATATGTATTATATCAGTTATCTGGTTTTCATAGTACAAGCTATGCTTAGTTTGGATCAGATGACCGTGTGTGAGGAATGTCCCAGGATATTTATTTATCACTGATTTGATTTGACGATGGTCAATAACTTCTTAGTCCTCTTGTTCATTTATAAGAAATAATTAAGTACAGAGAATCACACTTAGCATTATGTGAAATATGACCGCCATTAGGTTGGTTCTCTGAGAACAACAAACCTTTGTTTTTGGAAATTAACTTGAATCGTACTCGCCCATCACGCGAATGTAGGTACAGATGCGCATAATGATCAAACCACAGGATCTGGAAACTTGGAATTTGGCACAGTTCCTTAAATAACGTAGGCACTAAGGGTTTCATAACATTCCATTCGTAAAGAGACCGCGCGAGTGAATTCCCGAGGCGAAAGCTAGTCTAGTCCTACATATATTATACATGCGAAAGTTTGTGATTATGGATGTATTTTTGTTACTCTTTCACGCAAAAACTACTGAACGGATTTTGATGCAAATTGGCACACAGATATAATATATTCTGGATTAACACATAGGATATTTTTTATCTCGCGAAAACATCCACTCGCTCAGGAATGCGGGTGAAACCGCGCGGGACACCTAGTACTGAATAATTTAGAATTGTCTTACAAGAAATTCTTAATAATAGAAGAATAGAGTTTTTTTATGTACCTATTTGTATTTTGTGCGTTGTGTTTTGGTAGAAATAAAATAATTTTCTTTCTTTTTTTAAATTCGTATATTAGACAATTATGTAACTGGTGATATTTATATACGATCTTTTACATCTAAGGCTTTTTATTAGGTAGTACAGGCTATTTTAGCCTAGCAATGAGAGCAGTTGCAACTGAGCCGTTCTGTTACCAACTCACAACTTTCGCACTCTTGTGTAATATTCGGAAATAAAATACATTATACTGACTTCCAACCCGCGGTTTCACCTGCATTCCCGAGGGATTTTTACATGAATAAAAAGTACGCCAGAACATCTGTGTGGGTGAGTCTCATCCAAATCCGTTGATGCGTGACTAACATCCGTACATCCTCACAAACTTTCGCGTTTATAATATTTGTTAGGATTAGGGATATCAAATAAGTGAAATGTGAGCCAAACAACATAGGTAAGAGATGTTTATTCGTAATCTTATCAGACACGCCTTGTTGAGAGCAATATCGTTGCCGAGCCCAGGGAAATAACAATAAAGTGCGGCAGTTTTGTCCTCGACTGTACCCGCTCGCTTCTCTATGAATTATCCACTCATATTTTTATTGTAACTGTAATATTTTAGGATATCTTGCTATTTATTGCTATTGGTGTCATGACATTATGATATATGCATTTGTATCTATATATACAGGTCGTTGTTTTGGTCAGCAACGAGCGACTCAGGGTTGATAACACAAATGATACTGGTGCTAAAAAATATAAAAAAAAAACTTTTTTTTTAAATAATAATAATATCATGTAATAAGTTAAAGTGTAGTCGTAATACTCAACGGGGTTGCGTATTAAAGGGGTCCTAGCGATAGTCTGTGCACGTGCCTTGTGACCATACGTTGCGGTAATTTTAGTTCAAATTGAATCAGGTATTTCTCAATGCATGTACAGTATTTAAATGAATTAAGGTCATTTTTGGAAAATATATTTTTTCTAGGTACTACCGCCCCTGCCTCTATCGCCAGTTGTCGACCAAAACAACAGCATGTATACAAGAATCTAGTATTTTATCTCAGAACTTTGAGTATTGAATATTCTATGCCTTGAGCCGTTGTGTATTTTCTTTACTGAGATAAATATAAACGATGCCTGCCATTTGAATAATAGATACTTATATAATAGGTGGTAGGGGTAATCTCAGAAATGGCTAATCCTATTAGGATGATACAGATTACATTTCACAGGATCGTTCAGTATTTTCTAATACATAATAAAAGTCCCTCTTAATCAGTAAGGCGTTTCCGTGATTTAGCCAATATTAACAGGTGTCAGAAATGCATTTTCTCTGTGGCCACATTAAGTTTCAAGTGCAAATAATTCGAATTTTAGAAAAGTATCAACATAAAAAAACAGAATTCTACTAATAATAAGAAACAAAACAAATCATAACACAAATGGCGTTGTTATTTCATAAAGTTTTCATAACTTCAAATGTACCTACCTACTTCAAATAAGGAAGCAAACTTCAAATTGTAAACCTGAGCTTCCTGTGAATTCAACACCGACGGTTGTCGATATAATTATGTTCCCGGAAGGATTTCAGCGCAAACTTTCACAAAGAGAGGATTTTTTCATTTCACTGAGAAAAAATAAAGAAACGTCCGACAGATTACTCTTAGCTGCGACGATGTAAAACCAATGTCACAGGTTGAATGTGAAATCGGGGAGTACGTTACTGGCTAAATATTTTTCATTGCAACGGTGGTATTGAGATTACGGAAGTGATTTCAAGAAGCTCCATTGACTTATAAATAAAGAGAAGTAGAGCATAGCGTTTATTCGCTCAAAGAGCAGCTCGACTGGAGAAGTACCTCCACCTTACGGAATACCCCAGCCAAATATCTTTATGTTGTGTAAAGTTGTGTTCCTGCGCGTTAGTAAGGTTGCCAGAGCTCATAGGGGAGGGGGGAAAGGTCGGTAACGCGATGCTTCGTGTGTTGCAAGCGTTCATATGGCTACGGTAACCGCTTACCATCCGGCGGGCCGTATGCTTGATTGCCGACTTGGTCATATAAAAAAAATTACATTAAAGGACAGCCACATAAAATACTTACCCGTAGACTTGCGGTAAAAAAATGATTTCTATTGTTATCATGCTCGGATGGATTCACAGCCAAACTATTCATACTTGTTTCACATCGCCGACTAACGACCGAAATATGAAAAATTGCTAATTAGCTCACAGAGTATTACAATTAGCCTTCGTTTGAACCCTTAACGTACACCTCACATAATCCTAATTGTGAAGCAAAATTCGATTTCATAGAAGATTGACGGTTCGCATATCAAAAAAAAAAAATTTAAAAAAAAACATAAAAGAAAGCCTTTAATTTAATATTTCATAGCTAACCATGCATTGTCACATAAACGTGCAAATAAACGTGTATGCAAAATTTCAGCTCAATCGGTTGGGATATATAACTGTTTTAAAATACAGCTGCAAGATTCGACTCATTTTAACAAGGCAAGTCAAATAAAAGCTTAAAATAATAAAAAAAAAAGTTGGTACTTTTGTAAATTGGCCAATTCTATGATCTGCGTGCAACGTAAAATACCTATCTATCATTGGATGGGTAGGTACTTATGCCGTTATCCGCTGGGAAGGCCTCCTTTTCGCTTCCTCTCATCCACGGATTTCCAAGGATCGGATCTCTTATCCCGCCTAATTCACTTTTAAGGTGTTCTGCTATAGAGAAAACGACGATAACTTATTCAGGATTAATCTAGAGAAGGAAATGAAGTAACTGTCTTGTCGGCCAGTATTATTTATGATAAATAAATTAAAATGCCTATCAAACTTTGGAGTTTGAGAGGTTCTTCCGCTTGGGGTATTAAATATCGGTAATTGAAGGCTTGTTAATTACGTACTCGAGTGGATCAAAAATATTCGGTTATACGTACCTACATGGTACCTATGCGACTATGGGTTAAGTATGAGATACATAGAGATAAATATAAACTATCTCTATTATGAGATAGGAAGGAACTGGAATCTAAGAGCGCTATAGGACGCCTACACTGGGACGTCATGGTGACGTCGCCGGCTACGAAGCCATGGCTACCTCTCTACCTCTCATGGTAACTGTCTGTTTGTAATCTTTTCACCACTATACCTCTGAAATTATCGCTATAAAATAAAAAGTAATAAAAATCGACTTCAAAATACACAAAATAATATGAAATAACTCTAATCTAACACTGTTTTGAAGTCAGCGAAATATTTTAAATGAAATACGTCGTCCTCTTTTGCCGGCTTCAAAACAGCGTCAGTATTCAGCGTAAGTTATTTCATACCTACCTACTTTTTAGTGTATTTTGAAGTCGAATTATTAGACACGCAGATTGCCTACGGTATGACAGATATAGACTACTTTTATCCCAGGAATGCAGATGAATCCACGATTGAAAGCTAGTTTTAAATAAAAATAAATATCTTCCTATACAAAATTATACACTTCAAAGAAACCATAAAGAAACCGAAAAAAACTGCTCGCAAATTTTTCCGAGTCACATTGTGAAAATAGGAAAAGTTCAGAATTCGTCAATATTGTTATTATAATCACCGCCTCGACGGGATATGGCATATCGATTGACCTACTTACACACTCCGACACGTCCCTTACTTCCTGACTTCCCAAGCAAGCGCCGCCTTTGATGACGACTCCACTCTCTTTATTACATCTAACTACATAAATATAGCTATATATATAGTGCCTATGTCAAGGAAATAAACATCATGATTACCAGTGTAAATAAATGTTTTGGCGTATTTGGCTTTATGTGGCTGATCAATCAAATTTAAAGACTTATTATGAATCCTAAATATTTTCACCATAACATTAAGATTGGAAATAATATCTTTAGGATCTCTCTCAAGGCGGGAAGCTGCTGTCTTAGTTTCTTCACTTTAGAGAATACCTAAGTCTATATCATTGGTCCCTTACCCGATATGGATACTATTGTGGAATAAAATGGTTCTTGTATGACGACCACGAATAGGAAACGCTGTCATCCCACTAAACTAATAACCTCATGATGAATCGCTCGCTGAGTGTCGTTTAATCAGCGTTGCCAGACGTCCCGATTTTGGCGGGACGTCCCGATTTTTAGCCCAAAATTAAATGTCCCGCGCGGGACAGGCCCAGTCCCGCTTTTCGAGGATTACTCGACGGTGAAATAATCGTTGGACGTAGAAGTGGGAAATTATAAAGACACCACTACCACAGTATTACCATATGCCTAATGGTAAAACTGTGCCTCTGCACAGAAAAGGCACCAGCTCTCCCGTGACGCGTCTTATACCGCGCCAAAGTCACAGTGACAAACTTCAAAGTCAACGCAATCCAACAATACGGCCGTATACTTATGCCGCATATTATGACGCTCGCAAGGGAATCTAGCTTCCCGTTGATCTAGAATCATAAAATTTGGCAAGAAACAATTCCATGTAGCACAAGTAAAGGAAGAAATCCGAAAAGCGTTATGTAGTTACATCGCAAAAAAAAATACTTATTACAATATAATCGAAAATCAGTCGGGTAAAAAATGGGAAAAATCTTCGAGACTCCCGTGATGAATGAACTATTTACATAACTACAAGTTTCTACGGAACCCTCGGTGTGCGAGTCCGACTCGCACTCGGCCGGTTATTTTTAGAATGTCCCGCTTTCGGCGATAGAATCCCGCTTTTTTTACTCAAGATGTTACAAAATCCCGATTTGCCCGAAAAAAAATCTGGCAACGCTGCGTTTAATACACACAAGAGGAGTCAATCATGCACTAAGCTATGATTAATATGAACGCAACATCATAACTAAAGTAGCTTGTGACGAATGTCAAAATATAGGTGACTAGCTGTCACCCGCTGTTTCACCCGCGTTCCCGGGATAAAAAGTAGCCTATGTCCTTCTCCATACCATAGGCTATCTGCATGCCAAATTTCATGATGAACCGTTGAGTAGTTGATGCGTGAAGGCGTAACCAACACACAAACAAACTCACGTTCGCTTTTATAATATTAAGTTAGAATTAAGAAGTTAGGATGTTGAAAGGCTTGTTGAAAAGCTGCAGGAATGCAATTTGACTTTGTGCTGTCCAGATACGCATTTCATCATATGGGAACCTAAGATCTCACATACTTTTTGGAAGTCTTGGAAGTACTTATGTCAAACGCATTATCAAATGCTTAGGTTACCGATCGATGTTAGTTAACTTTGGGCGAATTAAAATAAAGTTCCATATTGAAAAACCAACGTATTTTATAAAACGGTTTACATCCCGCCCCTTTACAAAACATAATGGCACTTGAAAGGTCTTTGTTTCACTCACGTTAAATTGAGCGCGTCGACCGAACTCGCAATATTGAAAGCAATAAAGCAACAAAGGGTTTTAAATAAATACTAATGAACTTCACTCAAGTTTGTTTAGTGGGTGTCTAATGTTAAAGTTCAGATGGCCACAGACTAAGCCCACCAACTCGACAAAGTTGGCTCCAAACTTTGCCACTTACTGTGGAAACCTTGTGAAGTTGACTCTCTCCGCCGCGCCGTCAGTCGTTAGTCGCTCGCGGGTATTCAAAATGCGATCAAGGGCAATGTTGCCTGCCAGTCGTAACGTTATCGTGATGGCATCCTAACAGTTTCTTTGTTTATAGTTTGACTAACTGACGTTAAATTCGTTGCAAGTAGGTATTAGTTGAATCGGGTATTTCAGAAACCTCATAAGTCATATTTTTTTACCAAACGGGGTTCTTGCGTTTTTGTGTTTTTCTAAGATAACTTCATAATATGTCAAAACAAAAATCGTATAATTAAGTCACTGTAATATCAAAGAAACAGCATCGTCAAATATCGCATGTATTAGAGAAACCCCATACCTATCTATGTCTATTCCATATGTCGAGAAAAGACCCATAATACTTAAATGTCTGTGC
The DNA here is from genome assembly GCA_951394255.1 of Polyploca ridens. NCBI lineage: Eukaryota > Metazoa > Arthropoda > Insecta > Lepidoptera > Drepanidae > Polyploca > Polyploca ridens. The sequence goes on along the minus strand of OX596259.1, from coordinate 9,536,643 downwards.
ATAAACATTAAAAAGATGCAAAATCTAAAAAAACACTTGAAACTTACCTTCCTCAAGAACGAAAAGTCAAAGTATTTTATTTATGGTAAAATATATAAATGACCAGTTACATATCGAGAAAACAATGAGAATTAATTGATGAATTTTGGTTTCAAATTGCTAATTATTAATAAAGAAATTAAATAAAAAACAAAAAAAAACTTATATTTTCTTGTATTTCAGAAATAAGTAAGTCCCCATAAGTCAAATAACTTTTAAGTGATTTTTTAGGCACTAAAAAACAAGAAAAAATTATTTTATGAAATAAAAACATTGCATTAGTACTTAAACTATCCTAATGTTAATAAAATAAAGTTAGTTCAGAACAATTTTATGTATCAAAACAGTTTTTTGCTTCTCCTGGAAAATTAACTTAGTGTTTCTGAAATACCCGATTCAGTTATAATAAACGTTTTTTTTCTGGCTATGAATAGGCCTGTATTTTTTTTTACCACGATCTCTTCTTCAAACTCTACGGACCGTTAACATTTCAAGACTCCCTGCTTATTTAACTAATACCCTTTCCACCAATTTCCATAAGTTGGCAGCAATTTTTTATACATTCAGTAAAAAGTCGCGGCGAGGATTAAGCGGGAACTCGTAATGGCTTCTTAATGAGCCCCGACAAAAAGCTCTCTACAGAAACAATATTTACGCACATTTATAATGAGGAAGAGTCTCACCCTCGGCAAACTCTTTGCGATTCAACTTCGCATATTTCATTTTAATGCCTTTTGGGACCGCCCTCTTGGCCGGCGCTCACCGTCCCATAAGCCGTTTCCTATACCTCGTTGACTTGGTAGACATTTCGAACTTATTATTGTAAGAAGTAACTCGTAACAGGCGATCTTGCATTGAACCTCTCATTATCAAATTCTTCAATATTAAATAAAGTTAGTGCTTGGTGTTTTATCTGGTAATTGGAGCCAGTCTAGCACAAAGCCGTTTATTAATGTGCCCAATTAAAGCTCTGACAAACAAATAAATGTTTAAATTTTATTCCAGCATTTGAGTGGGTAGTTTGTTTAACGCCCCACGGCTTCAATTAATAGGCAAAGCAAAATATTGGACTGAGATTTTAACCTTGGGCAACTTAAACATAGCAGAGAAAAATTAAAACAAATAATTCTTATTTTAATAACATTTATTTGTACATAAGTACCTACTTATTTACTAACAAAGAAGCTTAAATATAAAATAACTATGAAGATACACTTAGTGAAATACGATATGACAAAATAAAGCTAAGCACACACTACACGACCACGAAATTGATCTGTAACAATACTTACAAGTCATCGTGAAGTGAACACTTAGCCATAAAGAGATCGGACGTGATTATATTTTTAAAACGTTGAAAAAATCAATTTTTATATGAAAAATGTAGATGGAAATGTCAAATACTATACAAAAAATAATGTGAGTTCAACATTCTTTTACGGAAAACAAACAAGTTTAAAAAAATATATAACTTTTTATCAATGACTAAGCAGATCACCTACCAACGATTTTATAATTATTGGTGTTTCAATTGCATTGTGACAAAATCACACAAATACACATTTTCAATAGAGAATAAGAACTTACGTTACAATTAGAAGTACTCTCTAATTCCTAAACAATTTAAAAATCAAAATCACATTTTAAATAAATTATTTATTTTAACAAAAAATAACCTCATTCCTAATCGAAGAAACTTAAATATGCACGTATTGGAAAATACTTTAAGATACAATGGCGGTCGTCCATTCTTTTTAGAATATCCTTAGCAATTTGAAGAAAGGCTTATATGTTTTATAAGGTTTTTTTGGGTATAAGTTTTCTTCAGACAAACACGGTCTTACTACAAAAGATGAACTAAACACAGTTTCAACACTTGTTTAGCTAGACAGTGTTTTAAGGCTTAGACATTGGTTAAAACCGTGTCTAAGTTTCTTTACTACAAAACTGTGTCTAGTTGATGTTTAGTTAAACATGACATAACGTTTACAATGTGAGCAAAATCGAAAGTCATTCAGTCATTCGTTCCTACGCGTTCCTAAACACGCAGATATTTTAATAAATTATCAACATTATTTGAGTATTTTGTGGGATTTTATGCTATTCTTAAGTCAAATTAATTAAACAATTTGTTTTTTAATAAAACATATAAAATTATTACTAATTTAAGATGTTTAAAAATTTGTTTTATTCAAACACACGTTTTATTGATTTATAATACAAAGTTGTATGCATGTTGTATGTAATGGAGCGTTCATTTTATTTTGCGCATATTTTGACATTTACACTCGGTGTTCAGTTTAACTAGATACAATACAATTAATTGATGAAGTTACTTGTGTAAATTTTTCGAAACAAGGACATGTTCTCAAAAATCTCTATAATTATGTTCCCACAAAAATAATTGTGTGATAAGGAACGTTATGAATGGTCAACGGATACTGTTATGCATAGGTACGCACGGCTACAGATCAAGCTATACATTTCCAATATAAGCTGACCTCTCATTGCAGGGAAATCCTATACAATGCGAGATCAGCTTATACTGGAAATGTATAGCTTGATGTGTTGCCGTGTGTACTAGGGTCCAAGGACCAAGCGCCATTGTTATTTTTTTTGGTTAACGGCAAATACGCTTTCTCGTAGGTAGAAGATTTAATGATAGTTATTTTAAAAATTTATCTCGGTATATCGTAGCTTCTATTTCTAATAAGTAATATTTTAAATTACCGCGCGGCGGCGTAGTGTTGGATGGCTATGGATAAAAAAAAACAATAAAATAACAAGTCTTTTAATAACAATAAAAAAATATTTACGTAAACCAACGTATATAGTATTTGGATTATTATGTTCACTGGATCAATTTTTTATTTTTATTTGATGTTAGTATTATATTCGAATAGATCGTGAATGGTTTTATTTATTTCTCTAGCGCTATCAAAATCGTACATATCAATAGGACCATAAAATCAATTATATCAAAAATATCTATATTTTACATCAAATTCAATAAGTATAATTCAATAATGAGAAATTTCATAGCAAAGTGTTGTTAAACATCTGCTAAACAACCCTCCGCATATGTTTAAATTCTAAACCATGTCTAAGGCGTATCTAGCTCAAAACAACTGGTAAACACTGTTTTGTAGTAAGGAATTTTATAAACACGTTTTCAACTGATGCGTAAGTTTTTTGTAGTAAGACCGACAATGTTTTACTCAAAAACACATGGTCAAATCATCACTCACCTCCTGTCCTGTTTTTAACATACATGTATATTCAATTATTCATTTGAATATCACTATTGAGTTATTTATTGAACATTATTGGATGGTATTACTGTAGATTTTGTTTAAGAACGAGGTTATTTGTTTATGTTATAAGTATATTTTGGATGACATATACTTACAATAAATAAATTATATCAGCCTAACCTACAAAAGGATACTGGGTATACATTATATAGAATCAAAAACCTATCTACTGATTATCTATTTAACGTACAGTTTTATAGATCACTTTATGTCAACAGTAACTGATAAGCACCTTTAAATATAATAATACCTAATCAAACATATTTGTAATATTTATAAAAAACAATACATAATCATAAATGCTGGTTCAACAAAAGGCAAAACACTTCACACCCCTGAATCTCACTATTTCACATAACGAATGAAATGAACGTAATTTTTTATAATAATTATATTTATTATAATAGGATATATCCTACATTCGTAAATGGGAAGAACAGCGACCACAAAGCAGTGAAATAGTGACAAAAAATATATGTCAATTAAAAGAACGAAGCGTCAGTGATTGCATTAGGTAAAAAGCATGTACAGTCAATCAACTCCGCGGTGATCCACTTACAAAAACTTTGATTCTTGCTAGCTTTTTTAGAAAGCCATTCTCCGCCGACGTATTTAACAGTATCATGCTGATTAAGAGGTCATTGAATTAATTTGAATGTGCTAAAATAGCTGGCTTATGTCGAAATTAAATAAAGCTAATAAAGCTACCCTCGATGTGAGGTAAAATATCAGTCGGGAAAAGACATACATACTTTGACAATTGTAGACAACAGTGTCTTATTGTCAAAGACAATGAACTGTCCAAATGAACAGTCATTTGGTCATTTTTACGTACACTTCAAGCAATTTTGCTTGAAAGAATCATGGCGAGATCCATACATTGATTTGTACAAAAAAATAAAACATTTTAGAGAGTTTTGAATCACTTAATACCGGCAATATATTAATATTCTTGAAATATTTTATGAACCCCGCAAAACATAACAAAAACTTTATGGTTTTGGTCGCGACTCGTGATTCGCCGACATGGCATAGAATGTCGCATCTAAAAATATTTTAAATGCCTCAAGTTATTCCTTACCAAACCAACACCAAAGATCAATAATAACGTCATTTCAACGTCTCTAAAAATCTTATTTTTTTTTGTAAACATCTCGCCATTATTCTTTTTATGTAGCATCTATAACATAGCAACTGAAAAATCCCCTCAATACCAATAAAATAATAGTCGATGTCAAAAAAATTAAAATGTTAGAAGCCTTAAAAGTGAATCGACTACAATGCGTGAGCGTGCTTGCGGCAAACAATAAATCGAATTACACATGACATTTCATCGGTTTCAGATATTCCATTGACCTTTACACACCTATAACATCGGATATAAAACGAGCAATCAAACAATCACACACATTCGTTCAATAGCAATAGCACGTAACGGCAGCAAATAGCCTCACGTTAATGTACCTATCTATCTACCTACACTAGGTGCTTGGGACAGGGCGGGTAAATTAAAGGCGGACTTACTAAAACGAAGCGATTAACACAACAAACCAAAACGGGAAAAGTGCATCACGTCAAAAATAGAAAAGAAAACGTACCTACGTATTTTTTTTTATCATTTTCCGTGTAATCTCTAAAAAATGCATTCTATTTTACAGATTATAAGATGATATTGTCGAGTTTTGGAACGCTCCCACGCCTATTGGGTTACCAATAGCCGTTTGAGTATTCCAACTCTCTGAACGCACTCGCGAATACGAGGCGTCCTTACACTATTTAAATAACAAGTATCAGCTGACATGAATTACGCACTTTCAGCAAAGAAAAATATGTCAAAACACTACTAACATTTTTTCGACTTGCGACTAGTGAAATCAACTCTACTTGACCATCGATTAGTTGTTTTTATGTTATAAAACCTCGATTAGTTCGTCCACGAATGCACTATGTTTTAGTATTACCCCTATCTATCTTCAGACACCATGTTTTTGTTACAGCACACACATCAATGCACAATTTGAAAACTTTCACGTGATCATATATCCCGTATATGAAAAGGAAAGCTTTCATCGACACTTTCAATGTACAATCGTCGAAATTGTCGTCTGTCATAGACATAGTTTTGACATTCTAATATCGATATTTATTACCTATAAAAGATGATCAGTAAAAAAATGTTATCATTCACGGATTTATTTGTGCTATATTTATTCTGAACTGTCAATGTCAAATTGACATAACTTTTTGATTAATTTTGACATTTTAATTAGTATCGATATCGACAGACCACATCACTTTTTCGACAATTGTACCAAACAGCATTCAATTTCATTGTGTAGCGTAACACATTGTATTCAATAACTCCTACGAATTTTTATCTTAACTTTTAGCCAATTTTCTATAAATTAAATTTTTAAATTTTGATTTTCAAATTTCGATGACAGGTAGGTATCGCTCGAAGGATTCCAAATTTGTTTAACAATTTGACGAGCGAGTATTTTATTGAGACGTGTCATCCCTATCTAAGAAAGCTGTCATATAAAAACCTTTCTAATAATCGGTTTTTTAATTCAACCTTTTGGTAGCAATCTTTTTATTAACCGGTTTTGATAGCAATCTTTCTAAAAACAGGATTTTTATAACGAATCTTTCTAAGAACCGGTTTTTTATAACGAATCTTCTAATAACCGATTTAAGGTAATAGGAAGGAAAATCTACATATATCGGACCTTTTAGATTGGAGGAGGGATATGAAAACACGTCTCCATACATAATAGATGCAATGTCGATATAATGGTAGGTATATTCGGGCGGCGTTGGTTGCTTCGGGTTCCGTAGTGGACAATGGTACCTAGAGTTGACATACTGTTTTCTGTCATCGCGTGGTGTCAGAGGCTACTCCTCCGCGCCAGCGTCCTCACTGATTGTGTCGCCCGCTTTCTCTTGGGAAATGTTTTGACCTGCAATGTTTACACTGTAAATTTAGTTTTTATCTCTATTGATGAAATTATAAATTGTACGCATAGAGTTAGAATATTATAGAGTGATAGCGTTAACAACGTTACCTTTCGCGAAGCGTGAGCAGTTTTCATATACATGCCTTTTCATTTATTCTTGGTAAAAGTATCGAGAAAAAATGAGAAATTGGCATTAATTATACGTATTTTTTTCATTGCATTTAGACTGTACCCGTACTCACAGACCGTAGTCTCATACAGTCGCTCTATACTATTCTAACTCTATAATTGTACGATTTCAAAATATGAAGAGCTTTTATTACCTATGTAAGTTTAATTTCATATATTATATGTAATACAGTTGTGGCACTTCCCGGCAGGGTTACCTACACGCATCCAAATTCTGATTCTGTCGCTATTTTGTCACCAAATATCAGATTTAGTTGGTCCCCGTTGCAAGATTTATAAGTGTTTTTGTGTCAATAACTAGAATCATCATCAGCCTATAATGTCCCACTGCTGAGCACAGGCCTCCTTATACAAATGAGGGTGAAAGGGAATGGGCAATACTCCACCACGCGTGCCCACTGCGTATCGGTGGAGGTAGGCTAGTGGTCAAACTATTACTGTAAATGAATACTGTTGGAATTAAGAACGGCTAATCATGCTACAACCCGAGCGCTTCTAACAACTAGACTACGAGGATCCATTTGGACCGACTAAATCTGATATCAGGCGTTAAAACTTCACAAATAATGACAATAAAGCGACAGACTCGAATTCGAATATGTGCAGCCCTGGCAGGAAGTGCCACACCATATACTGTATGATTCTTAGAGATGTAATTTATTCAAATCTATATTGGCCTTCCGCGGATGGATCACCGATAAGATTGAAATATCGATAAACTATTTATGTCAGATTTATCGACAAAAATCGATACATCCATACTCGCAGCCCAAGTTCATCAAACTAAACTAGGTACAACTTTTACTATGATTACAAAATGGCGACTTGCTCATTGATTAAGTAGGTAACAGACAGAAATTGACATCATTAATTAAATTTAGTATGGACTCGCCAAAAAAAAACTGATAAATTTAGTTACAAACCCTTTTTCGCTGATGAAAGTATGCACTTCTTGCAGCTTATGAAGAAAAAGGAGACACGTTAGAGTTTGGCGTGGAAGGCATGAGGTCCATCGTCTTGCACACCCACCCCGCTATGTCCACCTTCTCCGCGTCCGCCTTGCGGATCCATTCGTGGTTCTACAAGTAACACCACATCATTTAACTTTTGCACTTTAAAAGCTGATGATAGCTCTGTTGTAGTGACGTCGGATACCAAGACCCGGGTACGAATCCTACAACGAGATTGAGCTTTCGCTGAAGGAAAACATCGTGAGGAAACCATAGCACGGTATTGTTCCGTTAGCTGGACTCGAAAGCCAGTTCCTTCTAGGCTTTGTATGACTACCATCTTCGGCCACGTCATCACTTACCATGGTGAGATTGCGGTCAACACAGACAGAAAGAAAACACTTCACCTTGACTCAATAAGATCGACAAAACCATTATCGTCACATCCTCTAATTTTGACTATATTGGCTTTTTAAAAGCAAGCAGGCATCCGCCTGATATAGAACATTACAGTCCACAAAATCTAATACATTTCGACGTTTATAAAGAAAAGTAGTCCTTATGTCTTTACGATAACATTCATCTATATTAAAAACCATAGATTTAACAGATAAACCTTATACCTTTGACGCAATAAGAAGTCTCAGGATTCGCTCAAAGAGCAGTTCGACTGGGGAAGTACCTCCAGCTTACAGAATACCGCAGCCAAATAACTTTATGTTGTGTTCCTGCGCGTGAGTATGGTCACCAGAGCTCATTAGGGAGGGAAAACGGTCGGTAACGCGTGAGTCTCGTGTGTTGTAAGCGTCTGTATGGCTATGGTAACCGCTTACCATCAGGCATGCCGTATGCTTGTTACCGACTTCGTTGTATAAAAGGGGATAAAGGGCTTATTGATTGAATCATTACGCCCTTAATGCTCCTAGGGGTTGGTACAAAAGGGAACTGACCATCAAAGTCTTCAAGTCAGCTCTCTCATCGGGGTTCTTCTTGAGGCAGCGGTCGACGAAGTCCTTGAAGTCGTCGGAGAAGATGCCTGAAGGCAGCTTGGGCGGCGGCTCGTTCACTATGTAGTCCAGGAGCTCGAATATTGCCATCGGACGGGGGGAGTTTGGTGCCTGCACACAAATATAATATTGAAACTAGCTGGCCCGCGCGGTTACACCCGCGTTCCCAGGATAAATAGTAGCCTATGTCCATCTCCATACTCCATACCATAGGCTATCTGCATACCAAATTTCATGATGATCTGTTGAGTAGTTGAGGCGTGAACGTGTAACAAATAAACAAACTCACATTCGCACTTACAATATTAGTTAGGATTGTTGTAAGTACGAAATTGTGAACTTTTGTTCCTCCTTTAGATTCAAAAATATGTTCTGTATGGGGATGCGCCGGATATAGATTCTACCAAATATAAATATTCGGCCAATATACCGAACCGAATACTAATATTCATTTTCGCCCGCAACCGCACCATAGACTATCTGCGCGCCAAATTTCATCGCGATCAGTTCAGAAGTTTAGTCGTGAAAAGGTAACAAAGAGGCAGAGTTACTTTCGCATTTATAATATTAGTATGGATTAGGTTAGGTTTATGTTTAGAATCGTATCGTGCGATAGCACAGCGAGGGTGCTGGGGGGAGGTGTAACACTTCCCCCGGGACGAGCTATCTTAGCGCCGCGCGTGGAGGGGTGAGCAGGTATGCGTTCAACACGAGAGCCCGCCCCCCTCTCTATAGCGTAGATGGCGACCACCGTGGGGTTTTAGCCGGTAGAAGTCCAGCATAACCTGGCCGCTATCCCCGGGGCGGTCGGGTATCCTATGAGGATTTCCCCACGAAATGTTTAGAAATATAATTAACTTTTTAACAAAAAAATAAACCGCCTACAAAGTACACTAAAAAGTATAAAATAACTCTTATCTGACACTGTTTTGAAGTGAGCGAAATCGCATGACGTGTTCTATAGAAAATATTTCGCTGACTTCAAAACAGTGTCAGATAAGAGTTATTTTATACTTTTTAGTGTACTTTGAAGGCGGTTTATTTTTTTGTTAAAAAGTTAATTATTTTTTAATTTTTAGTTTCATTATATACTGAATACATCTGCGTAACCCTTTCAAGTGTACAGGCCTAATGTTTTGTTGTGTGACTGCGTAAACAATGCATATTTATGCGATAGCAGCAATCGCGGCTGATTTACTGTAATTTTTTTAAGTGTTCCGTTGTCTATCTCCGAAACTCATCATCAGATCTATATGAAATTTATATAGGACCATTTCGGAATATACCCCTTTCGAACAAAAAAAGAATTTTGCAAATCCGACTATATATGACGGAGTTATGCCCGAACATACATAAAAAAAAAAATATATAAACATCCGAATTGAGAACCTCCTCCTTTTCTTGAAGTCGGTTAATTAGAAAAAGAAACTCATGTTTTTAATCAGATTGTCCAAAGAATATTTTAAAAATGTAACCTTGCTGAGTTTCTTGCCGGATTCTTCTCAGTTGAAGGTAGTGTTGCCAGGTGTCCCGATTTGCGCGGGACGTCCCGATTTTCAGGGGTCTGGTGACACGTCCCGATTAACCCTTGATCGGGACGCCAAATGTCCCGATTTTTCACCAACCTCATGAGCCTTTACTATATTCGATAATTTTGACAGGAAAAACTAAAATAACTAAGCTGTTACTTCATAAAAATATTTTTGTTTTCAAATTTTCTCACCAAAATCAGACTATCATGAAAAAAATAAAAATTAATGATTATGAAAAAAAATGTTTGCAGCTGCCCCGATTTGAAACCCAAAATCCCGATTATTTTATCCTTACGTTCCGAACTTTGACACACGGGACCTGGCAACACTAGTTGAAGGCCGAAGTTCCGAACCGATGGTAACTTCAGTAAATGTGACCTTCATAAGTGCCCTTCTGGGCCCTAAATTGAATAACTGGCTTTGACTTTAACTTTGAATCACCCCTTCTTTTTCTAGGCCTTCAGCGCCGCACTTTGAGAAAGATTGATGTAGATAGATAGATGATAAATGACCAACCTGACCCGGCGAATGGTCCTCATTCTGTCCACCGAATATGGCGGCCAGTGTCTTGGCATCCGGCGGCGGGATGGGGTACATGCCGATCGCCATCTCCACCAGAGACAGGCCCAGCGACCAGATGTCGGACTGGACCGAGTAGTGGGTGCCTTGGAGACGTTCCGGCTGAAACGACATGGAACATATTACAGATCGCTACACCCGTTTAAGAATGTCAATGCAAAATGAACCTTATTGCGTCACAATAAGGTTTATCTGTTAAATCTAAGGCGGTTAACACACTATACGCACCACGCAGCGCAGCGCGTGAATGCGTGTTTTAACGTTGCTTGTAAGTATCTCCGTTTGTATAGAAAAGACGCACAGTCCAACACACAGAAAATGCATCCACGCGCGTTCATACAGATCGCGTAGGTACGGGCCGCAAGGTATGGCACACAGAGTCTCGTAGTGCCGTGCGTGATTTTGTATGGAATGAGTCAGAGCCGCCGTGAATCCACTAAACGCAACTACGCGCGTGAGTGCGTAAAAAACCCGCACGATGATGCAGATCTGCACTCCCGCAAGTACGCGCGTAGGTGCGTTGACACGCAAGATGCAGCGTGATGCGTGGCAGTGTGATAACCACCTAATGTTTTGGTTTAGGTTAATGAGTTTCTTGCCGGAGTCTCAGTTTAAGTGTATTCCGAACCGGTGGTAAATTCAACTGTATGTACCAACGTAACGTTCATAAGTGCTTTACTAGGGCCTAAACTGAATAAATGACTTTTTGATTTGATTTTGAATGTTGTGTTAATAATAATATAGATGAACATTATTGTAAAGAAATAAGGACTACTTTTGTTTTAATTTATAAACGTAAAAGAAATAATCTAAGAAATAATCTTAGATTATTTGCACTGTTTATCGAATGGTCTGATAATCGGACTGAATACGAGGCGGTTGGAGTCGCAGTAATGAAATACAGGTTTTAGTGTGACGTACAGACAGACGTACTAAACCTGCGCTATAGATAGGGTTGCAACTTCAGTGCTAGCTAAAAGATTGGAGAGAGGTATACTATGGATGGTTGGAATAACGCCATTTTGCCATTATTGAAATAGCAACCAATGGTAGTAGTTAAGGAATCAATACAAACTTAACAATCATAAATGTTGTTTCCAAAAAAATATATGTATGCTTTTAATTTGAGCACAATCTCTATGGTAAGTGATGATGTAGCCGAAACTGGTAAGCACAAAAGCATCCTGGGAACTGATTCTCCAGAACACACCATATGTGCTTGGAGACAGACAATTTGAGACTGGCGCCGAGTCAAGTTCTACAAAGTACACCACCATAGTATGATTTCCTTATGATATTTTACCATCAACGAAAGCTCAATCTCATTGAAAGAATCGAACCAACGGCCTTCGACACGGCACGTCAAAACCACTGAGCTATCATCGCCTTAATGTTTCGATCAGTAAGTATGTAGCTTTTGTTAATAATAGGCATGGAAATGATTGCTACTTTTAAGGAATCTTAAGGATATTATTATTTTTCATCACAGTGATTTCACTAGTGATATATGATTTGCAATGATTTTTCAATATGCACCGCTTGGTATAATTTCCCGGGATAACAACCAATTCAACCAACAAACCTACCTTTTAGAGGAATCACGAAACATAAACTCTATTTTTGAAAATACTATTTAACACATACCTACGAACACTTTAAAAACGAATCTATTTTTATTCACATAAAATTACAAAAACGAATGTATCAAGCATTGGCATTTTTCATTGGAAAACAAAATCATGTCACAATTAAATAATTATAGATATCACACGCACTTCGAGAATGATGAATGATGAGCGAGAAGTGAAATGTCAAATTATTTATAATTTCGTGATCACAAACAATGATTTTTCGATCCTGCTACATATCATCCTACAGAAGTTAGCACTTTATGCTTCTTGGTTTAAGGTTTATTTTAAAATACTCTTAAAAGCTAATCAAGCTCAAAGATTTCTTTTTTTTTTGTTGTTGTCAATTTGTTCATGACCATGGATACAAAGCTTCAGTCGCATACATTTTAATTATAATATCACATATAGTCCGCACATTAACTTTCACATAGTCCACATGATCAGTCACCGTCCAGTCATGTTTTAGTAAAATGGTGGTCATTGTACTAGAACTTTTCATGGACTTTTTGAGACAACTTGTAAAGTCACGATACACATAATTCATTTCATTTCACTTTACTGGTGCACATGGATTGATCTTTATTGGATAAAATACCACCGATAATATGCAATAAAACTCAAAATATACGAATTTATGAAAATAAAAATAAAAACGCTACGTCACTCTGCAAGTTCTCGCCAAAAAGTCCTCTTCATTATTCTTTTTATTGGGCTGCCATTCACAACCAAATTATTTTTATTAGGACCTATTTTTGCCAGTGTCGAATTAATTTATACATTCTTCTTCTTAGTTTTCTTTTTCTGTCTTTATCGTATCTACTTTATTTACAACAAATATGTACAAAATACAATCTATATATAGAAAATTTCCTCAAGCCTGCCGCTGCTTCCGATTAACGGCAGGGTTCCCAGAAGGCTGGCAGCGTTTCCTCTTTGGATAGCCAAGCTGACGCGTTGGCGGAAAAAGCTCCCCGCCCGCTGGTCTCCGGAGGTCTCGATCAATTTTGATGACAAGGTGCGAGCAAAACGGCGAGCTTCGGACCCCCACGGTCCCATGGTCTCGACCGCAAAAGGCACAAAAATATAGTTGGGTCCAATCGATGCGTATTTTTTGAATTTTGAATTTTCCGCACTGGCCGCAGCTGCCCCTGCAGCTTTACAAGTCGCCGGTAAGTGAGATGGCGCGAGTGTATCGATACATGTGGCATCCCACACCAGCGACTTGCCGACACTCCAAGGGATCAAAGACATACCATCCGGTCTCTTGCCATCGCCCCGCGCAATACCGACTGGTTCCAGTACGGAAGGCACGTTAGCGACAACAAGAGCCCTGCGGATAATGTCGTTAATAGCCGAGTGCCGTGATATTCGACCAGCACTTAGAGAGCACGAAAGCCCATGGTGGCCGAGCTCGTTGACGAGATCTCCGCAGCGGCAGCGATGAGGTTGATTGGTCCTGCAACCAAGACGAAGACAAATACACAGACTTAATGTTATACGGTCTAACATTGTTCCAGTATTTGTTGATGGAATAGCTTGTAGCCAGTGACCTGAGTCACTCTGAGAGACAGCTAACAAGCGCGCGCGGTCTGTATCTATAGAAAAGTTAGAAAATAAATTTTGCCAGGTTTTTTCACAAAGAGGCTTGTCCCACGCTCTCTGAGAGTGACTCAAGGTCGGAATATTTGTGCCTGGACAAGCTGCCTGCCAGGCGTCTCTAGCATCGGACAGGTAAGAAACCTCAACAGATCCAATAGAAGGGTCCAAAACAGAACTGACGAGGTTGCCCACACTGTATACCGAGGATAGAAACGCCGGTACTGATATGCTTGAAATTTTCCGCACTCCTAGGCCACCATAACACACGGGTAGGGTGGCCTGAGACCACACTTTGTTTTCATAAAAACTGCAATTTAGAATTTTGGAAAGTGACGTTTTGATCATATTATCCAAAGTATCTAATATGTGATCAAATTTAAATAAGTGCGTACTGCGGAGCAAATAGGTAAACTTTGGCACGAAAAGGCAGAGTCGAACAATAAAAAATGCATAGTGAGCATTAATTTCATAAAGTCTATTTGAAGAGTCATTAAAATTTTGAATCTTTTTCTCAAAGAAACTAGGAATGGATTCGTCTAAGACTGGGGCTCCAAGAAGATGAAGCGACTCCTTTGACAGTAACTTAATATTGGGAGCCAAAACATTAAAATTTTGAATTAATTCTGGTTTTTCAGATTCTGGGAAAGAATCTAAAATAAGGAGCTCACATTTGGAGCTATTGAATTCTAGGCCAATCTTTTTAAAATTTTCTGTCAATGTTTTAAAATCACTGAGAACGGAAGCCGCATCACCCCCCAGCGTACCGTCGTCTAGATACCATACATTAAATTTTGATTGTAACCCGGAAATAATTGGATGGATGGCCAAACTGAAGATAGCTGGACCGAGAGGGTCGCCCTGTTGACAACCCATGGCGGAAATAAGTGGGTGTTCTCTGAAAAAAAGTTTTGATGGATGCCCATAGCATTGCCAAAGGTAAGGATATATGTCAGGGCAGATATCCCGAATTTGGGTCAATAAAGCACCCCTATCGACAGAGTTAAATGCATTTTTTATGTCAACTTTAAGCAGCACTTCACCTCCGTTATTTAAAAGAAAGGTCCGAGCCGCATGAACAGCTGCCTCACAACCTCCCTTTGAGCCAAAACCGAGTTGAATGGGCTGAAATATTTCCGAAAGTTTCGGGAGAATGTGACGACAACAAATTTTGGAGGCCATACGACGGATAGTATTACCCACAGCGATGGGTCTTACTCCGCCATCTTTTTTGGATAGCGCGCAAAGGTTGGCCCCATAAATGATCTCAGTGAATGGGCTTGGCACCTTTCCTGCCAACATTAAATTTATAAGAGAGGTTAATTTTGATAATAATTTGGTACCAGCGTCTCCGGCGGCACCACAGACAAGATCTTTGTAATGCTGTGGTGTAAAACCGTCGAGGCCGCCAGCAGAACCAGGTTTAAATGACATAATGACACTCAAAAGATCTTGGGCGTTACAATTTAGACAATTTTGGTCTAAAGATGGGGGATCCGGGAGGTTTATATTTGAAAGCGGAGATGGATGTTTTGATTCTAAAGCAGACAGGGTTTCAGGTGTGTCTGCAGCGACAACATCACTCGAAAATAGCAGATGTGCTGCCCCCTTGAAATCGCCATCGTTCGCTTTAGTTTCGATTTTCCTGATAGTGTTTGCCTGATTATATTTTTTTTGAATTTTGGGAAAATTTGGAATAATATTATCAGTTGAGTCTAATATTGAGCAGTTATTTTTAATTTGTTGTGTGAGAGAAATCTCATTTTTCTGGCGACTAGGGACATGCAGCACTCTGTACGAAAAAGTAAGCAGGTCTTCCCAAGCACTTAATGAATTTATACTGAGAATTTTGTCTATACATACACTTAAAGCTGAAGCCACGCAGATACGTGCTCCGCGTGGGATTCGCTTTAATACCGGGACATTATTCTTTAGCGAACAAATTAGTTGCGAAAACGGGAGGTCAGTAGAAGAAGAATTTGGAGCCGAAATATATACGTCTTAGTTTTCTTTATTTCTTTTAAAACTGATATGTTTAAATAGTAATAAAAAATACCAATATTAGGATTTATTTATATAGTAGATCTATCAATGAAATATTTATACTACGATAATGAATATAATGATGGATGTGATAAGTACCTAATATGATTTGTAACAGGCTATGTCATGGACGGTAGCAGGTGTGACGTATGACAAACAGAATCATATGATTTGTCACCTGCTACTTGTGATTTATGCCATTCCTAGTTATTAACCTTAAATAATTTGTATATGTGACATTTTCGTTTAAACTCCATCTAAAAGACCTTCCAATAAATTCTATAAGATGAGCGTAAAACCTTAACACTGACATACTTACAGACATATAACTCCTAGTGCCCACAAAAGAATTGGCCATAGAATCTATAAGTTGTCCGGACACTCCAAAGTCACAGATCTTTATCTCTCCATTGCTGTTGACGAGGATATTGGAAGGTTTCACGTCACGGTGCATTATCGCGTGTTTGTCTCTGAGGTAGCTCAACCCTTTCAATACTGCAGATGTTATTGTTCCTGGAATAATGTTTCATTGTGGTTGTTATACTGCTAATATTATAATGAATGTGTGTTTGGTTGGTCTTTCTTTCACGCTGCAACGGATATTTTGCATAGACATAAGTTGTGGGATGGTTTGCAAATTCCAGGCTGACATTATCTTACATCATCTGCCTCTACTTTCCTATACTGGGTGTTACGAAAAGGGTATATCCATCCGAAAGGCGAGAAGACTACATCAGGTAAAGACACTTTATAAAAAGTTTCAGCTCGAAATAAATTACTCAAAAATATTTTTGATAATGTAAATGATGGACTAAAAAGAAATTTTCAGTATTAAGTCATACTGATACTCACCTAGAATTGACTCAGGAATTCTACCAGCTTTCTTCAGAATAAGATCAAGAGATCCACCATCCATATATTCCATACAAATAGAGATCTCTCCATCACTGTAGAATGCTCCGTAGAACCCGACTATGTGTGCGAAGTTGCATTCATGTAGGACCTTCAACTCTCTAATGATTTGTTTCTTAATAGCTGGCTTCACTTCCAAATGGATAAGTTTGCGAGCCATTATCAACCCTGTGGACTTGTGGCGGACCTTCATGACTACACCACCGTTACCTTGCCCTAAAATTTATGTTTGTCATTAATATTTACACTTTGACATAGGAGACATGGTGAAAATTTTTCAAGCTGAATAATTATAAGTAGTATTAAAATTTTAAAGAAAATTATGAATCCCATGATTGTGATGTGGTATAAACTTGATTCAATTACAAAAATGAAGTGCTACAATGAGAATATTTTTTTAATTTTTATTAAATCTAATTTGACTTTAATACCCCATAAAAACATTACAAATACACTAGAACACATAGAACCTCCTTTATTTAAATTTGTTAAAAAAAAAACATTCTTCTACTCACCTAATTCCCCCAGCTTTTCAAAGTCATCATCACTGAGTTCACCTATCTTTTCCTTCTGACAGAGAAACACCTCTATTCTACGCCGCTGTGTGTCATCCATCTCTATTTGTTCTAGCCTCTCAGTAAGCGCCTCAATACTGGTCTTTGACTTTCCAGCTAATCCCTGCCGCCTGCACAGTGAGATATCACTGTATAAATTGACATAAATTAATGGTGATGACAACTGCGTTTGGAAGATATTTGGCACACAAGTGTGTATTGTCTGGAATATCTGTGTTTATGTGTTAAGGCTTCAGCCACATCATAAATGCAAAGGTGAGATGTGAAAAAAACACATGTAATATTTTCATCTGAGGAAAACCATGTATTCTCTCTCCATGAGTGAAATCACTTGTCAAAAATCTTATCAATCAATCAAAATCAAAAAGTCATTTATTCAGTTTAGGCCTTAGTAAGGCACTTATGAACGTTATGTACATACAGTTGAATTTACCACCGGTTCGGAATACACTTAAACTGAAAAGACTCCGGCAAGAAACTCAGCAAGGTTTTTTTTTTGTGGAAGATCTTTTAATTTAATATTACAGCTTTTTTCCAAATACTTATACAATATATACATTATTATTTTATGCTTATTCGTACAATTGTCACTTAGCCAGGGGGATGCAAGTGCAGAGAGAAGCTACTACAACCATATATTCTTGTCATCCACGTAATGAGCCACCTTATAGTAGGCTTTGTCAATTAACCTCTGCCAATGGTGCTGATTCTGTTGTTTACAACTAATCTAATTAAGTCTCACTATGTCTCTTTCTAACAAAGAACATAAGAAAAGAATGTAAGAAATTTAGTCAAATTAATCCAATGCTTTTTCAATATAAATTTCAATATAAATTTAGTCGCTATCTATCGTGTTTACGTCTAAATATCCGCAAATGAAGACGGCAAAGACTAATTTGACAGCATAATAATAATATGTTCTACTATCTTTTTTCAATCTTATTTTAATCTCAAATGCTGGAGGAGAGGTGAACTCATATTAAGTTATTGCTCCAGCTCAGAAAAATTATAGTACAGTGCTGAAGTAACATGACTAAGGAAAAACAACTTACTCAGTAGCAGTGGCAGATTTCAGCTGTGGAGTCATGTTAGATGGTGTGACAGCTGGAGCAGTGTCTATTGACCCTGGTGGCAGGGTCAAATTCAATTTGTTCTTTGACATTTTACTCATCTTGGTTAGCTATTAGGCTCTCTTTAACCCATGAAGTAATATTGGAGGCATTTAAGAAGAATTTATCTAGAAATAAGGGATATAATATAAGAAGAGGTAAGAATAGAATTAAGTAAGATTGAATTATTAACAGTAAATAACCATAAAATGCTTCTTGTCGCACCCAAGTCAAGATACACAATTACTGCCAAAAACAGATGCTTCAAAGGTGTCATTAGTTTTATTTCTGTTCTTTTTTATATGAAATGAGATGTGCTTGAAAAGTTTTATTATTTTAAGATTTCTGAATAGATTTCAAGCAAGCTTATTATTATTAAAATAATAAGTATTGTTGTTTCTGGTCGCAAGTAATTATTATTATTAAAATGTTATGCAAACATTAGAATCCCAACAAGACAACTACTTTTTATATTAAACTTTCTAGTATTTAACTCCATAATCTATACTCATAAATATGTTTAGATGTAGAATGGAATTATAAATTAGCATAATGCCCATAGTATCCTTAGACAGACAGAGATTTAGCATGGCACAGAAAAAGGGCCTGCATAGATTAAATCGAGTTCATACAAATGAATTCTAATGAATTTAATATTAGGAGGAATATCCTCACAACAATATTTTCAAAGATTGGTTCTCCGTTCGAATATATCATGAGTAATGTTATGGTAACATATACGCCGAAAAGGATTCGATTGAATACAATACCATACAGATATCTTGAGCAAAACGTCTACGAAATAGTAATCAAAATAAAATGCAATAAATCGTAATAATGTAACAGATACGCACTCAATTTCTCAGAATAAGAAGATCAATAAAATAATTATCAAGCACGCTTCGCGAATTCGTAGTTTTTTACATGGAAAGACAAAAATGAATCAACACTCACAAAATTAGAATTTGATACCTTAGTCAAAGCATTTAATAAAATTGATTTCACAGCCATGGAAATCTTAAAATATATTGTTTACATACAATTTATCCAAAGTAAAAACGGTCACACCCACACTTATCGAAAATTTCGGAATAATCGGCTAGAAAAGATGCAAAAATTGCAAAGATTTGTCACAGTCACGTCAGTCAGTATTTTTTTTTGACAAAAGCATTTAATGTTGCCAGTTGCCACACTGCGATCTGTCTGTTTTGCCACCTATAGTCGATTATTATTGAAACTTAATTTAAATAACGTAAACAAAAGGACTTTTTAACTTACAAAAACTGACGTTTCGCTTTCGTTGCCTTATTTTCATAAATTCGTAGTTTATGAAAAAAACAGCGCTTGTGTCGTATGGTACCAAGTATGGTGTATGGTAGACGCCTATACTCCTTCTTTTATGGTACCTACCGTACCCAAAGGGTGAAAAATGAGACCCTAAATTACTAATACTCCGCTGTCCGTTCATCCGTCTGTTTGTCAGTGGGCTTTATCTCATGAACCGTAAATCGTAATAGGCAGACAGCTGAAATTTTCACAGAATACGTACCTATTTCTATTACCCCTATAACAATAAATTAAAGGGCCTCCATACAAGAATCATCTTTTTGGTAGCGTTTATATACTACTACTGCTATTGGTATTACTGCTATTTTTAAATAAAGAAAAATAAACGCACAGGAACACAACCCATTCCGCGGCAATGTAAATTGAGCCTTAAATCGAAATAATTTATTTTGTTGATTTTGTTTGGCATCGGTTTGGAATAATAATTACAGCTGTCAAGTAAATGAAACAAGTTTGTAATGTAATGGAGACATTTAATGAATAATAATTTCTGCACCTTAGCGAACTTTAAAATGTCCTACAATAAAAAAATAACACAATTATTTACATCACTGATCACAGGCTCCATACAGACTCTATTAGTTGTTCTTGTTCTTTATGTATCGAAAGAGTATGTAATATCTTAGCATATTTATCAATAAAAAATGTAACTACAGGAATCAATCCAAACAATATGATATTTTTAACATAAGTTATTTGTTAATAATAATTATACTTTATAATAAAGTCAGGTAGTGTCACAGACATTAAATTATGAATAAAATTATAATAAAGAAAATTAAGCTTAAGTCGATTTTAATTTGGTTAAAAACATGTTGATGCCAGGCTGATTCTTCTTTATTTCTGTTGTGTTCTTTTTAGAATCAGCCTTGGGTTTAATTTCTTTTTCATCAGATTTTGTTGGTTTTGACTTCCTCTTTTTCTCATTTTTGGGACTGTTTGGTTCACCGTCATTGGCGATTTTCTTCTTTTTAACTTTCTTCTTTTCAGCTTCTTCCGGTTCATTTGAAGGTTGCAATAATGGTGTTGGATCATTCATAATCATGGACAGCTTTCCAAAGTAATTCCATATAGCATCAACACATTTCTCTGGTTTAGCACATTCACTGTTTTCCCATAATAAACCATACATTCTTGGTTTCAGTTTCTCCGTTGGTTTCTTCATTTCGAATTCGAATTCATCTTCTAACACCTTCAGTCTTGCTTTTTGGGCATCTGGTGATAGTGATAACACGTCATCTTCGTCCATTGTAGCTTCCTGAAACAAACACAAGAATAATATTATTTTTTTGTTATAATCAGTAGTAAAAAACAAAGGATAAATCAAATAAATATCTCAGTGATCAAATTTATTTTTACTTTGTGTGAAAATTACACACGCTTTTGATACTAAAGATTATTTTTGTTCTGAGATAGATTTGTAACTATTACATCACCTCCTATAGTGAAGTAATTAATTAGAAAATATATCCTTTATGTGGAAAAACATACCTCATCACTAAGATACCCGTGAGGAACGAAGACCTCATTGTCCACCTCATATTCATCGGCATCTTGCTCGTCATCACTGCCTGCAGCGCTGCCGTCAAGGCTTTCACCTTCCTGCTCTTCTTCCCATTCCTCATCACTGTCCACTTCATAGTCTAGTTGTTTCTGTAATTGAAATAATACAATTAAATGGGCTATCTTGAGAAGGCTATATGATGGACTAGACAGACTTATGTCTATGATCAATATTGGACTGCAATAAGCACTGACACTGCTTTAATTCAACTGTGTTTTTACCCGACTAAGGCAAAGCAAAAAGGAGGGCTTTTGACCGGTATGTATGTATGTTCATCTGTTCCCTCATAACTTCTAAACTACTTATCATAATTTGACAAATGTAATCACGTAAATCGCTCGACACCACACGGTATAAATGATAATGATATTCTGTAAAGAGCAAACTTTATCTACATTAAATGCCGTCGTAACTAACATATTTAATTAGATAAGTATTAATATTAAAGGGGTCAAAATAACTTCGAAAGTATAACCCACAAAAAAATTAAACCTCAATCACATAAAAATGGTTACTGTGGGTTATCCATAGGATATAGACATATACCATCGCGGACATTTTGTAGATATTTTTAAACTACACAATTCCGTCGTACATTATTTTGATATATCTCGAAAAGTTTAGTCAGCGTTAAAAAGAAAGTGCACAAAATTTCTATGTGTTTACGAAACATTGACTTTTTTATATGTTCTGTATATAACATGCATGTATTATATATACAGGGTGTATTTCGCATGGTAACGCAAACTTCGCGAAAAGGCTACACCTAATGCCACTAATCAAATTGTGAAAGGCATTCACCTCGCTAATGATCGGTCATAGAAATTGTCATTTTCGAGCGCGCAATGTATCGTGAACACCGCGATTTAAACGCGCGATAACGTTGTGCCTACGTAGTATGTCGCTGACTGCAGGCGAATATCGCCATAAGACACCGTTTCTAGTTTTATTTACATTGCTACTTTTAGTGAAAGTAATGAATTAATAACTTATTTATTTTAAATCTCTTTGGGTTAGGTAAGAATAACGATTATGAACAGTCTAAAGTAAAAAAAATATACTTTTTTTTTTTAAATTTGGGAAAAACCGACGAAAAATTCCAACATGGGGGGGTCCAGAATCATGTCCTGGACCCATGGTATCCGTTTGTGCGGCGATGTCCCTTACACCCTGTATATAAACCTTCCTGCAAAAAATATCTAACTGATAGTGAAAACCACATCAAAATCTGTTGCATGGTTTTAAAGATCTAAGCATACATAGGGACAGACAGACAGCGGGAAGCGCCTTTGTTTTATTCTATGTAGTGATAGTGATTTCCATAACATTTTAGATGTAGTTTCTTTGATATCAGTCAGGTTTCAAACAAAGCCCAATCTATTTGTGTCTAACCATGATTGGTTATAAATTGGTTATGCTTGTAGTGTTAGTATTATTTTATGATAAGCTAGATACCTCATCCTGTCCAAAAGGTCTCCTGGGTTTCACAAACGAGCTCTTTTTACGCCAAGTGCCCCAGTATGGCGGGCGCCGATTGGCATGGAAACTAAATAGTTTTGGACGAAGCTTCTCTCGAGGTGCTGGATCACAGGAAATAATCTCACCATCACCCTCTACAGCTGGCGGCAAATCATCCTCTGAAAGGGCATTCGAATTGTTACAAAGTCATAGGAGTGGAATCATTGCCAAGGCATGAAAAGCTCCAAATAGGAGCAGATTAAGTTTTGACAGCTTTTGCTTTAATATTAGATTAAAAAAAATACTTAGTACCATCACTGTATATTATATAATACATACATAATTAATAAAGTATTGATAATTATGTATACCACCATATTTCCACTGAAATGTATACTGTTAAGCTTATATTAATAGTTCATTAGTTTCTGAATATAATTTACCAAATACACAATAACTATCTCACTAATACATATTTATTATAAATGCTAAACTTTAGATATTTGTACCTTAATCACCCATAAATGGCTGAACTAATTTAGATGAAACTTGGCACATAGATAGATATGGAATAATATAGGATACTTTTTATTCCAGGAAAATACAAGATCCTTCAGGAAAGATAATGTAAACAGGTTATTATAAATACACCAACCTACAAAAACCTATGTAATATACATTTTAGTGTACATGTGTTTTGTACATTTGAATCTGTTCACTTATGTTGCTATAAGTGTGAAACGGTTGTTAAAAAGAAAATGATAAAATATCTTACCTACAATCATGACGTCATCATCATCATCTTTATCAGTTGTAGGCCACGTCTTACCACTTGACATTGGCATGCTTTTCCCCTCTCTAATACTCTTCAGATACAGTTTACTCTCCGATGCATCCTGTTTATCTAATAAATCATCCAATTGTTCTCTCTTTTCTTCACTCAAATCTACTCTTACAGTTGGTGCCAATCTCATGTCAACTTTTATTGTAAAACTTGAAAGCATACTATTTTTGCTAACTGGACCAATAGTTGCTTGATCTTTTTCAGACTTCTGTTTAGGAACAAAGAAGTTAACAAAAGCTTCAGCTGCTTTCTTTTTCTTTAGTTCTTGTTCTTGCTTCTCTAATTCTAAAGCCTCTTGTTTTTTGCGCTTTTCCTCTTCTCTAGCTTCTTTTTCCTTTTTCTTTTGTTCTTCCTTTTCCTCCTTTTCTTTCTTTTTCTGTTCCTCTTTTTCTTCTCTTTGTTCTAAATAGAAAATATTTAAAAAAATGCATTATCAGTAATTTTAGTGTATAAATGATGAAACTTTGAATGTTATCACACTGATTTTAAATAAAGCTACTAAAACCCAAAAGTGATAGAAGTTTTTACTAGTTAAACTCCATTTTGCACTACCTTGTTAATTGGAAAAAAAAATTATAATGTTCTGTCATGCTTTATTTTAGTCACAGTATATACAGCTATTGGCTATAATAATGAGAAAATGTAACTATTCATTGAATAAAAATTACTGGTTTGGTTCATCATATCAAGAAGTCCAGAAGATGTAAAAATGTATAAAAAACTCACTTTTCTCTAACTCTTTTTGCCGGTCTTTCTCTTCCTTTTCTTTCTTCCTTTGTTCCTCTTTTTCATCTCTCTCTCGCTTTTTAGCTTCTTCTTTCTCTTCCCTTTCTTTTTTCTTCTGATCTTCTTTTTCTTGCCTTTGTTTAGCTCTTTCTTCTTTCTCCTGTTGCCTCTTCATCTCACGTTCTATTCTTTCTTTTTCCTTTTCTTCTTTCTTTTTTGCAGATTCTAATTTTTTCTGTACCTGAGAGAAAACAAGTTAATCACCTTTTATTACAGTGTTTCTCAAAGAAAAAATGTTACAAGGACATAACAAGTTTTTTGTTTCATTCAGAGTATGATTTAATTATTTTAGCGACATTAATTTGATTACCAAATCTGTAAACATTACCTGATTAGAGTTTAAATGCTTTGACTAGTATCACAACACATATAATATGTTTTAATTTGTCTTGGTTGCATTACAGATGAGGATATTTGTAAAGCATACAGTAAGCACAACTATCATTGATAGTAAACATGCCCTATCCTTGGTAAAATATCATATATTCTATTCTATAATAATATGAGGCAAGATGACTGGTCTATAGTAGAAATACTAGTAATGTATTAATCAATGGTAGCCAAGAGATTAGTTGCGGACTACCGTGAATACAATTTAAGTAGCCTGCAAGAGTTTAAATCAGTGTTTTTCAATCTGTGGGTAACATCAATCCCCCTAAGGGGATCGCGACACCTTAGTCGGGGGGTCGCCGGCAGAAGGACAAAGGCAAGGTAGACTTCGCGTAAGCGGGCGTCCAACTTACCTCTTACTTAGTTGCAAACCTCTCTCTTGCAGACTCATAAGTAAAGGTATCAAAATAGAGAAAATCATTATCATAGTCTTTTAATTTATAATTTTTTTATCTGTCTGACAAGGGGGTTGCCAGAATATTTCAACCTGTAAGGGGGTCGCGAAATCAATAAGATTGAAAAACACTGGTTAAAATGATAAAGTGAAAAAAATGCCTTAAGATAAACTTGTGGAGAACATGCAAAGCCAAACTTCCAAACAAAGTGGAGTTTAACTTCTTAAAAAAACTGTTTCATTTCACCTGTTTAAACCCTACCTATGATATATTTGTACATCACATATGTAAAAAATTTGGCCACCCCTGTTATAAGAGATATATTTACCTGTTTTGGTGTTAATTTAGCAGAAGATGTAGACTCGTTCATTGACTCATCTTGATTATTAGTGATTGATGAACTTCTCGTTTGTTTCGGAGTGGTAGGTGTTGAACATATAGAATCATTTAGCTTGGAACTAGAGGGTGAACCTTTTGAATTGTTATTTTGTTCTACTTTAGATTTGTTTCTGGCACTCCTTTTTGGAGTTACTACAGTAGTTTCTTCAGTGTCTTTTGCCTTATCTGGTGTTTCATTTTCAATTTTATTTTGCGTTTCAGTAGGTGTATTGTCAATAGATTTGTCTTTTTTAAGTTCAGTCAAATCTGATCCAGTTTTGGACTCATCCTGGGTATCTCCTGACAGATCTGTTTTTTTTGGTGATTCTGTATTCTTTGTGGGAGGCTCTTCTGTATCAATACTATTGCTTTTTGTTGGAGATTCTTCAATGATAGATTTATCTATTTTAGTTTCAGTTTTTTCAACCTCTTCAGATTCATGCTTATCATTAGTTTTATTTACAGCATTTTTAGGTTTATTTTTGTCCATTATGTCTGAGGAATTATTTGAATCTTCTAAAACAACTATATCACAAACTGGTTCCAACATACTTGGTTCTGTCTCAATTGCTGCTTCGGTCTCGTTGTCTACCTCCATCATCTCACAATCTTCTGAATCTTTTCCATCAATGCAAGGTTTTGAGGGCCCATTCCCCTTTGTCTTCCTACTATTTTTTCTCTTTTTAGAGCCTTTGGCCTTCTGCAACTTCTTCTTCCATGCTGTATCAACCAGCTTGACAAGCGGATTGTGTGATTTATCCTCTTTTTGAGATTTATCGCCATCTTTGCTCTCCTCGTCACTAATTATGACCAAACTTTCAACAAGATCATTTTCTTTACTGATCTTACCAACTTTACTAACGCTTTCCGCCTCTGTAGCTGAAAGCTTCCTCTTTCTCGGTTGAGGAGTAATCGGCGTCGGGGAACCTTCACTGATGAGTTTGAATGGAAGTCTTGCTTGCTTCAACTTTTTCTTCGATGGAGTCGTCTCACTCTCCGGTGACTTATTAGTCTTCATGTTCCTTACTCAATTAAAACGAATATTAAGCAATATTAAAACAGTTTATGCAAGAAAACTACAAACAATTACAATAAATAAAAACACATCTCGCCACACTCGAATCGTTCATTGAACTTTCTGACAGTTCTATAAAAACGCGCGGGAGTTTGGCGCCCGTTCGAATACTAGTTTGGATTATCGTGAAATCACATTGAAATACAATTTTACCAAAAGACTTAAGGTAACTTAAGTGATTGATTTTATATAAAACATAGAAAATTGTAATCGGAAATATCATTGAAAATAAAATTAAATCATGTCTTAGGTAGCTTGTGAGTAAAATAATATAAATGATTCTTAATAATTTTAGTTTTTGAACAGGAAATTTTCCACTACCATAGATATTTTTCTTCTATAATTCTGTCTTTTCTAGGGCAGGCAAAGGGGGTTAGCTCATACAGCCTTATTATCTTAGGTAGGTATAAGCCTGGTATAAGCAAAGATCTTGTAATAATAGAAACGGAGTTTAACAGAGACAGATAAAATACGTAACAAAAATAAGATTCATACTGGTGCCGATTCTGTTGTAAATCGCACTAAACTAATTTTAGTCACATCTCATCTCTTTCTTACAAACAGGATTGAAAAAGGAGACATATTTTAAGTTGTCAAATTAATCTTTGCCGTCTATTTTGCGTGTATTTAGGCGTAACCGCGATAGATGGTGACTAAAATTATATTGAAAACAAGCATTGGACTAATTTGACAGGACTACATTTCTTACATCCTTTTCTTATGTTCTTTGTTAGAAAGAGATATAGTGACATTAAAATTAGTTTAGTTGTGAACAACAGAATCAGGGCCATTGTGTGGCAAAAATAAAAACTAGTGCTGTGTTAATGTTAATGTAGATATCCATTCTGTTGTATAAACTGATTTGCCCTTACCTGTTTTTATAAATGTATTTTTTTTTAGGTACCTACTTATATAAGGTCCTTCTAAAGTCTTGGCGGATATTTTGAGGGATGAATGTATAGGTCATTAGTAAGCAAAAAAAAATATTCGAAAAATAATCCGTACATTGAAAATACTCCATTATTTATACATTAACTCTTGGTAAGTACTTTTTTTTTCTCTTGAACCATCAGACGGATTATTTTTCAATTTTTTTTCCTTCATTCATTCATCCCTCAAAATATCCGCCAAGACTTTAGAAGGGCCGTATATTGTGGATATTATTTTATATGTTCGTGAAGTCATGGACATGGACATGGGCCTCGACTTAAAACCAGCGCGGAGTTCAGTTTTTTTTTAACTTACCTAGGTGGTATGCTGATTCGTGCTGGCATCCCCCAACATTACTTAGTGTCTAGTTTTTCATTATTTCTTCTGACCAATTTTTTATAAATGAATAATCCCGCAAACTTATTTGGCCCGGTGGTCAAAAGAAGAACTAACGATGCCATTTTGAAATGTCAATCGACATTGCTCAACTTGTTGTTTGCTCAACCAAATGCGATAATTGCGACTCTCTCACCGGGCCAGATAAGTTCGTGGGACTTTACAGTCCCACTATCAACATTATTGTTATGTTGTTAACGTAGACGTAAAATTGTAGGTAGACAGGCCACTAGTGTAATAATAATTACGAAAGCGAGATACGTATAAGTCAAAACGTGTATGCGTGAGCAGGACTAAGTGTATTTTTTGTCCCTATCTCGCGTATAAGTTTTTATTGTTTGACCTCAGTGTTGTTGAGACCAAACAAGTTGTGGACGCAAAAGATATTTGTTGATGAGAGCTGTACCTATGTTATTTGTGACTTAGTATATTATATTCTCAAAAATATTGTTTAGTGTGTAGTGGTGGTGAATTATTGTATTATTGGCTGTAAAAGCCGTAATTTCTGTCAATATCATCCATATAAATACGATAAAATATCCAAATGTAATTATGTCGAACTATCGCTGTCTTCTTTGCTAAACGCTGACAGCCCGTCTACCTGTAATTCTCCATCTACGTTCACGATACAACATTATAGTCCCACAAACTTATCTGGCCCGATGAGAGAGTCGCTGTTATCGCATTTGGTGGAGCAAATAAACGTAATGTTTATATTCTCTTTAACCAATGGCGATTGACATTTCAAAATGGCGTCGTTAGTTTCTCTTTTGACCACCAGGCCTGCCCCCCTAGACAATATGGTTGTCGACAATCGTTATCGTTAGTTGATCGTTAGTAAACGATCAAGCTTTGTATGGGAGTGACATAAGAGATTTTTAAAAATCACGTGACATTTCTGTTATTTTTTATATATGGTAATATTGATATGTATCAAAATATATTATGTTATCTATAGGTATGTATTATCTGTGCATTGTCTATTGGAATAAAAGTCTCTTTCGCATTGGAAGTAACGTGTATTAAACATGAATTTAATATACAAACAGGATTGAGCTCTTGGGCCAAAAACGCGAGCAGAGAGAGATAACGCATACCGAGGCTGTTTATCCCATTCTAATAGGGTGACCAAACATTTTTATAACGAACAGGAAAGTTGGATTTGAGAGATAATTTGTGTCCGGTTGACACTTCTTCTTCCTAGTCGTGCACTCTTGGCAGAGTGGTCGTGGTCATTGTTAGTCCCTTTCGCGCACAATCGCTGCATTGCAAAGTTCCTCCAATTTTGTCTGTTTGTGGCGTTTTGACACTAGTTGATTTCAAATTATTGTTTGTATTACAAAAATATTAACATTATGTTACTTAAAATAGTGAAATAATAATTTATAGAAAAAATAAGAGATAAAACCATAATGAAAAACTATAGATATCGAGATACTTTTTCGCGAAAACCCATTATTTGAAACTGAACATTGTTATGTTCTATGTGGGTGTTGAATCGTGTACGCACGATTAATCAAGATATAAATTTCCAATATTAGCTGACCTCTCATTGTACAGAAATCCTATACAATGCGAGATCAGTTTATACTGGAAATGTATAGCTTGATGTGTAGCCGTGTATACCCATGTTTTTGAGAAAAGTTATGATTAATTTTTGAGTTACGTTTTGTGTCGAATCATCAAATATTACGTATGAATAGGCAAGGGTGCATGCAGAATTTCGTTCTGGGACCACGGCTTTTCCCCTTGCTCTTTTTTCAGTTTGCTCTACAGAGCTGTTATTTGGGAATTAAAATATAGCAAAGGGAAATAAAACTCGAATGTGCTTGACAAAGTAGGTATTTATTAAAATTAAACACGGCTAAACAAAATCGTTTTATTTAGTTTCTGCCTTAGGCCAATCTCACTGCCTAAGTTTCTGAATGCATTACATTTCGCGTGGTGAATAGGTACGAATTATTAGCCAATGCTTTTACTAGTTACAGTTTTTGCGGTTCTTCATCTGTTATGCATTGGAAAGGATGCGGTGGAATAATAAGATGTTTCAATCTTGTGGAAAACATTTGTTTTAATCGCATCAAAATTGCATTTTTGCTTCATTTCTTCTTTCGATGGAAAGCTGTAACAAACATAAAAAATAATGCTATTTCAATTATGCGATACATAGGTACAAATTATTTATACAATAGGTACACATTACAACACACAATAAACATTATACTTAGTTTTAAAAAGAATTACACTAACTTTAGTGTCTTCCGTCTACAATTTTTTTTAATAAACCATGGTCAAACTACTTATGACTCACCATTGTTAGTAAATAAAATCATCGTTATTCCTTACTTGTGAAATAAAATCCCACAACCAGCACATGATTCACTTTTACATGTCTTGATACAATTTTTTTTCACCATTTTCACGATAAAAAGTATAAACAAAATGCTTTTCCACAAAACAACAGAAAAAGTCGCCATGTTGCCATGACACCACTGATATCAGATTTCAGTGCTACCAGAATAATTTTATGATAGCTACCAAACAATCATATTATTTTGATTATTTTACTTAAATACAATTATTTATTATTATGTACAGATGTAAACCTACAAAATAAAATGATTTAAAACTAGTTTAATAGCAAAAAAATATTTATACGTAATATATTTTACTTGTTGTGGTGAAATATTTTCTACCATCTTTAACATTTTTATCTTTTGGCAATTGAGGAAAAGGGACAAACGGCCTCGGTTCGGGCTATCTCTCTCGGCTCGTTTTGCCTCGGCTAAGATAACTAACAAAAGTAAACCCTAACGTGCATGACTTATGGTTTATTTTTGTATGATAAAATTTTTGGAGAGTTCAATCCTGTTTGTATATTAAATCCATGGTATTAAATAGGTTATGGGCCCAGCACGCTTCCACTGCGCAAAAAACGATATACCATAAGAAAAGTAGCAACACTAATAACAAACATGGTGGAATGTCATCAAATATGACAGATGAAAAAAAAAAAATAATAACCTGTTATAAATGCAAACAACCTGTAGGGCGATTACCTAACTTTATTTCAATGAAATTCAGATTGAAAACACCTCTTAATCGGTAGAAATATTACAAAATGGGAAATGGTTCCATGTCTAATGAACCACTGTTTGTATTTGCAGTTATCAGACCGAAAAAAAGTTATCAGAAAACCGGTATATTGAACCGATTTCAATTCGAAAATGATTGAAATTTTGTTACGTAATCGCCCCACAGGTCATTATCGTACACAATGTCCTTTGCAAAATAAAAATAAGCAGACTAATGCTTTTAGTGCGGTGTTCTTGAGTGGAGAATATTCAAAGGCCGATTGGTACGTAGATTCTGGTGCAAGCGCCCATATGACGGCCAACAGAAAGTGGTTAAGCAATGCAAACAGCACATTGAGTTTATCAGAAATCATAGTTGCAAACGAAATGAAATTGCCTGTTGTGTGTTCCGGAGACGTAAATATTACAACTGAATGTAATTACGACATCACAGTTAAAGATGTGTTATGCGTTCCAAATTTGACAACTAACTTGTTATCAGTTAATCAACTAATCAGAAATGGAAACAGTGTTAGTTTCGACGCCAATAATTGCTATATTCGCAACAACAAAAATGAATTGGTTGCTACAGCAGAATCAATTAATGGTGTTTACAGATTGAAGTTGAAAGATACAGAATGTATGTTGGTAGCACCAGCGGTAGCTAGTGCAGATTTGTGGCATAGGCGGCTAGCACACATTAACAGTTGTGATTTAAATAAAATGAGAAATGGAGTTGTTAACGGCTTGCGTATTTCTTCAACCTGCAACATGATGAAAGAAAAATGTGTAACCTGTTGCGAAGGCAAACAGATGAGGCTACCATTTTCACATGTGGGAGAAAGGAGTACTGAAACACTACAGTTAATACATGCTGATGTATGTGGTGCTATGGAAACAAAGTCGCTAGCAGGTGCTCGTTTTTTTCTATTATTTGTGGATGATCATAGTCGCATGAATTTTATTTATTTCATGAAGAATAAAAATGAAGTGTTTCAGAAATTTAAAGATTTTAAAGCCATGGTTGAGAATCAGCAACAAAAGAAAATTAGAATACTGCGTACTGACAATGGTGGTGAATTTTGTAATGGTGAAATGGACAATTATTTGACCAAAGCAGGAATAATACACCAGAAAACTACTGCATACACGCCTGAACAGAATGGTGTCTGCGAGCGAGCAAACAGAACTGTCATAGAAAAGGCAAGATGCTTATTATTTGATGCAAAGCTCGAGAAGAAGTTCTGGGCTGAGGCAGCAAATACAGCAGTATATCTGAAAATCAGATCGATTACTTCAAGTCTAGCAAACAAAACTCCCTATGAAGTTTGGTATGGGAAGAAACCGGACTTGAATCATATACGTCTTTTTGGAAGTCCAGTGATGGTTCACATTCCCAAACAAATAAGACTTAAATGGGATAAGAAAGCTATGCAGTATATACTTGTGGGATTCTCAGAAAATGTAAAAGGATATAGAGTATATGATCCGAAGAAAAATATTGTCGTCATCAAGAGAGATGTTATAGTGATGGAAGAATTAAAAAACACAGAGAATAATGTTGAAGAGAAAATGACATGGATTCAATGTGAAGAACCATCACAAAATATTGAGGAGATCAGAGCTTCAGTGGGGGAGCCCTCAGTAAATGAATCTCTGACCAGTTCAAGTTCTAACACATCATTATACTATACAGACCCTAGTGGCTCAAGTGATGAGACATTAAGTTCCTCTTACATTGAAACTGATATGTCAACTATAGACAATCCAGAGATTGTTGAGAGCAAAAGAGTTAGAAGAGCTCCAGATCGGTTTGTTAATATGTATGTGTCTAGTGTTTTTCCAGAAGTTGAGCAGATTGTCATCACAGAGGCATTGGTTGGACCCGAGGCAGCACAATGGAAACTGGCTATGCAAGAAGAGTTACAATCATTTGAGCATAATGAAGCATGGGAGCTGGTAGATGTCCCTAGTGGTGCGTCAATAGTGCAATGCAAGTGGGTTTTCAATAAAAAACTTGATGTGAATGATAAAGTACGATACCGTGCTAGGCTTGTGGCAAAAGGTTTCACACAGAAACGTGGCATAGATTATGTGGAAACCTTTTCTCCAGTTGTGAAGCATTCGACTTTACGAATGTTATTTGCATTAAGTGTCAAATGGGGTATGGATATATCGCATTTAGATGTAACAACTGCATTTTTAAATGGGCATCTAAAAGAAACTATTTACATGTCTATACCTGAAGGATTTGTAAATGAATGTAATGGGAAAGTTTTGAAACTAAAAAGAGCAATTTATGGGTTGAAGCAATCTTCTTTAGTATGGTATGAGAGAGTAAAAGATTGTTTGTGTAGAATGGGTTTTAAAAATAGTAAATTTGAACCTTGTTTATTTACAAAAAATAATAATAATATAAAAGTCATTATAACAGTATATGTTGATGATTTTTTAATTTTCTCGAATAATTCCCGGGAAACAGATATATTAAAAGATGCTTTAGGTTCTGAATTCAAATTGAAAGACCTAGGCCCTGTCAGGCGTTATTTAGGTATGAGAATTTCTATGGATAAAGAATGTAAAACAATAACTGTAGATCAACAGCAATATATAGAATTATTAATGTTAAGATTTAATATGGCTGATTGTGGATCTATAGATACTCCTATAGAATGTAAATTAAATATCGAAAGATCTGAAACATGTGTTAGTGATATTCCTTACCAAAAACTGATAGGCAGTTTAATGTATCTAGCTGTTTTGACAAGACCTGATATTGCATACACTATAAGCTACTTAAGTCAATTTAATAACTGTTATAATGAAAATCATTATAGTTATGCTAAAAGAGTTTTAAAATATTTACATAAAACCAAAAACTATTGTTTAAAGTACAGTAGAGGAAATATAGAATTAGAAGGTTTTGTGGATGCTGACTGGGCTGCAGATACTCTTGATAGGAAGTCCTATACAGGTTACTGCTTTACCATGTCAGGATCTGTGATTTCATGGCAGAGCAGGAAACAGACTACTGTATCTTTGTCAAGTACAGAGGCAGAGTATGTAGCCCTCTCAGAGGCTTCTAGAGAAGCTATATATTTAAGAAATTTATTGTATGAAATTACCGGAAAGTTGTGCACTATATGTTTAAATTGTGACAATCAAAGTGCCATAAAGCTAGCAATAAATCAGCAGTCACTTAACAGGACAAAACAACTTGATGTTCGTCACCATTATGTCAAAGATGCTATTAAGAATAAATTTATTTTTGTAAAATATATTTCTACTCAAGAAATGCCTGCTGACTTGTTAACAAAGGGCTTAATGTCAACAAAACATTATAAATTTATGAGAATGTTAGGAATTGATGTGAAATAGATTTGTTGAACCTTTTGTATGAAAACATATACTTGATTGATAGAATAGAATAGAATATAGAATAATAGAATAATAGAATAGAATAATAGAATAATTTATTTCTGCAGGAAATGTGGTATAACATAGGATCTTAGTCTATAATACATAGTTCTCACTTTTCACCAGAAACTGGCATGCAAAATTTATATTACAACTAACACGGTACAGTAAAAATTATAAAATAAAACCTTCAATTATATCATAAAAAATAAAAATAAAACACATAATCATTACAACATTTCAGATAATTGCCAATATTATTTAAATTATATTCGGTATGTCAATAAGATAATAGCTATTCATTACATATATGGAAAAATACAATTTACAAATTATTTAAATATTCATCTATGGAATAGAAGCATTGTTGAACTAGCCATTTCTTTAATTTGTTTTTAAATAAATTTGAGGGTACATTTTTTAGGTCCTCTGGGAGCTTGTTGTAAATTTTTATGGCCATTGGATAGCTGTTTCTGTTGTACAGCATCGTTTTCATTTTTGGCAATACAAGTTTATTAGGATATCTAGAATTAAAGTTGCATATGCTTTTCATTTTCGTAAACAAGTGTGGATGCGATTTTACAAAACTGCACATTTCGAAAATGTATAAAGAAGGGACTGTGAGTAAATTATGCTTACGAAAAAGAGGTCGGCAAGATGTAAGACTGTCAACATCACAGAACGCACGTACACATCGTTTTTGAGCCAAGAAGGCTCTCTTTATGTGGTAAGAGTTACCCCATAGAACAATACCATATCTGAGCATAGAACAGACGTAACCATGATAAGCCTTAATTGCTGTATCAATATTAGAAATTTTTGCAAGCTTCCATAGGGCATACACGAATGAGTTCAATCTTTTGCAAATACTATTAATGTGATCAGACCATGAGCATCTATCATCTAGGAGAATGCCAAGAAATGTGGTCTGGGTAGACTCTTCAATCAATTGATTTTCAAAATTTATATTTAAATTGTGCTTTTTGCCATTTTTGTTTACAAATTGTATATATTTTGTTTTGTTTATGTTCACCTTTAAATTATTGTGTCGTAGCCATAAGACTATAGCCCGAACTGTATTATTTATTTGATCATTATATGTTTTGGTATCATGACATGGAATAATAACTGAAATGTCATCAGCAAAAAGGGTGCAGTCATAATCAATAATATCTGGTAGATCATTTATATATATCAGGAAAAGTAAAGGCCCTAGTATACTTCCTTGAGGTACACCTACACTATTTGTTTCAATTGTAGATTTGTAAGATTTTTCAGTGAGATTTGAGTCAAGCTTTGATATTTCCACGAATTGATGTCTTTGATGTAAATATGATTTAAGCCATTCATTTGCAACCCCTCTTATTCCGTATGCTTCACACTTACGTGAGAGTAGAGTATGGGAAACAAAATCAAATGCCTTACTCATATCAAAGAATATTGTGGTAACGGGTTTCCGCTTATCGATATTTTCAATAATTTTATTAACAAGAGTGAATGCTGCCAGTGTTGTTGATTTTCCTTTTTGAAAACCATTCTGCTCAGTTTTAAGGATATTGAATTTAGTCAGAAAATTATTTAAACGATTATACATAGCCTTTTCAATGATTTTAGATAAAACAGGTATAAGAGAAATGGGCCTATAGTTATCTATTTCAGTTAAATCACCTTTTTTATATACTGGCTTTACTACAGATAGTTTCATTGCTTTAGGAAATATACCGCTAGAAAATGAGAGGTTTATTAAATAGCTTAATATTGGTGCTATTTCCTTTTTGCATGACTTCAAAATTTTTGTTTCAATATTATCATAGCCAGTTGAGCTAGTCATCTTAAGAGAATCAATTATTTTAATAACTTCATAATCGTCAGTAGGTAATAGAAATATACTTGAATCTACTGCATTTATGTTCAACCTGTCTACAAAATTTTTGCCGTTAACATTATTAAAAGAATTACTATCATTATTTGTCATGTCAATAAAATATTTATTAAATTTATTGGCTATGTCAATCGGATCAGTAATTATTTCATTATTACATATTAATTGATTTATACTGGATTTTTCATTATATTTAGAATTACAACAGTTATTATTAATTAATTTCCATGTCGCTTTGCAGATGTTATTAGAGCTAGCAATAAATCTCGAATTCGTTATTTTTTGTGCATTATTTATACATTTTTTTAATAGTTTGGAATAGTGTAGGTATTTCGTTTTTGATGCAACATTCACTGTTTTATAATAGTTAAAGCGTAATTTTCTTTTAGTGACTGTAGATTTTTTTAAATCCTTTGTAATCCATGTTGAGTGCTTAGGTTTATTATTAATTTTTATCTTCTCTATTGGAAAGCACAGATCATATAACAATTTCAGCGTATTGTGGAAAGCGTCAAAAGCAGTGTCTGTATTAGAGTTAG
Source organism: Polyploca ridens (assembly GCA_951394255.1). NCBI lineage: Eukaryota > Metazoa > Arthropoda > Insecta > Lepidoptera > Drepanidae > Polyploca > Polyploca ridens. The sequence continues at coordinate 9,499,735 of OX596259.1, read as the reverse complement.
ATAAAACAAAATGCCACGATAGACTGCATAAACATTCACGAAATTTTTCTATATATTCACGATTAAACATTCTTTTGTTCTGAAACCAGGTAACGACTGGGTGCGTTTTATTATTAATAGGAAATGTTATAGACTGTGCCGTATTATGGTCTGATAGACCCAAATTATGAATGTCACTTGTGGCATCCGAGACGTTACTTATTATATGATCCAAGCACGCATTTTTCCTCGTCGGTACAGCAATGTGTAACTTGAATTTATTATTCGATACAATTCTAATTAATTCGGACGAGATTTTACTTGTTTTAAGAGTATCAATATTAAGATCCCCAGCTAAAATAATTTTACGTCTAGTTTTATGCTTCAGTTTATTCATAAGGGATTCAAGTTTTTCAAAGAAAATATTTGGGTTAGACCTTGGGGTTCTATAGACGCATATAACAATACATTTATATGTTGGAATATCGATTCCACAGCACTCAAACGTGGATTCCTCTGACATTTCCTTTATGTATTTAAGCTCATGTGAGATTATAGATTTCCGGCACAATATACAAACACCCCCCCTTTTTTGGTGACTTCTAGAGAAACTTGCGCCAAATTTAAAACCATCAATATTTATATTGCTTTCACTACCTGACTTGATAAAAGTTTCACTAAAGCACATGACATCAATGTTTTTTTTATTTTCAATAAGTTCTTGGACAGTTATATCAATTATTTCCCTCTTACTTACTATACCAGCAATATTCTGATGGAAAATGGTTAAAGAATTATTGAACTCATTAGTCTCGAAAAAAGTTGTCAGCTCTATTTTCAGACTGTATTTTCTGTTTATGCTTAGATATCTTAGGGAAGTAATCTAGAATTGTTTTTTTTATCGGCGTTTGGCTTTCAATGCATTGAGTAAAATCTTGTTTGTTTTTATTGTTCAGTATGTTAAAATAATATGGTATTGTCCCTTTCTTATACATTGACGATTCACATTTATTAGATTTTAATTTAGTTGCCTGTCCCTTTTTTTTTGTATTCGATTTTAATTTTAAATATTTAGACTCATAGTCATAGGTGTCAATTAAATAATTGATTTTTTTACATATGTCTTCTTGGTTTTCAATAAAGAAGCAATTATTAAATTTATTACACATTAATTTTATATTAGAATTCAAAACTTTTTCATTAAGATACGGATTTAGAATAACATTTAAAACAATTATTGTGGTATCTCTAAATTTCTTCAATAAACTATATAGTTCAGCTATGACTATTGTTGGATTCCTATCATTTTCACCTATACATAGAACCAACTTGTCATCTTTATCTAAATGTAGATCCTGACATCCTGCTAAGATTTCATCCGTTAGGGCATAAGGTTTAGTCATTCCGGTCATGCTATAGTTTACGTAGTTTGTGTTTTTTCTTGAATCCACAAGCCTGGATGCCAAACCTGTACAACGTTGAGAACCAAAAATTTTAATTTTTGGTTTAGTATTGTACTCTTTGTTGGTCTGTTCCTTTTTATCTGTATATTGGTTCTCGCTTGGATTAGTTTGTGTAGATATCTCATTTTTTTGTATTTGTATGGACGTTTCCACCCTTTCAGCATAAAATGTAGAAGAATCATTAAAATCAAAATTTCGTGTGCCTAACAAAGTTTTTCTTCTTAATGGCCCTTTATTTTTTGTCGAGCTAGATATTTTCAATAAATTCTCAATTTTGCGTTCATATTTGGTTACCGTTTTTTCAAGATTTCTTTTTTCTAGTATATGATTGTCTATTTCATTATGTGCAATCTCTAGTTTTTGTTTCAAGTCAATTATTGTATCCTTGAGTTCATTTATTTCATCATAGTCCCTTGTTGATAAATCAGGTAAGCTTCGGGCATTATCCGAGTCGGTTGACAAGAATGAATCTTCACTCACTATCCGAGGTAATTCTTCATATGATTTATTTGCATTTATATTTTTTTTCCGAAAAGTAATGTTGGAGATATTCATTTTGATACAAAATAGAAAATATTATATTATGTATCAACCTGGGCTTGAACTGTCGACCCTGGTGACGCGATGTACTCGTACCGTGGCGTACTATTCACCTGAGCTACCGCAACCGTTAACTTATGTGGCGAAAATAATAAACAGTATTCCCCTGTGGCTTCCGCTCGTAGCTCTGACAACTTGTTGCTTTAGGTAATGACAACACACTTGTAAACGTTTGGAACCGTTGCGTTTTGCTTTAAATTATTTTTGTATTACCGACACACAAGAAAAAAAAAAAACAATGTTTGTTTACGTGATTGATTACAGTAATTCAAGTGTAATAATTTTAATAATATGATGTAGTTTGATCGTTTGTAACTTTATTTTCACTGTATCACTTAAGTCAACGTTTTATTTGAGTCGTTTATCTTATTTGGAAACAGGCCATTGAGAACGAGTTGGAAGATAAATTTGAGTCTGGTTACAAGCGTATTGGGTTGTAAACACTTTCACACATAGTTTTTCGTGCAATATAGATTGTCACGATCACTAGGACTAACTTAAGTAATTTTAAAATTCATATTCATATTCATGATTACTTGATTGATTCGATATTTCAATCCCATACAAAGGTTGATCGTTTAGTAACGATGACGATTGTCGAAAACCATCTTGTCCAGGGGCCCAGATAAGTTTGTGGGACTATAGAAAACAACTTGACGTTCCTACCTTTTATGTTTTTCAAGTTTTCAAGGTAGGTATAATACGCCCCTTGTTTTTCAAACCTACCTACTAAATTACCCATTATGGGTAACTAGCTGTCCCGCGCGGTTTCACCAGCATTCCCGAGGGATCGTATGTTTTCCCGGGATAAAAAGTATCCTATGTGGTAATCCAGAACATATTCTATCTGTGTGCCAAATTTCATCCAAATCCGTTCAGTAGTTTTTGCGTGAAAGAGTAACAAACATCCATACAAACTTTCGCATTTATAATACATATTAGTAAGGATGGAAAAACCAAAAATGATGTATTGTTATACCAAATCACAGCCAGCCATATCACAACCTAATCTCCTTTGCTGATGACCATACTTAGCAGATAATAAAAAAAAATTGGACCGTTTCTTTTTTGACATATTTGGCACACTGACAAATAGGTAGCTAACAATCTCAATTCCATCTCGATTAATTTTATTAATTTCCATTTGATTGTTTTTAAATTAATATCGGAATGAAAAAACCTAAATGGGAATTCAGAGATGTTTCTTTAGGTTTGCAAGTTATTCGTAATTTCTTGTTAGGCAGAAAACACAATTTACATGGGCGTTTTTTGCCTAAACTAGCTCCCAGGTCTATACCACCTCCGGATATACCTCGGGGTCCGGAATATAAATATTCGAATCAATATTACTACGCAAGGAATGCCATGAATTCTGTTTTGCCACCAGTAGTGGCTCCTGTAGCTGAAGGTCCACCCGTTGGACAAGACCCGACGAAGAGGGCCCAGCCGGGTGGTTTGAATCCAGATGCGGTAAGAATATTCACTAAAAGAGGCAGGCATTTAATTATTACGCTAATTCAATGAAGGTAGGTTTGGAATCCGTTCAATCACCTCGTCGGACAACCGGATGCACAGCGTGTATTTTATTTTTAGAAAGATAATATTATAATCTTTGAGAATATCCTATAACTGCTTACCTACGAGTACATAATACTAATCCTACTATCTAATCTCATCATCATCATCAGTCTATAATGTCCCACTGCTGAGCACAGGCCTCCTTTCACAAATGAAGGTGAAAGGGAATGGGCAATACTCCACCACGCGTGCCCACTGCGGATCGGTGGAGGTAGGCTAGTGGTCAACCTACTGTTGGAATTTTTCAAGCCGCCTAGGAGGCATCCAACTAGCTTAACGACTATCACAATTAAGTGATAACCGGGACCAACGGCTTTACGTGCCTTCCGAAGCACGGAAACGCTCGATTTGAAAATACCACTAGGCGGTCACCCAGGTACCGACCACGACAGGCGTAGCTTAACTTTGCCGATCGATTAAGAACGGCTAATCATGCTACAGACTGCCTATCTAATCTGACTTTCTTAATATCGTACTAATATTATAAATGCGAAAGTTTTTATGTGAAGATGTTGTAGCGACATCTATCATCCATCAATCAGTACACTAATATGAACATGTGTGAACTACACAGAGAAAAATAGATGGCGTGGTGCCACAACAACCTGCATCGCGCTTACGAAGCGAAGTGCGGGGGATAACTAGTATTAATTATTATTAACGTGAAGATTTGTGAGATGCATATGGATGTTTGTTACTCTTTCACGCAAAAGCTACTGAACGGATTTGGATGAAATTTGGCACACAGATAGAAAATGTTGTGGAACGTGGGTGTAACCACAGGGCGGAAATTTTAGTCTTACACATTCATACAATGTTTCAGATTTGCTTCCATTGTGCTCCTACTCCGGGACCAGCATGGTGGTGGGACGGCCACTGTCACTACGAATGTACACCTGAACCGGGTGAGCCCACTTGCACGATCCCAAAGTGTCCACCATACGCCCCATCTGATAACAAGCCATGATGGTTGAATTATAAATAAATGGTTCTATATGTTTTGATTACATTGGTTTTTTTTATATAATTACGAACAACCTACGCGATGGTCCAAACCGGTGGTCGCCATTACCGGTGTATTTTAGCTGTATTTGAGAGACAATTCCCTTCTAAAAATCTATACACAAAGCTATGTATCCACCTTCGTAAGTGCTGGTGCTGCCATGCCACCACTTCTAGCCGAAAAAGCACAGCCAGTCCTTTGAAAAAGCGCTACCATAGCAGTTGGGAAAAAGTCCTATATTCAGCGCCAAATTCAAATTGTAACTTAACACCCAATATTGTGCTACTGCTTTAGCTACCATGGATTTATATAATATACTAATATAATAAAGTTGATGAGTTTTTTGTTTTTTTAAGCGCTCTATTCTCTGAAACTACCAGTTTGATTCGAAAAATTCCTTCACTAATTAAGCTAGCTACGTTATCCATAAACCTCAGGTAATCTATTCCTCTGATGAGTATGCAAAAAAAATTCTTATATCAAACTACCAACCAAATCGCTTATCTGGCCATTGATTTATTAGTCATGGTGCCGATTCTGTTGTAAATCGCACTAAACTAATTTTAGTCACATCTCATCTCTTTCTTACGAAGATGATTGAAAAAGGATAGAACATATTTTAAGTTGTCAAATTAATCTTTGTCGTCTTATTTTGCGTGTATTTAGGCGTGACAGCGATAGATGGCGACTAAATTTATATTGAAAACAAGCATTGGACTAATTTGACAGGACTAAATTTGTTACATCCTTTTCTTATGTTCTTTGTTAGAAAGAGACATAGTGACATTAAAATTAGTTTAGTTGTGTGTGAACAACAGAATCAGGGCCAGTGGCTAACTTGACTAACTAAATAACTTAGCAAACAAAACCATTTTCAATGTCTAGTTTAGATCGCGGCGTGAACACGACGTGAGAGAACGTGCAGTCACGTCCGACAATATATCTCCCAGCGGAGTCATTGTGTTGTCGATTTGTAATGGGCCGTTAATACATTTAACAACCGGTCGCTAATTAAATGTCCGTCGCGATCGCCCTTTACGGTGGTCAAGTAATCGACTGCTGATGGCATATTCCTTGGGTGTAAATTATCTTGTACCATAGAGATCAATCTTGTACTTATGAGAGCATGGATTTAATGATTACATTCACATAGGTACATAATATAGTACCTACCTGCTTGCAAAATCAGAGAGCATATTTAAAAAAATAGTCATATTGATAACGAGTCTACTGCAATCATCAAAAATTAACATTAATTAAATTTATAGTAAGCCAGAGAGCCAATTCTCATCCAATCGAAATTGATCGCTTGATCGAAAAAAGTACGAATTCGAACTTTTATCGAATGTAAATCACGTTACGTTATTCTGAAAATTTCGAGGCCGGCATTTTAAGAAGGAAAACCAGTCAACTAGAGCTTTGATTGGTCGGGACCCTTCGACTTGACTCCACCCCTCGAAATCTTACAGTCGAATAAGACTCGAACCGTAAGTTCGATTCGAAGCTTATTTCGAAGGACGCGAGAATTGGGTCCCTGTTACGGCCGATTTTAATAATTTACGGACCGTTATCGGTTAAAATTAAGACTCTTATTTCTTTACTAATGACGCAAAGACCCTCCCATATGGAAGTAGCTATCACAGGTAAAATTAGCTTACGAAATGATCTATATGCCCAGTTTGGCAATAAAAATACCTACCATTGGTAAGCAAAACGAGTCGTTTGTGTTTATTGAAACCGGGCATAAGACAATTGCCATGATCTACAATACAATAATTGGTAAAATGATAGAAATGTTTTAATGGCGATGATATCAGTGGTAGTGACGGATACCGAGACGAAGGTCCCGAATCCTACAATGAGCTTGGGCTTTCGGTGAAGAAAAACATCTTGAGGAAACCATAGCACGGTAGGGTACTTTTTAGTAACTACCCATCTAGCTGGCTACCACCTTCAACTTTAATATCTGTCGCCAAGCATCTATCGATCGCTGTGATTCCGACAGCTGCACTTGAGAGCCAGTTCCTTCTAGGCTTTGTGTGCTTACCACCTTCGGCCACATCATCACTTTGATGAGATTTTCAGAAACTACACGTATTTAATTAATTACATTAAGTACCTGTCCAATTAATTAAAGTGAATACATAACCCTTGTAACCTGTGCCTATAACATTCAATGTATTTCAAACATACTAGGTATTTTCATTTAATTAAAAGCCTTTGTCAGTGCCAGCGATGTAGGTAGCTTATAATTCCGTCGACAGGGGACTTATTTTGATGAAAATGACCATGAATTTTATGTTGATAATGTTATTTTTAGTCTTAATTAATTGATAATGTTTTTATTTTGATGCTTTTGTTGTGAACGCAATTTTTTAACTTATTTGATTATTTTTTCAAAAATATTATATCTTTGCTAACCTATTTTTACTTGACTAAATACAAACGCAGTACCTGTTTACCCATCGCCTTACCATAACCACTGTTCTGGATTTTAAACGAGGTTATATTGGATGCCCTAAATAATACAGGTCACTACATCGTCAAGTCAAGGCCGTTTCTCACCACACGTCTCTCGTACCGTGAAGGAATCATAAATATCTAGATCATATTATACCGTCACAAAATATATGGGTAAAGTGGAAAAGTTTCTCGAAAGACTAGACTGTTAGGTATTATTGTAAAATTATGCTCTTTAATCTAAACAAAAAAAAAACATGAGTTTGATGTTTATAGACAAAACTGAACATATTTCAGTAACAGTTTCATTAGTAGAATTATCCGGTAAAAAACCGCAAGAATGCTTCCTTTTATTTCTATACCTGTAAGACTAGGCCAAAAGAACTACTAAACGGAATGGTCAATCAGCATTCAATGGTTAGACAGATCGACCTATTTTGGATTTAGTATTTTAGAAAGAAAGAAAATGAATTTACTTTTCCAGAATCACACAAATAACAACAAAAATAACAGAACAGCAATTTAAAATATAAATAAATATCCAATCTGTGCGTATCTGAAGCAAAAGGCGTCCGACTCAGGCATAATGTTGAGGTGGGGTACCTCAACGCTGATATTCTGTCGTCGCCTCGCGAGACGTCACGAATATCAGAGGGGAAACGACCAGTGATAGTGATTTTAAGCAGACATCCTAGCCTAGGGAGGTTATGATGAATTGAACGTTAGATAATGAAGGTGCAAAGTAGTAGATCAGCTACCTATAACTTCATTGAGATATTTGAGCAGCATAGCTTAGTGGTAGAGTCGTAAGACGCAGCGGCAAAGATACTACTATAGCACAGGTGGCAGCTTTTGTAGCTATCATCATGTCTTAAGAAGCTGAAAAGCTATATATTTGTTTAGGCAAATGCACTTGAGAGCCAGTTCCTTTTTATCTCTACAAGTGAGCAAAACCTTCTTACTGTGGTCCCATTATTATAATTTACCACATGGAGAATTTGGACAAATTTGTACGTGTATATGGAAAGTAAAAATATGTAAACTGTGTACTATTTTAAACTAGAATCCAAGACTGCGTTTAATAAACATGAAGTACTGGAAACAACATTGTTGTGTAAATATTCTCCTGAGTTAAATAATTGGAAATGGAAAATGTTTGTCGTTGACGTCGTGCCTGGACTGCTGTGCCCTTTGTAATGGTAATAGTAATATCCATTAGGGCTTAGGGTTGTCAATATAAATTATTATCTTCCAAAGGTCGCATCGCTTAAGCGATAAGACCGCCTGTTTTGTATCACTTCTTCTTGTTTTGTATTGTTATGTTTCATCTGCTACTATGTGGTGTACAAATAAAGAATATTTATCTTATCTTATCTAGAGCTAGGAATCATTTGAAGTTTATCACCTGTCTTTAGCATTCAAGGAATGTTGTTGTAAGGAAATTGCATACCTTCTTACTAATCTATGAAGTTTTTCAAGACCGACGGTACTTAGGTTACAATTAATAAATATTAACGGTGAAAACCCTGAAAGATTGACGGTTACAATATTTCAAGTAACTTTCATCAGCTTATCCGGAGATTACCATAGTAGTATTTATATACTCTGAGCCATAGTATATCTACAAGGTACCTACCTAGGTCAATGAAATGTGTAGCTAATAAAATAAAATATCACAGGAACAGATATATGATGTTTTCTAACACCTCATTTTTCATATGTTAACGGCATAACAACATGTCCTTTTTCCTCCTCCTTGCATCGTATGCAAAGTCCATCACAGACGTAGCTATAATATACAAGATATATTACGATATATTTTCAATACTAATCTTCGAGTGACCGCACACGCAGCTATAATATATATTTCTGTTTCGTCGCCAACCTGTACTGTAATTTATATTATAGCTGGGTATATTAATATATATTATAGCTACGTCTGTGATGGGCTTCATTGCTGAGGGTCGTTTCGTCGACCTTTATGGACTATCTTCTCGAGGACTATTGCTCACCATCTGGATGAATCTTCTGCTGTTTAGATAGCAACACATATACTGGTGTCCAATGTAGAGCGTATTTGGTCAGACCAACGCAACGGACTCTAGCAGGGCTATTTTAAAACGCTCGAATTCGATATCGGAAACGGATTCAAAAACTACCGAGGCAATATTCCATAATTGCTTTTTTAATTTCCGAATTCGAATATTTTTGATGTTTCTTTACGGAAATATCAATTCGATTCATCGAAAAGTTTTCGGAAATTAAAATAGCAATTGCTGAAATTCGCCTCGGAATTTTTTGAATCCGTTTCCGATATCGATTCCGATGTTTTAAAATAGCCCTGCAGATGTAGCATTACTAAGTTATTGTTTCCTGATTATAGGATCTATTGGACTTGCTTCAAAAAACCACGAGCAAACCCTAAAACGAAATAGGTATAACCCTAATAAAATTCTGAGGCAATATCAGTATTCAATGAATGCATAAAACATTAATAAACTACAGATATTGCAAGATATAGAATATTGCAGCGGACAAAAACTTACTATCGAAACAAGAAAAAAGTATTTAAAGATAGTGGTAAACGCAAGTTATTAAGCCTAAGATCGTTCATAGGTTGTTATTAGAGCTAATCTGCGGAACGTAGTAGGTGCACCGTTCGTCCGTGGGCGCATGATCGGCGTTTGTTGGCTGGCTCGGTCGGCCCGGCAGAGGCAGCCACAGCCAGTACCCCCGCCGCTTTCACCGCCGTTACACGCTCCTCGCTCTCAGTATAAACCCTCAGAGGGCCTGTGGACAATTATGACTGACACCACCCTCGAATTCAAGGGAGTGAGTCACAAAAACAAGTGAACGAATTTACGGGAGTTTCAAGATATGGCCGAAATACGCACGCAATTCGTTTCGGTTTGCATAGGTTTATAGTGTTTGTTTGAGTTCTGTGAAGCGGACGTTTACAGGATTTGAACGCAACTGTGATTCAACACACCTGTGGATAATATTTCAGTAACAACGTTTTAATTACATACATAATGAGGCACGATAGCGATTCTTCGGCGTTAGCTGAAAGAGTAGCCGCCTTCAAGAGTGATCCGGAGAAACTTCGCCAAGCCAATGAATTTGTTGATCAACTTATTCAGCAAGCAAAGAAAGAGGCAGAACTAAAACAAAAAGAGAAAGACAGAAGTAAATTCGTAAGTATCAATGTATATTTATCCCCGTAAGGAAAAGAGATAAGAGGATTTGATAGGGCGGTAAGTGTTAAAAGTGGCGTAGTGCTGCTGTAGAATGCAAAAATCGGCTTCTTCCAAATAGAAACGCTGTTATTCAATCATAACATAAATATTATCTGCAACGCATCAAGTTTCAATATATTATGCATGTTCTTCATCTTAGTCTGGATAATGTCCATCATCATATTACATATTTTATTCATGTTCACATTTTCAATAGCTCTTGACGGTAATTTAATCAATACACACACTCGTCTCTCATCTCATAAATTATGGTACATGTACTCGTTTGTAAGCAAATTTAAGCAAATATCCAATATTCCCAAAAGTTTTATCGAGTTTCGTCTCATCAATTTTATGAAGACTTCTATAATCCTGTATTAATAAGCCTTGAAACTTTGAGTTTGACGGCACATCTTTTTTGTTTCTGCATATTTTTATCTACGGAGCTTATCATTCGTTTAATCCCTTGAGCGATGATACGTTTTGGTTGAAACTGTATTGATGTTCATGAGATTATTGGGCAATCGGCTCATGTTTATCTGATAACATGTGATGAATAGTGGGTAAATAACGAGGTTAGGTATATGATCGATTATCAGCTGAGTGAAGGGCCTTGTATTTGACCCTTTTGATATCCCAGACACAAAGGTTACATAAAAAAAATCTTTAAGTCCGCCTTGAAAAAAGGAGGTCCCATTTTTTTTTTTTTTTTTTTTAGATGTTTATTTGTATGTACTTATTTTTTATTGTACAAACTCAAAAAGAGATAGTCATTTAGTACTCTCTTTCATACTCGGTAGCATAGCTTAATCCAAAAATGAACTGTAAAGAGTCCTTGTTGATATTCTACATTACAAAGTTTATCTTCGTAACATATTGAAATAATCTTCATTATTTTTTATTCTCTGAACTATTTTCCTCAAGCTATTTTCTGACACAATAGCGTGTTTCTGCTACCATTAGCATCACGATAGCAATCACTATGTTGCACTAGTTTTTTTTTATTGCATAGCAATTTTAAAACAACTCTTTGGTTTTATGAAATGGTTTGATTCACTAAGCATTAGTTTATGACTACTGACTGATCACATTTCAAATACGTGGTATTAATTAGAATTGCCACTATTTAAAAATCCATGGGTATTGTTTTATTTTGTGATTTAAATTGCGTGCTTTTGCATTAATTATTTATTTTATTATATCTTTGTGTAAAAATGTAAATTTCTTTCATTTCATTGTTACAGGAAACTCAAGATCCAGGTGCGGGTAAGTAGAGTATTGCAGATTAAAATTTGTCTTGTTTTCTTTCCATCCTCTTTATTTCCCATTCTATGCTTAAAGACGAGAAGATTTTTTTTCTCTTACCGTAGATTATGAATCTACTGGAAATGAAGGTTTTTTTTTTAAGTACGAGTGATCTTTGTTCCATGTCTTTCAACGCCCTTTTATAAAGTAACAACTTAGATATTTTTTTTCGTGGAAAAGACTTCTTAGAAAAAGAAATGGATAAGGAAAATATGAATTAAATCTGTAGATGATATCATCGTAACCTTGATGAAATGTTCACAGCAAGCTGGTGTACGCAACAGTAGAACATTTTTTTAAATTTATTACTAGCTGTTCATGCCCGGCGTCACCCGAATGAAATATCCAACTGTTCCGGTGGATTTTCCAAATATTACATGTATTATTTTTTCTAATACCGTCCTAGCAATAACTTGACAAAGTTTTATCGCAATCATATGAACGGTATATGGCAGGCATGACAGCGTATAAATTTAAAAAATCAATCAAAATCAATGTTTGTTAGTTCGTAAGAAACATTGATTTTTATGATTTTTCATACGATTGTTACCAACTTCAATTAAATATTCTGTTTGCCGAAACTCAAAAAAAGTACCTAATGTAAAGAGAGTAAAGTTAGATTTAAATAAAATAAATATCCTGGGACATCTGCAAATAGATTCCAAATTGGTTTCTAAACTTACAATAATTAGGATTCCATCGCTTACTCATAACAACATTTAACATCGTTATTGAAGCGACGGAATAAACAAGGTCCTACAACATCGCCTAGAGAGACCCATTTTCCGTAACATGTCTTTTAAAATTTAAATTGCGATCAGGCGTAGAACGCTCCGACCCGACTAGAAGGTCTTAGTAATAATGACGTTAGGGAAAAGATAAATTAAGTAATCTTTCCTGTTTTACGTTTCTAATATCCGATCTATCCTTGGTTTTACGATTGAGGATCGATATTTTGACACTATTTTTAATCGAATTAAAAAAAAGGAGATTATCAATTCGACACGTATGTACGTAATATTATTGGAACTGCAAAATATTCACATATGATGATCTTTTAGGGCTTCCAAACAAATATACAAAATTTCATAGGTGTATGTATGTATGTTTGTCCACTCATATCTCTGAAGATATTAATCGAATTGTAACCATTCTTTTTTTATTGGTTTACATTTACTTCAACTTAGGGAACAGTGTAAGTTACATCGAAATCGTTTCAGTAGTTTTCAAGATATGGACAAATATGTGTGACGGCCTGGCTTATTGATACGAGCTACGGGTGTGGTGTCAAAGGAAAAACATCTCAAAACCTTGGTAAATTCTAGTGCATTTAAGAAAATCTAGAAATGATTCAGTAATTATCAAGATATGGATAAATATGTGTGATATGACGGCCTGGCTTATTGATACGAGCTACGGGTGCGGTGTCAAAGGAAAAAAATATCAAATCAAAGACAACTTTGGACAAATTTTAGTCAATTTAAGAAAAACTAAAAATGACGAAATATCATACGATAAATTTTTTTTAAATTACTTTTTTATTATGAAATGTGTCAATCAATCCAAAATTGCAAGGATATATTGAATATAGAAAGCGGCAAGCTTATTTTAATTTTGGCTTGTATCGATCTTATACAAATTTAGTTTAACTTATTAAAGTTAATCTGTTCTTATTATTTATTTAAAACTTTCTTAATTTGTTTTGTGCTCTTATCGTGGTAAGCGATAAGCTATATACCTATCAGTAAGGACGCAAGCTTGCATGAAAGGGAATTGGCCGAATACACTAGTACTGCGTTAAGTAAATTTACAATCCAAGTGTGGTAGCCAGTGCCTCCATCCACCTGTACCGTACAATGGTGTTCTGACGATGTCTTGCATCACTGAAGCTAAAACGTATTGTAGATTTGTAACCCGCGACATTTGGATACCATTGCACGGAGCTATCGTCTCGCCTGAAATATAATCTCTAATATTTTACTTCAAGAATAAATCCATTATTTTTCATATTTCCTACCCTCTTTATTATATTTGACGTACAATTAATCACTCAAAGATCAATTCGGATTTCGGACGTTCGCATAAATAAGGTTCAGCTTTTTGGCAGGGATTTATGCCCCTTTTGATGGGATGTTGGCAGTAGTCATGATGGATTATTATCTTTAATATTTAAGAGTCGTACTATTGTCGGTGTAGCTTCCTCCACTCTGCTCTATCGTTTGCAACTTCCTGCACCTCATACGACACGACGATTACTTTGACTTTTACTTGGTTTATATAGCTTACCCTTGGTTATCCTTTTCTTGCTTTCCCTCTTCCATTCTTTCAATGATGTATCGTGTCACATAAGATGATTAAACATTTATCCCGGCCTTATTGTCTACTATTTACGATTATAATAAAATGTATCACAGTAGGTAGAGACTGTCTAAAAATACCTAAGCACCATGATTAAATTAATAATGCATTAACTCAGCGGAAATACTTCATCTCCGCCCGACAAATTGTTTCCTTTTCGCAATTACAACATCGACATATGTGAATTTCATCTTACTGCTATTTGAAAATGTTCATTTGTACCTTGAGTCTGTTTACTTCATAAACAATCTAATTGCCGTCTAGCTTTAGCAATTATTCATTAGTTTGATTGTACTCAATGTTTTTATTGAGTTTGGTTTATTTGATCTATAAATCTGCCTCGATTCCTTGGAATACTTAGAACATTGGATCAATAGTTCGATTGCCTATTTACAGGGCACTGAACCACAAATTTTGCTATTTTATTCTTATTTCTTTGGTTCTTGGTATTTCAACTACCTACCTACCTACTTTGAATTACTTTGTTATCTATCTATTGCTATAAAGCATAGACGAACCTAAATGAAGATTAGTAGAGAGGGACCATTATTAAAAGTACAGTCCCAATCCATCCTGAATTTTCGGTTGGTCGTGTGCACCGAAATGGGTTGTATTTTTAAAGGGTGGCTTCAAAGAGATAGACAGCACAAAACAATCAAAATTCATAACAACGTCCAGTGAGTTTTTATAAAAGCTTAGTTCAGCTTTTGTTCGTAAATTCAATTGCTGGGAAAACGTATAAAAGTTAATATTGTTTCAGAAATCAGAAGTTCATTTCACAATTCTGAAACTATACTAAATTTTCAACTAAATTGTTCAACTAAATTAAATGAATCCGAGCTATTCTATATTATTTTATGATTCCAAAGACATGAATTTAGATAAAAACATACATATATAGGGTAATCAAGAATCTGAATTAATAAAATTCAAGTTTATAGAGGATTCGATTCCTTGGAATACTTAGAACATTGGATCAATAGTTCGATTGCCTATTTACAGGGCACTGAACCACAAATTTTGCTATTTTATTCTTATTTCTTTGGTTCTTGGTATTTCAACTACCTACCTACCTACTTTGAATTACTTTGTTATCTATCTATTGCTATAAAGCATAGACGAACCTAAATGAAGATTAGTAGAGAGGGACCATTATTAAAAGTACAGTCCCAATCCATCCTGAATTTTCGGTTGGTCGTGTGCACCGAAATGGGTTGTATTTTTAAAGGGTGGCTTCAAAGAGATAGACAGCACAAAACAATCAAAATTCATAACAACGTCCAGTGAGTTTTTATAAAAGCTTAGTTCAGCTTTTGTTCGTAAATTCAATTGCTGGGAAAACGTATAAAAGTTAATATTGTTTCAGAAATCAGAAGTTCATTTCACAATTCTGAAACTATACTAAATTTTCAACTAAATTGTTCAACTAAATTAAATGAATCCGAGCTATTCTATATTATTTTATGATTCCAAAGACATGAATTTAGATAAAAACATACATATATAGGGTAATCAAGAATCTGAATTAATAAAATTCAAGTTTATAGAGCTTGTTTTTCTCTTTTTAGTTATTTGTTGTTTTCGCAGTCGGGTTTTTTGTTTCTTTTAATATTTCTATAGTTATGGCCCAAACGTTACAAACATATACGTTTAAGGAAGATCGGAACCCTTAATGCGCGAGTCAGACTCATACTCTTGGCCGGTTTATATTTTTAATATAAGAGCGTATTTACTACAGTAGTACACAATTAATATGGCTTACCGATGTACCTGCGCAGCAGATACATTTTCAAAGCGCGGTAAACGCTATTGGTCGGCAGCTGCCACCATGTTAGCGCGCGCCGTGCGGAGGGGCGTAACTTGAGAGTGAGACGGAACTAACAGCTGCACTGTATTATGAACCTTATAGTAGTGATCTAACGTGATTGTAAGTTTTAAGCATTCTTTCGTTAATCTTCGGGTCTATACTTTCTTTTCTGTGCGAACGAAGATTCACGACGCGCCATATAAGTTGGGTAATACTGTACCTACGAGTACCTATATCTTAAAACGAGATAGAATTAGTAATACGAGTACAGTCAACTATAAAAGGCTTTTTTTACGGCCAGCTGCCACCCAGTTTACGGCGTCTTCAAACTTTACTCGACAATAACCGTGTGATAATATTACAAGCGAAGGTGTTTTTATGGCTATAACTTTATTGCGTACATAGTAGGCATTGTGTTTATACATTATAATATCAAAATGAGCTGTCTATTTTGGAGTTAGAGTTGTATTTATATTACGTAAACCTGAAAGAACGACGCTCTGAAACTTCCCCTTCTCTACATTTAGGGTATCTACTTCATCTCCTTTTACCAATGATTTAATATTTCTTTCACAATGCTCTACCAATAGAGTCGGTATTACGTTGATTGACTACACCAAATTTATTTCATTGTCGTGCGGCGTGGCGATGAATGTGTCCCATCGATTTTCACCTTTAAAGGGCTCCACGGGGGACCGCCCTATTCCCTTTGTAGATGCTAGACATCCATCCTAACTCCCCCGAAATTAGGGGAACCATGCTTTAGCAAATTTTTCCTAACATGTAGTAGTATCGCTTTACCATTGAGCTATATTACTACGTATAGAGAAGCTATCATAAGCAAAGGTTACGTACGTCCCATTTTTTTAAAGTGTCAACTAAAGTTCTATTAAGCGCTGAAACAATAATTAGTCGTCTAAGCAGACAGTAGAAAGACGTAGCGCTATCAGAATCTTTTAGGAGTATTTTTCTCGCATACCGTGATTTTCACGGCGTTTACTCGTTTCGTTCAACGTTCTACAACATCAAGTGTGGCCGGATGGTCTCACTTGAACGGAACATAGTTGTGATGTGTGGCGTCTTCTCTATACGTAGTAATAATAGCTCAATGATTTTGTTGGGATAGCAGCCGGCGAATTTATGAAACGATTTATTTAAGGGTATAGTAGTGAAAGTGAACGATTCATTTTGAACACAGTAGAAGATCCTCTAAGCATTAACTGTCAGTACCTATATGATATTATGGAAACAAGGTTTTCAGTCATCTTTTCAGTTTCATGGTGACCCTATTTGCGGGTTCATTGTATTGAGGTGGCAAAACACAGCTTAGCTTTATTATGGCCCCGTGCCTGGATATTCCATTGTGTTATTTGTAGAAATGCTCCTTGACAGCGCTTGTTTAATGTAGTGTCTGTCCTATAGTTTTTTAGACTTATGTTAGGCTTAATAAGTTCTAGACTATGTGTAACTTTGTCCCATTGTTAGCAACGGATAACTTTTAGCCATAAGAGTTTGACAGATTCTCTATACAGATTCTGTCAAAATTGGGCTATTGTTATTTTAAAAGTACACTAGTCATAAGCACCATTATAAACTGAAGAATTTTATCACTGCGAATTTATAAAAGAAATTATGACCCATCGTTCATAGAATGGGAAGCTATAATGACTTCGTGAGTTCCCCTCAAAAGGGCTCAGGTCAAAAGGGCGCGATGAAGATGGTACGCCTGTCACCTCGTAAGGGTCTACCTTTTTCTCATTTACTAAGTATTTCCGTAGCCATCTAATTTTAAAATCAATATAAAGTTTGTCTGATTGGAAGATAGATATCTACTAGTCTATTATAGACTTCATACAAGCGAACTAATTTAACCTGTTGGCTCACGAATGGGTACGCGTCATATGAAAACAATAGAATTCCAGGAATTGCTAATCAAGTGATTAATTACCTACTACAACTATTTATTGAAGCACCGGCCTGTCCGCACCATACTGATGGACGCCCCGGGCTCGGCTAATACATACTTTTATATGTGTGCTTCTATGTTGTGAGCGACACGACGATAAATTGGCAGGTTTTAAATTGGCCGATTGGTGCCGATTCTGTTGTAAATCGCACTAAACTAATTTTAGTTACATCTCATCTCTTTCTTACGAACATGATTGAAAAAGGATAGAACATATTTTAAGTTGTCAAATTAATCTTTGCCGTCTTATTTTGCGTGTATTTAGGCGTAATCGCGATAGATGGCGACTAAATTTATATTGAAAATAACCATTGGACTAATTTGACAGGACTAAATTTCTTACATCCTTTTCTTATGTTCTTTATAAGAAAGAGACTAGTGACATTAAAATTAGTTTAGTTGTGAACAACAGAATCAGGGCCAATGTGTCGCTTCTTTACGTAGTACCTAGTCGTTTGTTTTCTTTACCTTTATTACCACCTCGCGGGTAAAAACAATCCTATTTTTGTACCAGGCTATGGCTCTATTTGTATCTAGCTTCTTCTAAATCCATTTAACCGTTATGCCATAATACAGTTACAAACATGCTTTTATCTAAAGATATATAATATTAGGATTAGGATGGTAGAAAGAAGGATGGTTTAATTTAGATATTTTCAAAGACAAGGAAGCACATATATTATAAATTAGGCAGAATTAAAATTGGAATTGTTTAAAACACGATGATATTATATCTAGTAGAGATGTCTACGTTTATTACAAGCTTTTATTTACCTTCACCTGTCCCGTTGTCTGTAATGGAATTTTGCAAGTTAAATCTGACACACTTCCCAGTATCCGATTGAGCTGTAGTATTTGGATGACAATGCAAGTACAGTCACCATAAAAGCTTGTATTAAAAATAAACATTTTTAACAAAAACTTATTTAAAATTATGTTTAGTAGTACCTAGGTACGTATCCTTGAAGTGGTTAAGAAAACGTCTAATTAAAACAAAAATAATAATTAAGATGTGATGACGCAGGTACTTTCGTTTTTTTGTCGTCGGAACAATGCAATAATGGCAGCGTTCATCATTTTTGTCTGTTACTCCAATGTGGGTAGATATTTTCCAATTAGCTTCCAATTATGAGTGTAGGTAGCGCCATTGTAATACGACGTGAAATTAATGCTTCGCCGGTTCAGTTAATGACAAGTTAAAAATAGTTTAAATAATTATTGCAGTGGCAGGCCTTGCTGACGCATGTTTATTGTTACATTAACATAAATTATGTTTTCAGAATGTACAGTCGAGTAAATATACGTTGAATGTAAAGCCATTGTAGTTGCCTTCCTCGGCATATTATCAATTTATTTAGTACATTAAACATTAATTTATAGCAACTACAATTAAGTATTTTTTGTACTACAGCCCCTGGGTCGCTCGTCGCCGACCAAAAAAACATTCTGTTTATTTACATAAATTAAGTTTGCTACGGTTGATAATGAATATCTGATCATATGTATTATTAGGTTAGTACCTACCTATTCCATATTAACATCGCTTCTTGAGATATGAGAAAATACACGGGCGCGACCTTTGACTGTCTCTCCTGTCAT
Source organism: Polyploca ridens (assembly GCA_951394255.1). Classification (NCBI taxonomy): domain Eukaryota; kingdom Metazoa; phylum Arthropoda; class Insecta; order Lepidoptera; family Drepanidae; genus Polyploca; species Polyploca ridens. The sequence continues at coordinate 9,480,381 of OX596259.1, read as the reverse complement.
AAATATACCTACCTATCTAGGATCATCTTTTATTATCTCAACTGTGTCTTGAACCCTGGACTTATCTTTATTACTGTTTTTGCGTGTGTGGGCTCTACTTACATAGAAACCTTCAACTTATTTGTCGTAGAAGGTATATAAAGAAAAATCTTTTTTCACGAAAATTGTCTCAATGTTATTCGGTTTATGAAACGTAATGACCATTTACTTTCACCGTTCACAGATTTTTTGTCGAGCATTCTTTGTGAACATTTTTTTTAAGTCTGCATTTGACATGGTTTGGTGCATGTTTTACTGTAAAGATATGTCTACAACAAGGTGTCTCGACGCAGTCCGTGGTACTCAAATTTTCCTCTCTTATTTGAAACGTCGCTGATTGTTATGGTTCCGTAGACAAACAAGGAAAGCTACTTTTCTCGTATTCGTCAGTCATCAGACCATCCGTCTGTACCTAGTATATTTCGCTCAAAGGCGTATGTGCCTTAGTATATTTCGCTCAAAGGCACATACAGTCATCAATTCGTCGGCGATGAACAAAAATGTATTTCTATAATACAAACGAAAACTGCTCTAACCAATGTCAATATTGTAAATATAAAGGATAGGTACATAGCTTTTCGCGGTGTCAAAAATATATAAAAAATATCGAATAAAACTGACGTGTGGAAAATTTGCTATTTACTTAAATATAGATTCAGTCTACTTTGTAGTTTTGCCGCCGCGCCGGGGCACGCAATTGATGTCAGTGCGATTATTATGACAATGGATCTAAGCTTGTTTTGAAAAGAGTAACTAATTGCTGTGTTTATCGCCGCGCCGGCTCTTCTCAGCAAATGCAACTTTCCGAAGATAAGAGTCAACTTTTCATAATACCTGTGAAGGCAACTTTAATCTGTGGCAAAGGTCTATTTGAATAAAAGGATTTGAATTTGAATCTCTTTTTGATGGGCACGTGATCTATGCTGTAGGTACTGCTCTGGATCAAGTAATTAAAAACGTAATTAATATTATAAGTAACGTATGCTTATTAGCTCGTAGAAAGAAAAATCAGAATCGTTAAAAACTATACACTATAAAACGGGCCTATATAATAACATTTGTACTATAAATAATACCTCATTATCATCACAAAACAGTAACTCAAAGGGTTGCAGCGATGCTCTAGTTATTTCTGGCTTGTTAGCGAAGGCAGCGATGTATATTTTGCCCGTGACATCGCTGCCCGTCACAGGCATTTAGCCAAGCCTCAGGCCTTTTGGAAACAACCAACGCGGCAACGTGAATGTGACAGCATTGTTGGTGAAAATCTGCTGGAGTGAACTGTTCAAAACAGTGTAATTTTGATGAAACACCCTATTATGAGGTTGAATTTGTAACTTTACTCCTCACTCTTTATACAAGTACGTATGTGGTATTTACCCTCCTAATTTTGATTGCGTAGTTAAGTAAATATATAAATTGTGCTTTGTATTTTTCTTTAAGACTTCTTCGTTATGGATTATTCAGAGTCCTGATATCAAGCTTTAAGAGCTATGAAATGCAAGCAAATCTGAAATCATAACAAATAGTTGAATTAACAGCCACTTCCAATAGCTCCTACTCACAAGGGGTTTTGAGAAAATCTGAAGTTTTAGTTGATACAGTAAAATAACCCACCAAAAACATTTCATGTAAAAGTTGCCAAGACTCACAAGCTAATCATGCTTTCACTCTTAAAAAGTTATCAGTTCTCATGGAGAGCCAAGTCCCTAATAGTACTCTGTGTCCTAACTCTACTAGGCTTAACTCTACAAACCCTACATCTTGGTCAAAAAGTATAGCTTTGCTGCAGATTTTGCTCTATCTACTGAGCCATAAACTCGCATTTGTTTAAAAACATCATGGAATAAATAAATCTCTGTAAATGCACAGCAATATAAGTCGTAACTAAACTGTATTATTATACAGGTTGTTGTTTTGGTCAGCGACGAGCGACTCAGGGTCGATAATACAAATGATACAGGTGCTAAAAAAAATATAATAAATAATAATAAAAATAAAAAAATTAAAATTTTGAAAATCATATAATAAGCTAAAGTGTAGACATAATACTCAACGGGAGTACTAGGGAATAAAGGGGTAGGGCGATGGCGGCTTGCGCCTAGCTCTAATCTGTGCACGTGCATACTTTGCGGTAATTTTATTTCAAATTGAATAAGGTATTTCTCAACATATTTACAGTATTTAATGGAATTAAGTCCATTTTTGGGGAATATATATTTTGTACTACCGCTCCTAGGTCGCTTGTCGCCGACCAAAACAACATCCTGTATCTCATTATAATACAGTTAATTATATTATTCTAGAGGTTGTCTCGTCCTTACTCCTTATCATGATGTTATTTGCATGTCAACGCGCTACCGAGAAGATAACGTGCTTTGCTAACGGCTTATAGTATTAATGATTGTGGCTTAATTCTATCTTTAGGCTACTTACCTACTTTAGTCAGAGTCTGAGGGCAAACTTCGAAAAACAAATCACCACGCGCGTTCAACTCGCACTTGTCCGTTTTTTTTAAGCGATCAGCAATATTTATCGAAACTTTCAGTAGTCTATGTGTAGTATCGGTAGTGACGTCGGATATCGAGACGAAGATTCCGGGCTCGAATCCTACAATGAGCTTGAGCTTTCAGTGAAGGAAAACATCGTGAGGAAACCAATGCACGGTGGTAGGGTACTTTGTTAGTATCCATCTGGCTGGCTACCACCCTCATGTTAAAATCTGTCGCCAAGCACCTATCGGTGTATTCCAACAGCTGCACCAACAGAGCCAGTTCCTCATAGATCAGAGATCATCACTTACCTACCATGGTAAGATTGTGGTCAAACACAGTCCTATACACGGTAAAAAAAGCCCTTATCAGGCACTTTATAATGCTAACAATTGACTCTACCGCCCCAGTTCGTATCTGAGAAGACTCCGGCAAGAAACTCGGTGATTATAATTATATCGTGTGGTAAGCACTTGTAGTTTTGAGTTTGGCATAGTTTAGTTTTGCTCTCCACTGATTAGGCTGGTTACCGATGCCTTGCCATAGAAGGTTGCCTAACTAAACTCGTTCGTCTAGGATAAAGTTGAGAGCACCATGGCATCATGAGATGAGATGGGCCAACCAAATTAAGGCCGCAATAGGCGGTTCTATCGACGACTGTCGAGGTGGTAGAGGACAGCATGATGACATATTGTGAAGTCAGTCAGAAACTAACACGTCACGACCAGTCTGTCAAGATAGAGACGCGTAAGAAGAAGAGATTTAGGCATTCCTGATTTAATAACTCCTGATATACTACACCTTCTTATAAGCATTTATCTTCAATGTGTCAGATATATGGACGTAATTAGGCGTCCTTTTGGGACGTAATGCAATTAGGATTAGGGTGCGGTTTCATTTGCCGGGTCAAATAGAGAGCATTTCAGATTCTGTAGTCGTAGCTTGTGGTTCATTATTACAGGGATTTACTGACGTAATCCGAACACTATGTATGTATAAGATTCCCTTTAGGCGTAGTTAATGACTATAATTGTGTTCTGCCTACGGGTTTCCTCTTTGAGTTGACAATTTTCATCATTCTCTGCCTACTGACTGACATTTGACAACGATAATTTATAACAACCGCTCTAGTTTCATTGCAGCATTGCATTCAAGCCGCATATCATGATTCACCGCGTTTATTAAATTGAATTAGATTCATTATCGGATGAACTATGTTGAGGTCAATTTTCTATACCAATTAGTGAAGTATTTCTCTGAATACTATTTCGTGACTGACTCGATTGTTCCTATTTTTGCACTACGTATTAATGACTGAATTATTCAAATTACTTACCATAGCAAGGAATAATTAATCAGGTAAATAAAATACACTAGTTAGATGATATTAGTTACTTCAAAATTACCAACATTCCTATCATTAACATAAAGTAGAAGTTACACTACTTTAATCCTAAAAAACCAAGTCTTCATGATTGCCTGTGCAGTTCTTCAATACAGTTTAGTCATATTATTCCTAGTAACTAACTGCGCTATAGTTAGGTACGAGCATACTTGGTTGATAGTTAGCATAGCTAGCAACGAAGTTTGTATCGTCTAGAATATTCTAGGTATTAAGGTACCTAACCTATTATCTCAGAGTATTTAGATTACCTATTATATATATACATCCTAATTAAATTTCAAGCGAACTAGCCTGATTGGACGTTCCTATTTGAGGAACCAGGTAATTAATTTTTTTATTAACAGAAATCTTGCTGAGTTTCTTGCCTGTTCTTCTCAGTTGAAGACCGACTTTCGAACTGGTGGTAACTTCAGTAGCTTTGACCTTCATAATTGACCTATTAAGAATGAAATTGAATAAATGGCTTTGAATGATATTGGTTCTAGGGCTATTTCCCCAAAAGAAGCAAATAACATTTTAAGAGGACTCAATTCGTCATACTTTTCATACAAAACCTCTGTACTTATTATGGCGTTGTTAAACATTTTTCGTTAGATGTTTTGAACAAATTAGTATCTTGTGCACTATATCTAGCCGTGTATCTAGGCGTAATTAAAAAAAAGTGTGAAACAAATTCAGTCAAAGCCTCCGAAAAACAGCGTTTTTGCCTGTACTTTGGCCATATCTAATGTACCTATAAATTGTAAAAGTAAATAAAACGTTAAGATACCAGGCTTGCATATGTATTGGAGATTCTAAATAACTAACTTTTTTTTCACTAACTTGTAAGATTTTTTCTCAAGAAGTATACTCCTAGAACAAGTTTTATGAATGCGAAATCATGAATGACGACCTAGCGAAGCGGGCGCGAGTGATCAGCGGAATTTACCGACTGATAATCTACGGCTATGATGCTGTCTCTCTTTTTTCGCAGTCAAACATTACGTTGGATGAAACAACATGCTTTTAGACTATGCTTGCGTCGAAGTTGCGCCGGCCACAGAGGGCCGCCTTAATAAATAAATCCCAATGAACCATTCAATTACTTACACCCCAAATCCGGGTAGGATAAGGAATCAATATTGCGCCCTTTGTACGCCCCTCCTTAGAGGATGTCGTGACGAAAGGGCATAAGCTTTAGAAACTTTTGCGATATGTGTCAGAGCCACAGCTTAATGATATTGGACGAAGAAAATTGTAAAGAGACATGCAAACGTGTTGGTAAGTAACTACCTTACGTCTTCTGAAAACCAATGTTGTTAATGATTACAGAATAGTAGATTACGACTCTTTAATGCTGATAGTAATTCATTTTTACATTGATCTATTAGATGCATCCCTTATGAAATATAGATCCTTAAAGATATACATTAGGTATACAAATAATCAAACAAATTTCTTCGTCACGCCCAAATCTTGTTGTATTTTCATTAAATTAGTCAACAATCTTTAGAACTAGAACAAAAAGAAGGTCTAAATAACATTTCTGGTACTAGGGTTCCATCAAAGCCGGGGAGCGTAAATGCAGTGCCCCACCAGTTCGTATGACGTGCTCTACCCAGTGGACTAACTCCTTCCGTGGGGAGACCGGCCGGTTGTGGTATATGAAATAGTTCTTTGACTCGTTCTCGATGTCTGAAAAAGAACACTATGGTACAGGAAAATTCAATCAGATTTCACAAATCAGTGGTATACATTGTGGTATACATGGAAGACAAAGTGATGATAAAGCCAAAACGGATTAGGATTCTTAATTTAACGGAGATCAGTTGAGTAGATAATGACAGTAAGCCATCGAACATACGGAATTTAGATACATGAAGCATTATATCTAGTGCTGAATAGAATAATACTATAACAGAAAAATCTCATCTTACCCTTGAATATACACGAGGCAGAAACTAAGTAACTTTACTTAGTTTCTGCCTCGTGTATATTCAAATGAATTTCATAGGATTCTCAAACATCCCCAAACTTGAATCCTATGAAATGAAGACCAATGGATCATATCATCACTTTGTATTTGAGACATACACGTAGCACAGTTACATAATAGGTACTTTGTAGGCAATAGTGTACCTTAAATACTCTGTTGCGGAGCCCAATTTACAACGTGCACATTATCATATTGGACCGGCAACTTTCCCTCGAACTTCCATATCACAGTCTGGTTCAGACCACTGAACATATCCAAGACTCTTCTTTTTATTTCCTCCGGCAAGATTTCACTTCGCAGTATTGATCCCATGCTAAAGTATATTACACCGTTTGTAGCTTCGACCATTATTCTTTGCAATTGCAATTGTATTATCATTTAGATTCTTATATTTATTCTGTATAGTATAAAATTGCATACTTATAAAGTATAGGAATAAATCATCTTAGTAGATTGTAAGCCAGCTGACCTTTTGTTTTTAAATTTCTAGTTTAAATAAGTATCTCGCTAAATAATCAAATCATCTATACATTTTATTTGACCATATTTATGTTAACCTTCCTAAACATTCTATCTGAAGGTGATTCATGAGAAAGATCAAATTACCGAATTTACAGAATGGAACTGATTTTTTTGAGGTAAGGGATCAATCTCATCATCTATATGGTAGCCAGCTATCGGCACATAATTTTACAACAGCCGCATAACTTGTCCTGATGATACATGAGAGTTTCCCAGCATCAGCGATCCAATATATTTGACCTCATTCAACGGTAGCAATTTACAGTAGTACCCAACTGATATGGCGCGTCGTGAATCTTCGTTCGCACAGAAAAGAAAGGATAGCCCCGAATATTAACGAAAGAATGCTTAAAACTTACAATCAACCTTAGATCACTACTACAAGGTTCATAATACACTGCAGCTGTTAGTTCCGTCTCACTAGCAAGTCACGCCCCACCGCACGGCGAGCGCTAACATGACGGCAGCTGCCGACCAATAGCGTTTCCCGCGCTTTGAAAATGTATCTTCTGCGCAGGTACATCGGCAAGCCATATTAGTTGGGTATTACTGTACGACTTCTTTTAGGAACAGCAAATACAAAAGCGTCATTGAATATTTTAATTTCATCATCGCTTATCAACTTGAATGTTTATTTGAGAGAAAAACTTTTTTCAGCTTCTGAACATTTAAAACATAAATGACGAAATTTAATACTTAAATATTCTTCATGTAACTTTGAAATTCCAAGGAAAGAACCTTTTTGTAGATCTTGGCTTAGGGGATTTGAAGTAAGATTAAACTGTGGATAACAAAGATAACGTAGAAATACTCAAACAACAATCCAAGCAAAGAAATGAAGCCAAAATTAAAGATTGCTATTGCAGTTATTTAGAGCTCATGTTCAGACTAATTAAGCTTTAGGAATGTTGATAATCGCGATGACGACGCTTTATGAACGTTTTATTTTACCTTTTACTATGTAATGTGACTTTTTTTGTACCATAATCGATGATGACCTTGATGATTGATGAGCATGTGTCGATTTGGCCGAAGGTGTTAAGTATAATACAGTCTGTAACTGGGAACCTGGGAACAGAATTCAAGTGTAGCGACCGAAACACTGGTATGTAGGAACTTGAAGATGGTAACCAGACGGGCGGGTATATAGTAGGTGCATCACCCTGCTACCTGAATTCACTATAGGATTCGAGGCCACAATACCATACGCCTTATAAATTCCTTCGTTTGATCTTTGCTATCGTTTTGCTAAGTATTTTTAGGTACATAGTTTGTGTTTCCATTTTAGAATATCGGGATATAATTGATAATTTTTTAACTTGAATTTAACTCAGCTGAACCTCTTAGTAATATTATGTACTTTTTAATATTTTATAGCTAAGAAGTAAGTAGTAAGAACTAAGAACAGTGTAGTCGGTATCTACCTACTGTACATGTTTCAGAGTTTAACTTAAATATAACAGTCCCTTATGAATCATAATGATGATAGCTCTGGTGGTATTGACGTCGGATTCAGAGATGAAGGTCCCGGGATCGAATCCTACAATAAGCTTGAGCTTTCGGAAAAGCTAGCTTTACTTCATATAGTTTTGATCAGAGATCATGCTACTAAAGACACTAATCTCACCATTTATGAACTTGACTTGAAGAACTATCCATAATTGACTAGCTCTCTCCCAGAATGTAAAGGGAGGGTGACTTGCGAGTGAGACGGAACTAACAGCTGCAGTGTATTATGGACCTTATAGAAGTGATCTAAGGTTGATTGTAAGTTTTAAGCATTCTTTCGTTAATCTTCGGGGCCATACTTTCTTTTCTGTGCGAACGAAGATTCACGATGCGCCATATAAGTTGGGTAATACTGTATCCGAATTTGTTTTTTGGCATTCAAGTGAGCTGCCTCCTGTCGATAAGTATTTAGTTTCGTCAGTATCAGCCACTTTCTTTTTGGTATCTTTTAGACCAGTAAAATCCTTTAAGTTTATTCATGTGCTCATAAACAATATTATCAATTAGATACATTCTTATAGATATGCCTGATAGAAATGGCAAAAGTCTTAATTAGTCGTTACAAAAGAGGTATTAATTTGCCTACAAGAAACCTTGTGAATAGATTAATTTGGTAAGGTCTCATTAAGGAGCTTACCCAGAGTAGATGTCTACAAAGAGCACAACATAAAGCCATTCGACAATGACAACGTCGAATTCTTCTTACGGGTCTTGTATTAGTTTCTGCACATTCTTATGCATATCAAACGTTGCCGAAGTATCCAGCATGTCCAATTCTTTGTTTAATAACTTCTGGAGGTTCGATATATCAACTGGAATTGAGTAAATTACCTATTAGCTTCGATATCACTGTCGATTAGTCAGTCAGTTAGTCAGGCAGAGTTTTTGGAACAGTATTGCCCCGCTCCATATATCAATTCAGTAATTAAAATGTGGCCAATGTGGCATCTATTAAATGTATAGCAACGTCGCAAATAAACACTATTTTTACCTGGAAAAATCTCCAGATTAGATGATACTTCAATTTGCCGCAAATTGGGGGTCACGGCTTAGATAATTTGTAATTAGGTACTTAAAAAGACTGGATTACCTATAAAATATTTTTGTTGTTTGGACACGTTTTCAAAAGAGTATTTTTTTAATTCGAAATCCTATGTCAGGAGTATCCGTCCCTACCCTACCCTACCCTAATATCATATTCATTACAGATGAAGAAAATAATAAAGTGTACCTAACTAAAGTCTACCTATGCTTTTTATTGTAAACTTCATAATGAATTGTATTCTTTTTTATAATAGTTGTAAAACTATTTATTAAACTACTTTTTTATAGGTAATTAATTACCTATATAAAAAAAAGAAAAATACATATTAAATATGGTGCTCGGATTAATTATTAAATAACATACAAGTACAAAATTAAAATTTTCGTTCTTTATTTCGTTTTCTTCTTACTACTAACTTCTTACTAAAAACAACATCTGCATTTTAGAAGATGATAGCTTGGTAATATACACGGTTATTGGTAAAACACTAACAGCTTTGCATGCGGGACTGTTTGACTAACATCATAAACAACAACTTTTGTTCGATGACTTTTTCAAACAATAAATACATTTACCAAAAATAAACTTACAAGATTTCGTTGTTCTATCCATATTCCAAATTCTGTATTTTATTGTACCTACGCTTCGCGTAAACCGCGTGCACATCACTTTTTAAAATAAATAAATAAAATAAAATGCATTTATTTATCAGACAACAGGGTCCATAGATTGTTAGTAAGTACACAAAAGTTAGTACAGATTTAAAACTTTTGCGTTGAATTTAAATATGTTTATGTTTGTATGAAAGAATGATGAATTTATTAGAAGTCATGTAACAAAAGTTGTTATTTATGTTGTCAGTAGTCCTAAGAGGTTGTTAGTGTTTTACCAATAACCTTGTATTATGAAAGGAGGCGGAATAAATATTGATTTATCACATTTTTTTTTCATATTTCATAGTTATTATTATTTTGAGCATTGCATTTATCCGAGCACTAAAGATAAAAAAAAGAATATGTAGGTTACCACAAATCTTGTGCCGGAATTATTTAATTCCATTCCCGACGCCTAAAAAGGAACCCACACATGAATGAATAATGTTATTACGTCTTCTGAAACGCTGTTTGATCTTGAGTAGGTACTCAAGCTTTAGAATTTTTCTTGGATATGAATGGCTATAACTATGTATAAGTAGGTATAATAGAAGTAAGTTCTTACTTGCTTTTAACTTAAGTATACCTATGTTTACTTATGTTATTTTATAAATATATCCTGGGACGACCTGGCATTAATATCCATCTGTTTGAACAGTGAAAATTTATTTAAGCTTAATTTTATTTGCAACTCTAAGTTGTGTTAACACCTGATTTACTTACCTAAGTAGGTACCTACTTCCCTTGATAAAAGGCCTTTATTAAACGGAATCTCAACATAAAGGTTCTTTCCTTTTTCATTTATGTTACGGAACACATCATATGATTTTTTATTCAGCTTAATATTTTTCCGCCTGTGGTAATTTTGTTCGTCGCTCAGTATATACTTTTATAATACTTTTATCGTGCCTTTGTTTCCATATTACGAGTACAGGGTTCTTACAGGCAATATTTTTATACTACTAAGGTATCAAACAGCCACAACATAGCACAGGTGCTTGGCGACAGGTTTTCAACTTGAGTTTGGTAGCCAGCCTCAAAGCCTCAATTTCGCTACGACCGCATAATGGTTTGATGATGTTTTCCTTCACCGACAGCTTAAGCTCTCTGTAGGATTTAAACCCACGACCGAATCACTACCACTGAGCTATCATCACCTTAACAGAGGCAATATCTACCTAATCTCTTAGGCCTCGTGCAAAACCAGAGGCTCAATCAATGTATTGGGACCGCATGATTTCCAACACCTTAGCAACCGAATTATTTACCAGCATCAGCACGTATCTTAAAACCACTGTAAACAATAATTATCTTTAAAGCAAAAATGTCTACATTTAAATAAATTCCGACACAATCTCGACCTAAGCCTGAGGTGAACCGAATCAATATTCCGCCATTTAAACACACCCCTCGTCTGTGATGGATCGATGATGTGAGATTTGAAAACTTTGATAATAGGTACGTGCACAAAATACAAGGTGGAACAAAATGTTGTGGTGTGAAAAGTATGCTCCTTAATTTTATTTTTTTTTTCAATTCTGAAAGTGCATCCTATAAAGAATCATGTAGACACAGTTTTAACGAAAAACTACTTTAAAATATAATAAGTAGGTGATTTGAATGTTGAATAGAAGGATGTTAAAAAAATCGGATATATTCTCGCTAACAAAAAACTGTGTCACTCAAATCGGCCACCACGGTGTACGTACAAGCCGGCACGCACACATTCACACGTTAGTCGAGCGCCGATAAACGACTCTGTGTAAACGGCAACAGAGTCTCTTTTCCCGCGGAATAGCCAACTAATGTGTGCGTGAGAGGTGGCCGACTCTGATAAACTAAGTTTTTTGTTAGCGAAAATATTTCCTACGTAGTCTCTGTGTTTAATACACGGAACAAAAAGAACAGGTTTAATAATAGGGAGAGAGTCAAAATAAGTGCGGTTCTATCGTGGTATGGACATGTATATGAAGGTGAATCGCTGGTTACTACCATTCCTATGATCAGATGATCAGTGTGAAAAATGTCCCAGGATATTATTATTAATTTATGACTGAAATTATCCTACATAGGAAAACAAAAACATCTACGTAACATTTTGGTACATTAAGATCTAAAAAACTTCGACTAAAGTAGAAGCAAACTCTGAATACCTACGTTTCTGAAACTGATTGTCTTGAAAGCCCTTTGAGTGTCTCAAGACTTTCAAGTAAGTAATGCTGCCTTATATTTCTTGCGAGAGTTAGAAGCTCCGTTCCATTACACGGTATGTTGTTCTTATTTCTCGGTAACTAGGTTTTACGTGGAATTTGTCTCAACATTTAAAGAATAGCTAAGTATATCTTCTTTTCAGCATCAACTAAATAATCGCATAATAAAGCGAAATGGAAGAAGATTTACCTACTACTTCTACTGTGAACAGGCTGAAGATATTTGTTGAAACTATCTATACAGGGTTATCGGTAAAACAGTAACAACCTCTCAGTACTATATTACTAACATCAAAAACAACAACTTTTGTTCTATGACTTTAATAATTCGTCAGACTGATACAAAAATCAAAATATTTAAATTAAGCGCTCTTTGTTACAAACCGGCCGGCTGATCACCGACAAGATGGACAGACCTCATAAAATCATCAACAAGTTGTTCCCTCAGTGAATGTACACCAGGCCGTGAATAGAGAAAGATGGAGAAGTCTCGCAAAAGCCGCAACAAACTCATCAGACGATCCATAATCACGACCACTCCGCCAGGAGTGTACGACTGAGAAGAAGAATGTTACGAACTCTACGCATAGTAAAATACTGAGTTACAGTGCACGGGAGGCGTAGGTGAGGTACCCACAACAAAATCCATAATTGTTTGTTAGATAGAACTACGAAATCTTGAAAGTATGTTACTGGTAAATATACCTATTAATGTTTTACGAAAAGTCATTCAACAAAAGTTTTTGTTGATGATGTTAGTAATACAGTCCTGCAAGCATTAGGAAGTATAATGTGGTTTTTAGTGTTTGACCAAATAACCCTGTATAATGTCACACCTTAGGCACTACATATAGGCGAACTAGGTACTTAAATCACCTACTCTTTGAAATGGCCAATGACCGATAAACGGGAGCTCTACCGCGTATCTTTGGTGGTAATCGTAATGAACACTATTAAATGAATTTCATCCAATCAGGGCCCACCAATGGTCTTCGTAGTGCCGCATCATTGGATGAAATCATTAATGGTGTTCATTACGATTACCACTAAAGATACGCAAAAGCCACGCGCGGCAGTAGTCACGCCATTACGGCGAACCTGGTAGGCGACGGCGAGATTTAGGTCCTTGTTTTCCGTAGTAATAGCATACCATTCATTATTCTGTGACAATAGTTAGTAGTATTGGTAACAATAACATGGATAAATACTAATGCTTACGGATCAGCCTTCCCTAATCTTCCACTCCTTATAATTTTCAGCTTATCTGAATATTTTATATCACCTTTATTAAGAGTGCGTACCAAGCCAGAAAAATATGGCAATGTCAGATGAAACAAACTTATGTCTAATCTTCGCGTGGAGATGAGATGGAGATAGCGTGTTACGCGGAACAAAAATGAACGAAGCGCTTTTTATCTAAATAACTCGTAAAGTATAGAATATTTTAAAAAATCGTTAGTAGCAGCCCTAGGTCATATATTAGTGATATTATTTATAGAATTTTTGTCTTAATTAGATACACCATGAACGAATAAAACCGAAAATTCATTATTATTAGAGGTAGTTTTGTGATTTTTTTCTATCGAGGTTTCATTCCATTATGTTTTTGCTCAGGCAGAACCCTCGCGTATATAATGAAAATACCCATATAAAAATATGTTTTCATTTAAATACTATTCACTCGGGCAAATTTCAATTCTAAGATTGTTATTTTGCTTTATACGCACTCTTAACCCTTACTATTTGTTGCAGGTAACCTGAAGCGGCGGCTGGGGCGTGCGCGCGGCTTCGTCCTGCGCATGTTCGACGCTCTGTGCAACTGCACGCAGACGGCCGCAACCGCTGCACGCACCACTGCCCGCAACAACCCATTCACTAAGCGCTAACCTGATCACAATTCACGCATGCGTTTATTTATCGAGAACATTTAGTTAAAGATTTGCGGCCTTACTTATAAAACGCTATTTCTACACTAATATGAAGTAATAGAGGTATAATGTTTGTAATATTCTCTAGAACTACTGCTCCGATTTCAAAAATACTTTCACGAATAGGAAGGTACATTGTCCCCGAGTGCTATACGCTATTTTTTAACCTTGGAAAGCGAATGAAATCGCGGAAGGCAGCTAACTATTAACTATTTTGTAACTACTGACGGTCACAAAAATAACGTCATTTGTTTGAAAATTACAGGAAAATTATCGATAAATAAGTGACAACTTAAACATTGTTTTTATTAAATAGCGTTTTATGAGTAAGGGTATTATTCTTTTGATTTCCTTTACATTCTAAGATTTATAACATTGTTTATATAAACATACAACTTCTGCTCGAATTTCTATCCCGAATTGACTGTTTCTAATCTGTGAGTGTACCTAATGAATCTTCGTAGCATGCCTTCATAAGACTATAATACTATAAATTGGTATGTTAAAACATATCCTAGGTTGAGGAGGGATTGGGTAAATGGCACATGGATCGTAAAATGGAAAGATAAAACCAAAGAAAAGTTTTTACTTAGAACTTTTAGATATCAACACTGAGGCTAAGATCTCTTCCAGTTTCATAAAATTTCGAAATATTTTACACTCATTTTCTAGAATTCACATTCGTAGTCTTCCTTTTAGTGTCCCTAAAACGGTGTAACATGGTGTTATGTGATCGGTGTGATGACGCTTATATAGTCAGTAAGATAATGTATTTTTAGCAATAGATATTAGTATTACTTATATTCATATATTATATACCAATGTACTATCTGAACATACATGCGTAACTCTATTCTAAGCATTTGAACAATTATAAATGTACCCAGTACGTGGATTACGTAACTTTATTGCAATGAAATTCAGATTGAAATAACCTCTGAATCGGTAAAAATATTACAAAATCGGATTCCATTTCTAATGAACCACTGTTTGTATTTGCAGTTATCAGAACGTAAAAAAGTTATCAGAAAACCGCTATATTGAACCGATATATACGATTTCATTTCGAAAATGATTGAAATTTAGTTACGTAATCGCCCCCCAGGTTTCTAGACGGTACATTACCTACCTATACTATTTGGTATTCTTATCAATTTCACATTTATATATCTTTCTTATATAGGTACGTGAATAGTGCTACCCTGCACGCAAATACGCATCTCAAGACAGTGTAAGAGCTGAAATTTTAGGCTATTCTGGTGTTTCGTGACTCATAGTTTATTTAGGAATTGTTTGTTTTTGTTAAGTCATATTATGTATAGGTAGGTATGTATACCCAGAACCTACAGCTTGAACCCTGAAGTATGAAACTCTACTCGGTAATTTCTAATGTAAAAATTATAGTTACTTAAGTGTTATTTAAATAAAAACGATTCATTCTTACGTACTTCTACATCGATTAATTTTATGACTATGTTTTGGTTAAACTTTAAATAAATAATAAGCACAAACGAAGATCGCTCAAATTAGATCTGCCGCACAATAGGTATTAATATAAATACTTACCCCCTTATTCATAATCGCTTTTTAACTAAATCAGTGTAATAGTGTGCCCCGTCTCACTCTTACGATCACCAAATGTCACCTGTCAGATAAAGACTTCGGAATTTTAGCTAATCAACGTTTGATAACTTTATAATGAATAAGGGGGTTTAATCTTATGTTTCTATTTATACATACATACATACCTATATGTACATTACAATCAAATAACAAGCACGTAGATAGGTCGGTATATATCTACCTTCTGAGAGAGAATTTTTCAAAATTAATAAATTCCTATTTACTTACAGTAAAATAAATCTGAATCAGAAATTTTTAACATTTTACAAACAGTTGAAGTAACTTTGATAAATGACTTATTTAAGTACTTACATGTAAGTAAAATTAAGTTTTTTTATCTTTCAGTGTGATTAAGATTTGTAGTTCGTAAACTATATCCAGATATATTATAATAAATTGATATAAAATGTTAAATTAATTAAATGTTCAATGTGATATCCTGCCTGTAACCATTTCTTCCGGTGTGATTCTAGATACTGAAAACTTAATGAAATAAAGTGATTTTGTAAATTAATTGAGTTCCGTTTAATTACTAGTCTGTATTAGTTTAGTTGTATTAAAAGCTTATACTACATCGTGTTGGAAAGCTCAAAAAAACGCCGGCGACACGTAATTGCCCATGTATAAGTATTTAGGTACCAAACTTACACGAACAACGCTTGTTCCTGTAATGCTGAAGACCTGAAACTACTTCGAGGTCTCGTTATTGCTAATATCCGTATGCGCGCTCATGAGCCTTCTTACATAAGAAAAAAAATACTTGTCCAGTTTTTTTAATTTCTGAATGGACCTGTATCTCAACATGGTAAGTAATGATGTAGCCTAGAAAGAAACTAGCTCTCAAGTGCTTGACGACCGATTTTCAACTTGACGGTGGTAGCCAGCCAGGCGGGTACCTACTACAAAGTACCTTACTACCCTGCTATGGTTTCCTCATGTTTTCCTTCACCGAAAGCTCAAGATCATTGCAGGATTCAAACTCGGGACGTTCGTCACGGCATATCGCTACCACTGCGTTATCAGCGCCCTAAACGTTAAATACATTCAAATTTATAAATTTCAAAAAGAAATTAACTTGAAAAAGCGTCTGTGCGAACGTAGCCTAATAGTAGGAAAAACTAGCCAAGTGTGTCTCGGAACACGCCGTGTGTAGGGTTCCCAAGTCATTTAATACGATGTGTCCATAAACTAAGACTTACCATAAGGTAGGTAATTTATGTTAGGTTTATCTTTTACCACTAGTTATTACCTTCTATTTAAAAAAGAAAGAGGTACCTATTTAACATACTTTTTATTCCAGAAGTAAAATTAGAAACCCTCGGGAAGGCGTTACGTTCTATTCATAACGTTAAAAATACCGTGTATTGAAAAGCGCTCTTGCGATCTTAGTCTTAACCCCGCCCTAGTCAGCAATATTTTTGTGAGACTTTTTAGATCTACATGAATGAAAAATTTACGTGGTGGTAGGTACCACAGGCATATAAGAAGATATATAGACATACATATATGGGTGGGTGGTACAAGGGAGGTACCATGGAGGTAAGTCTGTACTCATTTTACAACAAGCAAAAACACATCAAGGTTAATATATGATGGGTAATATCAGGTTTTCAATCTGCTAAGGGCATAGTTCTTTTCATGATATAATTTGAGCGGGTCGAGGCGGGAAATAGGTCAGCCTATCGAACTAGGCTTTGCTTGCCTCGCTTCATTATTTCGCCGGCGCCACTGAACTACAAGTAGTTGAGGCCACAAGTGTTTTATTAAGTAGCTTGTATTTTTCAAATTAGAATTTAGGTACTGTTAACTACTTTACCTTCTATAATTATAAGATAATATTTGTCCCTGTAGGTTGATTCATTGGTATGTAGTTAAATGAAACTGAATGCTCAACAGTGGTAGTGGGCGAATAGGCAGATAGGAACTAGAAATTAGCTAGAAATAAAAGAACATATTATATTTTAGTCATAATTTATTACATTTAGGTACCTAGGTACGTATACGTAGAGATCACATTGTTTTTTTTATAAATAAACATTATACCTAATTAGTTTATTACATTAGTTTCCTGCCGCAGCTGAGGCTGACTGGCGCCAGATCTAATTTCTTTTTTTAAGTATAATAATTAACGATAGTTTATGATACTAATATCACAGTTTGGATAGTATTGGATTGGATAGTAGACTCAATTTTCAACAGCATATTGAGGTACTATCAGGCAGAGTTCGTAAACTAATGTATGTGTTCAAACAGCTGCGTCACGTTGCTGACTATAATACAATCAAAATTGTATACTATGCACTTTGTCAGTCAGTGCTTGGTTACTGTATAACTTCTTGGGGTGGCGCAGCTAAGTCCTATATTTTAAATGCTGAAAGGGCCCAACGAGCTATATTGAAAGTAAGCACTTTTAGACCCTTTTTATATCCTACCGAAAATTTTTACAAATCTTGTGGAGTACTCAGTGTTCGTAAGTTATTTATTTTAAACACGGTTCTCAAGCAACATTCTGAAATACCTTATGATAAGAGTTACTCCACTAATACTAGACGCCACGATAGGGTATGTAAAATCAACCAGCCTAACTTGAGCTTCACAAGACGCTTCTATAACTTTTTGGGTCCATACATTTACAATCAAGTCAATCGCTCTATACATATTTATTCCGCTAATAAAAATACACTGAAACAAAAAGTTACCACTTGATTGCTCAGTTCATCTTATGATGAAACTGAACAACTTCTTATAGTAGAACAATAATATAGAACACAATTTGCGCAATTCTAGTCACATCTCAGACACCCCCACACAGAAACACCCGCTCACATCCAGATTCACTCAACAAATAATTTTATATTGTAAAAAAAATGTGGTAGAATGTACAATGTTATTTTTTTATTATTATGTTTAAATTATTCTATTTTAATTATTTTTCTTTTATATACAGACTCTTTAATGGGTAAACTTCATTATTTTACTGTAAGCATAAGCTGTATTATTGTTAAAGGCTAACATACACCTAACTGAAGGGAGGGAACTGGTGCCTATAACACAGGGTATCCTAGCTTAGGCGCCAGTTGCTATACAAATGTTGTAAGCCTAGAGTGTGTATTTTATGTAAAGTAGTTTCTAAGTTTTGATTGTTTATACTTTTTGGCTATGTGTAACAAATAAAAAATCATTCATTCATTCAATCAATCAATCATTCAATCATTTATTCAGTTTAACAATACGCTAATCTTATGAACATTGTACCAATGACTTTTTTAAGTATGGGACTCGTTATTATGAGTAAGTTTCAAACAGAAAATAACAATAATGTACATATTCATCTATTATTACAACAAGTGCGCATACATATAAAATATTAAAAGTGACACACATGCACCTTGTGGTCTCTAGAAATGAAAAATATACTGTACCTCTACCATGAGTTTTTTTACACTAACGTAATCTACACACGCTAGCGACTACGGTGCGGTATGGCGAGCACCGCTTCTAGTGGACACTTTTGGAAACATTTCTTACAAAAAATTTAACCGTAGTCGCTAGCCAGTGTAGATTAGGCTAGTGTAGAAAACTCATGGTAGAGGGTACTAAACTGATTATGAGAGACATACCTGCGAACCACTGTTTAGGTTTTACTGGTTTAATCCTTTTATTCGGATAAAGGACTGCGCGCATCACTGTGGCATAGCATTATCAATATTCTATTAATTTGGTTATTATCAATTATTGACCCTGCCACGCTAACAAATATATGCTTTTTCAACAATAGCGATATGACCTTATTCGCCAGTGGCTCCAACTGGTGGCCACAGAAACGATAGCCCTCAAATCAGATTTCTTCTCATATGGTCAGGTTTACTCATCTACTGATTCATTCAGATATAGATTGCAGAAATAATGATCTAAGTTATGCAAAAAGATGTGAGCATGAAATTAGAGAGACTCCGTAAATGTGAATTGATGAGGTATCTAGTAAGTCAAGCGCTTTCAATACATTCAGTTGAAGTAGCTAATGAACTATTCCCACTCAGCTCAGCTAGATCAGCTTTTACAATTAGTTCGGCAGTCACTACTTAAAGATACTGGTAGACGAAACATCGTTCAGATTTCTCGATGTTTTTTTTTTTCATTTCACTGTAAATATTTAGTATTTCATGGAATAGTGTGAAATTTTTTAAAACATCCTACTACACACAGCGGTACGTCACACCAATCGCACTTATAAAGTGTCTTACGGAATCGGTTCTCGCGAATCTTACACCACGAACAGAAACGCCGATTCTTGGAAGTAAGGGTATTTTTCCGCTGTTCTGTTGGTACGGTGTTACGCACAAAAAAGTGCATACCAGCACCAACTAAGCGATTAGCAGGCAGAACACCATCGCTATCATCGTTATTTAGTATTGGCAGAGGCACATGAGTTAAATGTCGCTTCATTATTTCAAAGACCAGCTCTAAGCGGAATGCCAGTTCTTTTGCATCGTTACCCATCGTCTTATCCACGAGGATTCGACTGTTAAATACAGATACGTTCAGTATTCTCATAAACATTTTTTTATACCACTTGTGGCCTTTTTTGTTGCTAAGTAAAAACGACTCCAGCATTTGATCCTTCTTTTGTACCGCTGCAATAACTTTGTTATAGTCGGTAATCACGGCGGGCTTGTTACAATGGTTTGACTCGGTTCCATGACAGGTGGAAATTGTGTATTTAGGATTCTTGTCTTGGTAAGCCATCATGACAACGTCACCGGAATCCCACGCTATACACGACCCTTCCGTAATCGTAGCCTGTCGAATGATTGCTGGTAAATTCTTGCTAGCTTCATTCAATGTGCCTACGCAGTCCGTTCTATTTCGTTTTAAGAATCTAGCAAGTATAGGGGAAATGGACAATTTGTCCGCAAATAATCTATACCCCTTGTTAAGTAGGGGTCTAATGAGTTGTATTACAACGTCAATGCTTTTAGGCAATTTAGAGGAGGATGCCCCTCGATCATTGTCCGCGTAACTTAAAAAAGACCACGTATAGCCCGTGGTAGATTCACAGAGCTCGATCGTTTTTAAGTCGAAGCAAACATCTTTTGAGATATCATTCGGCCTTAAAGACAGATCACCTTTCCACAGCGCCAAGGACTCTCTAATAACTATATCTGGGCCCGGAACATAAGCCTCCATAAACTTCTTATTCAGGTGGTCGGTTATGGGTCCCAGACTGAACAATTTGGATGATTTGGATGTACGTGCTGCGTTATCAACAAAATGAAGAGCTCTATTAAGGAACCAATACCGCTTCTCGGTCATTAGAATCCTAAAAATGCCGGTTTTTAAAATAGGATTGGTTGAATAACACGACTTAGTGGTAGGCATTCGGATAATACCCAGCATGATCCAGAATGAAAACAGGATCATTATTTCGTGAACATTAGTATCATACCATTCGTGTTCAAATAATTCTGACGATGACTTTAAATCTTGAGCGTTCCGATTGGTTTCCTTAACAATATGCTCAAGAATGTCATCATCCCAGAATTTACGGAATGCTTCATATGTACATAAGGTTTTGCAGCTGGGACCAGTGTGTACAGGCTGAAATACTTCTCTACGATCATCAATAGTATCAATAGGCGACCACAGAAACTTCAATGCTGCACTGTCCCCATCAAATAGTTCATTTGCCATGATACTTTCGGCATCGTAATAAACATCATCACTATCAAATTCTTCTTCATTTGGTATAATATTCCGCCGTTTAATCTGTTCAGCACTTTTCAAAAAACGAGCAGCTTCTAGTTCATGGACCATTTCTTTCAGTTTCGGTGGAACATCCTCATCGTTCAGACATATCTCAATCACACGCTCACTTTTATGACATTCACTCGTATCAGACGCTGTATTGTCAACACGCTGCCATTTGTTCTTATTCCCACCGCGTGAACGAGTGCCTCGAGTTCGAAACTGGCCCCGACCTCTTGAAGTAAACGTGCCAATATGGTGTATTTCTTGGTCTGGTGCCATCTCTTCAAATTCGCGACAAACTAATCTGTAATAAAAAGTTGTTTACAATATTTAATTATGGTTTGATTGTGTGTAGGTAAATTGTGCAATAATAAATAAATTACCTTATATTCTCATAGTCTCTCTCCGTTGAGCTGAATAGTGGTGTTGGCGTGAGTACTCGAGGTAGGGGTGATCTACAAACATTTAATGCTCCTTCAGTATATTAACAATTTGAGAGACGTTAGTTTTAACGTGTTTTCCCGTTCCAAATTCTAAGCAGCCCAACTAGGGAAGTAGTCCACTTTATTGTTGCAGCCAAATAGTATTAACGTGGTGTTGTTTTCCTGCCGCAAGGGACCAGAGGTACTAACTGTAATCCCTTCCACTGTCGGCACAAGGACCCTTTTCAAGTGATACCCCTGGTGTTGCAAGCGTCTATTGTGTACGGTAATCGCTTAGCATCAGGCGAGCCGTATGCTTATTTGCCATGATGGTAGTATAAAAATAATAATATAATATTAACCTATCTCTAGCCTCGGTGGTGGTATGGGGTGCCTCGTTGTTGGTATGGGGTGCCTCGGTGGTGGTATGGGGTGACTCGGAGCAATGACGATGGGGACGTGAAGACCTTTAATAACAAATATATTAATAAATATTTTTTATAAGTGAAACAGTATTTTATTTAACTGAAAAGGTGACTTTCAGTACCGTTCCACCTCAATTTCTGAAGCCTGCAGTCATACACAAGTTCTAGTACCCCTTTCAGGAAAATTTGTACCAAGTTACTGACCTTGTAAGGCAATAAGTTCAAAGTAATCGCTAGTAAGAGGCCGTGCGGTCCTGAAGCTTGTTAAAATGCGATCTCAAGTAACCAGACATGAAATCATTTGTAGTGAAGTAGTTTCATGCACGTGCACGTGCACGTATTTTTTCGAAAATATATTGTAATTTTCTGGAGAAAATGCTGTATTATTTAATACAACTTTATCTACAAATGCCCTGTTGCGTCAACCTGGTTTTCTTAATTATTAAATTATTAAAAGATATATGTATGGTATATTTAACCCAAGGTAAGTACCTAACTCTGAGCTATTAAAATTACCCAGGTTTACGCAAGTGCTCCTAAGTATTATAAAATTATTCCTATATCACTTGACTGAATTACTGTATATGAAGTTCCAATAATGTACAATTTGCATACACACAGAATAATTTGTATACTTACAAAGGTAGGAATAATGGATCAGACTCCATAGAATGAAATGGTTTTTCATCAATGACATCGTCATCCAAAAATACTTCTGGCTCCTCTAAAGGACTATGAATGGGCTGAGACCAATCTAACTCATCATCAAATTCTTCAGACTCGAGTTCATACTTTATATCTTCCTCATTTTCTATGAAACTTATTGCATACTCTCCAGGAGGACTCTGTCCAAACATATCCGAGATCTATAAAGATTGTACATATATTAATTTCACTGTATATCCTAACTAATATTATAAATGCGAAAGTAACTCTGTCTGTCTGTCTGTTACGCTTTCCCGCTTAAAGCGCTGAACCGATCGCGATGATTTTTGGCATGCATATAGCCTATGGTATGGAGAAGGACATAGGCTACTTTTTATCCCGGGAACGCGGGTGAAACCGCGCGGGTCAGCTAGTAAAGAGTATAAAGAGAACCTGCAGACAATAAATCCGACCCCACTCTGTACCTTCTCGGTAGTACAACAGGTTACTCTTTGGACTTCTGATAATCCCGTTATACCCCAGCGCAACCTGTTCACTTCTACATTGTAGGTCCAGTCGTCTTTGTTGATGGGTACTTACATCTAATTTTTCAGCTTCTGGATCAAGTTGTGGGCAATCTATCTCAATAGGTTCAGCTGTGCTAGTACTAGGAGCTATGGCAAATTCAGTACAAATATTTGGCCTTTTACGCGCATATGTTTTCAAAGTGGAGGTATTTTTAGATCTAAAAAAAAAGCTTATTATGATACACAGTAAAATTCCACAATTTTCTCCACAAACAAATTAATAATCAATCAAAGTTACCTACATAGATTCAGCATTGCCAATATTTTTACTTATTGGGATATTTTTAGCAGAATTTTCTCTACGCCATGCTTGCACGCGGCTGTAATGCAACAAGACGAGTAAGTAATTTGAAACGACGACGGTAAGGCAAATTTATTACTTTTTCAGTTTCAAATCCAAAATCATTTATTCAAATAGACGTTCGCAGGCACTTATGAAAAGTCCGACTCTAATACCGGTTCGGAAGGTTTCGTTTGCTGAGAAGATCCGGCAATAAACTCAGTAACCCTAGACAAAGTACTTTCCGTTGCATTTGCGTGAATAGAAACGCAACGAAAAGTACTTTGTCTAGGGGTACTGCAATTACTCTTTTCAAAACAAGCTTAAATTCATTACATATTATTTCCATTCTAATCGCACTGACAACAATTGCGTTGCGTGCCCCGGCGTGGCGGAAAACTTCAAAGTAGACTGAATCAATATTTAATTTTAATGGCTTTCTTACCTTCCTGTATTGTGATACCGCTTTAAGCCAGCTTTCACTTTTTTCCTACACTTGGGTGGCCCTGAATACCTGTGTCTTTGATAGTTACTCTTACTTGTTTTAGTAGACATGGTACCTGTGTTATCAGAGTTATCCGTCAGTAAAACCGGCCTACGGGTGGTTATCTGAAAACAAAAGATTAAGTAGGTATGTAAGTATTTTCTTTTACCCTACTAATTTTATCCTATCGTGCTTCCTACTTAATATTATAAATTATATTTTTATTATTATTATACTTATATTCCTTGTATTCCTGGGAATACAGATTTTTCATAAAAAATATTATCAATAAAAGTTGTTTCTAATTAGTCCAAGTATCTATTACTATCTATATAATAAAACAAGCAAAATTTAGACACTAAAGAATCATGGCAAGATTTTTATAAAAAAAAAGACGTGTGGCTCTCGGAGACTCCCGCGGTAAAGCTATTGCATAGCTGTTTTTATCAACTTATGCAATTATAATTATTTATTTATTTTATTTATGCAGTATTTCTTTCCTTTTTTCTTTGATATTAATTCAAGTTACACTTTTTGAGCGTGGTGACCGATAAGAAAACATTTTTTTTTCTTTTATTATATAAATGAGAAGTTAATATTGTTAAAAATATTTTTATTATCTTACAATACATGTAGGTTATTCAGGAATATTTATCATTGAAACTATAGGTTTATGGTAACTGAAATAAGAAACATAATTTTGAGACTTGATATCTTCTAAATATCTGGAAAATACCGCGTCAATGGTGGTCCCATATTTTGTTGTGGATTCTTGTGGATCATTATTCATTTTCAAATTCAATATTTTCGAAAGAAAAGTTGTCAACCGCTCTGATTTTTTATCAGCGAAGTTGATGTTGAAATCGCCAGCCAAGATAAGTGGAAGTTTATTACCATTTGTACCAAGTATTTTCGACCCTTCTTCAGTGTACTCCAGTAAAGTGCTATGAATAAAATGCTCTACCTCGTCTAATTTTGGATTCGGAGAAATGTAAATTGCTACCATGACTTTGTGTAGGCCATTTCTAAGTTTGCATAAGCACGCACAAATATCTCCAACAAATGAGCACCTAACATTAACATCGCTAACGTGTGCAATATTTATTTCAATATTCGGAGTCATAACATTAGCAACATCCTTACTAATATTATAAATGTGAAAGTAACTCTGTTTGTTTGTATGTTTGTTTGTATGTTTGTTTGTTTGTTTGTTTGTTACGCTTTCACGCTTTAACTACTGAACCAATCATTATGAAATTTGGCACGCAGATAGCCTATGGTATGGAGAAGGACATAGGATACTTTTTATCCCAGTAATATGTTCCTGTGGGATGATTTTCAATGTTAATTTATTTGAACGACTAAAACTTTATATAGGTACCTATAAATGTATATATCCTAGTGCGAAAGTTTGGATGGATGGATTGATTGTTACTCAATCACGGCAGAACGGCTGAACAGCTCTACATATTTTTTTTTTTTATACCACTTAGGTGGCAAACAAGCATACGGCCCGCCTGATGGTAAGCAGTTACCGTAGCCTATGGACGCTTGCAACACCAGGGGTATCACTCGCGCGTTGCCGACCCTAAATTAGGCACGAGATAGATTATAGTCTGGAGTAGCACATAGGTTGCTTTTTATCCCGGAATAATGTACGTTCCCGTGGGATAGGTTTGGTTTTGATTTTAACAGAGCAAGCGATCGATTTTGCATTGTGGTAGTTTAGGTTAGGGATCAAAGAATGACAAGGGCTACTTTACTTTAAAATGCACAGATTCCACGGGACAGCATAACAAATGTATCGTACAGGAACTCTGTATTTAAAAGTTGCTGAAAATGAGTTTCAGCACATTTTCCTCAAGAAGGCTTGACCATGTTACACAGTAACATTAAATATTTAAAAAGTTAAAATAAATAAAAAAACCTACGTAATTGAAAAACGATATCTCAAATCACTATCTCAAATCTTACTAATCCTTACTAATATTATAAATGTGAAAGTAACTCTGTTTGTTTGTATGTTTGTTTGTTTGTATGTTTGTTTGTTTGTTTGTTTGTTTGTTTGTTTGTTACGCTTTCACGCTTTAACTACTGAACCAATCATTATGAAATTTGGCACGCAGATAGCCTATGGTATGGAGAAGGACATAGGATACTTTTTATCCCAGTAATATGTTCCTGTGGGATGATTTTCAATGTTAATTTATTTGAACGACTAAAACTTTATATAGGTACCTATAAATGTATATATCCTACTGCGAAAGTTTGGATGGATGGATTGATTGTTACTCAATCACGGCAGAACGGCTGAACAGCTCTACATATATTTTTTTTTTTTATACCACTTAGGTGGCAAACAAGCATACGGCCCGCCTGATGGTAAGCAGTTACCGTAGCCTATGGACGCTTGCAACACCAGGGGTATCACTCGCGCGTTGCCGACCCTAAATTAGGCACGAGATAGATTATAGTCTGGAGTAGCACATAGGTTGCTTTTTATCCCGGAATAATGTACGTTCCCGTGGGATAGGTTTGGTTTTGATTTTAACAGAGCAAGCGATCGATTTTGCATTGTGGTATTTTAGGTTAGGGATCAAAGAATGACAAGGGCTACTTTACTTTAAAATGCACAGATTCCACGGGACAGCATAACAAATGTATCGTACAGGAACTCTGTATTTAAAAGTTGGTGAAAATGAGTTTCAGCACATTTTCCTCAAGAAGGCTTGACCATGTTACACAGTAACATTAAATATTTAAAAAGTTAAAATAAATAAAAAAACCTACGTAATTGAAAAACGATATCTCAAATCACTATCTCAAATCTTACTAATCCTTACTAATCCTTACTAATATTATAAATGTGAAAGTAACTCTGTTTGTTTGTATGTTTGTTTGTATGTTTGTTTGTTTGTTACGCTTTCACGCTTTAACTACTGAACCAATCATTATGAAATTTGGCACGCAGATAGCCTATGGTATGGAGAAGGACATAGGATACTTTTTATCCCAGTAATATGTTCCTGTGGGATGATTTTCAATGTTAATTTATTTGAACGACTAAAACTTTATATAGGTACCTATAAATGTATATATCCTACTGCGAAAGTTTGGATGGATGGATTGATTGTTACTCAATCACGGCAGAACGGCTGAACAGCTCTACATATTTTTTTTTTTTATACCACTTAGGTGGCAAACAAGCATACGGCCCGCCTGATGGTAAGCAGTTACCGTAGCCTATGGACGCTTGCAACACCAGGGGTATCACTCGCGCGTTGCCGACCCTAAATTAGGCACGAGATAGATTATAGTCTGGAGTAGCACATAGGTTGCTTTTTATCCCGGAATAATGTACGTTCCCGTGGGATAGGTTTGGTTTTGATTTTAACAGAGCAAGCGATCGATTTTGCATTGTGGTAGTTTAGGTTAGGGATCAAAGAATGACAAGGGCTACTTTACTTTAAAATGCACAGATTCCACGGGACAGCATAACAAATGTATCGTACAGGAACTCTGTATTTAAAAGTTGGTGAAAATGAGTTTCAGCACATTTTCCTCAAGAAGGCTTGACCATGTTACACAGTAACATTAAATATTTAAAAAGTTAAAATAAATAAAAAAACCTACGTAATTGAAAAACGATATCTCAAATCACTATCTCAAATCTTACTAATCCTTACTAATATTATAAATGTGAAAGTAACTCTGTTTGTTTGTATGTTTGTTTGTTTGTATGTTTGTTTGTTTGTTTGTTTGTTTGTTACGCTTTCACGCTTTAACTACTGAACCAATCATTATGAAATTTGGCACGCAGATAGCCTATGGTATGGAGAAGGACATAGGATACTTTTTATCCCAGTAATATGTTCCTGTGGGATGATTTTCAATGTTAATTTATTTGAACGACTAAAACTTTATATAGGTACCTATAAATGTATAAATCCTACTGCGAAAGTTTGGATGGATGGATTGATTGTTACTCAATCACGGCAGAACGGCTGAACAGCTCTACATATATATTTTTTTTTATACCACTTAGGTGGCAAACAAGCATACGGCCCGCCTGATGGTAAGCAGTTACCGTAGCCTATGGACGCTTGCAACACCAGGGGTATCACTCGCGCGTTGCCGACCCTAAATCAGGCACGAGATAGATTATAGTCTGGAGTAGCACATAGGTTGCTTTTTATCCCGGAATAATGTACGTTCCCGTGGGATAGGTTTGGTTTTGATTTTAACAGAGCAAGCGATCGATTTTGCATTGTGGTATTTTAGGTTAGGGATCAAAGAATGACAAGGGCTACTTTACTTTAAAATGCACAGATTCCACGGGACAGCATAACAAATGTATCGTACAGGAACTCTGTATTTAAAAGTTGGTGAAAATGAGTTTCAGCACATTTTCCTCAAGAAGGCTTGACCATGTTACACAGTAACATTAAATATTTAAAAAGTTAAAATAAATAAAAAAACCTACGTAATTGAAAAACGATATCTCAAATCACTATCTCAAATCTTACTAATCCTTACTAATATTATAAATGTGAAAGTAACTCTGTTTGTTTGTATGTTTGTTTGTTTGTATGTTTGTTTGTTTGTTTGTTTGTTTGTTACGCTTTCACGCTTTAACTACTGAACCAATCATTATGAAATTTGGCACGCAGATAGCCTATGGTATGGAGAAGGACATAGGATACTTTTTATCCCAGTAATATGTTCCTGTGGGATGATTTTCAATGTTAATTTATTTGAACGACTAAAACTTTATATAGGTACCTATAAATGTATATATCCTACTGCGAAAGTTTGGATGGATGGATTGATTGTTACTCAATCACGGCAGAACGGCTGAACAGCTCTACATATTTTTTTTTTTTTATACCACTTAGGTGGCAAACAAGCATACGGCCCGCCTGATGGTAAGCAGTTACCGTAGCCTATGGACGCTTGCAACACCAGGGGTATCACTCGCGCGTTGCCGACCCTAAATTAGGCACGAGATAGATTATAGTCTGGAGTAGCACATAGGTTGCTTTTTATCCCGGAATAATGTACGTTCCCGTGGGATAGGTTTGGTTTTGATTTTAACAGAGCAAGCGATCGATTTTGCATTGTGGTAGTTTAGGTTAGGGATCAAAGAATGACAAGGGCTACTTTACTTTAAAATGCACAGATTCCACGGGACAGCATAACAAATGTATCGTACAGGAACTCTGTATTTAAAAGTTGGTGAAAATGAGTTTCAGCACATTTTCCTCAAGAAGGCTTGACCATGTTACACAGTAACATTAAATATTTAAAAAGTTAAAATAAATAAAAAAACCTACGTAATTGAAAAACGATATCTCAAATCACTATCTCAAATCTTACTAATATTATTATAAATGCGAAAGTTCGGATGGATGAATGTTTGTTACTCAATCACGCTTCAGACGCTTCAACATCTGTACGGATTTGGATGAACCTACACCTTACTCCTTACACCTTACACCGTACACCGTACACCGTACACCTTACACCTTACACCTTACACCTTACACCTTACACCTTACACCTTACACCTTACACCTTACACCTTACACCTTACACCTTACACCTTACACCTTACACCTTACACCTTACACCTTACACCTAACTATCTTACGATCTTACTTCTAACTAATCTTACTTGGATGGATGTTACTCAATCACGCTTCAACATCTGTACGGATCTGGAGGAAATTTGGCACAGAAAAAGAATATGTTTCTGATTACATCCATACATTTTATCCATGTAATGTGTTCCTGTGAGATAATTTTCAAGGTTAATTTATTTGAAGAACTATAACTATCCTAACTTAATATTATTAAAATTGATACGTGTCTCAGCGTTTTTAATACCCTCGAAGCGGGATGAAGTTGTTTGGTTTTGTTTTATAGAAAAATATGTCATTTGTTTCCTGTAGGCTGCGCGGGCGAAGCCGCGGGTAGAAGCTAGTTATTATTATTTTGGTAAGTAGCTACCCCACCTTTTGGAACAGTATCTCGTTTGAATTGAACAATACAATTGAAATTAGGTATTTCAATCGGATTATCAGGCGTCATGTAAGAAGTAACACATTTGTTTGCCTCGTAACTGAATCCTGTAAATCGTATTTGTGACTATTTAGACTTTGGCAGTTTAAAGTAATTATTGAAATGCCATTTCTATTACTAATGAAATCTAATACACTTTGAGCTATCGTTTGAACACTATTTAAAGACAGTCTTTTGAATTCTTGCAACAAAGATTCAGTCGATGCAGCTTGCTTTCGATTATGATAAAACTTGAATGTAGAATTATCGTTTTTTGTCGTGATATACAATTTTTCAATATTTGTCACCCGAGAGAGCGCAACATAAACGAGTTCCTGAGAATGTGCTTTACTATACTCATATACTATTTCGTCAAAAGTTCCACTAGTATGTATAGTTAGAGGAAGAGCTGAAGTTAATGGAAAATGTTTGCGTTTGGCTATACATCTTCTATCCGAGATGTTAATGAAATATTTGCTGTTCGTAATTCAATGGGAACAGCGAGATTTCCGACTCTATTTTGTACTGCTAGAGCGGCTGCTTTTTGCCTTTTTTTTCTACCCACTTTATCTGAACCTCAAAATTCCAGCCAAACTCTAATTAATGTGTTACTTTCATCAAATTCTAGACGTACCAATTTCCCAACAGCACCATTGCATAAACCATCAGTAACGTCGATGTTGGTTGTAATAACATAATGCTTTCCAACAACAAAAGTAATGTGATAAGGCAGTCCTCCAGTGTCAATAACAGATTTGTTATGTAATTTAAGTCTAAAATTAGCTTCTTGCTACTGAGCAAGAAGCTAATTTTAGACGTCATTATTGACGCTAAAAGTACTGCTTTTAGCGCCAATAATGACGTCTATGGACGTTGAAAGAACTTTATTTTCACATTGGCTCAAAATCAAATTGTTATAGGCGGCTGTTGTTGTTAAATTATTATTGTTAAATTAAATTGTTATTGTTATCTTCATTTTTTAAAAATAAACGTACTCCATCAGGACATAATGTAGCAACATCCTCTTTTTTGAAAAATCTCGATTCAATAAGTTGAAACTCATCCTCATCTAGTACATCTCCATTACCTATTTTTGTCAAAACTTGTGAAAATGCAACATTAGCTTGTCTCATTACTGTGGTAAGTTGATAAAATTTCAATTTTCGGCATAAATGCGGTCCAATCATGCTCGTTCTGATTGTCTTGTAAATTGGTGTCGATCTTACTGGTGGCAATTGACGTAAATCTCCGATCAAAATAACATCTATACTTCCGAAATCTGTGTTTTTTGCTGTTATTTGTTTCAGACGATTATCAATTTTATGTAGAAGTTCTGCACTAACCATGCTAATTTCATCAATGATCAGTACTCTGACATATCTGAAGAGAGATCTATACCGAGATCTATACCTCTATCCGATTTCCTGAGTGAACGGTCTATACGAGTGGTCATAGACGGGTGCTCGTCGGACTTCTTGGCAATCAACGCCGGAGTTCCTCAGGGATCAGTTCTCTCTGCAACCTTATTTCTGCTGCATATCAACGATCTGTTAAAACCCGGTATCTTTGAGTACGCAGACGACAGCACTGTTGCTGAGAGATACGTTTCCAGCGCGCGAGCCACTAGTGACGAGATCAAATTGTTTCGAGAGGCCATGGTAGAGCGTTTGAACGTGACCTTACAGGCAGTCTCTGATTGGGGCAAAGCCAATCTGGTCACACTTTACGCCACCAAAAGAGGCGTGTCTTTTCACCGCCAAACGGAGTCCTTACAACCAGGCTCCTACTTTCTGTGATGTATTGAATGATATTCCAAAATATATCCTAGCCAATATGCGATCGGCTTGATCTCCTAGGCATAACATTAACAGCCAAAATAAACTTTGGCTGTTCTATTGAGTCGAAGGCAGAAGCAGCTGCCAGAAAGCTGGGTATCCTCTCTAAGGTCAAGCGGTACTTCACGCCTGGGCAGTTGCTCCAACTTTATAAAGCACAAGTCCGGTCATGCATGGAGTACTGCTGCCATCTTTGGGATGGATCAGCTAAGTACCAGCTTGAGGCCCTCGACTCAATAGATTGCTGAGCCAGGAGACTAATTGGAGATGAGTCTTTAAGAAGGCGAAACTCACGAGCCTTGACCATCGAAGAAAGGTTGCTTGCTTATCGGTTTTCTTCAGGATATATTTTGGAGAGTGTGCGCAGGAATTGTTCAACCTTATTCCACCATCCCCATTTTTACACCGAACCACTAGACGCCGGGAAAATTTTCACCCGTACGTTGTTGACATACCGAATATACGGACACAACGTTTTGCATCCTCATTTTTAATGCGGACAGCAAGGGAGTGGAACTTGCTTCCGGCATCTGTGTTTCCTGACGCTTACAATCTAGGTACTTTCAAGGCCACAGTGAATAGGTTTCTTCTGGGTAAGCGTGTTTCATCTTAGGCTTCGTCATCGCCCCTTATGGGCGGTCAGTGGTCAAACGCAAGCTCAACTAATTTAAAAAAAAAAAAATACAATTGCAACGTTTCTGATGACAGAGGCAAAAATTTTGAAAGAGAAATTTTGAGAGCTGTATGAACAGTTGTACCATCAATAGCCACGGCAGCTTTGCCGGTTGAAGCACATGTAATATAGGCATTGCAGTAACCATCATTATCAGTGAACCTGTTGTAAATTTCCATAATAAGTTTGATAACGAATGATTTTCCCGTACCAGCTGGTCCCGTAAAAAAAATTTGAAATGGTTCTTGAATTGAAGTTTGTAAATGATGAATTATAGTCATAAGAATATCCCTTTGTTGATCATTGGCCATTCGCATTAAATTATAGAATTGTTGATAATCCATTAAATTTTCTCTTTATTTAGCTACAGCGCCAAGTTTATGCAGAGATGCATTTTGTAAATCAACGTTAGCAGTTGAGTTTGGATCACGTAGCAATAAGTCATAAGGATCTCTTTCATGCAATATATCAACCGCTCTTAATAATTCTTCGTATTCTTGTTCTTCATCGTTTTCTCGGCACAACTGTCTACAAATTTCTAAAGTTTTCTCTATGTCCAAATTTGATTCAAATACTTTCCTACGTTCTAATATCGTATCTTTGTTGTCCTCGTATATTTGAATGAACTTATTTTCAGCAATAATATCATTTTCTTCACTTTGAAAAGGAACATGCAACAGAACCATCTCACGTCTATAATCGTTGTAATTGTCAGCCATATCATAGTTCCTGTATCTTATTATTTTTGCAGTATCTCTTTTAGTGTAAGTTGTATTTAGGTAATATTTTGCAACAAATTGTGCTAACGTAACATCGCAGAGTTCTTCAGGTCGTTTCTCATACTTATCAAACCAATTCTCTTTCCAAATGTTCGTACAATCATCATCTAAAGCTTCAAGTTCCTTTATAGATTTTATAATTCTTGCGCGTTCAGTAGGAAATACCGTTGGAATGTAGACTGTCACCACCGATGACTTAGCCATAAGTTCTCTTAATAAATACCAAGCAGCTTCTTGTGCCGGCATTTCAACAGACTGAAGTATGTCAATACTAATTTTTTTCGTCATATCGACAATGTCGAATTCTGGATGCTCGTCCATTATGTCAATTATTTGTCTTTGCAAATTACTAATCCCTCTATTATGCTTATTGACATATTCAACAACATATGTTGCACAAGCATATTAATCTAGTATAATCTGAAAATCCATGTTCGATTTCAAATGATGTTGTAATACGAATGGATTGTTGTGCCATTTTTCTGCTGGTGTCCTTTTATAGAATAATTTTGGTCTATTGATACCAGCACGAATAATATTGTAGAATGATCATCAGAAAAAATACCATTATGCGAGTAAAATTCATCAAAATTCGTTTAGTCAATATTTTCGAGATTATTTTTTATAGATTTAAATCGTTTCTTATATTCTTTGAAAAGTGCTTCGAGTAATCGGGATCAGTGTTTTTCATAGGTATCAAACTAATAGTTTTTTTTGTTGGCATAAATGGTGCACCAAATCGACATACTTGTTTTTTATTAGGATCCATTTTTTTATAACACGTGAATGTGTGTTTGTGTGTTACTAATTTTATATTTCCAGACGCCTCTGACGCTGACACAGAAACTAATTCGTCGATTAATTTAATTACTTCAGGATCATTGCTTAATAAATCTTCAGGAACATTGTCCAACCAAAGAAGAATATGAGTACCACGATGTTGAAATTCTATTCTTTTGAAATAATGTATTACTCTACATTTTCCGAATGGACTTCTTTTCTTTGATTGCAAAACTTTTAACAGACAATTTACCATTTTATTGAAATAGATAGCACAAGTTATGGCATCTTCATTCACAAGTTGAGCTTTATGCACATAACTCATGTCTGCTATTAACTCATCTGAAATTTCCGCTCCGTCGTTTTTCAATTTGTACAATAATTTCAACAAATTATCCCAGCCAGTTTCTTTGGCGCTAAGAGTCATAAAAGCAGTTGGTGGCCCTAATTGCCTGATCATTGCAAAAACATATTTTTTGCGATCTGACCAAAACCAAGCAGAATTTGGTATACAGCGAAGAAATGCGAGATTTGTTTCTAAACAATTATTTATATATTCTTCAGATTGAATGGTCTCTTTCGTAATTGAAGTACCTTGTCCAACATGCTTAAACGCAACGTTGACACATTTACTAACTCGCAACCTCATAATTTTAGCAGCGATGTATAAAAGGTGTTGTGGGTCATTAGCAGGCCTATCAGTACGCCGAAGTTCGCTGGTAGCTTGCATAAATGGAGTAACAAAAATGACCGCCGTAGATTGTCGGAAAAGATAGTTCTTCCGCATGTTCATCCATTAAAATACTGACTGGCCTGTTATATTCACCGGGTGCTAGACTCAAAAAATAATCATCATTCCACAAAAGAGTTTGATGCTGCGCAACTAAATTATCTTCAATTGGCACATGTTCACTTATTTCATCCATATTCAATTGCGAAGTACGTTAATTGCCGGTAAAAAAAGATTCATCGATTTTAATGTCATGATAAATATAAAGAGGCGTAGATACTAAATACGACAACCACTCTTTAATTAGGCTCTTATTAATAAGCCCGTGGACATAACTAGTTTTGTGAATCAACTTCTTTTTCAAATGCACATAAAAGCAATGGTCATCTTCAATGGTTCTTGGCAATTGTCTCACCATTGTATTAACTTCGACAGGAACATTAATTATCTGGCCATAAATACTGTACTGACCATTAACGTGTCTCAGTCTACAAATCTGCATGAACGGTATTCTCGGTGAAATCAACCGTTGCTCGATAAGGTTTAACGTTGGTAAATGTGATGGAATTTTCGGATATGCAAAACCATTGTAGGTTGACATGAAAGGATTTTTTTCTTTTTCCAAAGATGTATATTATATATAGCACGTAGTGAAGACTTGAACAATTTTACCAGATATGTAATTAAAAAAAAAATCTAATTCGTATTATCAAGATGTAGAAAGAAAAATATAAAGCGAATAATTGAAAAAAAAAATACCTGCTGTATTGTTTTCAAAATACTTTCATGTTTACTGGTCGACATTTTAAAGTCTCTTTTCCACCATAGTCTGTCGCAAATAATACAAGAATGACCAAATGAATTACTCGTAAATTCTTTATAAAAATCAATATGACTTGTACTGTGTTTACAATAATTTGTATAAACTGGAATAGTACCATCAACAATAAAATCCATAATATTTTCACTAATTCGATCTTTTCTATCAATCTCAATTTCATTTTCATGATTGTTATCTTCGGTAGGATCTTCATCATAATTGTCACGCAATAGTTGAATATTGGCATCAACATGGGGGTCATTTTGGGTAGCGTCTTGTATTGTCTCCAATAAATCCGATACTTCATAAAAAGGTGTGAAATGTTGTTCACGAAGATGAAGATGAATCCAGTTTTGTGTATCATTCGCTTTAAAATGACAAAAGATAGTGTCTTCATTCGTTGTAGTTATGTTGTAAAAACAATAATGTACACAAACATTTTGATTGTAAATTTTTGAGAATAAGTACAAACAATCCAAATCTCCGTACTCATTAGTGCTTGATAGAATGTTATATGCTTCTTGCGGATTGTGGCAGGAGTTTAAATAGGGTGAATCGCGTAATTGATTTCTCAAGTCACAAGTCTCAATTTGAAGTTGCAAAACACTTATGAGCGAGTGGAATAGACAATTACCATCACCAGGAATTCCTGTGTTCCTGTGTAGAATAACTTCGGGAGTAATGCATTCATTACGCTGTTCATAAATATGAAGTTGTTGGCTGTGAAATTGATTCTCCTGTAGCGTTACATTTTCTATCTTTTCAACAGCCCTACCTTGCACGACATTCTCTTCATTACTGCACAATTTTCGTCTTTTCCTGTGAAAAAAATGAGGAAATCGTAAAGTTAAATAATATTGAGGCATATACTACAATTTGTTTTTAAATATTATTAAATCAAATTACATATGCACGTAGGATTTTTCTGCTTTACGTTGACGAAATTCCCTTTGACGTTCAGCATTTGTTTTTGGTACTTTTTTTTTTTCTTCATTTTTCTTCAAATCTTTCTGACGCTGATAATATGCCTTTTGACGTTCACAATTTCTTTTTCTTTTTAGCTCTTTTTTTAGCTCTTTATGCTTTTCTTCTCTATAAAAAGAAAATATAAATAATAGGTATAAATAATTAGGTATTAATAGTTTAATAAAATTATATTTTTGAAACTATATCCTATTAAAAATGTCGAATATTGATTCTACTATTCCACAAAATGCTCTACCGCCAAGATTAACCAATCAGGGACGGTTCACAATATTACGAGTGATAAAATCGGACAGATTGTGAACCCTGTCGGCAAGTGCAGGTTCGTTTGCAATATGACGGTTTGACATGGATAGATTATAAACTATTGGAAATGAATACGTTATATTGTAAGCAGTATGGTACAGTTCACAATTTATCGGGGAGTTTACAATCTCGCTAGGTAGATTATAAACTAACACACACAAAAATACGGTGACATATACATAATGAAGAATGAATTTATATATATATATATATACATACATATTGAGAATCTAAATTGAGAATTTAAACTATATGTGTGTGTGTGTATATAAAAAGGGCTACTTTTAATATTGCTCATTATAATATCAAAAATGTTGGTTATCTTTATAGCAGTATTATATATAAATTAACAAAACAAAAAATAATACTGCATTTGTGATAATAATAATAAAATGTATGTATATAGAGTACTCACTCATTTTCATTCACTATTTTTTCGTGACATTCTTCATTAATAAATGCACTTTGTTTACTCATATTTAAAACACTTTGTACACAAATTATACGAGTACAGATATTCACTGTTGTACATAGATGATAAATACCTATACACCTATATACTTTCTCACAAACAGCTGATTACGTATTCGTCCGATTTCGGAGCAGCTCGTCTCGATTCGTGCGAGCTTCATAGAGTCGTACCATGAAATAAATACAAAGAGGAGTTGCTCTAACGCTGAAACTCTAAGCAGGCATGAGTCACCAGATTGGGGTGTTAGGTTATTTTCTTTACAGAATTTCTGGATTCGGTCTCCACGCTCAAGGCCTGCGATAGCTTAATAAAAGATTTTTAGAGACGTTGAAATGAAGTTATTATTGATCCTTAGGCAAAGTTGAGGCATTTAAAATATTTTTAGATCCCCAAGATAAAAATTGCGACCAAAATAATTATGTTGTTATGTTTTGCGGGGTTTATAAAAAATTTCTAAGATATTAATATGTTGCTGGTAATGTAATCTCAACATTGGAAGTGATTCAAAACTCTGAAATGTATTATTTTTTCGTACAAATTAATGTATTGATCTCGCCATGATTCTTTGGATTTAAATGGGACCACTGTACGGCTGGGTGATGTTCCAATTGTTATGTTAGCTCTTAGCTAAAAACTTGGATAGTTGAATAAGAGGATATAGTGGATAGCATGTAGGTAAAATTGAGGTGTGTATCAGTTAATCATCAACGAAGGGATGAAAGCGGTTTGCTTTTGACCAGATATTAGAAATCGGCTTACCAACGCGACGCGTTGTTTTCTGGCTTTGCCAAGTGCAAGGAATACGATACTCTCTGTGTGGGCAAATGGAGTGATAATATTTTATGACTAGGTACTTTTATTATTTTAAAAAACAAAACTTATTCTAAGAGAGAGCAATCACTTCACTTCACTTCTTATTTGAATGGCGCCAGGTGTGTATAATTTACACAATTCACGGCTATATAGTCACAACATAGCCACGGCTACGTTAGCTGTCAACACGATAATTGGCTATTGGCTACTGGGTGGCTACTGGCTACAGGATGGCTACTGGCTACTCGCTAGCTAGAAAGAATGAGGAGTTTTCTTACCTGCCTAACTGTTGATAATTCGAACCAATTTGAACCTTAAGTGCACGTATTGATAAGTATTTTGACCATAGAGATATCATAAGAAATTCTCCTCATTACGACAAGTTTACGTCACACACAGCGGGTAGCCGCCTAGCCGCCACAGGTCACTAGCCGCCACTAGCTGGCGGGCTAGCCAAAGCCATTCTAGCCGCCACTAGCCGGTAGCTGGCCGTCTAGCCAAAGCCAATCTAGCCGAGTAGCCGGCAGCTGTGTGTGCGTGCGTGTAGCCAAATAGCCAAAATAGCTGACTAACTAGCTGGCTTTTACACCACATATAGCCGGCTAGCTAAGCTATTGAAATTTCGGCTAGTTACCCATCGCTATCCGCCAGTGTCAGTATATTCTCAATCTGTCCTGTCAAGTGTCAGTCATTTTTTTTTTTTTTTTTGTAAATTTGTTCTTGACCATGGAAACTAAGTCCTTCAGTCGCATACATTTTATTTATAATATCACTATAATATAGTCCGCACATTCACTTTCACATAGTCTGCATGTTCAGTCACCGTCCAGTCATGTTTTAGTAAAATGGTGGTCATTGTACTAAAACTTATCACGGACTTTTTGAGACAACTTGTAAAGTCACGATACACATATTCATTTCATTTCACTTCACTGGTGCACATTTATATTGATCTTTATTAAATAAAATACCACCGATAATATGCAATAAAACTCAAAATACACGAATTTATGAAAATAAAAATGAAAATGCTACGTCACTCTGCAAGTTCCCGCCAAAAAGTCCCTGTCACTGTCATTAAACATCAGCGTTGCCAGTGTGACTTCACGATAGGTACGCACAGCACCTAAAAATAGTACGAAACTTAACTTTTGAGTACGCAGTGAATAGAAACTTATTCAAGTAATTTCTTAGATAAAGTAAGTTTATTCATTGCATTTTGTAAGTGCCGTTTGCGCACCGAAACCGAAAGATCAAAACCAAACCAGCGAAACCACAAACAGTAGCACAGAATGATGAATGATAGGATGAAAATTGGAATGGAATTTGGAATAAAAAAAGAAATACACCGGCTAGTGCTCTTTTTATGCTAAAACTTGCTTGACAGAAACTAAAATTATTTATCTTTTTTATTTTAATTTTCGAAATTTGTATTTTTTTTTTTGGCTTTACTATAAAATAGTACGCAAATTGGCGGAAGCGTATTGTCCGCGAGGCTTACGCTGAGCTTTGCATTTGTGCGAGGGCACATAATAGAGTGTAGGGTGTGACGTCGGCCTAGTGTGCGACGCGTCCTTAGCTTGGTTTAAACTAATCGCGCGACGCAAATCCGCCGTGATGTGACGTGATTGGTGATCACTCACACAAATGCAAAACTCAGCTTAGACCTCGCGGACTATACCTGAGAACGCTACCTAACGAAATAGTATGCAATGCGTACTAATGCGTACCATGGCATGATACCTCTATGCTTAAAATACCTGTCTAATCGTGAACTTAAGGTTCAAATTGGTTCGAATTATCAACAGTTTGAT
Source organism: Polyploca ridens (assembly GCA_951394255.1). Taxonomy (NCBI): domain Eukaryota; kingdom Metazoa; phylum Arthropoda; class Insecta; order Lepidoptera; family Drepanidae; genus Polyploca; species Polyploca ridens. Next base: position 9,440,323 of record OX596259.1, on the reverse strand, counting down.
AGGTAGGATGTAGGTAGGTATCATAAGAAAATTCCTCATTAAAACCAATTTGAACCTTTTGACAGGTGTTTTAAGAATAATAATATTTAATCTATCTAAAAACGCCCATTTCATAAAAAAATAACTAATATGATATGATTGCTATTATTTCTGTCTTAGTTTCACGGTTTCGAACGTGAACTACGGCAGGGGATTGCGTTATACCATCATCTCCCAGAGCTTTGTTATTACGAAGCTGTCCGAGAGCCTGATTGAGAGCTTGATTTTTCTTAATCTACCTGTTGAGAGCAGTATCTGACGAAAGTTGTGCTAATGGTATCTGATGTCCCTTCCTCATTAGCTCCAGATTCTCTTGCGAAAGTTTAAGACTTTCTGCCGTTCCGCTGAGGTGTAAAGTGTCACCTTCCCACTTCTCGATCCACTTTTACCTCGTTGTCGGCTCTCTCGTCAACATTGCCTGTGGTTTCCAGCAGGTCGATTCGGTTCTGTAGTTCTATTGAGAACGCTTCGGATCCCATGACAATTTGGGGTCGCGTACGTAGGTCGGAGAGTAGACTTCATCAATTTGACCTGTTCAGCTTTGTAGTTGATATCCAGAGTGCCTCTCACAAGTCGGTGATCACTACCAGTATTAAAACTAACTATTGATCACTGAGATGTCTCTGAATATGTACATTTTCGACGGATAATGTACATAATGAAGTCTATCTCGTTCCTTGTCACAAAGTCGGAGCTTCGCCACGTCCACCTCCTTTGGGGCCTCTTCTCAAAGAATGAAGTCATCAATAGACTCTAGATAGTTAACGAGCATTTGCCCCCTGTGATTTCGGCAACCCAAGCCATGCGATCCAACCTTCGATTCGCCGCATTCTTGTACTCCCACTTTGGCATCTATGGTGAGATATCATCACAAAACGACGTTGTAGTGAGCCTTGGTGCTGTTATTGAGTGCCTGATAGATATCTTCATATGTGGCCTCGGCTTCTGTCAGAGTCAGCGGATGCCAGCGCATATACCTGAAGCTGATCACCCTGAATACCTGAATGCCCTTAGTCACCACGCTGGGTAAACGGGTTGGTGACCGCAGAGCCAGCTCTTTTGCACCAGTAACGCTGCAGCCCGTTACTGGTTTGAAGTATTTAGAGGTGATCTAGCTTTGGATGGTTATCCCGCCATCGGTCGGCCGTCAAAGCCTCGTCAGTCAGCAGCAAGGTGCACCAGAGGCAGGTGAGGTTGACGTTTGGGGATGGATACGAGTTGCTGATTGCACCCCCTTACACCCCAAACCAAGCTGTTTCAGAGCCGTTCTTATCTCGGACAGGCTGATGTCCGGGATATCTTCGGTGTAGTGTTGGGTCAACTTGGCTCTTGCGACACTAACCGGAATTGGATCTGGTTTCTGTGAAGAGGTGTACAGCTGTCCATAGAACTTCTCGATCCCTCTCAAGATCTCCAACTTTGACGTAATGATGTTACCGGTGTCGGTCTTCAGCTTCGTCAGTTGACTTTGACCAATAGACAAACTCTCTTGCAAACACTTTGGAACCTTTGTTCCGCTTTATTTCCTTTTCACATGATGTATTAAAGAGGCGTAAATCGTATGGCATTGCGTTTAAGATGCCTATTTAGTTGCCGATATATTCGACTGTATCTGAACTCTACAACTTCATTTCACGTCATCGCTTCATGAGTTTGAGAGTTTCATCTGGGAGTTTTTGGGTTCTATTCGTGCGACGGGTCTTAAAGAACTTAGATCCTACCGCATGGACAGTTGGACAGTAATATTAAGTATATTGCATAAAATTAATTATCTTTAACCCAGTCCAGTAGTGGCACATACTGTTGTCTATATTTTCAATTGCTTTAAAGTTGAAGTTATCAGTTTTAGAGTCACCCAACAGGTTTAACATTTCTTTAACGTGTCATGAACTCATAACCATTTACTACTTAATGAATTCCCAATTATACACATTATGTGTTGCTCACAAATCCGTGAGTTTGATGTTATGAATACCTTATAGCCAGAAAGTATTATTTTCCTTAAATATAATGGCACTCTGAGCCACTCCACGTTTAGACACTCATGAAGAAAGAAGTGGATTACAGTATCTAGAGTATGAATATAATGTCCAAGTACAATAGTGGGAATAGGTTCATGTACATACATTCCCATGTTCGTCAACAGGTTCTTGCACAACTTGTTCAGGAGCAGCGTCATGTTGTTTTGCAGGAACATTAACAGCGCGATGAACTCTGTAATGAGCTCGTTGCCAACATGCATTGCACACTCGAGCATTTACAAGAATCTATAATAAGAAGTTCAATATTAGTAATGTTATATATTAAAATAATAAATAATAATCACCATGATTCTTCAAAAATAAAGTAAGTACATACCTGTCTTGGAGTAATAAGACCAGCAATATAAGCTCTCTCAGGTCGTCCTTCAGGCAATGGTCGAGACAGTCTTCCACTTCTTTGAGACACAGATATTCCACAATGGACACATATTGAATGATGTCCTAATTGCTGTTCAGGTCTACGTTGACCGTGATCAACCTCAGATATCACCAGTTCAAAACATTCTTGACACAATCTATCCATGTCAATCACCTAAAAAAACATTTATGTTATTTACATATTATAATACTATACCTTGTTGCTCTATTCAATGAAAAATCAAGATGAATGAAATGAAAAATGAAATCATCAGGAATATGTGAACACTTTAGTACCAAGTCACACCAATTATCTATTGCACTGTTTCAATAAGTTAGAACCCTAGTATGACATGACATTGTGTTCAGATATTTCTGATGCTGAATGTTTACAGGCACTTCCAATACTTTTAGTTATTTTAAGAATCAATTCACAACATCTTTCTATGATATTGTTACAATAAATCAGTTTGTATGTTGTGTAAAAATAATAACTATTAATACTGATAAGTTTTAACAGTTGTTGGAAAGATAATTTCCTTTATTAAAATATGGGACACACAATACAACAGGCACAAAATAAACTTCTGTATTGCCTGTTTAACATAATTATTTGAAATGTCTTTTTCATAATTATCTACTATGATAATGGTATGGTAGGTATTTAACATACCTCTCTGGTAGTCCACTCCTCAAGTAATGATACAATATCTGGAGTCATGTCAAGTATATCATAAGACTGACGATTGGCATGCAGTGCAATGTTGCAATTGAAACATTGTGTTTGCATAGTCATTATGAATATCTAGAATATAAATAAGTTCTTTGTTAAAAATTTAATTTTTTATACTAGTTTTTTTTGAGTGACTGTACTTTTTTAATGTTGATTGTACTTGCATTGTCATCCAATATGTATACCAAATATCAAGTCGATCCGACCACTGCAAGTGGGTGAAATTCGACCTGCAAGATTCCACCCGAACAAACATACATACATATATTGCAATTTAATTAAAGGTTGTAATAAAGATAAAAAATACTAGGTAGATTGATTACAGTTTTTCAATTCGGAATCGATCAAATTCATAAATAAAAAGAAGTAAAATAATGTCAAAGTCAGTGAAATCGGTAGAAAAGGAATAAATAATTTTAATAGAGTAGTGAGAGTGATGTACAAAAGGTAGTTGAGGTTGTTGAGCCAAATCGTTGAGCAAAGAGTGGCGCGGGTTATATTATACACAGGGTCAACAAATCCAATTAGAAAGGCAAAAATCGGGTCCAGAAAGCACAGCACAAGTCGGAAAAAGGTAAGTAGTACGAGAACCGAAACATAACAGCACGGGAGCGAGGGCGAGATCCATCTCTAACTGACATTGACAAAGTATGACGTTTCGCCTCTGACACTTCAAACGCCATTTTTTTATTATATTAGTGATGCAACATTATCGCTTCTCTTGCCAGTTTATTGAAATTTAGATAAAGAATTAAACTAAAACCCAAATCGATAAATTTATAAAAGTATACTGTACGTGTTCATAATAATTTATTCTTTAATGTGAACAATCCTTTGTTTCTGTTAATTGTTTTTTTTTTAAACTCGAGTTTATTTTCGCTTAACTTGTAATCCTTATTTAGCGGAGGTGCGAATATAACAGCACATTTTTTAGCAGCAAAACAGTTTTAATTTCACATTTATAATATTAGTTAGTATGGATATAGTAGGCTAGTTGGATTTTCGCTTGGATTTTCAGAAAATGTCCTCAAAAAGTGAAATACTTATATCATCAACCTGAAAGCCAGTAAAATCTCCATATAGAGCATCTATCTACCTAATTAGTTCATTCCACTCTTTACTATACAAATGGTAATTTCAGATTCTGGCACTTAAGAGGAAATACTAGTGGCGTTTTTTCCATACAACCATAATCCTCAGTTTCCTCTCTGGATAATGACACTAGAGCGATGATTATTTTACCATGCAATCTGTAGGTACAACTGTATGTCACTCGGTTTTGTTTTTCTCCATAAATTAAATATTATAAGAATTAGGAGCCTTCTAAAATCACAAAATCTTACCATTTTTAACGCCCTTATCAGACATCCAGCGAACAAATTTGACGAATATAAAAAAAAAACAAAGGAAAACCGACAGACATAGCCAAAGCCCTTCTTATTATGATTATTGTTTTTGTTTTTTAAATCGATCCAGTTTTTAACCGACGAAAAAACGGAGGAGGTTTACAAGTCGACGCGTATATTTTTTTTTTGTTTTTATGTATGATCACGCATAACTTTTGACAGAGTCGTCCGATTTTGATAATTCTTTTTTTATTGGATAGGGTATACCTCGAAGGTGGTCCCATATAAATTTGGATACAAATAACCTACCCTAAGGGTTGGGAAAATAGGGGTGATTTATTGTTCACTCACAGATTTTAATGCTGAGTTGTGTATTACATCGCATACAACATACACAAATTACGCATGTAATCATTAGTAGATTATAGCCACAAAAAATTATAAAATAAAAACTTTTTAACAAAAAAATTAAACCACCGAAAAAACTGAAAAGCAAAAAATAATTTTGAATATAACTTGAATTTTATAAGGTTTTGCAGTCGGGGATAAATAAACGAATATTACAATAAAAAATACATACCTACGTAGGTTATTGGTTATTTTCGGTGGTTTAATTTTTTTGTTAAAATGTTTTTTAGAGGAGAACACTGGGCATTACGAAATAGCGATTTCGTCAAATTTAAATAGGTATAATCGGTCCAAGTTGTAGTTGTCTCTATCGCTCGCGGGCGGGATAGCTAGGGCACAGCGCGACAGCAATAGATATGCTAAAAATCTATTTTTCAAATTTCTTGCAGCCATCCTTACCTCTTAAAGGAATACCTACCTATATATTTTGCAAAGGCGGGTCCAGACATGCACGCGCACGTAGGGCATCGGAACCGGGAATTCCCGGTTCTGAGGGTTGCAATAAGAACCGGTTCTTTCGATTAATTTTAAAAAGTCGTTTAGGATGGATCAGTAAATTTCGTAGAACAATCAAAACACACTATAGGTGGTTAGTGACGCAGCATGAAGCTACTTGTGGCGATTAAATAATATTAATAAAGCAAAACGGCAGCTTGTGAAGAGCATGTTGGTGTGTAGCGACACCAAACTCCAGCTATTTAACTATTTTTAATTGATTATGTGTATAATTATTAACTATTATTAATTGATTATGTGAATTATTATGTTTATGCAATATTTGAAATTCCTATTATGTTCCTAAAATTTAATAATACCTATAAGTAATTAATTGTTCATCATCTACATATCCTGTTCCCAGCTATTTGTGATCGATGCAATATGTTCGCTTCTTCCATTCTGCCTTTCTATCCGTCATAACAGCATTCACACCTTTCTTATTTACATTATCTTTCTCACGAACTATCCATCTCTTTTTCGGTCTTCCACTTCCCGTTTATCCAACCACTTCCATATTCATAACTCTATTACTCATGTGGCTTTCATTCCTCCTCATAACATGTCCATACCGCTACTTTCAAGCTTCCTCTTATGTACTCATTATTTATCATATCCATTCTTGTCACACCATACATCCATCTCAACATAATCATCTCAGCTGCATGTCTTTCATCCATCTTCTTTACGTAATGCCCAACATTTTGAACCATATATTAAGACTAAGATCTGTCATCACGGACTATTCAGGGGTATCCTTGGATCACATGTTTATTTTGTGATCTGGCGCCATTTCATCCAACCTACATCGTTCTGCATTTGTGAACCGAGGTACCAGAAGTCGTAGAAGACTGGTACTGAAACTCCATCAAGTAAAATAGACGCGAAAGTAGAAATACCGCCAAAATCGCAGAACATATGTTCAGTTTTAGTTCAGCTTATTTTCAAGCTCTCTCCAGCTCTTGTAGCCATTTCACCATCCTACTCTTTCAACGAAAAAGCATCCATTACCACGTTATCTATATATATTACCATTAAGATAAGGCATCATAGCAGACCCTTAGTGTAAGCCGACACCTAAATTGAACGTATCGGTATCTATAATTTATTTGTTGTTATGTACAGTCGCGGTCTAAAAATGTTTACCACCTTATGATCTATAATCGCTTGCAAATTTCTGTTTCATAAGGTTGACCATAAATAAAATGACCTTTGATAGGCGTGCGTTGTGTTTCATGAAAAATAAATTCAAAGAGGTGTTATACCTAGTAAGAATTGAGTTCTCTTGATATAGCACTACATATAGAGTTTGCAAATATAAATCCGCCTTTTGCTGCAAGCTTACTTTATTACCTTTGTATTTTTATTGAGATTTTTATTTGCTTACAAACGCTTGACAAATGTCACAATATAATAAAAAAAAAACATTTTATTAAATGAGTTTACATATTCAAAAAGGCATTGACAGCCTTTTTGCTATGTTCGATACTTAAAAACATATCATAATTTTAAAATGTAATATGTTTGTTGATATGACATATTAGACCTTATTGCGCACGGTATGAGATGGAATCCAGTTTGAAAAGTGATAAACATTTTCAGTCCCCGACTGTACATGTTAGGTACATTTTTATTAAAATAAACTAATATAAATAAAAAAACTGGATTGTTAAAAGACTTGATTACATTTATGTTATTTTAATCAAAAGCTGTGATTCCCAATTCACTGTTTGATTGTCATTCTACGTCATATTCGTTCATAGAAAACAATTTTATTGTTATACCTACTACCTATAAAGTTTTTGATGATAAATTAATAAAAAGATCAAAAGTTTATATCGAACAATGATATTATAATAGAGATATGCTACCCTCATACTAAGCGGCGTTCAGTTATTGTTGAATTAGGTGAATGCGATAGATAATACGGAACGTATGGTACAGAAAGAGATAGCTATATGCAGCCGCTAAGCAAAATTACGACAATTGTCTGAATTTGTCTGCAACAATTAGCGTGCGTTAATGCGATATCTACCTCTTTTTATTATAATATCATTGATATCGAATAATTAATGGAACCGAAAGAACCGGGTACCCGGTTCTGGATTAGAACCAGAACCGAATAAACCGGTTCTCAAAATGTGGCCGGTTCTCGATGCCCTACGCGCACGTACCGTACGTGCGTTTGGTTCGCAAGCATCATAGGAAAATAAAACCTTTTTAACAAAAAAATTAAACCACCGAAAAAACTGAAAGCAAAAAATAATTTTGAATAATACTTGAATTTTATAAGGTTTTGCAGTCGGGGATAAACCAATAACCTACGTAGGTATGTATTTTTTATTGTAATATTCGTTTATTTATCCCCGACTGCAAAACCTTATAAAATTCAAGTTTTATTCAAAATTATTTTTTGCTTTCAGTTTTTTCGGTGGTTTAATTTTTTTGTTAAAAAGTTTTTATTTTATATTTTTTTGTGGCTATAATCTACTAATGACTACACGCTTAATTTTTGATTTCTTTTGATGTAATACACAACTCAGCATTAAAATTTGTGAGTGAACAATAAATCACCCCTATTTTCCCACCCTTAGGGTTGGTTATTTGTATCCAAATTTATATGGGACCACCCTCGAGGTATACCCTATCCAATAAAAAAAGAATTATCAAAATCGGACGACTCTGTCAAAAGTTATGCGTGATCATACATAAAATAAAAAATAAAAAAAATATACGCGTCGACTTGTAAACCTCCTCCGTTTTTTCGTCGGTTAATAAGTATGGACATGTTTGCGAGCGGTAAGCAAGTAGTTCGCGTGCAAGTTATTGGCCCTGATTCTGTTGTTCACAACTAAACTAATTTTAATGTCACTATGTCTCGTTCTAACAAAAAACATAAGAAAAGGATGTAAGAAATTTAGTCCTGTCAAATTAGTCCAATGCTTGTTTTCAATATAAATTTAGTCGCCATCTATGGCGGTGACGCCTAAATACACGCAAAATAAGACAGCAAAGATTAATTTGACAACTTAAAATATGTTCTATCCTTTTTCAATCATGTTCGTAAGAAAGAGATAAGATGTAACTAAAATTAGTTTAGTGCGATTTACAACAGAATCGGCACCATTATGTCTTCTCGAGAACGCGAACAGTGTGGTACGGTTCGCATCTTAGGAACCACCATTGGACATGTTCACATGAAGAGACAGTCAAAAGACTTGTTCGCGAACACATCGCGTTCCTTGTACCCGAACTGATGGCGTACATGGGCGGGCGCACAATGTGACGCGTCCATAGCCATTCGAGGCGCGTAGTATGCAAGGTTTGTGCGCGTGCACAGGTCTGAACCCACCTTTATGCATTAATAAAATTTCCTTTATAGCTGTGGATTATGATGTATTTTTTAGCGAGTAAATTTTTAGTACTGTGTATGTATGCTGTTGTCCTTCTGGCAATAGGTTTGGCTGTAGTGGTTGCACTGGCTGTGGTAGAGGAGGTGCTTCTGGAATATTGGTATCTGCTGTATCAACATCCATATTGCTCTAGCCCACTGTTGCTTCTGCAGATCTGTTAGCATCATGGTATACCTGCCTATGAAGCTCTCTAGTAGCTGCCATCCAACATGCACGACAAACTCTTTCCAAATGTGCTTCCTAAAACATGAGAATTCATTTTGTATGTATGTATGCTTAGATCTTTAAACCTACGCAACGGATAGTAAAAACCGCATCAAAATCCGTTGCGTAGTTTTAAAGATCTAAGCATACATAGGGACAGACAGCGGGAAGCGACTTTGTTTTATACTATGTAGTGATACTGAATCACTATCACTACATAGTTAAAACCACGCAACGGATTTTGATTTTTGATGCGGTTTTTACTATCAGTTGTACGTAGTATTTATATACTCTGAGCTATCAGTTAGATCATTTTACCGTCATCATCTTAACATTTTTTATTTTATTATATATATATTTTAAGATTTATATATATAATACATGCATGTTATAATATACAGAACATATAAAAAAGTCAATGTTTCGGAAACACATATAATTTTTTGCGCTTTCTTGCTAATGCTGACTTAACTTTACGACCTAGTAAGTATATCAAAATGCAGCGCTCGTAGTGTAGTAATTAGCCGTTCTTAATCGATCGGCAAAGTTAAGCTACGTCTGTCGTGGTCGGTACCTGGATGGGTGACCGCCTAGTGGTATTTCAAATCGAGCGTTTCCGTGCTTCGGAAGGCACGTAAAGCCGTTGGTCCCGGTTATCACTTAAGGTGGCCCTCTGTGGCCGGCGCAACTTCAACGCAAGCATAGTCTAAAAGCTTGTTGTTTCATCCAACGTAATGTTTGGCTGCGAAAAAAGAGAGACAGCATCAGGGCCGTCGGTTATCAGTCGGTAAATTCCGCTGATCACTCGCGGCCGCTTCGCTAGGTCGTAATTCATGATTTCGCATTCATAAAACTTGTTCCAGGAGTATACTTCTTGTGAAAAAATCTTACAAGTTTGTGAAAAAAAAGTTAGTTATTTAGAATCTCCAATACATTTGCAAGCCTGGTATCTAAATGTTTTCTTTACTTTTACAATTTATAGGTACACTAGATATGGCCAAAGTTCAGGCAAAAACGCTGTTTTTCGGAGGCTTTGAATGAATTTATTGCACACTTTTTTTTAATTACGCCTAGATACACGGCTAGATATAGCGCACAAGATACTAATTTGTTCAAAACATCTAACGAAATATGTTTAACAACGCCATAATAAGTACAGAGGTTTTGTATGAAAAGTATGACGAATTGAGTCCTCTTAATTGTGATAGTCGTTAAGCTAGCTGGATGCCTCCTAGGCGGCTTGAAAAATTCCAACAGTAGGTTGACCACTAGCCTACCTCCACCGATCCGCAGTGGGCATGCGTGGTGGAGTATTGCCCATTCCCTTTCACCCTCATTTGTGAAAGGAGGCCTGTGCTCAGCAGTGGGACATTATAGGCTGATGATGATGATATCAAAATGATGTACTACGGAATTGTATATATTAAAAATATCTACATAAAAATCCGCGATGGTATATGTCTATATCCTATGGATAACCCACAGTGGTGCCGATTCTGTTGTAAATCGCACTAAACTAATTTTAGTCACATCTCATCTCTTTCTTATGAACATTATTGACAAAGGATAGAATATATTTAAAGCTGTAAAGGACTAAAATTCTTACATCCTTTTCTTATGTTCTTTGTTAGAAAGAGACATAGTAAGATTAAAATTGGTTTAGTTTTAAACAACAGAATCAGGGCCAGTAACCATTTTTATGCGAATGAGATTTAATTTTTTTGTGGGTTATACTTTCGAAGTTCTTTTGCCTATACCTGATATTAAATTAATTTTCAAAGGCGATGATAGCTCAGTGGTAGTGACGTCGGATACCGAGATGAAGGTCCCGGGTTCGAATCCTACAATGAGCTTGAGCTTTCGGTGAAGGAAAACATCGTGAGGAAACCATAGCACGGTGGTAGGGTACTTTGTAGTACCCGCCTGGCTGGCTACCACCCTCAAGTTGAAAATCTGTCGCCAAGCACCTTTCGGTGTGTTCCGACAGCTGCACTTGAGAGCCAGTTCCTTCTAGGCTTTGTGTGCTTACCACCTTCGGCCGCATCATCACTTACCATGGTGAGATTGCGGTCAAACACAGGCCTATAAATAATAATAAAAAAAACCTTATCTAATTAAATACGTTAGTTACAACAGGCATTTAGGGTGCTTTTCCACCAGAGATGTGCTATGCTACGTTGCTATGGATGCGTTTGATATCCACCAATCATATTCATTGGTGCACATAGCTTGGCACTGGTGGAAACGGATTCAACTAAGATATGTTTTTTATATGGAAGGATGCGTGCTATGGATGGTCACGAGTGGTGTAGCTATGTTCAGAGTAGAGTACCTACAGTAGGCCCGCGTTTGTCGCTGAAAGTAGATATGCCATCGTGGAAGCAAAAAGTTATTTTATATCTCGCGCCGCCCTCGCCGCTTCCCTACTATCGATACATCACATAGCTCGAGCTTTGCAATTTCCTCGCGCAGCTACTTTACGGCGGACATTTTCATAGCACATCTTACTCGCACCGCTACATAGCTTAGTATCAGTGGAAACGGTCACATAGTTTCACAGCTTAGCTATTACATCCTCGCAGCTTAGCTGCATAGCACATCTCTGGTGGAAAAGCAGCCTTAATGTAGATAAAGTTTGCTCTTTACAGAAAATCATTATCATTTATATTTAAAAAAATATCACCGATTTAAAATGAGCAATAAACAGTATTCGCAACACTGTGAACAGTTTTAACTCATTTCCATCCAAAGGTTGCCTGGTGGAGATCACTTTTTGTGATAAGGCTACCCATTATGACTTCACTTTTTATACCTATGTAATTATTTTTTGGTGTAACAGTAAAGTGTTATCTATCAATCTATAGGTATTTTAGCTGTCTGTGATGGGCTTTATCCCATATGATTTGGCTGTTATTATTACAAAGTTCAGTATATATTTACACTTTTTAGGGTTCCGTAGCCAAATGGCAAAATATGGTACCCTTATGGATTCGTCATGTATGTCTGTCTGTCCATCCGTATGTCACAGCCACTTTTTCTCGAAACTATAAGAACTACACTGTTGAAACTTGGTAAGTAGATGTATTCTGTGAACCGCAAAAAAAAAAACAATAAATTTTGGGCGTTCCCCATATTTAGAACTGAAACTCAACAATTTTTTTTCATCAAACCCATACGTGTGGGGTATCTATGGACCGCAGCACTCGTCTAGTCTACAAACTACCAAGAGAACTAAAGTTGTCTAGTCGTAGCGTCGCGCCGCGCGAGCTTGCCGCGCTGTTTGGACACACCCTTAGAGTTTTTAGATGACCCTACCAGGGCTTAGAATGACTCATCCGAATCAGACATAGTGGCCCTATTCAAAAATGCCACACTTAATAGTAGACATGTGCAAACGGTCATCAAAGATTTTCGATTTTACTGCACATCATTTTATGCTGTAGTCTGCTTGATTTTCCATGTCGATCTGCTGCCGTAATTAGCGCCGAAGCATGTTTTTCTATAGAAAATGAATGAAAGCCACAGCAATATCGTTGGATCTGCCAGTTACTTTCGCATTTATAATATTAGTATGGATTTAGAAAACCCAAAAAGCTAATATATCTTGGAAATACCTTATCCCCAGAGAATTTTGATTGATAGACCTTTTATTTTATTTAGATTTAAATAGTCAAAGGACAGACCTTATTTCAGTAGTACCCAACTGATAACGCGCGTCGTGAATCTTCGTTCGCACAGAAAAGAAAGTATGGCCCCGAAGATTTACGAAAGAATGCTTAAAACTTTCTATCAACCTTATATCACTACTATAAGGTTCATAATACACTGCAGCTGTTAGTTCCGTCTCACTCGCAAGTCACGCCCCTCCGCACACATGGCGGCAGCTGACGACCAATAGCGTTTCCCGCGCTTTGAAAATGTATCTTCTGCGCAGGTACATCGGTAAGCCCTATCAGTTGGGTACTACTGTACCGACTGAAAGGATATACATACTCTTTACATGATAAAATGATTTATTTATCTATAGTACAATTGAATGTAACTTATTTTCTATGTTTCTTATAATTTGGCGACCGATCTCTGTCTCTCTTCTTCTTCTTTCCTTTTCGTTTTTTATCAATATCTCTTTTACTTTTTGGAGTCCTACCTCTTTTATGTCTCCTTGACTCTTTATGAGAATCTGATGAATCAGAACTTCTTCTCCTACCGCTTTTTTTCTTTTTACTTCGTTTTTCAGAATCAGATTGAGAACTTAAGGAATCGTTACTACTATGTCGCTTCTCTTTCCTCCTCCGACTGGATCTATCTTCACTACTAGAAGTATCTCTTCTGTACTTCCTACTTCGTCCATTTGATGAATTATCATGTTCCCTTTCTCTCCTAGACTCACTGTATTTTTTTTCTTTGTTGTCTATATTATTTGATTTCTGACTTGACGATCCTTCATCATGTTCTGTTGATATTTGCAGATGTTTTTCCTTCTTTTTATACTCATCATATGAAGCGGCATCTGAAATTATATGAAAGCATTAACAATATTTTTATTCTGAGGTTTCTTTTAACACACTGTATATTATACAAATATGAAGCCATGTATTCACTTCAAAATATAAGAGTACATTGTACATACTAATTGAACACAATTATTGTTTATTAACTGGGTACAATTTGCCCATTCTGTTTGATTTGATGTTACAATGAAATGTTGCACAGTATACATAAATACGCTGTTTGTTACAAAATTTAAATCATAGCACTCAAATAATATTCAGGCAACAGTGTTTACTTACAAGCAAATGTTAAAAAGTAAATAAATAGCTTAAAATTGTTTTGTCCACAAGTTTCAAATTACTGTCCAAGTGTTGTACCTTACTACCTCCTGGAGGAATACACACTTAAATTAAATTGGATGTCCTCACACAAATACTCGACCAAATCTGTGAAGAGAAATTAAAAGAAAATAAAATACTTCGCAAAAACAGTATGGTAATGATGGTAAAAGGTAGCAACACTTGGACAAGTAAAATATCAAAAAGTTGTGTTCCTGCGCGTGAGTAAGGTCGCCAGAGCTCATAGGGGAGGGGGGAAAGGTCGGTAACGCGTGAGCGATGCTTCATGTGTTGCAAGCGTCCGTATGGCTACGTTAACCGCTTACCATCAGGCGGGCCGTATGCTTGTTTACCGACTTAGCCGTATAAAAAAAAAAAAAAAAAACTTAATATTGTAGATATTAAAGCATTTTTTGACCACTTTAGAGATTAGTACTTACTTATAACTTTGGACTCCTTATCATATTCGGACTTGGTAACTGGATGCATCATGAATTCACTCAAGCTGACCATCTCCTTCTTCACAGCAATGTCAACCATTACTCGACCATTATCTTCATCTAAACTCACAACCTGCAATGAGAACATTAAGGGCCTTAAAAGAGATCGTTAGGGGCTTTAAATGAGAACATTAGGGGCTTTAAATGAGAACATTAGGGGCCTTGAAAAGCCTTAGCTGTCTCACAGATACCCCTGGTGTTGTAAGCATCTATAAGCTTTGGTAACCACTTTCTATCAGGTAGTGGACTGACCATATGCTTATTAGATTCCTTAGTTGTAAAAAAGAAAAAAAGTCTCATAAATTCTCAGTCCAAAATCAATCTTGATATGGTCTTGAGCAAAATTTACACTACCTTCAGTGATAAAAATTTATCCTCACCTTCCCATAATAACCACTGAATTTTCCTGTTGTAATTTTCACAAATGAGTTCTTCACAATGGGCAGCTCTTCACCTTTACTGTCTTTAGCAATTTTGTTCTTTTGATTATCTGTAACTACTTTGTCAGCTCCTAAACCAAGGCCCTTTGGCCGTAACTGTGGTTGTTTGTACTTTGATCTGTAATAAAGATTTTATTTATTATAATCAAAATTAAGCAGCTATATTATCTCATTAAAAGATTTAACTTTGACTGGAGTATAAGTATATACTCTGACATCTTTTAAACACATGATGGCTCAATGATGCTTATTTATGCATTCAGGATTATTTTTGCCAATCAAAACATCAACGAAACTCAGTCCCCCTTGTTACAAAATAAGGTTTAAGCCAAGTCTTTTAAAAGCCAGGTTATAAGATAGCCCCAGCTCTTTCTGTTATATTACATCAGAAAGTGATGGATATATTTAAAACCCGGCTTTCACTAGACTTGTCTTAAAACTTATTTGTCATAAGGGGGGATAGGTCTATGTTTTTATGGGCATTATTTACATTAAGGAATCTTAACCATATTTTATCTTCAGACCCTGATTACTATGTGTGACTGATCAAACCCATCAAAATAACCCAAACTTGTTGGATCTGCTAATCTATTGAGGAGTTTTATAATATCTACCTCAATTTTCTTTTGTCTTATACTTTAAAATTATAATTATCTGATGCAACTAATTTAACAGCAGTTTCTAAAGTACTCACTGTTCCTTATTAGGTGTCCATCCCATACCTCGCAGCATTGCCATTCCAAACTCCTGTATTGGCACTGATTCATAGTCATCTAGGGTTGACTGTTATAAAAAAAGTTATTAATAAAGAGGCAATTCAAATATAGTATCTTTCATTTACAAACATATCCAATTAAAAGCAGATTATACAGGATTTTTATTTATGTACTTTTAAAAATAATTTTAATTGAAAAACAAAATTTAATAATTCATGAATGGTAGGTTTAAGATGGGGTTGTATTAAAAATCAAAAAGGAATTTATTCAGTTTAGGCCCTGGTAAGGCACTGATGAGAGTTAAGTACATACAATTGAATTTACCACTGGTTACACTTACATACATTGTTTTTGAAATGGCTCAAGTAGAAATTACTTAATATGGAAAATAAAAGAAACATAAAGACCAAAATCTTTAGACTAACAAACTGGACAAGGTCAGCTTCAAAACTAATCAGAATTTAAACTAAAATTAATTGTAAACAATTAATACCTCTTTCTGTCCATCCATAACAGGTTTTGCAGGTACAGGTACAGTAAACGTCGTAGTTTCAACCTTAACTTCCTTCTTGGCTTCCTGCATCAGCTCCCTTATTGCCATTTGTTCTAATGAATCTTCCTGAACATTCTCATCTTGTGGTTCTTGCTTTATATCTGGTTCTTCTTTTACATCTGGTTCTTGTACAGCACTTTCTACTTGCTCTGCAATCTGCTTTAATCTTTCAGCAGTGATAAGAGTGTTTGGTTTCATGACAATGACAAGAGGTGCTTTCTCCTCGACCTCTTCACCTCTGGAATGATAACAGATGATGATGAAACATAAAATGGTATGAACCACCTTTTTTAACGAACGCACATTATTTGGTTCTGAAATTTACTAAGCATATTTTTAATAGTTCTTTGACCATGATATTAATTTGGTCAAATCAAACAGATTTCAATTTAATCCCTTGACTTGCGGTTAAAAAATAACAATTGATTTCTATTGTTTTCCTCGCCCGCGCGGATAGTCATACAGACAAAGGATTAATAGATCTAATAGACTGGACTAGAGTTGTGAATAACGTTAGAGTGCAATGGACAGAGTTGGAGGAAGCCTATGCCAAAAGGCACACTGAACTGTGGGACATTCTATAATTGTCTTTTGTTCCAAACAATTACTGTGATCAAAAAATTTACCCTGTTTGGTAATAAAAGGCTATTATTATTATCATAATAAAAGACATAAACATACTAGTTCTGATTGACCTATCAAAACACAGCTTAACTGCTAGGGTTATAAATGTGAAATTTTGCACAAAGTCCCTAAACCCATTGGTTCTCGCGGGGGACACACATCCTATTATAACAAGTGATGTCATTGTTATAATAACGAGCCAAGGTATTACAGTGTGGAATGCAAATTAAAAAATAAATAAAGAAGGCAACAAAGAAGGATGGCTTTTTTAAAACTATAATAACTAATTATCCCTTTAGGGCCTAAAGGGATAGGGGATTGCAGGTGGAAAGCTTATTATACATACATACCAACTTATTGTTGCCTGTTTGGCTAAATCAGATTGTTCTCTCCATTTTAGACAGGCTCAAATTCATAATATATACACAAATTGAGGTTACATGTAAACGGACATTACGTTTTTTTTCTGAATATGTAAATGCGTAACTACTTACCCCACGACTTTTATAGATTTTTCTTCGACACATTCTATGTAATCTCTTTTCTCCTCAACGATGGGTTTATCGACTTTTTTCGTTTTCTTGAAACCGAACGATATTTTTTTGGGTTCCATGTTTGATTTCATATATTCAATATCTCAATCTTAGATGTGATGTGACTATAAAATACATGTTCAGTTTATAGAGCTTACACGATTATATTCGTTAGTAGAAAACTCACGTTTTAAGAAAAGAAATACCATTTTTATTTTTTTATTTGTATTATGCTATGCTTGATTGGCTTCGCTATTTTTTGCAAAATAATCAGTGTTGCCAGCACAGATTGAGATTTAGAACGCAGGATGTTTGAAAAGGAACGAATTTCGCGGTGAAGGAACGTAAATGAAAAATAAGTTAAAAAAATATATTTGTTCATTTTAGAAGTACTGTTCGAGTTATTTTAATTAGTCAGTGGAATGCAGGCGACAAACATCTTGAATATTATTATTGCAGATCATTAATCATTATCAATCCCAAAGTAACATAATTAGTAATAAGTAGATCAACCATTCAATGACGAAAACGGCTCAAAAAATACTGCAAATACGAAACTAAACCAAATTTGTTAAAATGTAATTTACTTTCCCTTAAAATTATAATTAAACATCTCCAAATAAACACCAAAAACAGTAGGACAGTCCAATGATATTATAATAGAGATATGCTACCCTCATACTAAGCGGCGTTCAATTATTGTTGAATTAGGTGAATGCGATAGATAATACGGAACGTATGGTACAGAAAGAGATAGCTAAATGTAGCCGCTAAGCAAAATTACGACAATTGTCTGAATTTGTCTGCAACAATTAGCGTGTGTTAATGCGATATCTACCTCTTTTTATTATAATATCATTGAGGACAGTCATAAGAAAACTCCTCATTAATAATAAAAAAGATTTGCGATTTATTTACTCTTATGAACAGTTTATTCTTCTTCTCATGCGTGTCACTCTTGATAGAGTGGTCGTGGTCGTCATGACGTGTGATTAATGGCGCGCTTCACAAGACGCCGCCATTCGTCCCCATCAACGACTGCACCAGAAGGGCATCAGCCTTCTGGTGCAGTCGTTGATGGGACCGCCTATTGCGACCTTAATTTGGTCGGTCCATCGCATGGGTGATCTCCTACGTGCTCAAATTGTAATTTTGCCAAATTTTTACCATATCTTGTAAACATTTAGTTGGATTTGTCTTGTTGATTTTTGAGGTGAAAAATGACACAATTCTTTGATAAAGTCACGAAAATGAGACCGAACCTACGAACTGGACCCAAAAAGTACGAACTTCGTACTTTTCGTTCCCTTTTGGCAATGCTGCTAAACTGTCAACTGACCTTCAACTGACGCAACTGACTGACTGAGTGACAAAGACAGACAGCAGTCAGCAATGACATTGTTGATAATATTCGTCAAAAGGCAGGCAAAGGTACCATAGAGCCTAGCCTTATTTGAGTTTTCTATATGATTGTATTATATTTGTGAGTGAACTGAAAATTACGATGAATATTATGAAGGTGTTTCAGTACAGTGGTGGCCATTGTACTAAACTTCACGGACCTTTTGAGTTAGGTAACTTGAAATGTCACGATACCTACACGTAATTCATTTCATTTTCATTGTAGTTTTCAATATTTTTTCGTACTTGCAGTTTTCACTTGGTGATATCGGTGATTGACGATGATGACCTTATGGAACTTCTATAGAAATGAACCACAGATATACGGAGCTTATAGGTAGGTAATCGAAAAGTAAAATGACCACCATTTTACTAAAACATGACTGGACAGTGACTGATAATGCGGACTATGTGAAAAATAAAAAAACGTAACTAACGTTACCTGGAGTCTCACAGACTCTGAAGAAAAGCTTTTTATACACCAACCTTTATGCGCGCACGTGTGACCACGTCAGCGTTGCCAGACGTCCCGATTTTTAGCCCAAAATTAAATGTCCCGCGCAGGACAGGCTCAGTCCCGCTTTTCAAAGATTAATCGACGGTGAAAACAGACAGAGAAATGAAAAAGACGTAGAAGTGGGAAATTATAAAGACACGACTGTACAGAAATG
The DNA here is from genome assembly GCA_951394255.1 of Polyploca ridens. Taxonomy (NCBI): domain Eukaryota; kingdom Metazoa; phylum Arthropoda; class Insecta; order Lepidoptera; family Drepanidae; genus Polyploca; species Polyploca ridens. Next base: position 9,421,019 of record OX596259.1, on the reverse strand, counting down.
GCACCAGCTTTCCCGTGATGCGTCTTAAACACCACAGTGGTGTGGAGAACCGCGCCAAGACATACAAAATCAAACTTCTAATGCCCTGTTTCTATAAACAAAAACGAATCGTTTTGCTTACGAATGGTAGGTTTTTTTATTGCCAAACTGGTCATATAGATCATTTCGTAAACTAATTTTACCCGTGATAGCTACTTCCATCTGGAGGGTCTGCTATGCAAAGCTTTGAGGTCTTTGCTTCATTAATAGTAGGTAGTATTCATTATAAGAGTCTTAATTTTAACGTGCTAAATTTGTATGTGCCGCATATTTTGAAGCTCGCAAGGGAATCAAAACCTATAATAGGGTACTTCCCGTTGACCTAGAATTATAAAATTTGGCAAGAAGCAATTTCATGTAGGTAGCACAAGTAAAGGAAGAAATCCGAAAAGCTTTTTTGTAGTTACAAGAGGTTTTTTTTTTGCCATTCTATTACAACACAAACGAAAAAAAGGTGAAAAATCTTCGAGACTCGATTCCCGTGATGAATGAACTATTTACATACCTACAAGTTTCTACGGATCTCTCGGTGCGCGAGTTCGACTCGCACTTGGGCGGTTTTTTCTTTTTATGTCCCGCTTTCGGCGATAGAATCCCGCTTTTATTACTCAAGAAGTTACAAAATCCAGCTTTGCCCGAAAAAAATCTGGCAACCCTGGACCACGTCGAGCGCAGGTGGGTACGGTACTGCGGGTGCACTGCGGGTGGTGGGGAAAAGGTACACGGAAGCGCTGTATGAATAGTTGCGCGTACGATTAGTTTTTGTTTGAGAAGAATCCTCGGAGTCTGTGAGACCAAAGAGTTTAGTAACTATCCATAAAGGAAAAGAGGGAAAAGACTCGGGTCTTCGGGAACTTCGGGTAGGTAGTTAAGGGTTAATTCTAGTATCTTACTAATATTGTGCTAATTAAAGTCGTAAACTTAGCTTCGTAACGGAGAAACGGATTTGGATGAATGAAGCTTGGCACATAGATGGACCATACCCAGGAATTACATATAGGATATTTTTTATTTAAAGCATAAGATCCTTCGGGAATGCGGGTAAAATAAATTATAACGGGTGAACGGTGTTTTGGGTAAGTACGTACTTTTCAACACTACGCTTACCGGCACTTTAGAATTACTTAATCTTATGTTTTACTCTATAAGTGAATTTTGTAAATTCTTTGGAGAAAATAAATTCTTTAACCGTAAATTATAACAAACAATAGATGCTTCTGAAATGGACTCTAGTACGGGCGGTGTCGGGCGCGTTGTAGGACCAACGAAATGAAATATTTTCGCGACATTATCGACATAATATTGGACTCGGCAAATGCTTTGTGACCCAGCTGCGATTTATTTGCTTGGAATGGGGCAATAAATTTTTATGTTGCTTAGTTACTGACATATCTTCCATTGTTTGGACCTTTATGGGTAAATAAGAATCGCAATTATAGGTACCTACTAGGTATATATAGCTCAGGAACTTTAAAATGAAATTTTGATGATTTTCAGCTTTTGGATGGTATCCAGCCAGGCGGGTCTTGCGGCGGCGTCGTGTGACGGGTCGCTCACTTCCCTCCAATATGGCGAGGAGGGCGATGGCTGCCACACGCGTCATACTTGTGAACAGGTGCTGCTTGTGGGGGTTGGTCTGCTTAAGTTTGCCATTTATTTATTTACTTATTAAATATAGATTCAGTCTACTTTGTAGTTTTGCCGCCGCGCCGGGGCACGCAATTGTTGTCAGTGCGATTAGAAAGTAAATATTATGTAATTAATCTAAGCTTGTTTTGAAAAGAGTAATTGCTGAGTTTATTGCCGGCTCTTCTCAGCAAATGCAACCTTTCGAACCGCTATTTGAGTATTAGAGTCAGACTTTTCATAAGTGCCTGCGAAGGTCTATTTGAATAAATGATTTTGATTTTGAATTTGAATTGAATTGAATTGGGTACTACAAAGTACCCTACCACCGTGCTATTACTTTACCTTATTCCTTTACCGAAAGCTACATTGCTCATTGTACGATTCGACCCGCGACATTCGTCTCGGCATTCGACGTCACTACCACTGAGCTATAATCTGCCTTAAAGTAAACCTTAAGTCTCAGAAAGTTGTAGCAATAATCAGTTGACTCGCGTTCCTGTTTTTTTTTTTCATAAGTAGATAAGTTATATTGGAAGCGCGGCACATCCGCGAGCCAGCATATAAATACAAAGATAGAAATTGGTGGCCCTGTCTCAGGAGAATTTATGATCAAGGCATAAGATTATTTTTAAATACACAGACTATAAGTACATAGGTAGGTTCTATGCTAGTTTGAGATCAGATGATGCAGTAGGTTTGTAAAACAAAATATCTGTGTCAAATGGGTAAGTATAAAGAGTATATCTTATATCTTAACTAATAATCAAAACATTCCTGCCACACAGCTACTATCCGTTGATGGTTTCATACCTCTAATTTCAACAATATTGCGGCAGGGATACCACAGGGTTCTGTCCTAGGACCAGTCTTGTACACCTTGTACACTGCTGATCTCCCAGAAGCAGAAGAGGTAACTATTGCAACATTCGCTGCTGACACCGCATTAGTGGCTAGCAGCACAGACCCCCAAATTGCTTCTAACATCCTACAAACCAGCCTCTGCAAGGTCCTAAAATGGCGCATCAAAGTAAGTGCATCCAAATCCATCCACGTCACTTTCACCCTAAGAAAAGGAAACTGCCCATCTGTGACATTGGGAAACAATACTCTCCCGCAAAGCGATTCTGTCCGATACCTTGGCTTGCACCTGGATAGACGGATAGCTGGATAACTCACTTGGAAGCTATCACAGGTTAAATTAGCTTACGAAATGATCTATATGCCCAGTTCGGCAATTAAAAACCATTGGTAGGTAAGCAAAACGATTCGTTTTTGTTTATAGAAACCGGGCATTAGTAAATATGTAACACACTTTGGGTAATACTTTACCTTTTCACGTTGCCCATAGTTAAAGAGTTCTCGGCAACTTAATAGTTGCTCAGTTGCCCTTACCCCTTTTTTTTTTTTTTTTTTTATTAGCGTGGGGAAATCCTCTTAGGATACCCGACCGCCCTGGGGGGAGCGGCCAGGTTATGCCGGACTTTTACCGGCTAAAACCCCACGGTGGTCGCCACCTGCGCTACAGAGGGGGGCGGGCTCTCGTGCAGATCGCGTACCTGCTCGCCCCTCCACGCGCGGCGCTGTGATAGCTCGTCCCGGGGGAAGTGTGATACCTCCCCCCAGCACCCTCGCGGTGCTATCGCCCGATGAGTCGTGACCACAACGACCCATCGTCCTCCTCGGGGTCGCTTCTGGGCGTTCAGGGCCCCCGCCCCGATTGCCCACGACCCCGAAGGTCCCCGTTTAGTCGCCTTTTACGACAGGCAGGGGAACACCGTAGCTGTGATTCTAAGCCCCAGCTACAGGGCAGGAGGGCCGCCACGAGGCACTGCTGCGCCTCGGCGGCGTCGTCTCCGGGCGGGATCGGCCCTCTCCCGATCCCGCTCAGCAGCCTCCTTCTGGACCATTACGGTCTCGCAGAAGGAGGCTACGGCCCTCCACGCCGTATCCCCGCTCAGCATCGCCGACACGACTGCTGGCAGGGAGAAATTCCGACCGATCAAGTCGACCAGGATCCGCCGCTCGGGTTCCCACGCGGGGCACACCGCGAGCGTGTGCGATGCGGAGTCCTGGTCGCTCCCACAATGGAAGCAAGCCGCCGTCGCCTCACGTCCGATCTTACACAAATAATCACCGAAGCACCCATGCCCGGTGAGTATTTGTGTAAGTCTGTAGGTGAGTCGTCCACCTTGTCGCTGCATCCAGGCCTCGAAGACCGGCAGGACTGCTCCGACCACGCGTTTGCGCGCAAGCCGCTCCTCACAGAGCCTTGCGCGCCACGTCGCGAATGCGATAAGTCGCTCCTGCCGTCTGATCGCCTCTTCTGGATCACCTCCACCACTCTGGCGGACGATGCGGATTCGGTCATAGACCCTCGCATCCATGTCCGCCAGAATATCCAGTGGCAGAAAGCGAGCCAGAATAGTTGCCGCCTCAAAGGATACGGTACGGTATCCCCGTACGATCCGTAGGGCCATCTTACGTTGGACGCTGTAGACTTTTGTACGACAGCGTCGGATGGCCAACCTCTTCGCCCATACGGGCGCCCCGTAAAGGGCTACGGATCGTATGACCCCCGCATAGAGGCGGCGAACTTCCTCTCTCGGTCCCCCGAGATTGGGCAGCAGTCTGTGCATAGCACCCGCTACCCTCTCGATCCGGGGGACTAGGCGATCAAAATGCTCTTCAAAGCCCCAGCGACTGTCCAAGGTGAGGCCCAGGTACTTCATGTACCGCCCCACCCCGACATCCGACTCACCTACTCGGACACACGAGTCAGGTGGTTCCCTGCTTCTTGGCAGTTTGTGGAACCATAGCGCCTCGGTCTTGTGAGGCGCTATTTCCAGACCCAACTCATGGATTTTGGCAACGACGACTTCCACCCCAAGCTCGGCGAGCTGTTTGGTCCCCTCGAAGGTATCCCCGCTGGCGACCACCAACGTGTCGTCTGCATAGCACACGACATTTACGCCAGCGGGGAGATTAACACGCAGAACCGCATCGTACGCTAGGTTCCACAGCAACGGGCCCAACACCGACCCCTGTGGAACCCCACACGTGATCTCCCTCCGGATTCTCCTACCGTCTTGGTCCATGTACAAGATGTACCTGTCGTGCAAGTAATCCCTGACTATACCTTGCAGGTAGGAGGGCACCTGATGGTATGCCAGAGCCCCCCTGATTGCGTCCCAAGGCAGAGAGTTAAAGGCGTTGACGATATCGAGACTTATCGCCAACGCCACTCCACCCCGGGACACAGCCTGCTCCGACAGAGAGCGGACGCGCAAGACCGCGTCTACGGTCGAACGCCCCCGTCGGAAGCCGAACTGGCTATCAGCCAGGTCGGGACCAACGCACGACAGATGCCCGTTGAGACGAGCGGCAATTATTCGTTCGAACAGCTTGCCCACCTCGTTCAACAGGCATATGGGACGGTACGCAGAGGGAGAATCTGCGGATCTGCCTTCCTTCTTCAAGAGGACCAAACTTGCCTCCTTCCAGGCCGTGGGGAACTTGGCATAACGGAGGCAGCTGTTGAACAACTGCCTCAGCCTGTCCCCCAGGGCAGCCAGACTCAACACCCACACCCGACCCGGTACACCATCGGGTCCTGGTGCTGTGTTTCGGGCTTTTAAGCGGCCAATAGCTCGATCTAGCTCCTGTACGGTCACCCCCATCTCGTCATTCCACTCCCACGAAGTCGGGGGGTGAACTGAGGGACTTGACCGTCCCGCCGGGAAAAGAGTAGTCACTACTCGACCCAGCAGGTTTGGATCTAGGGTCTCCGTCAGGGGAGGCACCCATGGCCTGAGTTTACCCAGGACCATCTTATATGGGCGCCCCCATGGATCCTCGTTGAGTCCCTCCAGGAGCTCATCCCAGCACCGTTTTTTGGCGTCTGAGATGGCGATCTGCATCGCAACTGTAGCCGCTCGATATGCCCTATAGAGACTGGCTGTTTCCTCGGCAGGAGTTCGCCTTCGCCTCCGGGCTCTAGTGTACAGGCGGCGGCTCCGCAAGCAAACCGCGCGAATTTGCGCGATCTCTGCCGACCACCAGTACACCGCCCGGTGCTTGGGGCGACTGGACCGCGGCATTGATGCATCGCATATTTGCGTCATCGTGCCGCGGAACCAGTCCGCTTCTCTTTCTGGATCGGACGTAATCTCTTCGGTGTTTTCTGGCCATGCTGCGACATTGGCGGCGGCTTTGAGCATGTCTCGATCTAGCCGCTTGAGACACCAACGTCGCGGAGGGCTGCCTTCATGGCGGCTGGTATTGGTGACGGGTCGGCGGAATGCCACATCCATGAGGATGTGGCGGTGGTCAGATAGAGTGACCACCTCTTCTGCAACTCGCCATCCCGACAGCATGCGCATGGCAGCAGGAGTCGCCCATGTAAGGTCCACGATCGACTCCCCCTGCCAACGCACGCATGTGCTCACGGACCCCCGATTAACTAAACGGAGGTCCAGACCAGCCGCCCACTCCTGTACGGTCTCTCCCCTCGGACTGTCTCTGGGGTTCCCCCATACCCTTGCGTGGGCATTAAAGTCCCCCAGAACAATCAATGAACGAGATGGGCATCTGCGGACGCAGTCAGCCACCTCATCCAGGTACTCCTCGTAGTCGGCGAGAGACCTATTGGGAGAGACGTAGCAGCCCACTATGGCTAGGGTACCCCATTGCACTGCAACGAAGCCCTGCCCTCTACTCAATAGAGCACAGGGTGGAGCACCCTCTCCACCCCCCCAGTATATGGCAACAGAGCCCAAGTCATCACCAAACCAGCGAGGATGGTCAGGGACGCTGTGGGGCTCTGCTACTACCGTCAGGGCAATCTGCCGCTCCACAATAGTCTGCATAAGCAGATGCTGAGCATTGCGGCAGTGGTTTAGATTGCCCTGGAGGATCTTATGTAGGGGCGGGAATGCTAAGCCTCGACGACCTCCATTTCCGGGCCAGAACCCAGTTCAGCGGAAGGTGCCGCGACCGTCTCATTGATAGGAGCCTGCTTACTCTTTTTCTTCTTGGGTGCGGGACACCTTCTTCCCAAGCGATGATCTGAGGGAAGCCCCAGAAGAGCACAAGGGACACTTGAGTAATTTTGCGGTGCAGTCGCGGGCTCTGTGGCCCGCCTCACCACAGGCGTAGCAGCGATTGCTTCGGTCCACGCCTGTGCTGCACCTGCACCCTACGTGCCCTTTTTCGAGGCACCGGAAGCAGTGTAAGGGCCTGGCTTCCAATGCCTCGACCCTCACTGTCCCCCAACCAACTTGGAAGCCCCTAGCAGCAGTCAGTCTCCTGACTACCGCCAAAGGGCAACGAACCCAGCAGGTACCCATCGTGGTGGGTGATCGTCGGACTTCACCCACCTTAACGTCATCCGCCACACACCCACCTGCTTCCGCAACCGCTGCTGCCACTTCTGGAGGAGTGATGGCATCATCGAGGTCCCGTAGTCTCATCTCGCCCGTCTTAACAGGACGGGCGATGCGCACACCGAGGTCTACGAGGACCTCTCTTAATTTTGCGGCCAAGGCGTCAGCCTTGGTACCGCAATCAGGGCCATCCACCTCCATGAGAAAGCCCCCGGTAACCGAACGTTTCATGCGGACGCAAGGGATGCCAAGGTCCTTGAGCTGGATCTTGGCTTTGGCATCCTTTGTCACTTGGTCGTAGGTCACCGAGGAGCCCTCCGGTATTGTCACAGTGACAGCAGCGGTTGTCGGGACCCTGGGCAACTTTGCCTTATGTTTGCTCCCTCTTGACTTGAGTGCAGGGGGAGGTGATCCGACAGCAGGTCCACCCTGGGTATTTTTCTTTTTTGGCCGTTTGGCCACATCCGACCAGCTAGTGCTCACTTGGGTAGCAGCCTGCGGCTCTGGAGCCACCATGGGCTGGATGGGTGGCAGTTCCTCAACCGGCTTATGGGAAGGGTTGCCCTTTTTTCTGGCCGTCTTCTTTTTTTTCCCCTTCTCTGGCTGCAGCTGTGGCTGTGGCTGAGATTGCGGCAGAGGTTGCGGCAGTGACTGTAGCTGCCTCCCCACAGGTGCTTGCTTACCCAGCGGGGGCCTGATGGCCCTATCAGGGAAGATTTCTGCTCGGAAGGCAGCCAGTCTAGAATCTACAACCGCCGCAATCTGTTCAAAGAGCCGCTCTTCGTTTCCATCATGTGGAGACGCCAATTCTTTTGATGCCGACGGAGGCTTTGCGGCGACAGTGGCCGGAGTAGGTCGAGCGGCCAAAGTGGGCTGAGTGGTCACTGCATTCGTGCCAGCAACAGGCCTACGGAGAAGGTTTAGTTCCTCCGTTAGCCTGTCCATTTTATTGGCGAGGCTAGAGAGTTGAGAACGCAATTCTGCGTTCTCTTTCTCCAGTCTAGCCACGTTGTCGTCGGTGATGGTTCTCCGAGCCAGTTCTGTTGTAGCAGCCTTAACAGTCCGCACAGCTACCCATATAGCCCGGACGTATTCGCCCTTCAGGTGCCCTTACCCCTACCTACACGAACCTGCTTTACATTCTAGAAACATAAAGCAACGATTTGGGAGAAACATTCGGATGTTTAATTTGTTATGAGTCGTATACCCAGCGTCGGGGACATCGTAAAAAGTTTTATTTTTTTTATAGAGGACGCCTGTTGTGACGGAAATTTGATTTCACGAATGAGCGATTTTAATATTAGGTACAAGGTGGGCAACCTTTTGACGAAATTACAGGGCGACAAAAATTTCGCATCTTTAGCGCTGATTAGTTAAAAATATTTGAGAGGTTTCATTAGCTAGGTAACTTATAAAAAGCATATGATAGGCATTAAGGTTCTAGGAGGTATTTTATGCCTCCGAGGATAAAATTCATCAATGTAATCTAATGAATTAGCTTTGACTCTGTACCTAGCCAAATTAATTTTACCACCAAAATTTTATTTCTACACTTTCCCAGCACCACTTTTAATTAGAATTTGGACGGTCCTGAAATTGAGTGGCGCTGAAATTCTTATTCAAAGGACTTTTCCACAGTCTCTAATTTAATTTGATCCTTTCGTAGATAAAAACAGTCTCTAACACGCGATCCGAAACTATAAATTACTTTTATACTTCCAATTAGATTAGTATCGGATGAGTTTCGGTAGGTATTCCTTCTTATTGGACATGTGGGCTGCGATTCGATAGATCATAGTATCGCCACAATTACAGTATTCTGTGATACTGGTATTTCTTAACTTCACAATGGTACCAACCTAACTTAATTTGGTTATGATATTTTCATAAAGTTTTTGGTATCATTATATACTTATTTTATACTTGGTTTTTTTTCATATATGTAGTTAATGGAGTGCGTCCCATGAATTCCGATGCGTGAGCTAAAGGGTTAAAGATGTGTTGGGCTGGGTAGCGTTTATTCGCTCAAAGAGCAGCTCGACTGGGGAAGTAGGTACATCCACCTTACAGTATACCGCAGCCAAATAACTTTATGTTGTGTAAAGTTGTGTTCCTGGGCGTGAGTAAGGTCGCCAGCGCTCATTGGGGAGGGGAGAAAGGTCGATAACGTGTGAGCGTGTTGCAAGCGTCCATATGGCTACGGTAACCCATGTAGCCAAAAAAATCCTGGGTCTATGGATCAGACTTAGTATTAATTTGACTGTGTTACCAGGGCTACCTAGCTCCGACTAGTTTGTCTCAGAAGTAGGTATCACCTTATTTGGAAAGCTACTTATTGTTACTTGCAATACTAACCTACCAAGAATATTATGCAAAAATCATTATCGAAGATTAGAAAAGTTCTTAACTGCGTATTAGTAAAGTTTTGGGGCCGCATATGTAATTTAAGATTACTTCGCCGCGGGTTGGATATCCGGAATGCGGATTATTACCTAACCTTAAATTTCTGTGGCCAAGTACCTAACTTATTATATTTGATTTTCACTACAAGACAAATAAAAAACTTTAGAAGAAGCTTATTCTATTTGGCAAAACAGTACAATTAAGGTGCAGCACAGACAACACCGCACCGAACTTTTTAGTCTGTGAAAATAGAAACTATACAATTCTAATGGTGCGTCTATGCTTGGCAAATCGAGCACGAGCCGAGACACGAACGAGCACACTGCAAGCAAGATTCACGTAGCGTGGACGGGCTTGCGAGCCTCGAACGAGCATTCGTAGCGTGCTCGACTGCGCTCCGCCCGATTGACAGTTTTTTCACGAACACAGGGATTCGCATCTCGCTCGTTGTAGGTTAGTTGAAGGCTCGACGGTTGAAATCGCGAGCAACGAACGAATCCTGTTCGTTGGAGGCTCGGCTCATGCTCGCTGCGCGTAATATGGACGCACCATAAGAGCAAACACACGACGCGCAAAAAGTCCGGATCACAACCATTTGTTTTCACGCAGACTTTTTGTGTACCGCAGACTCCTTCGCATGAAAAGTCCGTCGTCTACGATGCACCTAAAACAAAAACAATGTTTAATTTTACAAATATATGGAAGACAATTGAATTAATAATATTGATTCATTAACGATCCGTTTAAGTTGGAACTCGAATGCAATTAACGCAAACTTGGCCGGATATAGAAGCGGTGAGCTGGCCTATAGGGGACTTAGGCGACCGTAGTAAATATTCCAACGGTTATGAATATTCACGGACACTTCGACTAGGGAGGGAAATCTAACGAATAATTACCTAACTTGCTAAGTTTAGCATCCGTCCTCATAAATCTGTGTTAATATTAATGGTAAACTTGGTTGGAAGTACTAAATAATATTTTGAAGATATTAGACCAACATAAACTAATAAACACTAGATAACTTATCTAGAAACAAGTATTCTTGTTCTCATTCCGGAAAACAAAGGTCAGATTATTTATTCAAAAGATTGTGAATAATAAATACTTTCCTAGAGCTGAACGGTATCTCGCGTGACGATGGTACGTACAACTTTGATTCTATGGAGTCGTGAGAGGCTGCTAGTTATGCTGACAACTGGCGGCCTCTCACCTTCATAAAAAAAAGCTGCGTAAAGCCTCAAACGGAGGAAATAAGCGTCTCTTGGAGACGGTTAGGTACTTATACTGTATATTTTTTCCTTTAGTCAATACAATGGGTTCTTGGGGTTCAGAGGTGCGCAGTTTAGTTAAGGAACTGTCCAGACGCCTAATTGATACTACAGGAGATCAACCAAATAGCTGGCGCTTACCTCAGCCAACCTTGCAATTCTACGACGTAACGTCGCCATGTTTTTGGGAACCCTGCCTACGGACGGCGATTTAAACGCAGTTTAATATTTTCTATTACTTCCATGTTTAGTTAATACAAAGTCAGATCTTAAACTCATTGAAAGCTTATCAAGAACGGAAATTGAAAGCGCAATAACAGAACTTGCAGTCGGAAAACCGACTTTGCTTCGGCAAATAATGCTAAGTTGGAAAACTAAGAAGCTGAAGCGCTTGACACCTCATTGTAATTCGCTTAAAATGCTGCAGAGCAAATAATATATACCTACACAAATATTGACAACAAAGATTATATAGCATTTTTCATTTCGACACGATTGCTAGCAGATATGCGTTTCCAAAGACGTTTGCATTTTGCAATATGTCATCACATGTTCCAAGCTTTTCAACATAATATTTCAAAATGAGGTAGGAAATTTTAATAGAACGAAGAGTCATGGAGAAATAAATAAAATTTGAATGAAGAAGAACATAACATCATATGGTCCATATGACTTCAGAAGACTGATATAAGAATGTAAAAATATCTAATAAAGAGGAAAGAAAGAAACTCGTACATTGGAATCTGATGTTTAAAAAAAGAAATAAAGAACACTTTGAATTTCACAAAGCTGTTTGTAAGCCAGTGGTTGACGCAGTGACGTCCCGGACCACTAGAGCGTAGCAATCTTATTAAACCGGCCTCGAATAAACAAGGCTTTTTCAGGGTTCAATGTCTAAGAAGCCACCGAGATTATGGCTCCGTAGGTCAGTTTTGTAACTCAATTTCCTTTTTTATGGGGAGTTATGAAAAAAAACGGGCCTTTTCTCACTGAGTAGAAATTTCGCTGTCCTTATTACGCAAAATACCTCATTATAAGTTGTGAACGAAGTGCACGACAAGTTTTTAATGCGATTGCGGTGGCGGCTGTGTCCAGAATCACAGATGCGGCTCTGCACCATTCTCGTAAATAGACTAGCTTATGAAACGGATTATGTTGGGATTACTTTTAATTTTATTACCTCTATTCTTACTTGGGTTCTTTATGAATATATTATCTGCTTTATTTTTAATTAGGTCGACTTACATTAAATTTGTAAATTTGGTGGAGTGGAAAATGTGGTTGTTTGTACCTATTGGTAATGCAATTCACAGTATTTGCATAAGCTGAGATATCTTTTCTTTTTCTTAGCTTAGATCAGAGTCTCATGTTAAACGGTAGGCAGGCTAGATAGATACCTACCTAACCGACTACTTTTAACTATGACTACAATACAGGCTCTAGAGGGTTATTTACCTAACTTTTGCAAGTGAAATTACGAGCGAAAGTAAAAACGTTTCAGTACAAACAATAACTGAGTTATTAAAGTTCTTAAAAACTAGGAGTTTGCATCCCGTATTTAATTCAACTATATTTATTTACGTCTTTTCCCCAGATAAATGATTATTCAGATATCTTAGTGTACCTAATTATTCGAAATGAATTCAACATGTCTGTTTATTCAGAGTCTGAGTGTAGGTAGTAGTACCTGCATAATATACATATATTTAACAGTAATTAATATGACATGATCAATTAGCTAGATAATACAAACATAGAGTTTTAAGAGAGGTAGAGCACAGTGATTCTTTGCTCAAAGGAGGGAAGTACCACCACATTACAGAATACCGCAGCCAAATAATTTTATGCTGTGTTTCTGCGCGTGAGTAAGGTCGCCAGAGCTCTTCGGGGAGAGAGGCAAATATTTTTCAGACTGATTTCAAGAACTCTGTGCAGAAGATACATTTTCAAAGCGCGGGAAACGCTAGTGGTCGTCAGCTGCCGCCATGTTAGCGCGCGCCGTGCGGAGGGGCGTGACTTGCGAGTGAGACGAAACTAACAGCTGCAGTGTATTATCTCAGAGTATATAAATACTACGTACAAGTATTATGAACCTTATATTAGCCTAAGGTTGATTGTAAGTTTTAAGCATTCTTTCGTTAATCTTCGGGGCCACTTTCTTTTCTGTGCGTTCGAAAATTCACGACGCGCCATATCAGTTGGGTACTACTGTACATGAATTCATTCATTCACTAATTATTTAGAATGTTCTACTACCGTAGACCTACACCACAATGTAACCACAATAAACACGCATTACTTAAATGTATTTTACTTACTCATGTACAATAATTATAGAAATGAAAATAATTAAAAACTTTTGTTTCAAGTCTAATTTCTAAACATTACGTTGAGTTGACGGCAAAGTGTCTTTAACTTTGACAATTGTACAATCATCAATCTTCAATAATATTTCCTATTTATTCAACACAATTGTATTGGCGAAACATTTTGTGGAACAAAAACTTGGTTTCAACAAAGACTTCGCAATTATAAGGAAATAATCAAGTTTGCAAATTGTAAACCCCTTCAACAATTTGTAAATTTCCTTCCTTTCTCAATTTAGGATGACTAGAATGTTTACATAAATTATTTTAAATTTTACCGAATCCGAGTGACATTTAATAGTATGTAGAATTATTTACTTCTGTGTTTCTACGGTTATTAGGTAGACATAGAAATAAAATAGTGACCGAGTATGAATCAGTATTTATTACAGTTTTTAATATAATCTCAATACTTTACTCGAAAATATTAATAGTATTGCAATTGGTACCGCTATCCGTTTTGCCCAACCCTACGGGCAAAGTGAACAGGACATTGGACAAAGTGAACACACGGTCAATTAACGAACAATAACCGAAGAATATAAGCCAAAATATAATTTTAGAAGAATAATATCAGTGACGAATATGAGAACTAATCACTTATCAGTGCAGTTGTCACAAATAAATATGCCATCTCCTTCGCAAACCGTGCATATCTCGTGACTGCATTGCATTGCTTAAAGGTGTTGCACTACGAGATCAATCATCAACTGGGTGCCCATTGATTTCAATTTAATCTACTCCACAAAAATAAATCATCATTTTGTTTAGATTTTATAAATTTTGTTTGGCCGTGGGAAGTGGATACCTTATCCACTTTGCCCGTGTTCACTTTGCCCAAAAGGTACTTGTTGAACTTAACCTAACTTACAATAAAATCCAGAAACAAAATCTCAATAAAACTCACAGCTCTTCAACATGAAACCATGCTCTTTAAAGATATAATAAAGTCAATACAGTAACATCACATGTCCATGAGTAATTATAAAAATTCGTTCCTTGAAATATGGTAAAAGATTATACTGAGTTTATTGCCGGCTCTTCTCAGCAAAATCAACCTTCCGAACCGTGCATTAGTGCATTAGAGTATTAGAGTTTGACTATTCATAAGTGCCTGTGAAGACCTATTTGAATGAATAAATTATTTCATTTCATTTCATTACCTTTTTGATTTCTTTTATTTTTTTCTCGAACGATGCGTGACCACGCGCTTAGTCTGTTTTTTTTTACGATTGGGAGTGTGTCATGAAGAAGGGGTGCTCAGATGCATCATTTTGAAATAGTAAAGGGTATTCGCTTTGCCTGGTCTATTCACTATGCCCAGACTTCCCCTACTAACCCTAATTGATAAGATGGCATTTATCAAAATAGAAACTTCCTTTGTCATGCCATCCCAAAAATAATAGTTCGTAGGTATACAGTTTGCAAAAGATATGAAAATACCATTCATATTTCTTTTGTTTAAAATTTTAGGGCTAGCTTTCGTAAATCGTCTAGCGTTCCCATTGTAGTCCGTGTCCGAAGTTCTGTCGGATATTTTGTCTAGTTTGTAATAACTGGACAGTACTTATTCAAAACTGAAAATAATATTTCACTTCTATTCCTACTATAACTAGGGATGCAAACATCGTAACGAAAAACATCGATTGTTCGACGTATCGATGTTTTAGATAAAACATCTATGACAAAATCATCGGCCCTTGTAACATCGATATATCGAAACATCGATCAAGTTTTTGATTGAGAGTAAAACACGCAATAGCGCAATTTTGGTAGTAAGTACATACAAGCTTTAATTTAAAAAGAAAAACTTTGTAAAAAAATAATTAATACAGGGTGAGCGTTATGATGAACTCTTTGGTAGGTACGTTTTTTTCATTTTAGTGACAGTTTTAGGCAGCGCTAATAAGCCATAATGAATTTTCTAACTACCTAGCGTACCTACTCAGTATTGCAAATTGCGTATTTAGTAAGATGAATTTGTAATAAATGGTTTTGTAGCCACACTACAAAAAAATAAGAAATCTGTAGCTTTCACCCTCCCATCCCCATAAAGGGGGGTGCAGGTTGGTATATACTAGGGTACCTACTTTCCGAAGTCCTAGAAAGCTGAAATTTGGTATATGCAGGCTGAGATTAGCAAACAACAAGAAAAATTAAGAAATCTGTGGTTTTCACCCGCCAACCCGCCCCCCCATAAAGGGGGTTGCAGTTCTGTACAAACCTGTGCTCCATCTGCGTTAAAGTTATAGCGTTTATTTGCGTTCATAATTTCAGGCATCAAAAATGTTGTCACATTCACATCAAAGGTACTATACTAATTCATGGGTGATACACTGAAGTTGGTTGTTAGTTACACAAACTGAAGTTAGCGTAAGTTAGATATTTGAGATTTAAAAAAAGAAAACAAGTTTTAAACAGAATTTTGATTAAAAGATTTTATTTAAAAGAACAGTAAAATTCAGGATTGTATAATATTCCACAAGGTCGTTCAACTACAATGTAAAAAAGACTGTCATAATAAGGCTTTGAAAACAGTCCTAAAAACCGTTCAAATGTGAGGCGAACTCACGTGGAGAGGATTCCGCTTCCGCACCATTCCGTTTTACGAGAACGATGAGTTTTTCAAAATGTTTGGCTTGAAAGTTTCGAAGATGAGATGCTTAATCTTCATATATTTTCTTAAATATCTTTTAAACTATGCATTTTAAAATTGAATGAAATACACACACACACATATGAAAAACCTGATATATATATTTTTATATTTATTTGTCGCCTTTGCCCCTCAAAATCGGAATTCGATTAATTTACGCTATACGTCTGTGATTGGATAATCTAACTTTATTTGTAACTCAACCTTTATCGTCCGTAGATTTAGGAAAAAATTGGCTGTGACCACAGATATAAATCTAAATAGATAACGCGAGTCCCTTCATCCGTATGAAAACCAGGCGTGTAATTGTTTTTAAAACCTACCATAATGTCACAAGAGCGCTTTAGTTAGGCTGGCATTAGAGCTATAACGTGAAAATGAAACGATACTATTTGTCAGCTAATCACATCCCTCGCTACACATCTGGTGAACATGCAACCTTATGCTAGTTCACAGTCCGCGCGAAATATTTTCAATAGAAGAGCATTACTCTCCCTTTTTGCACAACACGCGAACTACATACATCCGCGTCATCTATTTAGATTTATATCTCTGGCTGTGACATACGTATAGTATAGATAAAAACGAGAGTGATCTTATAGAACGCTCATTTTTATCGCATGAATGGAACCCTAAAAAGATTTCTCTATTCAACTACCAGTAGGCTCAAGTTATGAAACAAGTCAAAAAGTTTCAAGTTTCCATTAGTATTCATTAATTTCATTATACAATTTGTTCAAAATGAAAAAGTTTTTTGCCTAAATATTGAATAAAAATTCATTGTTTTACTGGTACAGGTAAGTTTTTATTTTTGTTGGAACGTCTGCTGTTCTTTTATTACTTAAGAGGTATTTTTAATAGTAAAAGTACGCGCCGCAGGTTGTCGGTTCGATTCCCACACAGGACATGCATTTGTGTGCATGAACATGTCTGTATGTCCTGAGTCTGGATGTAATTATGTATATTAAGTATATATTTACAAACAAAAAGTAGTATATGTATTATCTGGTTTCCATGGTCTCTCTGCTTAGTTTGGGATCAGATGACCGTGTGTGAGGAATGTCCCGGGATATTTATTTATTTATTTTATTTTATTCCTTACGCCTATGAAGGTACAAAAATAAAATGTTCAAATGCAGAAAAAAGCTGAACACACACAAAATCCGTGGAAAAGAAAAATGGAGCGAGAGTAGCTGTGTGTGATGCAGAGAAGGAAAAAAAAATCTTCTAAGATTCTAATCTTTAGATAAAAACGAAAATACACTTGTGAAACACTTACCTCCAACTGAGCAAACTGTTTTTTGAAATATGTTTAATATTGAATAACTCTGTTTATAATAAAAACTGATATAAATAAAATAAACCAGAAACCGCACATGTATGTATTAGTAGTTTAGAATATATAGTTTCTATTTAGCGTATTTTAAATCATTCAAACAAGATTATTTGATTGCATTGATCTGGGGGGCTAAAAAGGAAGCTAAAGCAATATTGCTAACGCAATTAAGAGTCTGAGTGTAGGTAGTAGTACCTGCATAATATACATATATTTAACAGTAATTAATATGACATGATCAATTAGCTAGATAATACAAACATAGAGTTTTAAGAGAGGTAGAGCACAGTGATTCTTTGCTCAAAGGAGGGAAGTACCACCACATTACAGAATACCGCAGCCAAATAATTTTATGCTGTGTTTCTGCGCGTGAGTAAGGTCGCCAGAGCTCTTCGGGGAGAGAGGCAAATATTTTTCAGACTGATTTCAAGAACTCTGTGCAGAAGATACATTTTCAAAGCGCGGGAAACGCTAGTGGTCGTCAGCTGCCGCCATGTTAGCGCGCGCCGTGCGGAGGGGCGTGACTTGCGAGTGAGACGAAACTAACAGCTGCAGTGTATTATCTCAGAGTATATAAATACTACGTACAAGTATTATGAACCTTATATTAGCCTAAGGTTGATTGTAAGTTTTAAGCATTCTTTCGTTAATCTTCGGGGCCACTTTCTTTTCTGTGCGTTCGAAAATTCACGACGCGCCATATCAGTTGGGTACTACTGTACATGAATTCATTCATTCACTAATTATTTAGAATGTTCTACTACCGTAGACCTACACCACAATGTAACCACAATAAACACGCATTACTTAAATGTATTTTACTTACTCATGTACAATAATTATAGAAATGAAAATAATTAAAAACTTTTGTTTCAAGTCTAATTTCTAAACATTACGTTGAGTTGACGGCAAAGTGTCTTTAACTTTGACAATTGTACAATCATCAATCTTCAATAATATTTCCTATTTATTCAACACAATTGTATTGGCGAAACATTTTGTGGAACAAAAACTTGGTTTCAACAAAGACTTCGCAATTATAAGGAAATAATCAAGTTTGCAAATTGTAAACCCCTTCAACAATTTGTAAATTTCCTTCCTTTCTCAATTTAGGATGACTAGAATGTTTACATAAATTATTTTAAATTTTACCGAATCCGAGTGACATTTAATAGTATGTAGAATTATTTACTTCTGTGTTTCTACGGTTATTAGGTAGACATAGAAATAAAATAGTGACCGAGTATGAATCAGTATTTATTACAGTTTTTAATATAATCTCAATACTTTACTCGAAAATATTAATAGTATTGCAATTGGTACCGCTATCCGTTTTGCCCAACCCTACGGGCAAAGTGAACAGGACATTGGACAAAGTGAACACACGGTCAATTAACGAACAATAACCGAAGAATATAAGCCAAAATATAATTTTAGAAGAATAATATCAGTGACGAATATGAGAACTAATCACTTATCAGTGCAGTTGTCACAAATAAATATGCCATCTCCTTCGCAAACCGTGCATATCTCGTGACTGCATTGCATTGCTTAAAGGTGTTGCACTACGAGATCAATCATCAACTGGGTGCCCATTGATTTCAATTTAATCTACTCCACAAAAATAAATCATCATTTTGTTTAGATTTTATAAATTTTGTTTGGCCGTGGGAAGTGGATACCTTATCCACTTTGCCCGTGTTCACTTTGCCCAAAAGGTACTTGTTGAACTTAACCTAACTTACAATAAAATCCAGAAACAAAATCTCAATAAAACTCACAGCTCTTCAACATGAAACCATGCTCTTTAAAGATATAATAAAGTCAATACAGTAACATCACATGTCCATGAGTAATTATAAAAATTCGTTCCTTGAAATATGGTAAAAGATTATACTGAGTTTATTGCCGGCTCTTCTCAGCAAAATCAACCTTCCGAACCGTGCATTAGTGCATTAGAGTATTAGAGTTTGACTATTCATAAGTGCCTGTGAAGACCTATTTGAATGAATAAATTATTTCATTTCATTTCATTACCTTTTTGATTTCTTTTATTTTTTTCTCGAACGATGCGTGACCACGCGCTTAGTCTGTTTTTTTTTACGATTGGGAGTGTGTCATGAAGAAGGGGTGCTCAGATGCATCATTTTGAAATAGTAAAGGGTATTCGCTTTGCCTGGTCTATTCACTATGCCCAGACTTCCCCTACTAACCCTAATTGATAAGATGGCATTTATCAAAATAGAAACTTCCTTTGTCATGCCATCCCAAAAATAATAGTTCGTAGGTATACAGTTTGCAAAAGATATGAAAATACCATTCATATTTCTTTTGTTTAAAATTTTAGGGCTAGCTTTCGTAAATCGTCTAGCGTTCCCATTGTAGTCCGTGTCCGAAGTTCTGTCGGATATTTTGTCTAGTTTGTAATAACTGGACAGTACTTATTCAAAACTGAAAATAATATTTCACTTCTATTCCTACTATAACTAGGGATGCAAACATCGTAACGAAAAACATCGATTGTTCGACGTATCGATGTTTTAGATAAAACATCTATGACAAAATCATCGGCCCTTGTAACATCGATATATCGAAACATCGATCAAGTTTTTGATTGAGAGTAAAACACGCAATAGCGCAATTTTGGTAGTAAGTACATACAAGCTTTAATTTAAAAAGAAAAACTTTGTAAAAAAATAATTAATACAGGGTGAGCGTTATGATGAACTCTTTGGTAGGTACGTTTTTTTCATTTTAGTGACAGTTTTAGGCAGCGCTAATAAGCCATAATGAATTTTCTAACTACCTAGCGTACCTACTCAGTATTGCAAATTGCGTATTTAGTAAGATGAATTTGTAATAAATGGTTTTGTAGCCACACTACAAAAAAATAAGAAATCTGTAGCTTTCACCCTCCCATCCCCATAAAGGGGGGTGCAGGTTGGTATATACTAGGGTACCTACTTTCCGAAGTCCTAGAAAGCTGAAATTTGGTATATGCAGGCTGAGATTAGCAAACAACAAGAAAAATTAAGAAATCTGTGGTTTTCACCCGCCAACCCGCCCCCCCATAAAGGGGGTTGCAGTTCTGTACAAACCTGTGCTCCATCTGCGTTAAAGTTATAGCGTTTATTTGCGTTCATAATTTCAGGCATCAAAAATGTTGTCACATTCACATCAAAGGTACTATACTAATTCATGGGTGATACACTGAAGTTGGTTGTTAGTTACACAAACTGAAGTTAGCGTAAGTTAGATATTTGAGATTTAAAAAAAGAAAACAAGTTTTAAACAGAATTTTGATTAAAAGATTTTATTTAAAAGAACAGTAAAATTCAGGATTGTATAATATTCCACAAGGTCGTTCAACTACAATGTAAAAAAGACTGTCATAATAAGGCTTTGAAAACAGTCCTAAAAACCGTTCAAATGTGAGGCGAACTCACGTGGAGAGGATTCCGCTTCCGCACCATTCCGTTTTACGAGAACGATGAGTTTTTCAAAATGTTTGGCTTGAAAGTTTCGAAGATGAGATGCTTAATCTTCATATATTTTCTTAAATATCTTTTAAACTATGCATTTTAAAATTGAATGAAATACACACACACACATATGAAAAACCTGATATATATATTTTTATATTTATTTGTCGCCTTTGCCCCTCAAAATCGGAATTCGATTAATTTACGCTATACGTCTGTGATTGGATAATCTAACTTTATTTGTAACTCAACCTTTATCGTCCGTAGATTTAGGAAAAAATTGGCTGTGACCACAGATATAAATCTAAATAGATAACGCGAGTCCCTTCATCCGTATGAAAACCAGGCGTGTAATTGTTTTTAAAACCTACCATAATGTCACAAGAGCGCTTTAGTTAGGCTGGCATTAGAGCTATAACGTGAAAATGAAACGATACTATTTGTCAGCTAATCACATCCCTCGCTACACATCTGGTGAACATGCAACCTTATGCTAGTTCACAGTCCGCGCGAAATATTTTCAATAGAAGAGCATTACTCTCCCTTTTTGCACAACACGCGAACTACATACATCCGCGTCATCTATTTAGATTTATATCTCTGGCTGTGACATACGTATAGTATAGATAAAAACGAGAGTGATCTTATAGAACGCTCATTTTTATCGCATGAATGGAACCCTAAAAAGATTTCTCTATTCAACTACCAGTAGGCTCAAGTTATGAAACAAGTCAAAAAGTTTCAAGTTTCCATTAGTATTCATTAATTTCATTATACAATTTGTTCAAAATGAAAAAGTTTTTTGCCTAAATATTGAATAAAAATTCATTGTTTTACTGGTACAGGTAAGTTTTTATTTTTGTTGGAACGTCTGCTGTTCTTTTATTACTTAAGAGGTATTTTTAATAGTAAAAGTACGCGCCGCAGGTTGTCGGTTCGATTCCCACACAGGACATGCATTTGTGTGCATGAACATGTCTGTATGTCCTGAGTCTGGATGTAATTATGTATATTAAGTATATATTTACAAACAAAAAGTAGTATATGTATTATCTGGTTTCCATGGTCTCTCTGCTTAGTTTGGGATCAGATGACCGTGTGTGAGGAATGTCCCGGGATATTTATTTATTTATTTTATTTTATTCCTTACGCCTATGAAGGTACAAAAATAAAATGTTCAAATGCAGAAAAAAGCTGAACACACACAAAATCCGTGGAAAAGAAAAATGGAGCGAGAGTAGCTGTGTGTGATGCAGAGAAGGAAAAAAAAATCTTCTAAGATTCTAATCTTTAGATAAAAACGAAAATACACTTGTGAAACACTTACCTCCAACTGAGCAAACTGTTTTTTGAAATATGTTTAATATTGAATAACTCTGTTTATAATAAAAACTGATATAAATAAAATAAACCAGAAACCGCACATGTATGTATTAGTAGTTTAGAATATATAGTTTCTATTTAGCGTATTTTAAATCATTCAAACAAGATTATTTGATTGCATTGATCTGGGGGGCTAAAAAGGAAGCTAAAGCAATATTGCTAACGCAATTAATTTTTTCGAATTCTCGGCAGATCCTACGTAATTTTAATATTTTTTGGTATACTAGTCACTCGTTATATACAATTCAATTCAATAAAAGATTCGGAATTCATGAATTGCATAAGATCTGCAGTAAATTCGAAAAAATGAATTGCGTTAGCAATATTGCTTTAGCTTCCTTTTTAGGGGGGCTGGTGAACAGTCTATGCTATGCAGTGCCTCGTACAGTGTTGGGGCGTGAGGTGCGCGTACGGCATCTTTTCGCTACCGGCACGTGCAGGACGAACTCTGCTCTGCGATCACCTCTCCGCCGGATGGTAGATACATACAACAACTTGTTCTCTACTGTCGACTGTTTCCACCTCTTACAATAGTTTTAAAATTCAAATTACCAACATTCTGAGGCAAAGGCTCTGTGAGGTTTCTCTCCCTTAATTGCATAAGTTATGTTTTACTGACATTGTTTTTTTTTTCTCGTACTTTGTTTGTTGCTAACCACCTTTTTTATCTTATTTGATGCTTATTTGTATGTCACATGTAACATAATGTAGCAGAATTGTAAAGAAATTACAGTGAATCTGTGGATAGCGTAGTGGGTAGTACATTTATCACTCTTTTGTATTCATTGTTTTATATTTATACTGTAATGTACTACTGTTGGTTGTCCCAAATAAAATAAAATAATAAAAATGAGATCGTTACCTATTTGTTTTCTAAGAATCGTGCCAATAAGTCTTCAATTAACAATTCATGCTCGACTAATTGTCAGTAATTATCACCAAAATCCGATATAATATCATTATATTATTAATACCCTAGAATCTACCGATGATGCAGTTAGCAAACTTACGGACTTTATAACATCGAATTTAGATAAAGGTAACAAATGCATATCCATATTCTTAGATTTATCAAAGGCTTTCGATACGGTCTCTGTCCCCATCCTTCTACATAAATTGGAAAGAATAGGTCTGAGAGGTACACAGTTAAGCCTTCTAACGGATTACTTGAGTGACAGATTTCAGTGCGTTAGGGTGGGTCCTCACACAAGCAATGACCTTCGAGTAACCTACGGTGTGCCGCAAGGCAGTATCCTTGGGCCTACTCTATTTCTCGTTTACATAAATGATCTCCTAGACTTAAGCTCATTCCATGGGAGAATTATTTCATACGCAGATGATACTGCGCTTATTTTCACGGCTAAAACATGGAACGAGACCTATGGTCGAGCACAAAAAGGTTTTGATATTGTCAAAAATTGGCTTCACGACAATATGCTTACATTAAACACTAATAAAACCAAATATCTTGCCTTTTCAATTCGTGACTCTTCTCATATCGGGTTTAATTTGATCGCACATAACTGTTCTTCCTCTCCATCCATTGGCCAACAATGCTCTTGCCTACCACTAGAACGTTCTAATACGATTAAATACTTAGGCGTTGTTATTGATGACAACTTTAGCTTTAAATCCCATATCCAAGTATTGAGTAAAAGAATACGTAAACTTATTTACATTTTTAAAACATTAAGACATGTGACTGTTCCGGAAACGCTAAAGCAAATATATTACGCTCTTTGTCAATCCCTTATCTTATACTGCATAACTTCATGGGGAGGTGCACCTAAAACGACGCTTAAACAACTTGAGATCTCACAAAGATGTATCCTCAAACTTTGTACTTTTATGCCTTTCCAGTACCCAACTGCACTTCTTTATGAATACTGCGAGGTTCTGACTGTGCGTCAGCTTTTCTTGCTTAGTATTGTGCTGAAACAGCATTCTACTTTGAAGTACAATCCGGACTTGCTGACGAAGCGTAGATGGTTTGCAGTATGTGATACATTTAGACAACCTAAAACCTGTTTTATTCACAGATTTTACCCATTTTTAGGCCCTTATATATACAACAAAATTAACAAAATGATCTCAATTTACCCTTTAAATATATTTACTGCCAAAAAAACTGTTTCTCACTGGCTTTGGCAGTTATCATATGAAGAGACAGAAAACCTCCTGTCTTTCCATCAATAAAATTTGTATTTGTATAAATATATTATAATAAAATATAAAATATAAATAAATAAAATATATTATAAATATATTTATAAATATATTATGTAAAAATCTACAACTAATAACTATGTTTTCACACTATACATTCTACTCACCCTCTCACACACACTCACATACACTACACCTTACACACCGAGAGGACTGTACTGTACTATTAAAATTTGTAGTATTTAAATTTGTATTGCACTTTCAAATTGTATTGCATTAGTCAGCTATATAATATTGTAAAACACTAAAATCCGAGGCTTGAGGCGCTGTATGCTGAAATACAGGCTATAAACCTAGTTCAGCAGCAGATGCTACTTTATTAACACAATAATATTATATAAGCTCGTTTAGTAACACTAGTTAATAAGCAATTTTGTGTAAAAACTTTTTGGTTGGTTCAAATAAATTTATTATTATTATTATATTATTATTATTATCTGGGAAATGTTGTCGTCAATACGTCCGGGAGCAATAAATGGCTTCCATATTTCTCTTGGCTGGCAATGAATCCAATTATCGGCCTCTACGGAGGCGACATGTTAAATGGTCCCCATTGATCCCAGCCGGTCCTCTGTTTCTATCTGAACCTCAATAATGTGTGGATCATTATATTATCCGAGGTTATCTGCTCGGGACATTTTTAATGGCACCATTATTGGAGACCAGATTGATTGGAGCTGACCACACGACGTCGTTGGTATTTGAAACTGTTTGAGGTTTATTAATATGTTACATTGTTGGCAAGGTTTTAAGGTTTACGTTTTGTTTTACAGTTTAAAGATTAACAATATTTTACGAATCCCTTTCGACAGGTTATGTTTATATGATAGGGCAGTGAATGTATGAATCATACAGTATGATTCATACACTCCTGTATTGTCCTGACTGATTCATCAACGCAGTTCCTAGTACTTTGGGCAGAAAATAAAGAAACCAAAGAAACACTTTTTTTGGGTTTCTCTAAAATCGACCCTAAACGTGGCAAAAGGGGTAATTATTTTTAAAGTGGAGGGTTATGCTGCGTGTCCATGTTGGTATACGTTGGTTTCTTCTATATCCTATAATACGTATTTTTGGAATTTCCATTCCTAAAGGGGTCCAGAAGGGGGCGGGGTTAAACCGCGAGCGGAAAGTTAGTTTCAAATAAAATAAAGTATCTAATGCTAATTAACATTTAGGAAATTAAAATGTATCAATCAAATGTAAGCTTTACTAGTTAGTAAACATCTTTGTTCACATTCATGCTCGCGTATATTAGTCAAATACAAAAGCGTAGCGCAATAAACAGAAATGCGAAATAAAAAATGTTTTATAAATATCTGGAAATATCCTCGGGCGAGACAAGACGGAAAAGTAATGTCGTTAAAAGTAAACAACGAGTAATTTGACTACGCGTAGCGTTAGATATCTGTACGTGGATTACGTAACTTTATTTCAATGAAATTCAGATTGAAATAACCTCTGAATCGGTAGAAATATTACAAAATTGGAAATGGTTCCATTTCTAATGAACCACTGTTTGTATTTGCAGTTATCAGAACGTAAAAAAGTTAGCAGAAAACCGCTATATTGAACCGATTTCAATTCGAAAATGATAGAAATTTAGTTACGTAATCGCCCCACTGATGTATTGTTATCTACTTCTTCCATGCTTCAAGATAATTAACCGATTCTTGGAGAACAACATTGAAATCAAACGGGACATGTGAATTGTGATAGCAAAATGTCTTGAAAGGGATAAAAACGTATAATATAGACGTATCCTGGTAAGTATAGGTACACACGGCTACAGATCAAGCTATACATTTCTAGTATAAGCTGACCTCCCATTGTACGGAAATCCTATACAATGCGACTATATTATACGTCTATATTATACGTTTTTATCCCTTTCAAGACATTTTGCTATCAAAGCCGCGTGTACACATAGCGTATGGTATAGGCAGGTTATTCTATATATAGGTACTATTAAAATAAATAGGTAGTTTTCCCTTGTGTGAATAAATAACAAAGGTCTACTTTGTTGTTGTTGTAGTAAATGTAATCGTTACTTGATTGATTATAACCGAATTCACAGCAAAGCCCGTTTGACTCTTTAGCCACTTCTCTAGAGGCCACTATGAAAAGTTTAATAGAGTGGTTGATTTTAAATATTGTAAATAGTTATAATTCGACTGGTCCGAAATCATTAGTGGGCGAGAAAGGTCAAAACGCTTCCATAAAAATATAATTACAAACACCGAAGAGCACGTTTGAAATTAATATAAATAAAACTTTAATTCCATCACGTCTTTGAGTAGTAGGTATTTAGTTGATACCTCTGTGCATCACTTATAAATATGCTGCAATTAAACCGAAGATGTACGTAGATTATTATTAACTCTATGACCAAAGGTAATCATAACTCTGTTCACTAAAATTATCAATATATATCTACCTACGTATCTATCTAAAACCTCATTATTCAATCGCTAGATAAACAACAAACAATCTTTTCTTTCATTCCCAAAAACTGATCTAATTTCTTAACGTCGTTTATATACAATTAGATATAGAGTAGATATAAGACAACATTGCCTGTTCTATTATATAATCAATTTATATAGATGTGAGATATGATCATGTTCTACAATGTGACAAGCCATTAGACACGTCTGAAAATTCCACATAGACAAAAAGTTTGTGTAAAAAATACACTGAAAAACGATATTGACAGTTTGATGAAAATCTTGCTCATTGTTCAAAAAATATCGATATTCTTCGGGTTTCAATAGTTGCCGTGGCAAAGGCCGTTTAGGTTCAAACCTACATGTGTGATGTGATTGAGTTCTCGGTGAAGGATAATAATAATATTGTAAGGAAACCATAGCACTGCCATAGCACTGGTAGCAGTGGTCTGGCTGCCACCCTCAAGTACCTACCTGTGTATTCCGGTATCTCCACTTGAGGGAACCGGCTGAGGAAACAAAAGTAAATCCAATGATTACAAATATGTACAAAATACAATCTATATATATAAATTTCCTCAAGCCTGCCGCTGCTTCCGATTAACGGCAGGGTTCCCAGAAGGCTGGCAGCGTTTCCTCTTTGGATAGCCAAGCTGACGCGTTGGCGGAAAAAGCTCCCCGCCCGGAGCTCTCGATCAATTTTGATGACAAGGTGCGAGCAAAACGGCGAGCTTCGGACCCCCACGGTCCCATGGTCTCGACCGTAAAAAGCAAATAAATATAATTGGGACCAATCGAAGCGTATTTTTTGAATTTTCCGCACTGGCCGCAACTGCCCCTGCAGCTTTACAAGCCGCCGGTAAGTGAGAAAAAAAAATATGATGATGATGATTTAAATTATCATAAATCAACACAACGAAAACGAGACGGTATGATACTGTTACCGTGGTATGTTGGAAAACTAATCAAGAAAGTGGTACACAGGTGCTACAGACAGTTCAACAAGTTATTACGAATATATTAGTAGTGACAGATGCGCAGTTATGATTGTTTATAAGGAAACAAAATCTTCTTCATAAAGGCTTCTTATTTTGTTTATTGTTAACAAAGGTGGCACTTGCACTACCAAAGAAACAAAGTGTAAGTAAAGTAATAAGCTACCGGGAAATAAATCTTGCAGCTTACCCAAGCTAAATATGCATAATTTACATTCGCGAAAAGCAGAAAATTAATCCAACCATGTTCTCGCAACAAGGGTGTAACATCAAAGAAAGTTTTGATAAGGGTCATTGTTAATTACGTCAGAAGCATTATTCCGATCATAGAAACAAGGAAGATAAGCTTTTACGCCATTAGATGGCATACATTTGTCGACGCCATGTTTTCGTTTGTTTCGTCGTTGAGGAGTGATTTTGTTAGCACTACTTATATCTCATGGATGATTTTTTGTTTTTCGCGAAAATCAACCCCTAATGGGGCTAAAAACCTCCCTTTTTATTTATAAATACGTTTTAAGGGGTGGATTTTGATGCGTGTCTCGATTACCTCAAAAGTTTGATACATTGGTTTGGTTCATTTTAATAATAATAATATTCTTTATTAGACCACATATTATAGCCTATAAGAAAGGATTTTTAGAAATTCCATTCCTAATGGTGTAAAGGGGGCACGGGTGAAACCGCAGGGCGGAAAGCTAGTTTATATATGTTTCGTAAAGTAGGACTCCAAAACTGCACAAGTCCGGGTTCGTCAAATTGATCCATACAAATAGAAAATGTCAAATGTAAGGTAGCTTTTGGTACCCCCAAATCACCAATGAAGTTATACCAAAACTCCTGGGAGATGAGGGAGTTCTAAATATCACAATGAAACCTTGGTATAACCATAGCTCTGTGCATAATCATTGTCAAACATTACTATTGTTATTCAATGTTTAAGGTTAGAAGAAAAAGACTTTTTTTGACAAATGTAATATTTTTTACGTTTCCATAAAGGCCATGTATGTTTTTGTGTTTTATCCGAGCCCGAATTTAATTGAAACGTCTATATCATACGTGTAATCATTCAATTTATATTCAATGTCACGTTTGTCCAAGTTGAGGCGTCATATTTACTTTACAGATCCATCATATTACTTTAATCAAGAACGTAATATAAAAGGGTGAGTAATGGGAATTGTGTCCGGGTCACCACGAGATCCCACTTAAAACATTTCCTACGTAGTTTGCTACTAGTCTGAAGTTCCAATGATGTACCTGATCAATCAACAGAAATTGATTAAGAATTACATGTAGTACTTAGATGTTGATTCGTTGCTTTATGACGCGTTTCTTATGTCCGAAGTTACTAAAGTTGTATTTACATATTGTGCTTTAAGTATTGTATTTTATAGGTGCCATATTCTGTACTCTAAGCTACAACATACTATCAAAGTATTTAAGTGTTTAATCTAAAATAATGAAAAGAGCCTTCCAACTTGTGTCAACTTCCACCAGACCTTCAAAAAGCTCTTGTCCTGGTAGAATTGTGTTTGTATGAGGATGACGATGTGCATTTTGTCGCTCTAACGACGCAAACGGGACGGTAAACTCGTATACATTAATTTTATCTCGAGAATAAGGCTCTGAGAGCCTACCTAGTCTGTCATAGGTATATATTTATTTTGTCCAGTAACATCATTTCTCCTCTATTTTTAACAATATGTCGCGCAAAGAAATAACATTACTTTAAAGTTTTTCTACTTTACTATCCTGTATCCTTTGCTATATATAATGAATATATATATAATATATAGGTATATTACTGAAATATTAAATTCAATAGCATGCACACCGTTACAACTTTATTTATCCGTCGAAGATAAAAGCAGTACGAACTATCTTAAGTACACCGAACTTGCGAAGTAAAAGATAATATCAAATGCTTTAAACTTTGAACAAGCCTTTGCCAGTGAAATTGTTCGTAAGAAACTGTTACTCATTTCAGATAGTTCCAATATACCTACATGATATCCAATATCCTAGCAAGACAGGAGTTTCGTTGAAGCATATAAAGATCTCGTCGTAAAATCTCTTTTACTTGTCTGACCGGGTGTTGCAGTTACCAAGTAAATTATCACTACGACCCGGTCCATTGGTGTTTGATCTCATGCCAGAAATTTATTGTTTACTAGTTAGGTACTAAGCGATAGTTTATATGCGGATGAGTGAATACGCTTTTGGAACATGTTTCACGTCACGTACATGGTCTATGTGAGACGTATGTGCTAGCTCCAAGAAACTTGCCCGGGGTGTTACAAAGGCAATTGCATTACGTTAGGAACGTACGAGTATGCTCTCGATCCAGCGTGGCCTAAAAAGTTTTGTTCACTATCTAACTCTTTAGCACCCATTCGAGGACTACCATTTCGTTTTATTTAGGGCTTGATTTGAGGCCGCCATTTTATTAAGTTATAACTTCTGAATATAGAAACTTATTTCAGGTGTCAGCTGTGCGATAATTTTATGTTCAGTTTAGGCAAACTATTATCTATTTTGTGGTTTAGGTTACAAAACAAGTGTTGGTATATGTAGAAGGTATCTCAGTTATCTGGTTTTCATGGTTTCAAGCTCTACTCAGTTTGGGATTAGAGATAGAGGTGGGTGAAAAATTATCCAGGATGTCCCAGATATGAGCAAAATGGTTAGTACCTAAGATTAGGTAGTTTCCATTGATAGAGCATAGAGTTTTTCGCTCAAAGAGCAGCTGTACTGGGGAACTTCCATCGCCTTACGGATTACCACAGCCTCATAGTTTAATGTTGTATTCCTGTGCTAAAACTTAATGA
The DNA here is from genome assembly GCA_951394255.1 of Polyploca ridens. Taxonomy (NCBI): domain Eukaryota; kingdom Metazoa; phylum Arthropoda; class Insecta; order Lepidoptera; family Drepanidae; genus Polyploca; species Polyploca ridens. The sequence goes on along the minus strand of OX596259.1, from coordinate 9,390,574 downwards.
GATTGGACCAAATTATATTTTTATGCTTTTTGCGGTCGAGACCAAGGGACCGTGGGGGTCCGAAGCTCGCCGTTTTGCTCGCACTTTGTCATCAAAATTGATCGAGGCCTCCGGAGACCAGCGGGCGGGGAGCTTTTTCCGCCAACGCAAAGAGGAAACGCTGGGAACCTTGCCGTTAATCGGAAGCAGCGGCAGACTTGAGGAAATTTTCTATATATAGATTGTAATTTGTACATATTTTGTTGTAAATAGCCTATAATAATGATTATGGATGCCTATATGAGACGAGTGACTTTATAAATGACAAACTTAATCAGAGCAGCCCTCACAAGTAGCTGTTCACACTTTTAATATAGTTATTCTGTTATATAGGGCAGATTGTTTTTTGTTTGATCACTTTTAGTGATAAGGCCGCCCATTGTAACACTTTCTTTTTTAAGTTCTTGTATTTTTTTTTCATGTGGTGTAGCAATATAGCGTTATCTATCTCTATCTATTGATAATAATTCTTAAAGATAAATGAAATACCACCCGACGTTTCTAGTAATTGATATCATGTATGATTGACTTTGCAGCGAAATGGTCAAAGTTTCGAAAAGTAAAAAACCTAATGTTCTTTTCCCTGTAATTTTGCGGGATGTCCCGAAAGATTTTTTGTCTTATTGAGGCGAAATCTATTTGATCCATCCTTACGTGAGTGATATAACACAGGTAAGCCTTTTTATAAATGAACGGTTGTAACCCGAGGAGAAACGTCGTGTCATCGGAACAAAAGCGCGAAATAATATTTCTTGTGTATGGCTTGTTTTTTCTCACAGTGATTTTCCTTTTTGTGCCTCCCGTTGCTCCCAATTATTTTATTATTGTGTGTTCGTACGTGTTTTTCATGGAACAATACTTTCATGTTACTGTTAAGTGCTGTTCAATTTAAATATTTATTTTCTGGCTAAAAATAGCATATACAATACACATTTTGTTTTTGATTTTATTTAGATTTTTATAACTGGTGCCGGTCGTTATATATTTGTATGAACTTTCACGGCTCATTTCATACAGAAAGCAACTCCAAAATCGCTTTAACTTTGGTATAGGCACAGAGTAAATAATACTACGTAAAACAGAGGGCCGTCCGTCATCACTCGCGCAAGTATAGCGCCTGTGGTTTGGTGAGTCTACGTACTGCGTATAGTCCCACAAACTTATCTGGCCCAATGGCCAAAAGAGGACGCCATTACTCGCATTTGGTTAAAGAAAATATAACCCCTACGTTTATTGGTTGTTTGCTCCACCAAATGCGATAACAGCGACTCTCTCACCGGGCCAGATAAGTTTGTGGGACTGTACGTTCCTACGAAAGTTTCTTTCTCAGTAGATGACACTTTTGAAATATTATTTCTTTACATTTGAGATATTTCATAGTACATTTCACATAGAACAGGTTTTGGTATTTTTGAAACGAGTTTTACACACACTTTTAATAAATTTATTAAAAACATGTCAAATTCAATTCTCAATCAGTCCAAACGATGTTTTTAGTGACATATATAAGTGTAAATTCTACAATAATTATAAAATGTATGTATATTATTGACCAGACACGACATCCACGATGACGCCACATCGCTATAAAGTCGATACACGGCGATAATAGCTCAGTGGTAGTGACGTCGTATACCGAGACGAAGGTCCCGGGTTCGAATCCTACAATGGGCTTGAGCTTTCGGTGAAGGAAAACATCGTGAGGAAACCATAGCACGGTGGTAGGGTACTTTTCGGTGTGTTCCGAAAGCTGCACTTGAGAGCCAGTTCCTTCTAGGCTTTGTGTCCTTACCACCTTCCGCCGCATCATCACTTGCGGTCAAACACAGGCCTATAAACAGAAAAAAAAAAAACTATGCGATATCAGAGTTGGTCTCATTCTCATAGCAAAAACATTATTGAAACGCGTACTATATTTGTTCATTTAGTGAGGAAATGTAAATGTATCGAATAATATAAATTCGTTATTATAATTTGAAATTGATGAATTACCTACTCAATATGATGATTAAAACTATGGAGTACTAATACAAACGGGAGAATAATCTTTACTGTTTGATCTGAGTCGCAATGAAGTAGTTGAATTCAAGGAATCTGATTAATCTGTGATCGATTCTTTTCTGCATTATTAGAATCAGATCTCGTCGTGCTGATAAATGTATCTAACAAAAACCCAGGAAATAAATCCCCTTCGAAGGGGTCACCATCTTGAACAATCCAGGGACGTCTCTTGAGGCAAAGCCATTCATAAAGCCACGTACGGAACCCGAATGGCGGCACAGAAGGTGGGAAAATGTTTTTGGATCATCCTATTCCCGTGTGTACATTTTCGACGCATAACAGATTGCTGGAATATCGTCTGCGACTCGAAAAAAGTATCGGCATTTATCTGTCATACGAAAAGTAGAGAAAAAGTTTCTTGAGTGATGGGAACAAATAGTTATGATGGATATACGGGATTTTTCTTGGTCTTTTGTATGTATTGCTCTACAAACCTTGCGGTAGACATCCTTAGTTCTTTTTACTAATAGGTATGATAAAAGCGCTTCTTAGACAGTCACTCACATTCATTTTCACAGCTTAAGTGCGTTCAACAACGGGGGTTCACTCCTGTACGATGACGAAGATTCATGTTCAACTCGCTGTGACACATATAGGTACCGCTACATTTTATCATAATCTGATTGGATAAATAGGTAATATAAGTATTTGATAACTTTATGTTGTGTAAAGTTGTGTTTCTGACCGGCGTGAAGTTAGCGGCCAAAAGTTAGCAGCCAATATAATCCGACCAAATTAAGAAGAATCCAATAAAATGCTTTATTTACCTTATTTACCATGGAAAATTGTTTAAAATATAAGGAAATGATAAAAATATTTGAAAAAAGGCCTCACAGGCGTGAAAATATCCTAAATAGACATGAATTCAGAATTAACTAAATACCAAAGTATTTAATAATTTAATCGGTTTCAAGGGTTCAAGCAAAGAAAATTTTACAAATTACAAAAGACCATATAAAACCTTTGTACTAAATTGAGTTTGAATGATCTCATGAAAGTTTCAGAGCCATAACTCGAACAAAAACAAACGTAATGCCATAATTATACGTTTTCGTTTCTTAAGAATGAGTATAAGACATGAAAAAGTCATGGTGTCACTCTAGAAATTAATTTATTTTAAAGATATATTAGTATACTAAGTAAATACTAGCATTCTATGTACTTACCGAGGGGATACATAGGTTTGTTAGCCATCGGCGAAAATAATATCGACAAAAATATCTACATTGAATTTGATGGTAGATTAAACTCTCAAGTCTTGTCGGTGTCACTTCAAATATGTATTTAAATGATAGGTACATAAGTCTTCTAAGTAAATAATATCATTCTATGTACTTGCCGAGAGGATATGATAGGTTTGTGAGTCACCGTTGAAAATAATAAAGACAAAAATCTTTCATTTGACATTGATGGTAGATTAACATCTCAAGTCTTATCGGTGTCACTCCAAATATGTATTTAAATTATAGGTAGATAAGTCTTCTAAGTAAATAATATCATTCTATGCACTTGCCGAGGGGATATAATAGGTTTGTGAGTCAATATCGTAAAGTTTATCGATTAAAATCT